>CM055127.1:48356190-49556190 GCA_029206835.1 Rana muscosa
CCATCAGTCGGGGCAGCGCATCATCACAACTTCCCAAGTCGGGATCCGCCAGCTGCCCTGGTTGATGGCAGTCTCAGCGTATCAGCGAGCCGCTGAGACAGCCTCTCCGCGCCCCTCCACTGCTCAGTGCTCCAATGAGCGTGGAAAAGCAGAGAGGAAAGAGGCTGACTGACAGTCAGCCTCTTTTCTCTTGGGGATCTGTGAGAACCGAGCCAGCGGCGATGTTCGGTGGCTCGGTTCTCAGTGCACAGACGGCGGGGGACAGATGGAGCATCGGTCCGATGCTCCATCCACAGAGGCAAGTATGAACCTAAAAAAAAAAAAGAAACCCATACTTCTCCTTTAACAATTTGGATTGGTATACTTGCAGTTTGTGTTCCTTTGTTTGGAATACTACCAAATCCACCCATGACAGATTACTCTGGTCACTGTCACACCATGGTGACATATCTTGCCCTGTTTTATGCTGAGCAGTGGTCTACATAGACCCCACAGCTTCGCATGAAGCAGAGTCTGGTATATCGCAGCTACATTAGTATAGGGAGAAAAGATTTAATTTTTTTTTTTTAAGTGAACACTTAAAATCACTCTGAACAATACTATTACCTAATTCAAGCAGAAACCCTGTTCTGTGCAATTAAAGGAATCCAGGAACTCTCACTAGGGGCTCATCTTCTACAACTGAGCTAAGCCCTGCCACACTATCTGATGACAATGTCCCTGTAGCCAACACAACACTCTCCTTCTACCTTATACAGTTCATACACAGGGCAATTTTGTAGTCATTTCAGCCAGCTTTTGAATGTACAAAATGACTGAACAGTAAAGGGCATGCAACCACCAACTTTTATATAAAAGGGGTATTTGTAGGTTGTCTTGACCCACTAATTTATTTTGCTAATGGGTACTGGTTGAAAATTCTTCAAATTGGCAACAAATTGTTTATGTGTATGACCAGCATTGGTGTTCCTGCCTTTATTAGTGCAATATAAGTTAAAGGAAACCTGTGGCCAGGAAAGCATGCAGGCTGCCATTGTTGATCTTTGCTTCTGAAAATGCAAGCTGCCTAGCTGTCATGCTTCTTGGATTTGGAATTTTAATTGATAACCTATGTAGACACAAATAGCTTTAATCTGATTTTCCTAATCTGCATATTTATTTATAGTGGGTGAAAAATATTGAAGCCAATGATACCAATCAGGTAATCTGCATTTTCAGGAAACCGCAATGACAGTTTGCATATTTCTGTAGACATAGGAAGAAAAAAAATGTTTCAGCACTATACCAGTGGACTGCCATTCACTGAATGCATTTAGCCATTGTTCAACTCTTTCAAGAAAAGCAGTAAATGAAAGTCTTCACTTTCCAAAACTGCTATTTTGCAGGCTTTGTTGCATCAGGGAGGATGCAAATGCACCCTGTCACAAGTGGAAACTTCCTTTAATAATACAAGTGAACGTAAAAAGCACAGGTAAACTATTCTCTTGAGTACATGTCACAGTAATAAATTAATTAAAAAGAGCAGTATAACATTTAGTTTCAACTACAACAAAGCTGTCAAATGTAAATGCTGTGTGCTTCCGTCAGACGTCTGATCAGAAACATCTTGTCTCTGCTCTCCTACAGGAAACAAAAAAAAATAATACCAAATTAGATAAACTGTAAAATTAGTAACTTACTTTTTGTGTGATCTGTTGACTTATTTATTAGAATAAAAAAACAAACTAATATTATATTGAAGTGAAATTCCAGGCAAAACTTTCTTTGTTCTGTCATTGAACATTCATGGATCACAGGGTGCGCAGACAAAACCTAACATGGGTTTTGACCATTCCCCATTTTTTTCTATAACAAATAAGAAAATGTTTCAATTGGAATTCTACTTTACAAAAGTCCTTAAAACTGAAATGGCAATATATAAACCAATGCAGATCTCAGTGAAATTTTTACTTTTTACCCTAAACTGGTCTAAAAATTCCCAGCATATATTATGTCAGAAGCGGTTTCTTTGTAGGAATTTTTTTTTCATTTCAAGACCAGTGATGAAAAGGTAAAAATGAAAGCATATAAAGCAAAAGTCTGACAGTATTAAGTCAATCTCAGAGTCAGAGAGTAGGTTCCAAGTCCATTGGCTCAGTGCAGTGTAGAAAGATGAAATAACCTCACTAGATACTCAGAGCCCCACCCCAAGTACTTGAAATTAGCAAAGCCAAAAGGAAATTAATCACGTATCATTTAGAGCTATATAGAGAACAAGAGATACCAGATGAGAGAGACGTGATTAGAGGCAGTAGAAGACTTTTTTTTAGTCATCTTCAATTGGGGTCAAATTTAACATGCTCTTGTGTATTCTAGTAGTCCAAGAGGTCCCGTTTGCCTTATTGGTCTCCAAATTTAAATCAGCTTCCCATGCCAAGTGATGTCCCTGTGTCTTGTGTGAATCTTTTTTCAAAAACAGATTTCACTGTAATGTCAAAAATTTTATTTTTAATAGAATTTAAGTAGTGTAAGATTTGGTGCATGCAGAATGTTTCTGAGGAGGGTATCTCAAGCGTTTGTGAGAAGTATTTGGGGTTTTCAACACTTCTATGGCCAAGAAATTGCCCTATATGACCTGTTGGGAATGCAAGATTGGTAAAAAGTGGAGCTACTGGGGTATGCACAGATTGACTGTAGGCAATTTACAGGAGCTGTCCAAGGGGAGAGAGTACGAGTCATAAGATCACCTTATGGTAGTTTAATTGTTCCAATGATGGCCGCATGAGGATGTTTATTGTGTGAAGTGTGTCTGCCAGGTGTTCAATGCTTACCCAGTCCGGTTTATTAGTGGGTGAAATTATTTGGATCAGTAGAGTCAAGTGTGCTGTCCAGTAGTACTTCCAAAGGTTTGGGACCCCTAATCCGCCCACTGATACAAGTCTTTTGGGCAAACCTACACCCCCAAGAACCCCAGATAAATTTAATAATGCGAAATTTTATTTTTTTAAGACAGGGGAGGGGATGTTGGCAAGTAAGGTTTGGAAGTAGTATAACACTTTTGGCAGTAAGGTCATTTTTATTGTAGCAATTCTACCCATCCATGATAAAGAGTAAGTTTAACTCGGAGTTCAGAAATGTTCCCAAACTCTTTCAGGGTCTTTTCAGAAAGAGTTTGGGAATATTTTTGAACACAAGATTAATCCTGATAAATCGCAATATCACTGTATATCTATGTGTCTTTTGTGAAAGCAATGAAGTTAAAGCATACCTATGGTCAAAATTACATTAATTTCCACATTGTCTTTCAATTATTTCAAGGCTACTCCTATTTACCTAAACAATCTTGAGGTTTGTAAACTTACTTTGTGACCAATTTCACAAATTTACATTTGAATTCTGACACACGTATTTACTATACCCTGTGGGTTGGCACTGCTGTGTCACAGAATTCACAGAACCTGCCTTCTGAACTAGAGGTGCTGAGAGGAGGAATTACAGGAGGCGAACTCTGTACAGAAATCACTGCTTGCAGGCAGCAAGGTACCACGGGATATAATATAAAGCCCTTAGACATTAAAAGTAAACAGCAGAGGAGGAGCTGCAAAGCATGAAAGGAATCCAGGAAGTTGTAGAAACCGATGGCGAGCAGACAAGCTGCCCTTACAACATTAGGCGCCAACAGTATGCAAATATGCAGCCTCTTGATGGGTGGGCCTTGGCGACAAGGCCACATGTTTGCTTACCAATTTTCAGGGACAGCTGTGATGAGAGCGTGTGCTCCCAGCAGCTAACAGAAAGCTCACGATCGCTTCCCGCTTCTGATCATCTTAAAGTGAAAAATTTAAGTGTTAAAATAATTGAAACAAGAAAAAACTAAAAGCCACCCTGTTGCCTGGTGAACATATATATGAACACAAACACTCGCACTAGGGATGACATTGTGTTTGTATGCACTAAAATTAATTTTAGTGTATTTACTGAAAATCGATAAACCGTTGCGCTACCATCTTTTTACTTTATGGGGCCTCAGAAAATATATAACGTTCTAAGAGTTTTTAGTAATTTTCTAGCCCGAAAAAAAGGCCAATTTTAATGTGTGCAAAAATGTAAAAAACTGCTTCAGAGGGGAAGAAACCAAAACAAATAAGTTAAGAAATTCAGTTACAGTGGGGAAAATAATGACTTGATCCCCTGCAGATTTTGTAAGTTTGTCCACTTACAAAGAAATTAAGGGTCTATAATTGTTATCATAGGTGAGTGTATTTTAAATGATAAAGACAAAGTATCAACCAAAAATCCAGAAAAAACACATGATACAAATAATATAAATGAAGTTGCAGTTCGGCGAGTAAAATAAGTATTTAATCCCCTACCAACCAACAATAATTCTGGCTCCCACAGACTGGCTATGGTATGTGCTCATGTGGTACACAGATTAGTCCTGTCAATATAAGAAGGTGCTCCTAACGACAACTCATTATGTGTATAAATGACACCTGTCCACAGAATTTTTCTTCCATTCAAACCTCACCTTCATGGGCAAGACCCAAGAGCTGTATAAAGGTTATCAGGGCCAAGATTATAGACCTGCACAAGGCTGGAATGGGCTACAAGACCATCAGCAAGAAGCTTGGTGAAAAGGAGACGACTGTTGAAGTGATTATTCACAAAATTAAAGATGAAATAAATTAAATATAAAATAACCATCAATTGCCCTCGGTCTGGAGCTCCGTGCAAGATATTGCCTCATCGGGTAAGGAGGATCATGAGAAAAGTGAGGGATCACCCCAGAACTACACTGGAGGAGAGATTGTGAATGATCCCAAGGCAGTTGGGGCAACAGTCAGCAAAAAAAAACCTGATTGGTAATAAAATACGCCGCCATGGATTAAAAACCTGCAACGCCTGGAAGGTCCCCCTCCTCAAGAAGGCACATTTACAGGGCTGTCTGAAGTTTGCCAATGAACATCTGTTAGAAGTCTTCTTTAACCACTTCAACACCGGGCTTTTTATACCACCTCAATACCGGGCCTATTCTAGCACTTCTCTCCTACATGTACAAATCATCATTCTTTTGCTAGAAAATTACTCAGAACCCCCAAACATTATATATGTTTTTTTTAGCAGACACCCTAGGGAATAAAATGACGGTCATTGCAATTTTTTTTCTTGCACGGTATTTGCGCAATAATTTTTCAAACGCCTTTT
This sequence comes from Rana muscosa, assembly GCA_029206835.1. Lineage (NCBI taxonomy): Eukaryota > Metazoa > Chordata > Amphibia > Anura > Ranidae > Rana > Rana muscosa. The sequence continues at coordinate 48,361,378 of CM055127.1, forward strand.
TTTTGGAAAAAAAAATGGTTTCATGAATTAAAAAATAACAAAACAGTAAAGTTAGCCCAATTTTTTGGGTACATATGAAAGATGATGTTACACCGAGTAAATAGATACCTAACATGTTACTCTTTAAAATTGCGCACACTTATGGAATGGCACCAAACTTGGGTACTTAAAAATCTCCATAGGCGACGCTTTAATTTTTTTTACAGGTTACCAGGTTAGAGTTACAGAGGAGGTCTAGTGCTAGAATTGTTGCACGCGCTCTAACGCATGCGGCGATACCTCACATATGTGGTTTGATCGGCGTTTACATATGTGGGCGGGACTTACGTGTGCATTCGCTTCTCATCGCGAGCTACCGGGGACAGGGGCGTTTAAATTTTTTTTTTTACACTTATTTTACTTTTTTTTTTATCACTTTTATTCCTATTACAAGGAATGTAAACATCCCTTGTAATAGGAATGTGTGTGACAGGTCCTCTTTATGGAGAGATGCGGGGTCAATAAGACCCCACATCTCTCCTCCAGGCTGGAAAACATGAGATCGTGAATTTTTTTTCACTGATCTCATGTTTACTAGCCGCAATGGCGGCTTTATTTACATCTGAGGACCCGGGCGTGACGTCATCACATCGCGCCCAGGCCTCTGACGGTCATAGAGATGACTGGTGACCATCTGGTCACCAGTCATCTCTATGCTCGCCACGTGACCCACCACCGGCGCTGAACGATTCTCTCCGGGTCCCGATGGCACGGGAGAGCCCGGAGAAGCACCAGATGGCGGCGGGAGGGGGGGGGGATGTTCCCTCCCGCCGCCTATAAGAACGATCAAGTGGCGGAACCGCCGCTATGATCGTTCTTATGGTGCACAGAATCACCGGCACAAAAAAAGGATATCTGAATAATGCCTCTAGCTGCAGGCATCATTCAGATATCCCCCTTCAAACCCAGGACGTCATATGACGCCCACCCAGGATGGGAGATCCCAACTGTGGGCGTCATATTACTATGGCTGGGTATTGAAGTGGTTAATCTAATATCTAATATTTATCAATTAACATGACTAACATATGAATGAATGGCTTAGATCATTATTAGTATATTTGAGTTGTATATAATTATTTGTTCTAGATTGGGAAAAGTGAAATATATAGACTTTTATACTTAAGTGAAAACATACACTTTATTATAGCTTCAGTATGTGCTTCTCTTTGGAGAGCCAACATGTGGTAGTAATTAGGCTTGAGCTGGTTTCTTACCATTCTCCCATCGTAAATAGATAAGGTATCACATTTCTTGAAGATAGTGTTTTGTATATATGAGAATATAAGTTCTTTATTATATTGTAATATTTCTTGATTAAGATAAGAACAAGGGCCTTTCATTCAATATAATATGCATACTGATTTATGGAACATGATTTGATTTAGATGATAGATAAAACTGGATTTTTTCTACTCACCGTAAAATCCCTTTCTCGGAGTTCATTGTTGGACACAGCACTTCCATTCTTGACCTTAGGCTTATATCACTACCTTCAGGAGTAGGACTAGGCAGAAACAAAAAAATAGGATTTTTATAACAGCTTACCTGTAAAATCCTTTTCTTGGAGTACACCGCGGGACACAGAGCTAGTCATTACATAATGGGTTAAGGGTCACCAGCGGTGATTGGACACTGGCACAACCAATGGAAGACAGTTCCCCTCCATATAACCCCTCCCATCAGGGAAGTACCTCAGTTTTGTAGCAAAGCAGTAAGGTTCCCATAAGAAGGGTGGGACCTCTGTGTCCCGTGGTGTACTCCAAGAAAAGGATTTTACAGGTAAGCTGTTATAAAAATCCTATTTTCTTTATCGTACACCACGGGACACAGAGCTAGTCATTACATAATGGGACGTCCCAGAGCAATGCTCATATGAAGGGGGGGAGACACAGATCAAACCGGCCGCTTGCGGACCAGAAGCCCTATACTGCTGCCTGCAGCACACTTCGCCCGAAGGCGGAATCCTCATGTCCTTTCACATCTATTTGATAGAATTTGGAAAATGTATGGACTGAGGACCAAGTTGCAGCCTTACAGATCTGAGCCATCGAAGCCTGGTGGTGCACTGCCCATGAAGCACTTATCGCCCTGGTAGAGTGCGCCTTAACAGGAAAAGGAGGAGTCCTGTTCTTTAAACCATAAGCTTGAACAATTACTTGTCTAATCCACCTGGAAATGGTGGATTTTGATACCGCTTGGCCCTTCTTGGGACCATCTGGTAAAATAAACAAAACATCTGTTTTACGTATCTGAGCGGTTGCTTGCAGATACACCCTTACCGCTCTCACTAGATCTAGAGAGTGTAATCATTTTTCCCCCGCCGTCCGCGGGTTTGGAAAAAAGGAAGGCAGAACAATGTCTTGATTCAAGTGAAAAGCCGACACCACCTTAGGCAGAAAAGCCGGATGGGGTCGTAGTACGATCTTGTCCTTGTGACAAATTAGATAAGGCTCTTTACAAGAAAGAGCTGTTAGCTCTAATACTCTCCTAGCAGAAGCTATAGCAATCAGAAAGGCCAATTTCCTACTTAATATAATTAAAGGAATATGGCGAATAGGTTCAAAAGGTTGCTTTTGCAACACTGACAATACCAAATTCAAATCCCATGGACACAAGGGAGACCTGACTGGAGGATTTATCCTCAGTACCCCCTGAATGAATGTCCGAACTAGGGAGTGAGATGCCAATGGTCTCTGAAAGAAGACTGATAGAGCCGATATTTGCCCTTTGATGGTGCTAAGGGCTAATTTCATATCCACTCCTAACTGGCAAAAAGCAAGAATCCTACTTATTTCATATTTCAGAGGATTCCAACTTCTGGATTCACACCAGGAAACGTATGCTTTCCAGACTCTATGATAGATGAGTCTGGAGGCTGGCTTTCTAGCATTAATGAGCGTAGAAAGAGCCAGGCCAGAGACCCCTCTCTTTTTCAAAATGTGGGTCTCAGCAGCCAGGCCGTCAAATTTAGCCTTTGTAAGGAAGGGTGGAATACTGGACCCTGTGACAACAGGTCGTGTCGAAGTGGAAGCTTCCAGGGCCTTCCTATCGCCATTTTTACGATCTCGGCATACCAAGGCCTCCTGGGCCAGTTTGGGGCCACTAGGATTACTGGTATTCCCTCCTCCTTGATCCTGCAAAGCAGTCTTTGTAGAAGAGGGATCGGAGGGAATGCATAGATCAGTGAGAACTGATTCCATGGAGTTATTAGAGCGTCTGTCCCGTAGGCTAGAGGATCTCTCGTTCTGGACACAAAGTTGTCCAATTTCTTGTTGAACCTGGAAGCTAGCAGGTCTACATCTGGGTTTCCCCATCTCAGACATATGGCCTGAAAGATCTCTGGGTGAAGAGACCACTCTCCTGGTAGCAGCTGCTGACGACTCAGGTAGTCTGCTTGCCAGTTTTCTATCCCTGGAATGAAGATTGCAGAGATGCAAGGTACATGCTCTTCTGCCCATGCCAAGATCCGGTTCACCTCTCTTTGGGCTGCCCGACTGTGGGAGCCTCCTTGGTGATTGATGTAAGCTACTGCCGTAGCATTGTCGGATTGAACCCGAACTGGGTAGCCCTGTAACCTGTATGTCCAGGTTTTGAGGGCTAGATATACCGCCCGGATCTCTAGCACATTGATGGGCAGGATCCCCTGAGTCTTGGCCCAGGTTCCCTGGGTAGAAGCCTCCTCGAATACTGCACCCCAGCCCGATAGGCTGGCATCCGTAGATACCACCTTCCAGGCCACTGGGAGGAAGGACTTTCCCTTCCGTAAATTCCTGGCTTCTAGCCACCAATTGAAGCTGTGGCGTACTTGTGAGGACAGGCGCATGGGTATATCCAGAGCTTGGCTCTTCCTGTTCCAGGAGGCTAAAATATTGCCTTGAAGTAGTCTCGAATGAAACTGGGCGTAAGGGACCGCCTCGAAGGAGGCTACCATCTTTCCCAATAGTCTCATGCAAAGGCGAATAGACGGCCTCTTGTTTGCTTTGACCTTGTGGATCAGGTCTTTCAGAGACTGTATCTTTGGCTCTGGCAGGTATACCCTGTTTTGGGCTGTATCTATGATCATGCCCAGGTACACTATCCTTCTTTGGGCCTGGAGAGAGGATTTTTGTAAGTTTATAATCCATCCTAAATGCTCCAGGTATCCTACTGTAGTGTCTACAGCGTGATCCAATCCCTCCTTTGACTGATCTATTAATAGTAGATCGTCTAGATAGGCTGTTACCGCAATGCCCCGTGTTCTTAGGTTTGCTAACAGAGGAGCTAGCACCTTTGTGAATACTCTGGGCGCGGTGGCTACACCAAATGGCAGGGCCACAAATTGAAAGTGGCGATCTTCTACCGCAAACCTTAGGAATCTTTGGTGAGCGGGGAGGATTGGTATGTGTAGATATGCGTCTTTGATATCTATGGACGCAATGAATTCTCCGCCTTTTAAAGTAGCGACCACGGATCGAATCGTTTCCATTCGAAAATGGCGAACGTTCAGAAACTGGTTTAGATTTTTTAGATCCAGGATGGGTCTGACTTCTCCGTTCGGTTTTGGAATCACAAAGAGGTTTGAGTAAAAACCTGACCCTTGCTCCTTTTGGGGTACCTCTGTAACCACACCTTGAGCTATTAAGTGATTCAAACCTTTGAAGAAGGATCCTCTTTTTTGTGGATCCTTGGAGAGTCTTGAACTTCGGAATTGAGAAGATGGGATCTCTCGAAATTCCAGTCTGTACCCTGAGGATATTGTGGATACCACCCATTTGTCCTGGGTTTCTGTCCACCAAGTCGCTGAGAACTGACGAAGCCTTCCCCCCACTCGGCCGAGCGGGGGCGCCCCTTCAATGAGAGGTTTTGGGGGCTTGCTTATTAGCTCTTGAACCCCACGGCTTCTTGTTCTTCTGAGCCTGTTCTTTGGCTTTTTTGGGCGGCTGAAAAGGCCGTCGCCACTGGCTGGAGTCAGATTTCCCGGGAGCTGGGGAGAGAGTGTGTTTAAAACAAGGTCTCTTGTTTTTCTTTCTCTCAGGTAAAAGTGTCGTTTTACCACTTGATATCTTTTGGATATATCTTTCTAAATCTTCCCCAAAAAGGCGTTCGCCATGGAACGGGAAACTTGCCAACAACTTTTTGCATGGGGCTTCCGCTGACCAATGCTTAAGCCAAAGTACTCTGCGCATCTGTACCAGCTGGAGTGTAAGGCGTGATGCCTGTATGATAGAATCTCTCATGGCATCCACTGTGAAGCATAAGGCTTTAGGCAAATTCTCCCAATTTTTAGCCTGCTCTGAAGGCAGCTCCTTCAGCCCCTGCTTTACCTGTTGGCTGACGACCTGACACATACCGACTGCTGCTACTGCAGGTTGGATAATTGAGCCGGCCAAAAGGAAGGAGGATTTCAGTAAGGATTCCAACTTCTTCTCAGAAGGATCTTTAAACACTTGTACATTATCCACTGGACATGTCAGGTTTTTATTTACACAAGAAATAGCCGCATCTACCGTAGGCAGGCTCCATTTCTTTAAAAAATTTTCCTCCATAGGATAAAGAATGTTAAACTTTTTTGGAGGTGAAAAACGCTTATCTGGATGTTGCCAGTCTGCGTACAATAGATCCTCTAGTAACGGATGAACCGGGAAGGAGCATGCACCTTGCAGGGATCTTAATGATCCTAGGGAGGAGACAGGTGATTCTGTTACCTCCAAAGAGGGTAACCTAAATGCAGCTCGCACGGCTCCTGCATAGCATTGCACCTGTGACTTTAAAATCTGGGATACCGAAAAAGGCTCATCCGATATCCCTGATCCGTCTGACTCCTCATCCTCTGCTGATGTAGCCTCCTCCTCATCCTCCTCCTCCTCAGGTACTTCTGAAGGGAGGTTCAATACTGGAGGAGATCTGCTTCGCTTATTGTCCTTTTTAGAGGATTTAGCGATTAAAGTAGCAATTTTCTCCTCCAGATTATTTAGGGCAGCTGATAAAGTGTCCTCAGTGACATATGCAGGCCCAGGCTTCACTGGGGAAGCCGCCATACCTGACAGAGGTAATGGCTCATCCTGTACAGGTGCTTTTGGCAACACAGGAGAGGAAGGTACCGAGTCAGCACAGCTAGAGCCCCCTGTCTCAGGCGGCGGTGCTCTTTTATCTCTTTTTGTCCGCATTACTTCCCCTGGAAGACTTACTGTTTAGACAAAATACAAGGTACCTAAATGCATATACTACCGTGTTCAGTTTAGCAAATACATTAAGTATGCAACTTTTAACACATAACTATGCATAACATGGATGTCTTCTAGGAAGTACCCAATCCAACCACATGGAGTCTTACGTCCCTGTATAGCTGCTGTGTTTCTCTGCCAGGAACAAGAGAACTAACGAGCTTGCTTGCTGCTGCAGTGCTTTTTACACTGACAGTCTTTTAAATTTGGCGCCGTTTCTGTGCCTGCGCGCGCCACGTGCCCGCGCACGCCTCGGCCCCCCCCCTCCGATAAAGCGCGCTCCCGCGCGCGCGCGCGGCCTTTAGCGCTATGGTGGTGGCCATAGTGAGAGAGGACTCTCATCAGCCCCTGTCCCCACTTACCTGCATCTGCAGGTGTCTGTATCGGCCACCGGAAGGAGGAGCGGGGTGCTCAAGCAAGCTCAGCAGCGGAGGTGACGAGCAGTGTACTTCGCCGAAGCCGACACTGAACAGAGTGAGGTGAGTATATTTAGCTCTTTACTCCCCCCAGTGGTGGAAAAAAAGAAGACATCCACTTTTTGAAAAAGGTCCCAACCTAGTTATGGACCTTCTAATCTCACCTTATCCACGCCGCAGGTTTTTCTGCTGAAAGTTTTCAGACAGATACCAAACTTCACCCTTCACGGTGGGCTATGTGTGCCAACCTTCAGGGATATGGGTTCCTATTTAAAGGATACCTCTCCCCTGGGCCTTGTACAAGACTCTTACCAGGACTTTATAGCGAAATAGCGAAAGTGCTGGATCTTAGAGCCCAGTCCTCCGAAGAGAGACATTACAGGCAACGCCTCATGGATGAGGCCCGGATCCCATCCAGATTCAGCTCATTTGTAGGCGTCTTGGATGGATCCGAAAGCATAGCTCTTTTACCCCCAGAGGGTCTCTTTGGTAGAGCTTTCCTTTAGCACCTCCTAACGCGTCCAACACCTTTCGACACTGGCGAAAAAACTGAGGTACTTCCCTGATGGGAGGGGTTATATGGAGGGGAACTGTCTTCCATTGGTTGTGCCAGTGTCCAATCACCGCTGGTGACCCTTAACCCATTATGTAATGACTAGCTCTGTGTCCCGTGGTGTACGATAAAGAAAACAAGCACAGCATGGCCTAGGGGCTTACTGGTAGTAACCCTTGACTCTGCTACCGGCAGTTCAGTTCGTTACAAAGCAGTACAAACACAAACAGGATGGGTGGGTGCTGTGTCCTTCAATGAACTCAGAGAAAGGGATTTTACGGTGAGTAGAAAAAAATCCAGTTTTCACTTTCGTTCATTGACGGACACAGCACTTCCATTCTTGACCTTAGGGATGTCCTAAAGCAAAGCTACAATGATGGGTGGGAACACAGAAAAAAAAAAAGGAAAAAATAACCTCCACCCAAACAGAACTTCCCGTGAGCGGAGCCAAAACCTCAGACGGCCGCCTGCAAAACTTTGCGGCCGAAACACGCAGATGGCAAAAAAAAAATAATAATAAAAACTAGAAATAAAAAACCAAAGGAACCACAGGTCCCAGCAGGGAGCCAGGTCCTTCTAGACTAGGCAGAAAAAAACTGGAGCTGCCTGTAGCAGAGTGGGGGGTTACTACCAGTAAGGACCGCCCCTAGGCGGTGCTGTGCTTGTTTTTTGTTTCTGCCTAGTCCTATTCCTGAAGGTGGTGATATAACCCTAAGGCTAAGAATGGAAGTGCTGTGTCCATCAATGAACGAAAGATAAAGTTATATTGTATAGGTATATGTTTAACATATGGTTTATACCATTCTCCAGGGATTCCTATGGTATGTCAGTGTAGCTGTTTCATCTTGTATTTCAACAGCCAGGCCTCACTGAGGGTAAGCTAGGTCTTATTAGAAGAGTCTGTAGGACAATAAGACTCAGAAGAACTTTAAACCAGCCCTTTTAAAGATAAAGTGGAGGTCAGATTTCAGGAGAAAAAGCTATGAACATGAGGACATTTCGGGCAGACTGTGACAGACACACAAGAAAGCTGTTTTAGCTTCAGATTTACACAGACTTAGACATACACACCTCTGATTATATATAATCTTCATTTAAAGAATATAACTACATTATTGATGTTATTTTTTCATTTTGATATTGTTCTTGTAATATTTTGCCATGTTATTATTAAATCAATTGAGTTTTTACACAATAACTGAACGGACTCTCTATTTCTGAACTTTTTTCACCAATACAATTTACAGAATATCGAGAGAATATTATTACAATTAACGGTATTTTACAAACATCTAAATGATTCAGAGAACGATTGGGAGAAAGTGCTGTGATCAGATGAGACCAAAATTTAACAATTTGGCATTAACTCGTATCGCCGTGTTTGGAGGAAGAAAAATGCTGACTATAACCCTAAGAACACCGTCCCTACAGTCAAGTACGAAGGTGGAAACATACTTTGGAGCAGTTTCTCTTCTAAAGGTACAGGCCGACTTTGCCGCTTTGAGGGGCCAATGATCGTGGCCATGTATTGTAAAATCTTGGAAGAGAAACTTCTTCCCTCAGCCAGAACACTGAAGATGGGTCAGGGATGGGTCTTCCAGCAGGACAATGACCCAAAACATACCGCCAAGGCAACAAAGGTGTAGCTCAAGAAGAAGCACATTAAGGTCATTGAGTGGCCTAGCCAGTTTCCAGACCTTAATCCTATAGAACATGTATGGAGGGAGCTGAAACTTCGAGTTGCCAGGCGACAGCCAAGGAACCTTAAGGATTTAGAGAAGATCTGTAAAAAGAGTGGACCAAAATCCCTTCTGAGATGTGTGCAAACCTGGTAACCAACTACAAGAAACATCTTACCTCTGTGCTTGCCAACAAGGGTTTCTCCATCAAGTACCAAGTCTTGTTTTGCTTGGGGATCAAATACTTATTTTAATCACTGAAATTCAGCTCAATTTATACCATTTGTATCATGTGTTTTTTCTGGATTTTTGGTTGAAATTCTGTCTGTCTATCATTTAAAATACAGCTATGATAAAAAATTATAGACCCTTTACTTCTTTGTAAGTGGGCAAACTTACAAAATCTGCAGGGGATCAAATAATTATTTCCCCCACTGTATGTGTTATAAAATCGAATGACACAGGGAAAAAGTATTGAACACATGAAGAAAGGGAGGTGCAAAAAGGCATGGAAAGCCAAGACACCAGCTGAAATCAATCAGTAATTAGAAAGAAATCCTGCCCCTTGTCACTGCAAATTAATACCAGCTGGTTCGGTCTCAACTGATGGCCTATAAAAAGGTGTCTCGTTACCAAGGTGTCACACAAACATTTTGTGATGGGTAAAAACAACGCGTTTTGCAACCTTATTGTTGCAAAACATACTGATGGCATTGGTTACAGAAAGATTTCTAAATTTCGGAATGTTCCAGTGAGCACTGTTGTGGCCATAATCTGAAAGTGGAAAGAACGTAATTTTACCATAAACCGACCACGACCAGGTGTTCCTCGAAGATCTGACAGAGGAGTGAAAAGAATTATCAGAAGTTGTCCAAGAGCTTCGGAAACACCTGGAATTAGCAGGTACAATTGTTTCAAAGAAAACAATAAGTAATGCACTCAACCGCTATGGCCTGTATGCACGCTCACCACTCAAGACTCCATTGCTTAAAAAAGCATGTTGAAGCTCGTTTAGTTTTCTGCCCAACATTTAGACAAGCCTGTGAAATACTGGGAGAATATAGTCTGGTCAGATGAGACCAAAATCAAACTTTTTGGATACCATAATACACACCATGTTTGGAGGTCAAATGGCACCGCACATCACAAAAACACCATACAAACAGTGAAGTTTGGGAGGTGGGAACATCATGGTGTGGGGTAGTTTTTCAGCATATGGTACTAGCAAACTTCATATCATTGAAGAAAGAATGAATGGAAAAATGTACCAAGACATTCTTGATAAAAATCTGCTGCCATCTACCAGGTGATGAAAATAAAACAAGGATGGACATTTCAGCAAGACAGTCATCCCAAAACACAAAGCAAAGGAAACCTCAATTGGTTTTAAGGAAATAAAATAAAGCTGCTAGAATGGCTCAGCCAATCATATGACTTGCATCTAACAGAAAATCTATGGAAAGATCTAAAGATCAGAGTTTCATAGAAGAGGGCCACGGAACCATCAAGATTTGAAGACTGCTGGTGTGGAAGAATGGGCCAAAATCCTACCTGAGCAATGCATGCGACTAGTTTCTTCATACAGGAGGCGTCTTTAAGCTGTCATTACCAACAAAGGATATTGTACGAAGTATTACATAAGTTCACATGTTTAATACTTTTTTCCTGTGTCATTTCATTTTATTACACATAACTTAATTTCTGAACTTATTTGTTTTGGTTTCTTTGTATGTTTGGATTGCATGGGCTGTTACTGACCTGGGGTTTCATGTTAATAGCACCTTTAGAAATACATTTACCTAGAAAATGGTGACGTGTTCAATACTTATTTTACCTGCATTTAACTGAGGAACTTTGATGCGGTAACAGTCACTTTAATACAAAGAACAATTAAAAAAAGCAATGTCAGCATATCATCAGAGCTTTCCAAGCTTATCAATGTATACCTATACTCAGTGGCGGCTGGTGCTCCATTTTTGGGGGGAGTGAGGCAAACAAATCACCTGTCACCCCCCCCGTTCGGTTGGTCCGTCAGTCAACTCCCCCCTACCCCCCCCTCGTTGGTCCATCAGTCAAATCCCCCCCCCCCCCGTCGCTCGACAAACCAACATCCCCCCCCCCCCCAGCGCTTGCCCATCCATCAGCCCACCAGCCCTCTTACTCCCATCTGCGTTTCTCCCCTGCGTCTCTTTCTGGTCGCTTCTCCTCTCGGTCATTAGGGTCTTAAGACCCGCTTCTTGATTGTCTGGGAGAAGAAGCAGGAAGACAAGAGGGAAAATTAATTCCCAATTGTCACAGCACAGCAGTTCTCTGCGCCACAAGCCCATCCTTTTAAGCCAACTAGAGCCTCAGGCTCTAATCATGTGCTTCAATAGTGTGATGACAATAGTGTACTATACTTATCACTTTAGAGGAACCTATTAAAAAAAAAAAAAGCAAAAAAACGCACAACAGTTCGTGTCAACACATTTAGTTTGTAAATTTAGCTTATAAGAATACAGTATATTATTTATGTATAGTATAATTTTTACCATGACCAGCTGTTCTTGCAGCTGCTCGACCACCTTCCTGTGGGCTCCAGCCAATGCGATAAAATAGAACATGACCAGACTGCAGAGAGAGAGAGAGAGAGAGAGAGAGAGAGAGAGAGAGAGGATCATGTAACTTTTAAATGGCACATAAAATACAAGCAGTGTAGGATAGGCAAGTAGTATCTTAAAGATATTGCGTAGTCTTTTTCAGTTTATTTAAATCAGTGGAATTGCCAGGGGCGTTCTTAGCTGTGCTATAGCATCCCCCAAAGTCTTAATAGCACCCCCTAGCATCCCCATCAGCAGCAAGTGCCAGCCTTGCAACAATATTGATATATTTATCAACAGTCACCGACTGACTTTTACTCTAGAAAATAGCAATCATGCCAGACAGGGCAATTCTTTACCTGTGTTACAACCAGGGGCGGATCCAGAGTCTTTTCTCGGGAGGGGCACTGCCAAAAAATGTTTTTTTTGTGGGAAATTTATCGGGGAAATGGTTGGTGTCGGCGCTTCAATCATCCCGGCACCATGGTTGTTATGGTCTCAGGATGATTGAAGCGCATTATTTCTATTATTACATTGTAATATGAAATTAAATAGTTCAATGCAGAATCAGTGGGAGCCCCGAGTGTGTCACTTGCCACCGTCGCCTGCAATTAGTGGGAGCCCTGAGCGAGTCACTTGCCACACGTTGCGGATTGTCACTTGCCACGTCACCTGCCACATCTTGTGGATTGTCACTTGCCACATCACCTGCCACACCTTGCGGATTGTCACTAACCACACCTTGCGTATTGTCACTTGCCACGTCACCTACCACACCTTGCTGATTGTCACTTGCCTGCCACCAGATGCAGATTGTCATTTGCCACGTCACCTGACACAATTTGCGGATTGTCACTAACTTGCCTGCTAAGGTGTAGTTTTGGTTGTCTCTTGCTGTGTCCCAGACTCCCAGAGTCAGGCAGCAGAGAGATAATGTAATCTCTCTGCTGCCTGCACAGTGAGGGCGGAAGTCACTGCAGGAATGCAGGGCAGGCATGGGCGGTGAGAGATGATCTCATCTTTCTGCTCCCCCGCTCCCGGCTAGCTGATTGGCCGGCTGCCACACTGAGCCTGCTCTCTCACTCTCACCTGCGCTGCCAACACACTGAGCAGCACGGTCTGCCCACGAACCGCGCCGCCCCTGACAACAAACCGCGCCGCAAGCGGAGCCGCCCGCTTTCTTACCCGTCTGTGGAGCCGCACGCTATCTCACCTGCCCGCAGAGCGGCCTGACGTGACTCACTAACGTCACTCGTTGCTAGACGCCAAGCGGCCCAGGCGTTAGCAACGAGTGCAGGGAAGAGGCTCCACCCACCTCCTCCTCCGCTCCTGGTATCGTGTCAGTGCGCCACGTAACTACATTAGACGAGTCTCTCTCTCAGCGCCACTGATCGGCTGATGTGAGAAACAGAGAGAGACTCAGAGAGGCAGCGGCAGCGGCAGAACAAATACTGTATATACTCGAGTATAAGCCAACCCGAATATAGGCCGAGGCACCTAATTTTACCCCAAAAAACTGGGAAAAATTATTGACTCAAGTATAAGCCTAGGGTGTCCATATGCATGCCTCACTGTGCCCATGCCTCACTGTGCCCATGACTAGACTGATGTTTAACATGGGAGTCTATGGAAGGAGTGCCCGGCTTTGAAAAACCGGTTCTCCCCGGCTGTAGGTCTCCCAGATACCAAACTTTTCAAACTTATAGAGGAGACATGGGGCTACATGTGTGCCAAGTTTGGGGTCCAGAGGACCTATGACCGACCGGTACCGGGTCCGCAAATTCACTGGAGAAATTACCGTTTAACATTGGAGTCTATGGAAGGGGTGCCCGGTTTAAAAAAATCAGTGGTCCCCGGCCGTAGGTCCCCCAGACACTAAACTTTGCACACTTGTAGAGGAGACATAGGGCTACATGTGTGTCAAGTTTGGCGTCCAGAGGACCTACGGCCGGCCGGTACCGGGTCCCCAAAGTTCAGGAGATCAGGCGCAAAAAAAAAAAAACAAAAAAAACAGAGCAAGCAAGTGAGTGTGACAGATGGTCTCGGGGGGGGGGGGCAATTGCCCTGTTGTCCCCCCCCCTGGATCCGCCCCTGGTTACAACCTTAGGGTAATTTGGCAGCTCCTGAAGACTAATCAGGTTTTTTGGCCTCAAGGCTGTCCCCTGAAGATTGATGTGCCAGCCCTAGAGTAAATAGCCATTATGCGTGGGCTGGCACATGCAAAGCAAGACCTTGAGGAGTGGGAAAAGAGGGAACTTCTTGGTAGTGGTGGGGGTTATTATTGGGCAGAGCTGGGGGGGTTATTGCTTGCCGTGACACTTGCTGAGGGTTATTGTGCGGAGGTTTACTGTCTGCCCTGACAGGTACTGGGGTAAACTTTGCTGGCCCTGACAGCATTTTTCTTCTCAAGCTCTTCATGTCTTTCCTAATTTATTTCAAATGTTGGCAACTAGGATTTATTTTTATGCCCACTGACAGTTATGGTATAGAATGGATTTCCTTTGTCCATTAAGGGACAAATGATTCAGAGGGAATCGAGTTATACTGCCACCTACAGGAGAAAAAGGGACACTAGCAAAAAAACAAAAAACAAACAATAACCCCTCCCTCTACCAGCATGCGTAAAATTTTGCTAGTGTCTTGGTAGAGAGCATAAATTCATACTCCTAAGAAAAGCTTAAAGGGGAGTTCCAGTGTATCTGCTGGCTTTTAATAAACAGACACTTACCTGTTCCACTGTCCAGCGACGCGGCCGAACGGAGCTTCGCTCCTCTCCCCCCCCCCTCTCCGCTGGCGCCTCCATTCTATCTGTGGGCACCCGGCCCTGACAGCTTTCGGCTTCCACTCGGCGCTGCGCAATCTGAGTGGACAGGCGATCGCCTGGGACCTGTCACGTGTCCCAGCTGATCGACCTACAGGGAGGGTCCGCCTTAGGCGATATGACGAGTTGCCTAAGCGGTCCCTGGGCGGAAGGAGGAAGTGGGACAGGAAGTCCCACTCCTACTGAAGCCCCCACTCCCCCCCAAATAAAATTACATGCCAAATGTGGCATGTAAGGGGGCGAGGAGTGGTTTAAGCGGAAGTTCTACTTTTGGGTGGAACTCCGCTTTAACTAGCCAATTTCTCTTTTTTGCCCCCAAGTTGTTGTTTTTTTGGCTTCAATCAACACTTTATACACGCTGCTTGGGCTGATCTCTTTATGTAGCTATTCAGTTTCTTTATTTAAAAGTGTGCTGTTCCCACTGTTAATCTGGTGTCCTGCCTCAAAAGCATTGACCAGTCCTGTTGAGGATGCACCAGTGTTTAAGGATCTCATTGACAAAAGTTGGGCAACCCTTTCCAAATACCGGTTTTCTCTAGCAGGCCCTGACATGGCTGTGATGTTAGGCTCCTTTCACACTGCAGCGCTTCTAAAATGCACTATGCTGTTTGAAAAAACGCATATTGCATTTTAAATGTGTTGCAATACAACCCATATGCGTGAATAGCTTGAACTTCAGTCTGCTCACTTATCTTTGCCATTTGGAAGCTTCCCTCCAACCACTTTGTATATTATTTTATATATACTGCGATTCTGTACTTGCCAGATATGCTGCAGAAATCTCCCTCCACCAAGTCTGGCTGCAGCCATTTTAACTCTGGGCAGCTGAAGCTGCTGTCTGTTCACTTCCTGGATTTACACAGAGGCACACTACCAGCTCTGCAGCTTTCATTGACCCTCTTATGACTCACTTCCTGGCAAACTCTCACGAGAGAGACACCGGTGCGTTATGTCATAAGCCTTGGCTAATGACCAGACAAGAAACAGAAAGTGGGCTGTATTTACTGGCAGAAAAAAAAAAGGGATTTTTGTACTCACCGTAAAATCCTTTTCTCAGAGTTCATGTATGGATACAGCATCTCATTCTTGACATTAGGGTATTAGCCTTCTATCAGGAGAGGACTAGGTAGAAAAGCATGTTAAGTGTAAAACACACATCAAAACTGTACAGTACCGCCCTGGGGGTGGTCCCTCTAGGTACAACCCCTCTCCCTGCATCATGCAACTCAGTCCGTCAAAAAGCAGTACAAACATAAAAAAGGAGGGGTGGGTGCTGTGTCCATCCATGATCTCAGAGAAAAGGATTTTACGGCGAGTACAAAAATCCCATTTTCTCTTTCGTTCATGGACGGACACAGCATCTCATTCTTGACATTAGGGACGTCCCCAAGCAGTGTCAAAAACGAGTGGTGGGAACAGCAATCAAACCAACTTCACCCCAAACAAACAGAGCTCCTCAACGGAGGAGTTGCAACCTTAAACCTTGCGGCCGAAGCAGGCATCCGCAGACACATGCTGGTCAACCTTGTAAAACTTAGTGAAAGTGTGAACGGACGACCAGGTCGCTGCCTTACACACCTGTGAGACCGACGCTTGATGTCGGAAAGCCCAAGAGACACCTATTGCCCTGGTCGAGTGCGCCGTCACAGGAAAGGGAGGCGCCCGCCCTTTAAGGGCATAGGCCTGAATTACAATCTGTCTGATCCACGAGACACGGTGGCCGATGAGACCGCCAAGCCTTTCTTTGGACCAGTCAGTCACTGACACAAACAGTGAGTCTGACCTGCGAAAGAGAGTCGTAGCAGACAGATACACCCGCAGAGCTTGTACCAAGCCCAAGGAAAGCAAGCAACCTCTTGGAATGCGACGGCCGAGGACACAAGGATGAAGCACAATGTCCACATTGTTATAAAAAGGCCGAAACAAACCTTTGGTAGAGACAAAGGCTGCGGACGCAGCACCGCCCTATCCTTTTGGATGAGGAAGTAGGGAGACTTTCAAGACAAGGCCGCCAACTCAAAAACCCTCTGGTAGAGGTAACAGCCACCCGAAAGCTACTTACCAAGAGAGTGCCAACAGGGGAATCTCTATATGTACTTTAAAAAAGGTGGTTTCTGAAAACACCCAGGGTACCAGATTCAATCCACGAAGGCAGCAGTGATTGAACCGGAGGGGCCACATGTGGAACCCCTTGGACAAACAAACCCACCAGTGAATGAGCTGCCAAGAGTTGCGGAAGAAACCAGCCAAGGCTGATATCCTCCCCTCAATGGAACGAAAAGCAAGTCTTTTAACCACCCCACGCTGTCAAAACTGCAGGATCCTGGAAGCCGAATATGTACGTGAATGCCACTCCATCTCCACACCTAGAGATGTAGGCCCTCCAAGTGCGATGGTAAATCATCCGAAGAGATGGACTTCCGTGCCCTCAGCATGGTGGAATCACTGAAACCGACGGGCTACAGTCACTTAGTATCCGACGGTCAGCAGCCATGTCGTGAAGGCCAGTGACTGCAAGCAGGATGAAATGTATGACCTTGCGATTAAAAGGTCCTCTCGCATTGGCAGCCGCCAAGGAACATCCGCCACCAGTCGCACTAAAGCGGCGTACCAGGGACGCCAGAATCAATCTGGGGCAAGTAGACTACTCGGAATCCCCTCGACCTCTACTCTGCGAGCAGATGAGGAAGAGTATTTTCAGGAGGAAGGCATACATAGCCGATACTGTCCCCACAGGACCACAAACGCGTCTGACGCGTCCTCCCAGGAATCTTCGATCCTGGCCACAACCTCAAAACCTTCAGATTGAGTCGAGAGGCCAGGAGATCCCCATCAGGTGATCCCCATCTCTGGTAGAGGAGTCGAAACACCTCCAGGTGTAGAGACCATAGTCCATGGCCCAGCAACTCCCGACTCAGGGAGTCCGCCTGCTTGAGTTCTACGCCCAGACTGTATGCGGGCGATAGAGCCAGCACATTTTTGCCCTGCTCCCGCAGGACGTGAGCGACAGCCGAGTGACTTGTTCCCCCTTGATGGGTGACATATGCCACCGCCGTGCCGTTGTCCAACTGGATCCTCACTGGACGTTCCTGCAGCCTCCGAGACCAAGTGGAGGAGCACCCTGATGGGCAGGCGGGGTTCTTCCTGCGTCCAACGACCCTGTGTTTTCCAACAAAAAGGAAACGACTTCCCGGACTGAAAGGCCGGAGACCTCAGCCACCACCAGATCAGGGAAACCCTGACTAGTCGGCTCACCCCGATTTGACAATCCAGGGACAATGAAGATGTGTCCCATGTCGACAGGATCTCCGTTTGCAAGACTCGAGTGTGGAATTAAACACACGGGACCGCCTCGAAGGTGGCTACCATGAAACCCAAGGACTCGCATGCAAAAGCGCAGGGACCACCACCAGCGTGACGCCCACCGCTGTACCGCAGCCTTAAGAGTCTGCAACTTGCGAAGGGAGAAAAATATTCTCGCCTTCGAGGAGTCCAGATCGAACCCAGGTATTCCAGGCGTGGAGTCGGCACCAACACAGGACTTCTGGAGGTTCAATACCCAGCCAAAACTCCCGAAGAGTCAGACTGGCAATCGCCACATCCACCTTTAAGTCTGAGGTGGAAGCTGCTCTCAGACGGAGATCGACCAAATAGCCCATGATTGCGATCCCTTGTTGCCTCAGCAAGGCCAGGATCGGGGCGAGCACCCTGAAGAAACTCCCGGTGCCGACACCAGGCCAAAAAGGGGGAGCCACCATTTAGTAGTGCTCATCCCAGACTGCAAACCACATAAACCTCTGATGCTTGACGCATATGGGGGCTGCAATAAAATGCGTCCTTGATGTCCAAGGATGGCAGCAAAAAAATTCCCTGGATGTAGTGCAGCGACCACAAAGTGACAAACTGCCATCCTGAACGTTTGTGCTATCACAAAGCTGTTGAGGGTCTTGAGATCCAGGACCGGACCGACCCCTCCCTTCTCTGGGACTACAAACAGATTGTAGATTCCTTGAAAACCTTTCTGGTGCCGGCACAGGTACTATCCCCTGCACATGAGAAGGTCCTGCACTGTCCCAAACAAGGCGGCCCAGCAAGCCAGAAGGGGATGAAGGTTGGAGGAAAAAAAAAAAAATTTTTTGGTGGATAAGAGAAGAAAAACTCCATCTTGTACCCAGATGAAACCACTTCACAGACCCACTGGTCGGAAGTAGGGAGGTCCACCGAGCTGCAAACCCACGAGGGCGACTCCCCACCCCATAGTCGGGCGGGAGCAAAAACCTCCATGTCGCCGCAGATTTCCTCGCAGGCCTGTTTTGCTTGCGATTAACAGGGATACTTTTTTAGTCTATTAGCAGGCACTCTGTCGGCCTGGGAACGCTTACCTGTGGGCTCGGTGGAAGGAAAAAAACGCTTCTGAGCGGAAAAAAGGAGGGCCCCGGCCTACGGCGTGGCTCCTTACCTTTTCAGAGTTTGTGGGAGCACCGTGCTCTCACCCTAAACAACATTTTTAATGTCATCCAGCGAGGTTCTAAAAACCTCTAACCCCGGCAGAGCAAATCTGTCAGAGCCTTCCTGGACGTCTGGTCCGCAGACCAAGCATCCCAGTCAAATCATGCGGCGTAGTCCCACCGCAGATACTGATGGTACTGGACAGCCAGGAAGCTGTATCTAAGGCCGCATTGCAGACATACTTGATGCCATGCACCACTTGGTCCGCTATCATGCAGACCGGGGAAGCCAGTTGCAGCAAATCTTGTCCATTAAGGACGTATAAGTGACCCCAGGGTCGTGGCCAACGATGGCCGCAATGCCGACCCCCATACCCTGAACAAGGGCCGGGCCACCGCCTCGGTCCTCCTGTCTGCAGGGTCCATAAAAAACAAAACAGGGGTCCCGTCCACCAGATTCATGGTAATTCCCTGGATACCAGGGGGGCCCTTCGGGGGAGATGTCCTTTATCAGGAAACATTCCGCAAAGGGACAATGGACAGCCATGCGATTTTTTGAAACGCTGCGGCCGTTCCCATTTTCAGCATGTAAACTTATCCAATAAGCTATGTAGGGAAAACCTCCCAGTGGTGCGGGCCAGCTTGTGGGACCCAGAAGGGACCGACACCATAATGGATGCACTCGCCGTCACCTCCATTTTATTGGGGAGCCCGCTCGCGGTGATAAGTGCTCCAACAAGCGCCTCTAGCGCCGACCCAGACACGGAAGCAAGCGAGAACGCAGTTGCGCACAGTCCGAAGGTCCTGGGTTGCATCCTCTGACAAGTCAGATCAGGGGACATCTGCCACAGCAAGGCCCAAGTCTGAATCAGAACACTACCCCGAAGATGGTGGGGGGGAGGGGGCGTTTTTACCCCCCTTGCGCCCGCTCACTGCTTCTACCCTGGTAATAAGGGACTCCAGAACCACCGACAAGGCGTCCATACGCACCCCAGGTAGAGGGCACCGGTTGCCACCACAGGGATGTCAGGGAAAGAAAACGCCAGCTTCTGACGCCATGCAACCCGCACTTGCCTGACACCCATAGGTCCAAGGCAAGGCAGCAAAAAACAAAATCCACCCTAATAGGTGCTCAGAGTAAGGGACCCCAGGGGACTCACCGCTCTGATCCAGGTGCTGCCAGCGCCGCTGTCCGCTCTCCCCATATGCCTCCTAACAGGCATGGCTGCGGTGTATTCTTGTGCCTGAGGTGTTCTGCGCCATTCCCACCATTCAGAAGGGATGTTTTCACCGCTAGAGGCAAAAACAAAGGCGGGAGTACAAGAAAATATCAGCCAGCCGCCCCTGTATAAAGCGCGCGGACTACAAGAAAATGGCGCCGGACGCCGCCAAAAAGGCCGCCGAGCGCTTCTGAAGTAAAAATTGAACACGCTAGGCCTCAGCGCGGAGGCCCCCCATGGCACCAAACAACACCCCTCCACGGAGAGCGGACCCTGGGCAACCCGCACAGACTCCAGCCAGGACACGGAGCCCCCCCCCCGGAGGACCCCCGGTCAGTACAGCAGGCCCAGCCCCACAGAGCATGGGAAGGAGGGAAAGGACGGAGAGAGGAAAGGGAGGGTGGGAACCCCCTAATCGACCTCCCCGGGAATGCCCAGCCGTGCCACCCTGCCGGAGCAGGGGGACTGCTACTTACCCGTCCTGCGTGGACTAGCTGAAGGCATTCCTGACAGACCCCACGTCCGTGCGGTTACGGCATGGCTGTCGGCCCGGCACACTGTGACACGAACATATAGCCCGGTTATATGTGTGCCCCGGAGCATATAGCTCACCGGCCACCCCTGGAGCAACGGGGCATGTCGTGGACGACCCAGCGCGTAGCTAAAGGTCGGCACATGCTCGATGGCTGAAAATGGGGGGGGGGGGGGGGGGACAACAAGGATCTGGGATCCAGCCTGTCACCCAGTCGGCAGTTGATAGTAGACCTCAGGATCAAAAAGTAGAAAAAAAATAGAAAAGATCCACAGGACCAAGGGGGCCACAGGCAGTCAGGTCCTTCTCCTATGCTAGGCAGAAAAAAACTGAGCTGCATGATGCAAGGAGAGGGGTTGTACCTAGAGGGACCGCCCCCAGGGCGGTACTGTACAGTTTTGATGTGCGTTTAACACTTAACATGCTTTTCTGCCTAGTCCTCTCCTGATAGAAGGCTAAAACCCTAATGTCAAGAATGAGATGCTGTGTCCGTCCTTGAACGAAAGAGAAAAATGGTTTTACTATCCAAAGTTAAAACAACAAGGGCAGAAGATTTAATAGAAGGAAAGATGAAAAAATGACTGAAGGTCCGCTTTAAGGACCGCCTCACGTACATGTACTGTGGCAGGGCGGCCCTTTAGCGCAAAGTCATGTACCTGTGCGTCATTTCTTGTTCCTGCTCTGTGGCGTGTGATTGGACACAGCGGGTCCGGCAGGCGCAATGGCCGCCGATTGTTCCTAAGAGAGTCAGAATGGCTGTCTGCCTATGTAAACAAGGCAGACAGCGTTTCTGCCAGAGAGGAAAATGGAGATCTCTGTTTTACTCCAGTGTCAGCACCCCCCCCCCAGTTAGAAAGCTCTCCCTAGGAGCACACTTAACCCTTTGATCCCCCTGGTGTTAACTTCCCTGCCAGTGTCATTTATACAGTGACAGTGCATTCTTTTTAGCACCGATCACTGTATTTGTTTCCCTTGTCCCCTTGCTAGATATCATTCCAGACATGTGTGAATGTATATATTGTTACGATGTCATACCTACACTTCTGTGTTCACGCTCTACAATGTCCCAAGGAGTTTTCCTTGGAGTGGTTGGAAGGTTTGGCTGCCTAGCAGAGGTCAGTGGCGCTGTAGCTGGACCCATATGGAGGGTGGGTTGTCGCCCTTCCCGTTGGGTGGAGCGATCCCCCTCTCCTTCGTTGGGAACAGAACCTATGGGCCTGTCCTCGGAACAGTCCGCCTCCGGCGCCCAGCGGTTGCTGCTGTGAGCGTCAGTCTCCTGGGGACGGGGGTGCCTCTGGAGCATGCGTTTTCCCCAGGGGCCCAGGCGAATGTGTTCCTGTGACATGGCAGGCGGGCGCAGCACGGTCTGCCCGGAAGCATCCACAGCCATCTTTACTGATGGCCATTATGTTGGAAATGTTCTGTCCTGTGGGGACGCCGGGTGCCTGCACAACGTGCCTTGAGTCATCTGCGGCCAGCTTAGTGGATGGCCGGTACGCCGACTGTCGAGCAGGAGCTTGCAGCTGTGGTCAATTCTCTATGAGAATGCCCGACCCTCATTCTCTCCCTCTCCAGGCTGGGAAGGGTTCCTTTGTGGGCCGTATAGGCCTTTTTGGCGAGGCTGCCACAGGCATGTCTAAATATGTAAAGGATTAAATCTTAAGATATTAAGTGCCCTAGGCATGGCTGTTAAACAACAACGCGGTTGTCTCTATTTATTTTGCAGACTTCGTGAATACATTATAGATAAACTAAAACTAGTGGAGTACCAAGACTGAATAATACTGCATTGTAGGCGCTTTATCTGTTTCATCTGAGGTAGGTTGTCTGTCTCTTGGAAGGAAACCATACAGTATCTCACAAAAGTGAGTATACCCCTCACATTTTTGTAAATATTTTATTATACCTTTTCATGTGACAACACTGAAGAAATGGCACTTTGCTACAATGTAAAGTACTGAGTGTACAGCTTGTATAGTAATGTAAATTTGCTGTCCCCTCAAAATAACTCAACACAGCCATTAATGTGTAAACTGCTGGCAACAAAAGCGTGTACACTCCTAAGTGAAAATGTCCAAATTGGGCCCAATTAGCCATTTTCTCTCCCCGGTGTCATGTGACTCGTTAGTCTCAGGTGTGAATAGGGAGCATGTGTGTTAAATTTGGTGTTAATCGCTCGCAATCTCTCATACTGGTCACTGGAAGTTCAACATGGCAAAGAACTCTCTGAGGATCTGAAAAAAAGAATTGTCACTCTACATAAAGATGGTCTAGACTATAAGAAGATTGCCAAGACCCTGAAACTGAGCTGCAGCCCGGTGGCAAAGACCATACAGCGGTTTAACAGAACAGGTTCCACTCAGAACAGGCCTCGCCATGGTCGACCAAAAAGGTTGAGTGCACATGCTCAGCGTCATATCCAGAGGTTGTCTTTGGGTAATAGACGTATGAGTGCTGCCAGCATTTCTGCAGAGGTTGAAGGGGTGGGGGGTCAGTGCTCAGACCATATGCTGCACACTGCATCAAATTGGTCTGCATCGCTGTCGTCCCAGAAGGAAGCCTCTTCTAAAGATGATGCACAAGAAAGCCTGCAAACAGTTTGCTGAAGACAAGCGGACTAAGGACATGGATTACTGGAACCATGTCCTGTGGTCTGATGAGACCAAGATAAACTTATTTGGTTCAGATGGTGTCAAGCGTGTGTGGCGGCAACCAGGTGAGGAGTACAAAGACAAGTGTGTCTTGCCTACAGTCAAGCATGGCGGTGGGAGTGTCATGGTCTGGGGCTGCATGAGTGCTGCTGGCACTGGGGAGCTACAGTTCATCCATGAATGTTCCCTCCCCCCCCCTTTCTACTTCAGCAGGTGGGGATGAGGTCCTCTATGTCAGGAGTGTATTGTTAAAATTCGATTTTTTGACAATTGTTATCTCATTTAGATTGCATTATATTTAAAGTCTATATTGGTGGCTCCCAACAAAGAGGACGATAAAGACGAATACATGCAAACAAATTACCAATGGATTTTTTCCCCATTTTGTATTTCATCATGATTGTACTCTTGTTGTGCAATAAGAGTTGATACTGATCATGAATTTATAAAATGCTTTTAAACAGTAAAATGAATGCTGTGCCACAAATGTGTGTATTTTTGTTGTCAGCTTCAAGTTAAGGATGTGGCACTTAAATTTCTCAAATTTGACGAGTTCCAACATGCTGGATATTATTTTGCGTGTCTGGGTAGGACATGCTGAACCGTACTATTTTTAACCAGAAAATGTATATAATGAAATTCTAAAATGCCAAAACATACCATAACAACAGGAAAAATGGAACAGCAAAGGATTCAGATGAAAGGACATAAATTAATTTTCTCAGGCCATCGGGAAAGGAATCTACAGTGGCGGGGATGATCTGCCATGATGTGTTATAGTTGATGAACGGGCCACATGCTTTGGAAGCTGGTATGCTGCAGATTAAAGACAAATTGTATATGAGCTATACTTCAAAGATGGGAGGTACACAAAAACAAAAAAAATACAAAAACTAACAACTTTTTTTTACCTTGCAATTCCAACCCCCACAGGGATACAGGCAAGGACAAGGCCTATTAGCAGTATCACCTGGAAGAAGAAGGTAGACCTTGAGGCTCGGAAAGGTCTGGTAGCTGGCCTGCAATTCTCCATTAGAGTGATCTGAGGGGGGAGAAAGGTTATAAGATATAAATGCTCAATCATAATAAATTGGCCAACCTGATTTATAACAATATGTAGCTTTATGCTCTACTGCCCAAAGCCCAAAAAAATAAATGTGCACACATTCAGCACAGTGATCTTCTAATAACTTTTTCATCACATCCATTTGGTATCTGAACACATACCATTCAATAGTGAAAGACATTTTCTCTACATATGATAAAGTAATGAAAATCTAAAATGGCCTAATCTGATAGATAATTGGGCCACATGTGGGCAATTTGTGTACGGATGTGATTTACTGTATACACACAAATGCCCAAATGGATAAAATCGTAGATTAAATGTATGACTAAACTTACTTTTTTGATGTAGAATATAATGAAGTACTTTAAAGTCGCTATAGCTGGAAGAAGCGGAGAATAGAAGGTTCCAATCCAGCAGATGGTCTGTCCATACACAATTTCAAGCACGTTTGCTGGAATTTCAAACTCCTGCTGGCCCCACCACTTAGCTGGCTTACATGAGCAATAAGTGACTAGCAACCTAAACATCAAAAAACACTGCTTAAATGTGAGACAACTCAGCACAGTCAACTCATGTCATGCTTAGAATACATTTGCGGCATCTTTGTGCCATGATGATGTGCATACACAGGAGTGACATCATCGCGACCCAACCAAGCAGCGGGAGATTCAAAACCTCAATCATTAACATTGATCAAATCCATAGCTGTGCAGGCCTCCAAGAGGTATGGCTTTTGTAAAAAGTATGAAGTGGGATTGGGTAAATTGTTGCTTGGCTGAATGTATCTCCAGTTTTATTTTAAAACATTAAATAAGGGTAAGTGGAGTGAAACGGATTTTGCTGGTTAAAAAAACAAACAAAAAAAAAACCACACACTTTCCCATGTTGCTTTGCAAAGCCCTCTTTATTTGTGTGTTGTTTGGTGTATCCCCCCCCCCCCCCCCCCAAAGTACAATAAAAATAAGATGTCCATAGAATACCAATTATTCAATTTTTTCCCCCACATTTGCCCTGTGCAAACTATAAAATATGGGTGGGGGTTGAATCCTGCAACATCTCAAATAAGTTATGGCTTTGTGGCAGAGGGAAATATTGCTGGTGTTTACTTTAACAGTTATCTGTACACTGCATTCACTGGAAACATTTAAGTGCTCGTGTGTGAAAGGTAACCAGCAAATGTAACACTGCCAGCTTAGGCCATCAACAATGGCTCACTTTGAATTTTAGTGAAGAGTGCACGCAAAAACAGAAATGTGGGGGATGCCAATGTAGATCCCCTCTAAAGATGCTAGCTGTCTTGCTAATTCAATGACGTCTATACTTTGTGTCACAGAACCAAAAAGCATGCAGGTCAA
Organism: Rana muscosa; assembly: GCA_029206835.1. Classification (NCBI taxonomy): domain Eukaryota; kingdom Metazoa; phylum Chordata; class Amphibia; order Anura; family Ranidae; genus Rana; species Rana muscosa. Next base: position 48,386,946 of record CM055127.1, read on the forward strand.
AAAAGCCAGAGGGAAACCACAGCTCATAATCTGCATACTTATTCTTGGTCAGTGACTCCTAAAGTACTGAAGTCACTGGAATGGCATTGCAGCCAGTCAGCTAGTATTTCCAGAAGAGGTCATAATAAACTATAAGCTTGCTCTGTGTTTGGTTCCCAATTACCCAAAGGTAAGATAAATCTGTTCTGTAGCATTTTCTAACAAGAGAGCCAGTAAGCATATTAAAATTGTTCCATCACATTACATGGCAAGTTTAGGGCATGTTTTTTTACCCATACAATAGTCAACTTACTTTCTTGGAAATTCTACAAATATCGTCACTGCCACTATTATTAAGAAGTCAAAAATCATGAGCTTATACATTTCTTGTCCAACTCGAGATTCCCAGCACTGTAAAATTAAAATTAAATATACAAAAATAAAAAAACTCAATTTTTTTTAAAATTAGGAAGCATTACTTGTTATAGTATAGTATAGTAACCCAAGGAATCAAAAGAAAATCCAAGAGAGACACGGTTACCAACTTAAACATTGGTTGATGTAAAGAAACCCCTTATAAACACCTTTTTTTCTTTTTTTTTTAAATCCTAACCAATTGTTCTATTACAGTCATCTGTCTTGAGAAAAAACAAAGGGCTACAATTGCTGTCCTTCCACTGAAAATAAATAAATAGTTGTCTGGCTGTATCTAGCTTAGTCCAAGATCACAGGCCAAGAATGAGCAAACATCAAATCCAAAATTTATGTTGGATTTCCCAACTTCTGTCCCCATTCATGGTCTATAACACAGGTGTCAAACACAAGGCCTGTGGGCCGAATCTGGCCCTCCAGGCCATTTCATGTGGCCCTCGCCCTCCTCTGGTCCTACTCCAGACCCTTATTTTTCTGCTTTCAAGTAGTGGTGCAACAGATCGTCACTGATCCGTGATCCGCACAGATCAATGACTTCGGATTGGCACATGCGTGATCCGCGGTGCGGGATGGCAGAGCGGTAAAACACACATTGAAACTGTCTCCGCTCTGCTCGCACACAGCCCCGCCTCCTCCTAACCCTGCGTTGTGATAGACAGAATGCGGGTCCAATGCTGGGATGTGTTCTGCCTATCACAGCGCGGGGTTAGGAGGAGGCGGAGCTGTGTGCGAGTAGAGCGGAGACAGTTTCAACATACGGGCGGTGAGTTGCTTTCTAGCACAAAATGCGTGCTGCTGTCCGTCCTCCCCTTCCCCCCACCTCTCTTGGCTGGCTCTGTCTTCGGGACTCCGTTCCCCCCCTCCCCCCCCCCGGCTGCCGAGTCTGTCTCCTGTCCCTGCCGCCTATGTACACAGTGAGAGGGGTGAGCTGTGCTCTTCCCCTCTCAGCTGTGACAGGAGTTCTAGCACAGTGCTAGTGCTAGAACTCCTGTTTTGGAGGCGACAGGGTCAATAAAGAGAACCTGTCTCCTCCAATTGCTATCACACAGGGAATTGTTTTCTCCGGTGTGATAGCAATAAAGTTAAGTGAAAAAAAAAAAATGATAAAAAAAATAAAAAATAAGAAATAATTAAATTAGAAAAATAAAAAAGTAATTAAAAAGTAAAAAATAAAAAAAATATTAAAAATAAGAAAATTATACAAAAATAAAAAAAGTAAATGACAAGCTACTAATAAAAAAAATTGATAAAGTAAAAAAAAAGTGAAAAAAATATTTGAACTAACCGTGCCGCCCCTGCCATCCAATTGCCATTCTCCGTTGATTTGCAGGGGGGTTGGTGGTTCGGTTGGTGGGGAGGAGGTGCATTGCGGAACCTGGACTTGGGGTGGCAGGGAGAGCAAATCCGGCCCTGCTGGCCGCCCTCTCACTTCCTCCGCCCTGGCGAGGCTGCAATTTGGGGCACAGTGAGGCTGCAATTTGGGGCACAATAAGGCTACAGTTTGGGGCACAATGAGGCTACAGTTTGGGGCACAATGAGGCTGCAATGGGGGCACAATGAGGCTGCAATTTTTTTTGCTGATCCGAAAAATGATCTGATCCGTGACTCTGATCCGAGGAACGATCCGAACCGTGACTTTTTTGATCCGTTGCACCCCTACTTTCAAGCAATGCATCCAGCTTCTTCCAAGCAGCAGCATAAGGAAAGGGGCTACACTGTGATGTAAGGGAGAGTGGGGGACTCAATTTCTGATGGTGGGGTGGCTCTTGACATCTAATGTACCATTTGGAACCAGGACTATAGAAAGTCGAGTCTATTACAAACTGGAAACATTGTGGCCACAGGGGGGTGATGTGATTGAGCAAGTACGCTGGAAACTTTTTATTGTTACATTGTTAATAGAGAATTACAATCACCCAAGCTCAAAGCGACCTCATATAACAACTCTGGAATCATCAGATTAAAGAAAACCTACCAAGAAAGAGACATGGAGGTGGTCATCACTGACCTCTCATCACTAAAATGTTAGTTGCTCGCATGTCATGCTGACCCTGTGGCTTCAATACACTGAATCACTGGCCGGGAACTTCTGGTTCTCCTATTGAGCCTCCATGTTTATCTAGGTTTTCATGGAAGTTGTGTCCTCTATGACCCCTACACCTCAGTTAAAAAAATGTTGTCAACTTTTCTACAATTCACTGAATGAATGCCTAGGAGCTAAAAAAATTACACAACAATGACAAAAATAAATGCTAATTTACCGGGTAATCCTTATAGTTATATCCACAAGACTTGCAGCTCTGGTTTGAGCAGGAAGTGATATTAGTCCATAACGAGATAAGTAGTACAGCAATGCTGGCCAATCGCACAAACACACATCTAGAAGACACACAGATTCAGATCAAGGAAATAGAGACATGGGTTAGAAAAACAGCTTTCCATTACTGTCTTGAGTAACTTTAGCTTTCTGGGAAACTACTGCAGGTTACAAAACAGGCCTTTGTATGGTTTCACCTTTCACTCAACATGCAACAAAAAACAAGAAGTCAAAGTCCCAGTGAAGCGGTGAAATGAGGTCCTGTGAAATATTGCTGGACAATGCACACATTACAATGACACAATACAGAATTTGCAATGTTGCTAAATATTAGTCTCAAAAAGCAATACATCAGTAATTCAATAAAGGTAACACATTACAGAAAACCTGCCAAGAAAGAAACATGAAATACAGTGGAACCTCGGATTACGAGCATAATCCGTTCCAGGAGAATGCTCGTAATCCAAAGTATTTGCATATCAAAGCGAGTTTCCTCATTGAAGTCAGTGGAAACTAAAATAATTTGTTCCGCATTGACTTCAATGGCATGCAATACCGCATGCAGCCAGAGGTGTAGGGGGCGACGGAGAGCCTCGGAAATGGCCGAAAAGGCCCGAGGACACCTCGGCTGACCGCGGCAAACCTCGAAAACTGAGTATTTCCGTGTCTTTCCGAACGGCACCGATCGAATGCGATCAGCCTTAGGCCAGATGCGGTACCGCACACCGCTTTGGCCTGAATCCTGCTAGTTTTGCGAGACAACACTCGCAAACTGAGTTAGGATTTTTTCAAATACAGTGCTCGTATTGCGATAACAATCGTTAACCGCGTTACTCGCAATCCGAGGTTGCACTGTATGTGGTGCTTTGGGAAAACTACAGTTGAAGTAGAAGTGTAGGCAAAACTTTATTTTTTTCCCCCATTTTGGATATAGTAAGGGAGGGTTATAAACCTGGCAGATTTTGTTTCACCATATGTGTCCCATTGGGGAGATTTCCATTCACTTCCTGCTCCATAGTCAAACAGGAAGCAAGAGAAAATCCATGGAAATTAAGGGAATTCCTTAACTAGTCCTCATTAGAAGATTTCCACTCTATTGCTTTTCTGGGGACAACCCAACATTTGGGATTTTCTTTTACTTTCTTACTTTCAATAACAACAGTAAACAGGACCAATAAAGGGGGCATATCTCCCTAACGGGGGGGGGGGGGGAGGGGCACACACAGCAATAAAAACCGACAGATGTTCTAATTCCTCTCCACTCTATCCAAAACAAAAAAAAAGGTTTTGCCTTTAGTTATACTTTAAATGTAGGATCAGAAACTAGGATCAGAAGGACACACGGAGGCTTCTATTAACATAAGTTACAGCAGGCACCTTTATGTGCCTCCTTGTGAGCTGGTCAAACATCAGCTTTTGGAAGAACATCTATTTTAAAAGTTTAAAGTGGTTGTAAACCCGTTTAAAAAAAAAAAAAAAACACACCTGCAAGACAAAGCTATAATGAGCTAGTATGACTAGCATACTAGCTCATTATGCATCACTTACCTTAGATCAGGGCCCCCGAAGCCATCCTCGTCACCCCCTCCAGCCGCAGCCATCGCTCCACAGATACCCAGGGGGTTACTTCCGGGTACCGCCGCTCGGGCGCTGTGATTGGCCGGAGCGGCGAAGACGTCACTTCGCGCATGGGAGCCGTCAAATCCGAATTTGTGAATGGGGATTAAACCCTATGAATGCACCGTTGTCTACGGCACGCATGCGCCGTAGACAACGTTGTAAAACTTTTTGGCAAATATCTCCTAAACCGTGTAGGTTTAGGAGATATTTCTTGTACCTACAGGTAAGCCTTAATCTAGGCTTACCTGTAGGTGCAAGTTGTAATGGAGGGTTTAAACCCACTTTAAAACTGGCTAACAAGATCACTTTAGGTTGCCATTTACACGTATGTATGTACAGCATGCATGTATGCACGTACAGTATGTATGCTGTGGTGAAATTCCATCATGTGCTACCTGTCACAGTTTTGAAAATATCTGTGTGGCACCATTAGTGCTGCACTGATCTGCAATGCTGAACTGCTTTACAGTGCCAAGTCCTAAAAATTAGATACTGCAAGATGAAGCAACATACCTTATAAGTGTAAAGCGGATCACAAAAGCTGGAGCATAGTCTTCATATCGTACTATGTTTTCAAAAATAATTGGAGTAATGAAGTTGGCAATAGTAATGACAATAGATGGGAGATATTCTATCAGAAGACTCAGTTGGCCTGTTTTTTGAGAAACCTGAAAACACAGTAATGACTTACATAACCACAAAATAATAAAGTTATATAAAAAAATGCTTTACAAAAAGGTTTTAAACTCATACTGGTTTGCTTTAAAATGGAAAAGGTTTTGTACTATTATGTAATACTATTTACAGTAAATGCAGTTCTGAGTATACTGGGAATACTATATAAAGATGCACAACATGCTAGGAATACTATATGGTGATACTGTATATTTCTTTTAGCATTTTACAGAACAAATCAGGTACTGTTTTTTACATAAATTTAACCCTTAAAAAAAAGCTGAGCCTTCATAGAAAAGTATTGAAGCGAGTATTAGACACTGCTTCAACCCTTAACAGACCAGCATGGCTAAATGTATAGCTAGCAAAAAAAAAAAGCAGACAAGATCAACATGAAATCAACCAATACAAACAGTGCCATATTTTGCAGGGTAGGCTTGTAAATCAAACTAATACAGTGTTATTCTACTTATCCGCCCTTCTTTATAATTTGACCTGTTATTTATTGTAGCTCATGAGGCTTTTGGCAGAATTAGTATCTAGATCAGTTATAATGCAGCACTGCCTACTCAAAACACGTAAACCATAAAAAAAAAAAAAAAGGATTGAAGGGAGTGGAATATGCAACAACAGCATGTGTGTTAATTACTATTCCAGCACAGGATGGGCCATATACTGTATTTTGTTATTCTTGAAAAGACCTTCAGCCAATAACCCCCAATAAAATTTGTTTCACTTTTTTGTTCTACAGTAAACGGATATGTTAAATAAATGAAAACTTTAATTGTAGCTCTTAAATCTATGTGTAAAAGTCATAAACCTCCCCCAATAAATAACATGTGTCATGATCATTCCTTTCTACACAACTGTAACTAGATACATTGTGCCTCCAGCAACAACAGAACTGAAGAACATCCGAGAAGTGCTAATTGCCATAAACTGGGTCTAGTCAGTATGTCAAGAAAATAAAGTTCATGAAAACATTATACTTTGTACGAATAAGGAAGTTTATGTCTTTCAGACGGACTGAAAACTACAACCCAAATTTCAAAAAAGCTGGGACGCTGTGTAAAATCTATGTAAAAATAGAATGCAATAACTTGCAAATCTCAAACCCATATATTTTTTTCACAATAGAAATTAGAAAACATCAAATGGTTAAACTGAGAAAATGTACCATTTTAAGAAAAAAATAAGGTAATGTTGAAATTAACGGCAGCAAAAAGCCAGCAAATTACAACCCCAATTCCCAAAAAGTTGTGACAGGGCCATGCCCCCCCCCTCACATACACACACCCCCACCATTTTAACACCACTCTGTAAATGTCTGGGAACAGTGGAGGCCAGTTGCTAGAGTTTTGGGAGAGAAATGTTGTCCCGTACCTGCCTTAGAATATGCTGCTCTAAAACCTGTATGTATATATATATATATATATATATATATATATATATATATATATATATATATATATATATATATATATATATATATATATATCTCTTTCAGCATTGAGGGTGCCTTTCCATATTTGCCGACTTTTGAACTGAGTACTGATAACAAGCCTCTCCTGTTTAGTTCAGAGGATGTGGGACCCATAGGTGCCATAAACATTGTCAAATTTCGATTTGTATGACTACACAACAGTTTACCATTTTGCAACAGACCATTTTAAAGTGGTTGTAAAAAAAAAACAAAAAAAAAAACATGCAAGACAAAGGCATAATGAGCTAGTATGCATGGCATACTAGCTCATTATGGATTACTTATCTTAAATCGAAGCCCCGCAGTGGTCCTTGTCCCCCCTCCGGTGGTGACATCTCTCCCAGGGGTTAACTTCCAGCGCTGTGATTGGCCGGAGCCGCGATGACGTCACTCCCGCGAATGCGCGCGGGAGCCGCCGGTAACGGCACACGGACTGAAGTTTGCTCTAAGGCGCATGTGCTGATGACATTGGCACATGCAGGGAACAGGGGATATCTCCTAAACCGTGCAGGTTTAGGAGAAATCCTGGGTACCTAAAGGTAAGCCTTATTATAGGCTTACCTGTAGCATAAAGTGGTTGTAAAGGGTTTACAACGACTTTAAATGAGCTTTGGCCCAGAGAAGACAACAGTGTTTCTGGATCATGTATGGATATGGCTTCCTTTTTGCATGATAGAGCTTTAACATTTTTTGATAGCACAGTGAACAGTTTTTCAGACAGTGATTTTTTTGAAAGTATTCCGGAGCCCATGCAGCGTTGTCCATCACAGAATCATGCCTGTTTTTAATGCAGTACCATCTGAGGGCCTGAAGATCGCAGGCATACAATATAGCGGTTTGGCCTTTTCCCTTGTGCACAGAGATTTCTCCAAATTCTCAGAATATTTTGATGATATTATGTATTGTAGACGATATATCTAAAGTCTTTGCAATTTTACGTTGAGGACCATTATTATGAAATTGTTTGATAATTTTAGACGCAGCTTTTCACAGACTGGTAAACCTCTGTCCATCTTTACTTCTGAGACACTCTGACTCTCGAAGATGCCTTTTTTATACCCAGTCATGTTGCTGACCTGTTGCCAATTAACCCAATTAGTTGCAAAATGTTCTTCCAGCTTTTCCTTATTAGGATCATTTACTTTTGCCAGCTTTTTGTTGCCCTGTCCCAACTTTGAAACGTGTTGCTGCCGTCAATTTCAAAATGACCTTTTTTTTCCCTTAAAGTAATACCTTTTCTCAGTTTAAACATTCAATATTTTTTTTATTGTGAATAAAAATAGGATTTTTTGTACTCACCGTAAAATCCTTTTCTCTGTCGTCCATGGACGGACACAGCCTTCTCAATCCTTAACATATGGGTTATGTTCCTGTTCATAGGAGAGGACTAGGCAGAACATGTTAAAGGTTTAAACACATGTTATATTAATCAGAGTTGAACAGCCCCGCCCAGGGGGCGGTCCCTCCAGACATAACCCTCCGCCCTGCAGTCAGCAGCTCAGTTCGTAACAAGCAGTACAAACCTAAAAAAGGAGGGGTGGGTGCTGTGTCCGTCCATGGACGACAGAGAAATGGATTTTATGGCGAGTACAAAAAATCCTATTTTCTCTTTTCGTCCATGGACGGACACAGCCTTCTCAATCCTTGACATATGGGACGTCCCCAAGCAGTGTCAAAAAAAAACAAGGGGTGGGAACAGCATCAAAAACTACTAACTTCTCCCCAAACAAGCAGAGCTCCTCAACGGAGGAGTTGCAACCTCAAACAGCCGCCTGCAAAACCTTGCGGCCGAAGGAAGCATCTGAAGATGCACTCACATCAACCTTGTAAAATTTTTGAGTAAGTGTGCACGGATGACAAGGTCGCCGCCTTGCATGCACACTTGTGAGACAGATGCTTGATGTCCGAAAGCCCAGGAAGCACCAATTGCCCTGATTGAATGTGCCGTGACCGGAAAGGGGGGCGCCCGCCCCATAAGGGCATAGGTCTGAATGACGGTCTGTCTGATCCGAGAAATGGTGGCCGACGAGACCGCCAGGCCCTTTTGTGGACCAGACACCGACACAAACAGCGAGTCAGACCTCCGAAACGGAGCCGTGACAGACAAGTACACCCGCAAGGCACGTACCACCTCTAAAGTATGGAGCGCAGTCTTTCTGTGATGCGACGGCCGAGGACACAAGGATGGTAGTACAATGTCCTCATTTAGGTGAAAGGCCGACACTACCTTTGGAAGGAAAGAGGGCTGCGGGCGTAGCACAGATGTAATGGCCACTAGAAAGGCCACCTTCTGAGAGTGTCAAGAGAGGAATCTCTCTGATGTTCTCAAAAGGAGGTTCCTGAAGAACCGAGAGCACCAGATTTAAATCCCATGGAGGAAGAGGTGGTCAAATTGGGGGAGCCACATGTCGAACCCCCTGCACAAAAGTACCCACCAGGGAATGGGACGCCAATGGTAGATAGTAGATCTTCCTGGAAGAAGATTTCCGTGCCCCAACATGGTTGAAATTACCGAATCCGAAAGACCTCGGTCTCTTAGCACCTGGCTTTCAATAGCCATGCCGTTAAAGCCATCGACTGTAAAGCAGGATGAAGCATGGGACCTTGATACAGAAGGTCCTCCTGCATTGGCAACCGCCAGGGTACGTCCGCCACCAGGCGCACGAGGTCGGCGTAGCAAGGACGCCGGGGCCAATCTGGAGCGATTAGAATTACCAGGATCCCCTTGGTCTCCACTCTGCGGAGCAGACGAGAAACAACTTCAGTGGGGGATAGGCATAAATTAGCTGATACTGACCCCACGGATCGCTGGACCTGGGCACGAATCTGGACACCTTGCGATTGAGTCGAGAGGCCAGGAGGTCCAAGTATGGCGTGCCCCACCTCCGGCAAAGGAGTTGAAACACCTCCGGGTGCAATGACCATTCCCCCTGGTCCAGCATCTGGCGACTCCGATAGTCCGCCTGCCAGTTTTCTATGCCCGGAATGTAGACAGTCGACAGAGCTGGCACGCTTCTTTCCACCCACCGCAGGATGTGAGTGACCTCGGACGCTGCAGCCGAGCTCCTTGTTCCCCTCTGATGGTTGACATAAGCCACCGCCGTGGCGTTGTCTGACTGAATCCTGATTGGGCGTCCCTGTAGTCTCCTTGACCACGAGGAGAGACACAGTCTGATCGCCAGAAGTTCGAGGACATTGATCGACAGACGCGATTCGTCTGGAGTCCAGCGACCTGTGAGGCTGGCGTCCGTCGTAATCACAGTCCAATGGAAGGGAAGGAACGACTTCCCTGACTGAAGAGGCGGGGATCTCAGCCACCAACTCAGAGAAGCCCTGACCAGGCGACTGACCTGAATCTGATGATCCAGAGACAATGGAGATTTGTTCCATTTGGACAGGATCTCCCTCTGCAAGACTCAAGTGTGGAATTGGGCATGCGGTACTGACTCGAAAGAGGCTACCATGAGACCCCAGAACTCGCATGCAAAAGCGGAGAGACGACCATTTGCGGGATGTCAACAACCTCACCGCAGACTGGAGAGTCTGCAATTTTTCCAAAGGAAGAAAGACGCCTCCTTGGAGTCCAGAATCAACCCTAGGTACTCCAAACGCTGAGTCGGTGTCAGGACCGACTTCTGAATGTTTAACACCCAACCAAATTCTCTGAGAGTCTGACTGGTGATAGCCACATCTTCCTCTAATTCTGAGCCAGAAGCTGCTCTCAGAAGAAGATCGTCTAAGTAGCCCACGATAGCAATGCCTCGCTGTCTCAGCAAAGCCAGAATCGGGGCAAGCACCTTGGTGAAAACCCTCAGTGCAGACGCTAGGCCAAAGGGAAGAGCCACAAACTGATAGTGGTCTTCGCCGATCACAAAACGCAGAAATCTCTGGTGTCTTGTGCAGATTGGGACATGCAAGTATGCGTCCTTGATGTCCAGGGATGCCAGAAAGTCCCCCGGATGGAGCGCAGCAACCACTGAACGAATGGATTCCATACGGAACTCCCGAACATTTAAGGCTTTGAGGTCCAGGATCGGACGGACTCCGTCCTTCTTTGGGACCACAAACAGATTCGAATAAAAACCCTGAAACCTCTCTTCCAGTGGTACAGGTAATATCACTCCGGCCCCTAGCAAATCTTGCACTGCCCCCAATAGGGCAGACCGACGAGCCGGAAGAAGAGGGAGATTTGAGGGAAAGAATCTGTTTGGTGGACAGGAAAGAAACTCGATCTTGTACCCCGAAGTGACCACCTCGCAGACCCACTGGTCGGAGAGCAGGGAGGTCCACCGTGCCGTGAACCTGCAAAGCCATCCCCCCACCCATGAGTCGGGCGGAGGCAAAACTTCATGCAGTGGCAGGCTTGCTTGCTGGCTTGTTGGGCTTGCGCACCCAGGGACGCTTCTGTCCCCCAGCTGGACCCTTTTCAGCTTGGGGAGGTCTACCCGCAGACCCTGACTGACGGAAATACCGCTTCTGCGTGGGAAAGGAAGGACCCGGCTTACGGAGTGGCTCCTTCCCCTTGGTGGACTTAGGGAGAAGAGTGCTCTTACCTCCAGTGACATACTTAATGTCATCCAGCGAGGTACCAAAAAGCCTCCCACCCTTGAAGGACAAGTCTGCCAAGGCTTTCTTAGAAGCCTGGTCAGCGGACCAGCATTTTAGCCAAATTAGGTGGAGCATTACCACAGCAGATACAGAGGCCATGGAGATTAAGGGAGCTGCATACAGAGTGGCATCACAGACACACAAGGCCCTTCACCAACTGGTCGGACAGTTTTACACACTCCAGAGGGAGCTGATGTTCCTCCACAGTCTGGTGCAAAATCTTTGCCCATTCAGTGAGCGTCTGAGACACCAAGGTAGCAGCCAAAATAGGCCGCAACGCAGACCCCAGCAAGGTGAACATAGACCTGCTCAGCGCCTCGGACCTCCTATCAGTATGGTCCTTAAACGCAGGGGTCCCCTCTACAGGTAGAGTGGTTACTTTATTTAACCGAGTGACCGGGGGGTCAACAACCGGAGGAGAAGCCCATTTTTTCAAAAGGCTCGCCTCATAGAGATACCTGACCACCAGGCGTTGAGGGACCACAAAGGACTTCTGCGGCTTTTCACATTCCTTATCTATGAATTTATCAAAAAAGGACACACCTTTACAGAGCGGGTCGATTTGTGCGACCCAAAAGAGACTGACCCCTCCGTGGACGCCTAAGCTGCACCTTCCAGCTTAAGGGAGTCCCTCACAGCATTGATAAGCGCACCAACATGTGCCCGGTCATGCGCTGACCCGGATGAAGGGTCTTCCTCACAAGGAAGATCCTGGTCCGCATCCTCTGCTTAACCCAGAACCGGGGTCCTGTGCATCAGCTAGGCCCGGGTCTGAGTCAGAGCATTCCCCTGGGGATGACGGGTAGAGGTCGACCGATATATCGGCTGGCCGATATATCGGACGATATTTGGCCATTTTTGATAAATCGGCATCGGCCGATTATTGTCAAATATCGGCCTAATTTGGATATTGACCACTGCTCATTCTAACTTCTCCACACTCAGCGGCTCTGGCTGCATCAAGCGCCGCGCTGAGTGTGTGTGAGCAGAGAGGGGAGAGAGAGAGACAGAGGAGCTGTCAGCTCGATGTCGGGGGTGGGTGGGACCCGGCAGCTAAATTACACCAGCCAATGATTGGGCTGCTTTAGAAAGGGGGCGGGGCCACATACACGTAGCGACCCGCCCAGATACCATCCCATTAGCTGGTGTAATATAGCTGCTGGGTCCCGCCCACCCCGGCCGGGTCCCGCCCACCCCGACATCGAGCTGACAGCTCCTCTCTGTCTCTCTCTCCTCTCTGCTCACACACACTCAGTGCGGCGCTTGATGCAGCCAGAGCCGCTGAGTGTGTGAGCAGAGAGGAGAGAGAGAGAGAGGCGCTGACAGCTCGATGTCGGGGTGGGCGGGACCCGGCCGGGGTGGGCGGGACCCAGCAGCTATATTACACCAGCTAATGGGATGGTATCTGGGCGGGTCGCTACGTGTATGTGGCCCGCCCCCTTTCTAAAGCAGCCCAATCATTGGCTGATGTAATTTAGCTGCTGGGTCCGCAAAATCAGTGCCATCTGTCAGTGACACACACCAGCCAGTGCCACCCGCCAGCCAGTGCCACCCACCGCCAGCCAGTGCCAGCCACCGCCAGCCAGTGCCACCCGCCACCGCCAGCCAGTGCCACACGCCACCGCCAGCCAGTGCCACTGCCAATCAGTGCCATCTGTCCCAAACTAGTGCCATCTGTCGGTTCCAAACCAGTGCCACCTGCCAGTGCCAATACCATCTGTCAGTTCCAAGCCAGTGCCACCCGCCAGCCAGTGCAACCCGCTACCGCCAGCCAGTGCCACTGCCAATCAGTGCCATCTGTCCCAAACTAGTGCCACCTGTTAGTTCCAAACCAGTGCCACCTGCTAGTGCCAATCAGTGCCATCAGTCAGTGCCACCTGCCAGTGCCAATAGTGCCATCTGTCAGTTCCAAACCAGTGGCACCTGCCAGTGCCAATGCCATCTGTCAGTTCCAAGCCAGTGCCACCCGCCAGCCAGTGCCACCCGCCACCGCCAGCCAGTGCCACACGCCACCGCCAGCCAGTGCCACTGCCAATCAGTGCCATCTGTCTCAAACTAGTGCCATCTGTCAGTTCCAAACCAGTGCCACCTGCTAGTGCCAATCAGTGCCACCTGCCAGTGCCAATAGTGCCATCTGTCAGTTCCAAACCAGTGGCACCTGCCTGTGCCAATGCCATCTGTCAGTTCCAAGCCAGTGCCACCCGCCAGCCAGTGCCACCCGCCACTGCCAGCCAGTGCCACCCTCCACCGCCAGCCAGTGCCACTGCCAATCAGTGCCATCTGTCCCAAACTAGTGCCATCTGTCAGTTCCAAACCAGTGCCACCTGCTAGTGCCAATCAGTGCCACCTGCCAGTGCCAATAGTGCCATCTGTCAGTTCCAAACCAGTGCCACCTGCCAGTGCCAATGCCATCTGTCAGTTCCAAGCCAGTGCCACCCGCCACCGCCAGCCAGTGCCACACGCCACCGCCAACCAGTGCCATCTGTCCCAAACTAGTGCCGTCTGTCAGTTCCAAACCAGTGCCACCTGCCAGTGCCAATGCCATCTGTCAGTTCCAAGCCAGTGCCACCCGCCAGCCAGTGCCACCCGTCACACGCCACCGCCAGCCAGTGCCACACGCCACCGCCAACCAGTGCCATCTGTCCCAAACTAGTGCCATCTGTCAGTTCCAAACCAGTGCCACCTGCTAGTGCCAATCAGTGCCATCAGTCAGTGCCACCTGCCAGTGCCAATAGTGCCATCTGTCAGCTCCAAACCAGTGCCACCTGCCAGTGCCAATGCCATCTGTCAGTTCCAAACCAGTGCCATCTGTCAGTTCCAAACCAGTGCCACCTGCTAGTGCCACCTGCCAGTGTCAATAGTGCCATCTGTCAGTTCCAAACCAGCGCCATCTGCTAGTGCCAAACAGTGCCACCTGCCAGTGCTAATCAGTGCTTCCTGCCAGTTCCACACCAGTGCCACCTGCCAGTGCCACCTGCCAGTTCCAAACCAGTGCCACCTGCCAGTGCCATCTGTACTGAGGACATCAAGTGTGTGCTAGAGTGACGGGAGTAAGCAGGAAGGAGTGGAGTGGGTGAGGTTTTTTTTTTTAATCGGCCACAAAAATCGGCCACCAGATTTCTAAATATCGGCATCGGCCAGAGAAAAACCCATATCGGTCTACCTCTAATGACGGGGGTGCTTTTTACCCCCCCTTATGCTCGCACACCGCTTCCACCCTGGCAAGAAAGGATTCCTGGACTGCCGACAGTGTCCATGGGAACCGCAGGTACAGGGGCACCGGCTGCCGCATCTGGCATGTTTGGGGAAGAAGGGCCAGACACTGACTCCATTACTGACAGCTCTCAGGGATTCAGACAATAACTGAAAAGTCCACCCTCCTTGCTGCACTGACGGGGGGGGGGGTTACCCAGGGGACTCACCACCCAGCAAGAGACCGCTCTGTGCCGCTGCCCGCCTTCCGTCTGTACACTGAGGAGAATTGTGCTGCGTGCCTTACAGGAAGCCAGCACTAGAGACCAAAACCCCATCCAAAATGGCCGCCGGAAAGAAAAGGGCACGACCACAAGAAAATGGCCACCCGCAATAACAACCTGCGCCACAGCGCGGCCACGGCAAGATGGCCGCCAATGGAGAAATTACATATAACAGCAGGCATACAAGAAAATGGCGCCTGAGCAATGCGATGTGGACGAGAAGGCCGAGCACAGTAACTTCCCCACCACAGAGCACCCCTCACAGACAAACGAGCCCAGGCACTTCACAGTCCCCCACCGGGATCCTGAGCCCCCCCACAGGTAAGCCCCGGTCACAGCGTGCCCTGCTAGAGCAGAAGGGGAAATGTGACAGAGCAGGGAAAGGGAGGACAGGAGAACCCCTAATTCCCTGAAACGCCCAGCTGTTCCCACCTGCCGAGGCAGGAGGAATAGTACTTACCTGTCCCGCGAGGACTCACTGGTGCGTCCCTGACAGGCCTACAACCAAGTTGGAGTAGCTGTCGGCCCGGTCCACTGTGAGTAAGACAACATTCAGCCCAGTCATATGTGGACCCCGGAGCATGTGCTCACCGGCCACCCCTGGAGTCACGGGGCACGTTGTGGCAGAACCAGCGCAAAGCTAAGGACTGGCACGCTCGATGGCCGGAACTGGGAAGACTAGAAAGATCTATAATGTCCAGCCTGTCGCCCAGCCAGCAGTTGATAGAAGATACCACAAAAAAATAAAAATAAAATAAAAAATTCTTCTGGACTCGTCCTTCTCTGCTAGGCAGAAAAAACTGAGCTGCTGACTGCAGGGCGGAGGGTTATGTCTGGAGGGACCGCCCCCTGGGCGGGGCTGTTCAACTCTGATTAATATAACATGTGTTTAAACATTTAACATGTCCTTCCTAGTCCTCTCCTATGAACAGGAACATAACCCATATGGTTTGAGAAGGCTGTGTCCGTCCATGGACGAAAAGAGAAAATAGGATTTTTGTACTCACCGTAAAATCCATTTCTCTGTGGTCCCCCTGGGTACATCCCCTCTCCCTGCATCTTGCAGCTCAGTTCGTAAAAAAAGCAGTACAAACATAAAAAAAAGGAGGGGTGGGCGCTGTGTCCGTCCATGAACTCAGAGAAATGTATTTTACGGTGAGTACAAAAAAAGGGATTTTTATAACAGCTTACCTGTAAAATCCTTTTCTTGGAGTACATCACGGGACACAGAGCGACTTAGTCATTACTAATGGGTTATATAGATTACCTTCAGGTGCTGGCACTGGCCACTTCCAAACCGGAAGTACCCTCCCCTATATAAGCCCCTCCCATCCGGGAGCACCTCAGTTTTGTAGCAAAGCAATAAGTGTCCCAAAAAGAGGGGTGGGAGCTCTGTGTCCCGTGATGTACTCCAAGAAAAGGATTTTACAGGTAAGCTGTTATAAAAATCCCTTTTTCTTTTTCGTACATCACGGGACACAGAGCGACTTAGTCATTACTAATGGGACGTCCCAAAGCAATGCCAAATGAGGGGAGGGATACATAAGCTGGGCGCCATCAGGCATGAGGCTCTTTTGCGGCCTGCAACACACTGCGCCCAAAGGCGACATCCTCCTGACTTCTGACGTCTACCTGGTAGAATCTAGTAAACGTGTGTACTAAGGACCATGTTGTGGCCTTACAGACTTGAGCCAGGGAGGCTTGGTGATGCACTGCCCATGAAGTTCCAACTGCTCTTGTGGAGTGCGCCCTAACTTTGAACGGAGGCGGTCTCCTTTTCAAGCCATAGGCTTGTATTATGACCTGTCGAATCCACTTGGCTAAAGTAGATTTTTGATGCTGCCTGACCCTTTCTGGGGCCTTCCGGCAGAACAAACAAAGTATCCGTTCTACGAATCTGAGCAGTGGCTTTAAGATAAGCTTTAACTGCTTTTACTACATCCAAAGAATGCAATAACTTTTCCTCTACCGAACTAGGTTTGGGGAAAAAGGAAGGAAGAACCACATCTTGGTTCAAATGGCACCTCGATACCACCTTAGGAAGAAGGCTGGATGAGGACGTAATACTACTCTGTCCTTATGGATAACCAGATATGGCTCCTTACAGGACAAGGCGGCTAATTCCGATACTCTTTTAGCCGAACAAATGGCTACTAAGAAAATCAATTTCCTGGTGAAAAGAACCAAGGAAATGTGCCGCAATGGTTCAAATGGTTGTTTCTGTAGAACCGACAGAACCAGGTTTAAGTCCCATGGACATATGGGAATACTAACCGGAGGGCTAATACGCATCACTCCTTGTATGAAAGCTTTGACTAATGAATGCAAAGCCAAGGGCCTTTGAAAAAAATATTGACAAGGCCGTCTGACCCTTGATAGTACTCAAGGCAAGCTTCCTATGTACAGCCCACTGTAGGAAGTCCAGAATCCTACCTATTACGTACTTACGTGGATGCCATTTCCTGGCCTCACACCACGTGATGTACGCCTTCTAGATCCTATAATAGATCTGCCTGGATACCGGCTTCCTGGCATTGATCATGGTAGATACCACAGGATTAGAGAGCCCTCTCTTTTTTAGAATGTGGGCTTCAATAGCCAGGCCGTCAAACCTAGGGCTGGTAAGGAAGGGTAGTATATCGGTCCTTGCGAAAGCAGGTCCGGACGATGTGGGAGGGTCCAAGGACTTCCCACTGACATTTTTACAATCTCCGCGTACCATGCCCTTCGGGGCCACGCTGGAGCCACCAGAATCACTGGTTTCTTTTCTACCCTGATTCTGCGGATTAATCGCGGTGGGAATGCATATATCAGCTTGAACTGATCCCAAGGGAACACTAGGGCATCCGAACCGCAAGCTAGGGGATCCTTTGTGCGAGACACAAATCTGTCCACCTTTGCGTTGAATCTGGATGCTAGCAGATCTACATCCGGTGTTCCCCACCGCTGGCATATTGCCTGGAAAACCTCGGGGTGAAGAGACCATTCCCCGGGCATAATTGCTGGCGACTTAAAAAGTCCGCTCTCCAATTTTCCACTCCTGGGATGAAAACCGCGGATATGGCTGTGACATACCTTTCTGCCCATTCCAGGATGCAATTCGCTTCCCTCTGGGCTGCACGACTCCTGGTGCCACCCTGGTGATTGATATATGCCACTGCTGTGGCATTGTCTGATTGAATTCTGACAGGTGACCCTTAGAGTTTGGATGTCCATGCTACTAGGGCATACCGGGCTGCTCGTATATCTAAGAGATTGGTGGGCAGGGCCTTCTCTGCTTCTGGCCACTTGCCCTGGAGAGACCATTGCTCCAGTACTGCCCCCCAGCCTATGAGGCTGGCAACTGTAGTGACCACCTTCCAAGAAACCGGACTGAAGGGTTTCCCTTTTTCCAGATTCTGGTACCAACCACCAATGGAGGCTCTTGCGAACGGAAGGGGACAGGGACATTGGTAAGTCTAAAGCCTGAACTTTTTGTTCCAGGCTGACAGTATGGCCCTCTGCAAGTTCCTTGAATGGAATTGACCGTAGGGTACCGCTTCGAATGAAGCCACCATTTTTCCCAGCAGCCTTATACACAGGCGTATGGATGGTTTTTCTTTTTTGTACCCACTAAGTGGGTCAAATCTTTCAAAGACGACACCTTCTCTGGAGGTAAGAAAATCTTTCTCCGATTTGAATCCAGTCTTAGCCCCCAAGTATTCCAGGCTTTTGACTGGTTTTAGGGCTGACTTGTCTCGGTTGATAATGCAACCGTGAGATTCCAGATACTTGATTATCTTGTGAACGACCACTTCTAGTTTTTTTCACTGAGTGGTCTATCAGCAACAAGTCGTCTAGATATGCCATTATCGTTACACCTTGTGTTCCTAGTTTGGCCAATCGTAGGGCCAGAATTTTTGTGAACACTCGTGGTGCCGTGGCCAGACCAAAAGGTAAGGCTCTGAACTGAAAATGGCGCCCTTCTACTGCAAGGCGTAGAAATTTCTGGTGGGCCGGACAGATGGGAATATGCAAATAAGCATCCCTTATGTCGATCGAGGCTAACCATTCCTGCCCTTGTAGGGCGGTGGCCACCGATCGGATCGACTCCATCCGAAAAAGTCCTGATATGTAGGAACTTGTTTAGCCCTTTTATATTTAATATGGGCCTCATGTCCCCATTTGGTTTGGGGACTGTGACAAGGTTCGAGTAAAACCCGAAGCCGTTTTCTTCCAAGGGAACCTTCATGATTACCCTTGGGGCAATAGTTGCTCTAGTGCCAGAAGGAGGGATCCACTCTTCTGGGGATCGCTTGGCACGTTTGACCTTATAAAATGGGCAGGAGGAATGTCTTTTAACTCCAGCCTGTATCCCAGACTTACTGCGGAGATCACCCATCTCTGATGGTGTCCCGCCAGGTCTCTGTGAACAACTGAAGTCTTCCCCTCACCCGACTGAGTGGGGGCAACCCTTCATGACTTAGGGGGAGGTTTTGTACCTCTCTTGACCCAGGGTTTCTTGTTACCCTGTGATTGTCCCTGATTTCTGCCCCCTGGATTTGACCGCGGAGGCCGTCGGAACTGTTTCACAGCCGATGTGCCAGGGACTGGAGAAGTAGGCCTCTTAAAAGAAGGACTTCTACCCTTGTTCTTAACCGGCAAGAGTGTACTTTTACCGGCAGAAGTTTTCTGGATATATTTGTCCAGATCATCTCCAGATAAGCGTTCTCCATGAAATGGGAAGCTAATCAGCAATTTCTTACAGGGAGCTTCAGCAGACCAGTTTTTGAGCCATAGAAGCCTACGCATATGTCTACAGACAGCGTAAAGCGGGATGCCTGTTGGATTGTATCCTTTATGGCATCCACCGCAACACAAGGCTCTAGGTAGGTCAGCTAGGGCAAGAGCCTGCTGATCTGGTAAGTCCCTTAAGACTTGTTTCAACTGATCTTTCATTGCTTGGCAGACTCCAATCGCTGCTACTGCAGGTTGTGTCACCATGCTTGCTGTAGAGAAAGCAGATTTTAGTAAAGACTCCAATTTTTTATCTATTGGGTCCTTGAACATTGGAACATTATCTACTGGACATGTCAGTGATTTATTTACACAAGAGATGGCTGTGTCCACTGTAGGGACCCTCCATTTTTTTTTTTTTATGAACTTATCCTCCATGGGATAGATCACTGGAAATCTCTTGGGGGGAGTAAATATTTTACAGGATGCTCCCAATCCTGGTAAATAAACCCTTCCAATAAAGGGTGGATTGGGAAGGAACAGACAGTCTGGGGAGCTTTCAGCGACCACAGCGAGGAGACAGTAGTGGTTGATGGTTCCGCCAGAGGCATTTAAAATGCTGCTCGGACCATGTTAGTCAGAGACTGAACCCATAATCTTTCAGCCTGAGATGCTGAGAAAGGTTCTTCCACTGTTGATTCCTCTATAAAACTTTATCAACCTCACCTGATCCCCTTCAGGTAGGTCGATCTCTGGGACTGTTCCTCCACTAACAGGCACTCTGCAGGAGGAGACGGAGATCGGACGCGCTTTTCCTGTGACAGGGAAGCAGCGATCAATGCTGTTAATCTCTCTTCCAATCCTCCCAGAGTTGAGGCTAAAACCTCCTCTGTTATATATATATAGGAGCAGGTGGACTGGGGACAGCCGCAGTACCAGGTACTCCTGCGGGGTTCCTACGGCTACTGACCTCTGAAATTTCAGGGAAGATTGGCGCAGTACAGCATGCCCAAAATCCTCAGAGCCCGACGGAGACCCCTTTCGCTTCTTGGAAGATCTATTTCCAGAGCGTCTGGACGACATATCCTATAAGCACAAAGCTGAGGTATTCCCGTCGTCATACACCAATTTTGCTGGTAATAGTCTAACACAGTTGCTGCTATATACCAGCTGGTGTCCACTAAAGTGCCTTTCTATGGGGATGCCTGCATCAACCGCCTCTGTGTGCCACTGTTTGTTGCTAGCTCTGTTTGCATCCAGCTGACACTTGTACTGTGTCTTTATACAAGCTGGGACGCCTGCACATGCGCAGAAGCGCCGTGGCGCGCATCGAGCGTCATCCACCCGCCCCGCCCCTTTTTTTTCATAGGAGGCGCGTGCACGCGCCCGCGCGCGCGCCCGTGCGCCATTGGCGCCCTTTTCGAAAATCAAACAGGGACTAGGAGCCAGGGCCCTTTTTGCCGGAGGGCCTGTGCGGTGGATGAGCGCAGCAACAGGGCAGAGGAAGTGGATTCCCACAGAGAAACTTACCAACTGCCTGGATCTTTTGACTTGAGAAAACCAAAGATCCACATGACAAGAAAAATGGACCACAGCGGCCTCTAGTGGTTTAACACCGGTACCGCGGTCCTTTTTTTTTTTTTTCTTGACTACTATTAAAATTTTACATTTTCAGTAGTTACAGGCATACACAGATATTAGCGGGAATACCGTTAGGTAACAGACAGAAAGACAAATTAGGCTTGGGGGTCCCCCAATAGAACCAAGTTCCTGGGGGCCCCCACTTACCTGATCCCCGCCGCAGGACTTTGTTTGGTCCACAGAAGCCCAAACTTCACCTATCACGGCAGGCATTGTAATTAAACCTTCAGGGACCGGGTTCCCAAGGATTCCACTCCCCTGGACCTGTATAGCACCCTGCACAGACAACATCTTGGTCGTGGGTATGACCAGAGCTCTGGATCCCAGGGTCCAGCCCTCCTAAGAGAGGCATTACAGGCAAAACCTTGCTCTTCTGCTGCAAGGCCCGGGTACCGACCGTTTAGCTATGAAGCTTTTTTGGTGGGATCCGGAACAGCTTACTAAGGCCCAAAAGAACCTGTACGCAAGCCCAGTGAAAACACATGTTACTCTTTGGCCAACACCTTAGACACTGGCAAAAAACTGAGGTGCTCCCGGATGGGAGGGGCTTATATAGGGGAGGGTACTTCCGGTTTGGAAGTGGCCAGTGCCAGCACCTGAAGGTAATCTATATAACCCATTAGTAATGACTAAGTCGCTCTGTGTCCCGTGATGTACGAAAAAGAAATCCTATTTTCTCTTCCGTTCATGGACGAACACAGCAGCATCTTGACATTAGGGATGTCCTCCAGCAGTGTCAAAAAAACGAGGGGTGGGAAAACAGCATAAAACAAACTTCACCCCAAACAAGTCAGAGCTCCTCAACGGAGACGTTGCAACCTTAAACAGCCGCCTGTAAAACCTTGCGGCCAAAGGAAGCATCCGAAGATGCACCCACATCAACCTTGTAAAATTTTGAAAGGTGTGAACGGACGATCCTCTGAAGTACAGAGAGGATCAGATTCAAGTCCCATGGAGGTAGTGGAGGACGTACCGGAGGGGCCACATGTCGAACCCCCTGCACAAACATACGCACTAGAGAGTGCGTCGCCAAGGGTCGCTGAAAGAAGACAGCCAAGGCCGAAATCTGCCCCTTAATAGTATTTAGGGCGAGTTTCTGGTCCACTCCACGCTGTAAAAACAGCAGGATCATGGAAATCAAATATGCACGCGGATGCCACCTCATCTCCTCACACATGGAGATGTAAGCCTTCCACGTACGATGGTAAATCTTCCGGTGGTTGACTTCCGTGCCCGCAGCATGGTAGAGATCACCGAGTCCGGCAGACCTCGGTCCCTTAGCACCTGGCTTTCAATAGCCATGCCGTTAAAGCCAACAACTGTAAAACAGGATGAAATATGAGACCTTGCGACAGAAGGTCCTCTCGTAGTGGCAGGCGCCAAGGAACATGTGCTACCAGACGTACTAGGTCGGCGTACCAGGGACGACAAGGCCAATCTGGAGCAATTAGGATCGTCGGAATCCCTTTGGCCTCCACTCTATGGAGCAGACGGGGAAGAAGCTTCAGAGGAGGAAAGGCATAAAGTAGCCGATACTGACCCCATGGCGCCACCAACGCGTCTGATGCGTCCGCCCACGGGTCTTTTGACCTGGCCATGAACCTCAACACCTTCCGATTGAGTCGCGACGCAAGGAGATCCACGTCCGGCGTGCCCCATTTCAGACACAGAAGCCGAAACACGTCCGGGTGTAGCAACCATTCTCCTTGGTCCAGCGTCTGGCGACTTAGGTAGTCCGCTTGCCAGTTCTGTACGCCCGGAATGTACACGGCTGATAGAGCAGGCACGCTCCGTTCTGCCCATCTCAGGATGTGAGCGACCTCCGCCGCTGCCGCCCAGCTTCTTGTTCCCCCCTGATGATTGACATACGCCACTGCTGTGGCGTTGTCTGACTGGATCCTGACTGGACGTCCTTGTAGTCTTTGAGACCACTCGGAGAGGCACAGCCTGATCGCCCAAAGTTCCAGGACATTGATCAGCAGGCAGGATTCTTCCTGAGTCCAGCGCCCCTGGGCCAACTGAACTCCCCATACTCCCCCCCCCCAGCCTGAGAGGCTGGCGTCCGTCGTGATCACCGTCCAGTGAAACGGAAGGAACGACTTCCTGGCCTGAAGAGTCGGAGACGTCAGCCACCACACCAGGGAGGTCCTGACCAGGTGGCTCACCCGGATTTGACAATCCAGAGACGATGGGCATTTGTCCCAACGCGACAGAATTTCTCTCGGTAACACGCGAGTGTGAAATTGAGCATACGGTACCGCCTCGAAGGAGGCTACCATGAGACCCAGGACTTGCATGCAAAAGCGGAACGACAACCGTTTTTTGGGATGTCAACCGCTGCACCGCCATCCGCAGAGTTTGCAGCTTCTCCCTGGGAAGAAAAACTCTCGCCTCTGAGGAATCCAGGACCAGCCCCAGGTATTCTAGGCGTTGAGGTGGCACCAACACCGATTTCTGAATGTTTAGCACCCAACCGAATTCTCGGAGGGTCCGGCAGGTGATAGACACATCTTCCTCTAATACTGAGCTTTAAGAGGCTCTCAGAAGAAGGTCGTCCAGGTAACCTACAATAGCGATTCCACGCTGCCTCAGCAAGGCCAGAATCAGGGCGAGCACCTTGATGAATACCTTTGGCGCCGAAGCCAGACCAAAGGGAAGAGCCACAAATTGATAGTGGTCTTCCCCGACCGCAAAGCGCAGAAACCTCTGATGCCTGGAGCATATGGGGACATGCAAGTATGCGTCCTTGATGTCCAAGGACGCCAGAAAATCCCCCGGATAGAGAGCAGCGACGACAGAGCAGACTGATTCCATCCTCAATCTTTGCACTTTCACAAAGCAATTGAGGGCCTTGAGATCCAGGATTGGACGGACTCCTTCCTTCTCGGGGACCACAAACAGATTGGAGTAAAACCCCTGAAACCGTTCCTGTAAGGGGACAGGAACGATCGCCCCCCCGCACCAGCAAATCCTGAACTGCCCCAAACAGGGCCTCCCGACGACTCGGAGGAAGCTGGAGGTTGGATGGAAAAAATCTGTTCCGCGGGCAAGAGAGAAACTCTATTTTGTACCCCGAGGAAATTACTTCGCAAACCCACCGGTCGGAGAGCAGAGATGTCCACCGAGCCGCGAATTCGCGAAGCCGGCCCCCCACCCGAGTGTCGGGCGAGGGCAGACCTTCATGCGGACGCAGACTTGTCCGCAGGCTTGTGGAATCAGGGACGCTTTGCCCTTCAGCAGGCGCCTTAGTGGCTTGGGAACGCTTACCTGCAGCACCGGGCGGACGAAAAAAACGCTTGTGGGCGGTAAATGAGGGCCCTTGCCTACGGCGAGGCTCCTTACCCTTACTGGATTGTGGGAGCAGAGTGCTCTTACCTCCCATGGCATCCTTTATAATGTCATCCAGAGAGGTCCCAAAAAGTCTTTCACCCTTAAAGGGTAAGTCCACCAAGGCCTTCTTAGAAGACTGGTCCAACCCTGGACCAACACTTCAGCCAGACCAGGCGGCATATCACCACCGCATAGACTGAGGCTCTGGAGAGCAAGGGCAACGTATCCAGGGCTGACTCGCAAACAAATTTAAGGCCCAGCACCAACTGTTCACCCAGTGCCACACAGGCCTGGGGAGCCTGATGCTCCTCCAACCCCTGGAGCAACAGTTTTGCCCATTCAGTAAGCGTCTGAGACACTAGAGCCCCGGCCACGACTGGTCGCACCGCTGACCCCACCACCATGAACAGGGAGCGTGCCACTGCCTCAGCCCTCCTGTCTGCGGGGTCCTTTGAAAGCAGGAGCCCCTTCCACAAGTATCGTGGTCACCTTGTTCAGTCTGGACACAGGGGGGTCCACTGTCGGGGGAGAAGTCAATTTTTTCAGGAATTTCTCCTCAAAAGGATAACGGACCGCTAAACATTTTGGGACTGAAAAATTTTTTTGCGGCTGATCCCATTCCGTGTACAAAAGTTTATCCAGATAAGGTACACAAGGGAACACCTTAGCAGTGCGGGCCGGCTTACGGAACCCAAAAGGGACCAACATCTGTCTCCTCTGCCGTATCCTCCATTTTCAGGGTATCCCACACCACAGTGATATGTGCTCCTACAAGCTTCCTATCATGCGCTGACCCTGAGCCAGAGTCATCCTCACTGTCCGCACGGTCGAGGTCCGCAGCTTCTGACACACCAGAACCAGGGCCGGGAGCAGTAGCTGGGCCCGATTCTGCGTCAGAAGTATCCCCAGAAGATGGCCAGGGGAGGGGGCGCTTTTTCCCTCCCTTTTTCCCCACGCGCCGCTTCCACCCTGGCAACAAAGGCCTCCAGAACCGCTGACATAGCGTCCACAGAAATAGCAGGTGCAGGGGCCCCAGTTGCCAAACCAGATATGTCTGGGGAAGAGGCGTCCGCTTCTGACGCCATGCTGACCCACCCACCTGACACCCCTAGGGACGTAAGGCAAGACACACGGACCACCCTCCTTGCTGCCCCAGAGGACTCACCACCCGGAGCAGGTACCGCACAGCTGCCATCCGCCTAAGCCTTCTAAGCTGCTGTCCCCCATGCCGTCCCTCCAGAAATGTAATGGAATCGTTTGCGCCGAGAATCTGGCCACTAGAGGCCAAAACACCACCCAAAATGGCCACCGTCCCGCCGCTCTGTAAGCAACATGCACAAACAGCACATAATGGCAGCGAACACCTGGGATCCCCTAAAGCGGTCCCCCCCACACACGGCACCCAGACAGCACCCCCCGGAGAGCGGACACGCCGCGCAGCCCCCAGCCCTAGGATGGAGCCCCCCAGGTGGACCCCCGTATGGCAGCCATCCTAGCTTCCCAGAGCCTAGTGAGGAGGGGAGGAAGGTAGAGAGGAAAGGAAGGGTAGAACCCTCTATCGACCTCCCCAGGAACGCCCAGCCGTACCGCCCTGCCGGAGCAGGGGAACTGCTACTTACCCGTCCTGCGAGGACCAGCTGAAGGCATTCCAGACAGACCCAATGTCCGCGCAGTTACGGCATGGCTGTCGGCCAGGCACACTGTGACACGGACATAAAGCCCGGTCATATGTGTGCCCGGAGCATATAGCTCACCGGCCACCCCTGGAGCAACGGGGCATGTCGTGGATGGCCCAGCGCGTAGCTAAAAGGCCGGCACATGCTCGATGGCCGAACTGGGGAGACTACAAGTATCGAGGATCCAGCCTGTCACCCAGTCGGCAGTTGATAGTAGATCTCAGGATCAAAAAAAAAAAATAGAAAAAAAATCCCCAGGCCACATGGGCCCACAGGGAGCCATGTCATTCTCCTATGCTAGGCAGAAAAAAAACTGAGCTGCAAGATGCAGGGAGAGGGGATGTACCCAGGGGGACCGCCCCCTGGGCGGTACTGTGTGATGTGTTTTAACTCTTAACATGCTGTTTTTCTGCCTAGTCAATCTCCTAACAGGAGGATAATACCCTAATGTTAAGATGCTGCTGTGTCTGTCCATGAACGGAAGAGAAATAAGGGTTTATGAGATTGGCAAATCATTTCATTCAGTTTTTATGTAGATTTTATACAGCGTCCCAATGTTTTTGGATTGGGGTTGTACTAAAGAATAGAAAAACTTTTTGGGGATAATGTATTTTAAAAAGGGATTGTAAAAGGCAGAAGGTTTTTTATCTTAATGAATTCTATGCATTAGGATTAAAAAACCTGTGTACAGCAGCCCCCCTAACACTTACCTGAGCCAGTCTTTATCCAGCGAGTGCTTAAGCTGCCTGGGACTCCCCTCCTCATTGGCTAAGACAGCAGCATGGCACGATTGTCTCCCACTGCTGTCAATCAAAATCATTCAGCCAATCAGGAGAGAATGGGGGTGGGGCCAGTGTCATGGCTCCATGTCTGAATGGACACAGGGAGCTGTGACTCAGCTTGGGTGCCCCTATAGCAAGCTGCTTGCTGTGGGGGCACTCAACAGGAGAAAGGGGCCAGAAACACAGAAGAGGGACCCGAGAAGAGGAGGATCCAGGCTGCTCTGTGCAAAACCAATTGCATTTTTTTTTATTTTAAACAACACACACAAGACTTTTAAATCACTTTAAGTTTGTTTTCAAGGTGTAACTTAGCAATATCAAGCAATCAGGTTTGTTATAATGTACTCTTTAACTGTGGCTTGCAGTTCCGTGTGCTCCAGCAACCACACTGCTGCCTTTTCAAATACAGGACTCAGTGCGGTTGTTCAGAATGAGCTGCTTGGACAGAACAAAGGGAAAAAAGAAAAACTGAATGTGTTGCATGCTGCCACTAATCACAAGCTTGCCACTTCCTAACCTGTACTAAGAACACACCAGTTGCAATCTGTAAAACTGTACAGGTTAACTTTGCAATCCAACCTTCCGCTAGTTATACTGCAATTGGGGCTTGATGTTTCAGGAAGAAAGCCTGTAAAGAATTTAAACTATAGGGGTTGATTTACAAAAGGCAAAACAGGCTGTTCACTTTACAAGGGAAGCTGCACTTTGCAAGGAAATTTGTTCCCAAGCATAGTAAAGGGGGTACAGCTTTTGCACATGGTTGGGTATTCTTTCAAAGTGAAACTATGCCACAGTGAGCAGCCCATTTGCATTTAGTAAATTAGGCTTGACTACACGTACCTAAATTTAGTGCATTGTGTACTGTTGTCTGTTCAGCAGAAGCCGGTCTAATGACTGGCTTCTGTCAAATGGTCCTGCTGGAAAACCAGCATTCGATCAGTGCTTGCAGCCATGGCAACAATACAACAAAGCAGTGGGGGAGATCCCTGTTTGCGTTGATGCAGGGATCGCTTTCTTTTTTTATTCTTTAACAAAAAAACTCAAACACAACAATGCGTGTATACCCTGCTCTGGCCCCATGACAACATTAAGATAAAAAAGATAGGCATTTAGAAACCCAGTCGTTAAAGTGATTCCTCTGACATAGATTACTTACAGGGCTATTGTACTCTTGTGAATAGCTTGTAGCCAAGTAGACTGCATAGAAACAGCCACCCAATACTGAGATCACAATGATATTCAAAAACAAGCGCAAGGCATAGATTCTCATGGTCTCTCGCCGTGTCCGCTTCTCTTTCCTCTGGCGTTCGGTTTCTTCTGCCAAGTCCGTCTGTAAAAATAACAGTGACATTTTAAAGTACTTTTATATTACGTTTCCAAAATTATCTATCCAGAAGATAAGCTTTAAATGCACTCTCTAAATTGGAACAAACAAAAGCTTGCTGGTCATATTTATATCAGCTGTTAATCCATACAGATAGTGCAGCGCTATAAAAGTCAATAAAACAAACAACAATCCCAGTGATCTTCTAGAGTGATGTAAGTTATTGAGGCATGCAGATGGTGACGTGAACACAGTGAGAGACCTCCACCGATGTTAAGAATGGCCGCTCACCTCCCAAAGTGGACTCTTTGGTTATAGAGGGTCACAAATGCCTTCCCATATGGGTATGCACAATCCCCGGTTAGAATTGCAGTATTCCAAGCGATAGTGACAGCAAACAAACTGAATCACAATTGACTCCAAGGAGGCATCAAACATGTAACAAAAAGGCAGACCATAGTGTTCTCCGCAAATAAAATAAAATTTTAATAAAAATAAATGCACTTACAAATAAAAGGCACTGAGCCAGTGCCGAGCGTAGCAGCGTGGATGTATGACTGATGCAGATGGCTGCGGGTGACGTCACGTCCTTCCCATCTATGATGAAACCAGGAAGTGTCCCAAAGCTTAAATGTGAGAGGAGATCCGCTGCAATAAACCAAAGCAAGCAATCTCACAGGGTAACTACTCGATAACTGCACATCACTGTAAACTTCAAAAACTGAACATTACTATAATAGGAATCTCCTATTAAGGCGTGCTAGAAAATAATATAATAATTTACAAATGCAATATATATATATATATATATATATATATATGCCTATACTATATAAGCACACATATAGGATAGTAAAAAATCTATTCTGAAACCAGTATATAGACATATGACGTAAAGTCAACCGCAGCCATCCACAATGCACAAAATACATGCATATGAAAAATAATAAATAATTCATAAAAAAATTCATAAAATCGGACAATAATACAGTGAACATACTAACGATCAGTGATGAAACAGTTAATATCAAAGTCTACATTCAAACCATCAGGGCTGAGAACATGTGTCTCATGTATCCAATAGGATTCACGTTTACTCAACTGTCGGATGAAATTTCCACCCCTCCAGTGCCTAGTCACTTTCTCAATACCCCAAAACCTAAGACCCTTAGGATTTTGTTGATGAAATTGTTTGAAATGTCTAGAAACGTTGTGCGTTTTTACTCCCTTTTTTATGTTGTTAACATGTTCTGCCACACGTACATGCAAGGGTCTGGAGGTTCTGCCTATATACTGGAGTCCACAATCGCACTCCAGCATATAGACAACTCCCACTGTAGCACAAGTGATCAACTGTTTGATGTTATACTCTGTTGGTAGCTGATGCCAAAAATTGCTTCCTTTTCTTGATGTTCACTTTTGAAGTTCTACAAGGTACGCAACGTCCACATGTATAAAAACCACCAAGAAATGTAAACATCCTATTATCTGAAAGGACAGGGGGGTTAAAGACACTATGAGCCAGGCAATCTCTTAATGAAGGAGCTTTTTTATAAATGAACTGTGTTTTTTCTGGTAAAACAGGGCCAGTATTTTATCATGTTTCAAAATGGACCAATTTCTTGCAATAATCTTTGTCTATCCATCCCTTTGACCTGCTCTATCTCATCTATCTCATCTTCCAGTGCTTGTCTGTCATACCCTTTTTGCACAAATCTGATAGTGAGAACCTGTGATTGACTAAGAAAGTCAGACTTAGGTGTGCAATTGCGACGCAATCTGATGTATTGTCCCCTGGGGATGTTGCACAACCAAGAACGTTGGTGACAACTCCCCAGGGGAATATATGCGTTGCTATCCGTTGGTTTGAAATAATTGGTCAACTGGAAATGGTCAGTACCTTTGGAGATAGTCAAGTCCAAATAAACAACTTTCTCATAATCTATAGTCCATGTAAGAGTGATATTTTTATTGTTGTTATTGAGTTGGCTGATAAAATAATCCAAAGCAGATCTCTCGCCATCCCACACAAGGATGAGGTCTTCAATAAAACGACGATAGCAGACGAGCTCAGGAGGGCGACGTGAGAAAAATCGCCTCTTCCTCCCAATGTGCCATGAAAATATTGGCCACACTCGGGGCAAAGCGAGCCCCTATCGCAACTCCTCTCATCTGCAAGAAAAAAATCCCCATCATACCAGAATAAATTTCGGGACAGGCAGAAATCTAGACAACTAAGGATAAACTCCTGGTGTCTGCCTGACAAAGTGGAAGAGGACAAAGCCCATTCTACAGAGGTTAATGCGTCCTTATGGTCTATAATTGTATACAGGGGCCCAACATCAGCAGTCACTTATATGCTCTTATTAGAACACCCTAAAGACTGAAGATCCTGAATGATATGTTTAGTGTCCTTCAGAAAAGCAGGTGTCTTTACCACCAGTGGTTGGAGAAAAGAGTCGATGTACTGTCCCAACCTAGCTGACACAGAATCGATCCCATTGACAATGGGCCGACCTGGTGGGTTAACACTATCCTTGTGTAATTTAGGTAGAAAATAGATAAATCGGGGTCCTACAAAACAAGGGGTCAAGATACAACGCTTCCTTTTTAGTCAAAATTCTTTGATCCCTGCCATCTTCAATAATATGATGTAAATCATCCTTAAAAGATAGCACGGGATCTTTGTTCAAAACTTTATAAGTATCTCCATCAGATAAAAGATTCCTCATTTTGGACTTATAATAATCTTTACTCAGGATAACTAAACCCCCCCCCCCCCCCCTTGTCTACTGGACAAATCACAATTTCTTCCCTCTTTTCAAGTGATTCCATACCCCACTTGATGTATTGGGGATCCTGTACCTTTTTTACTTTCAGCAACTCTAAATCTTTAGAGACCATATTTTTAAAAACAGCCATGTATTTACTGTCCACATTAGAAGGATTAAAAATGGATTTATTCCGCAGAGATGAATGATCATTACTAACAGGTACTATGGTTCTGCAAGGAATAGATACAAAATATTTTTTCATGTTCAGGCTCCTAATGTATTTTTGTAAACTTACATAAGTTTGAAACTTATTGAGATTTTTGTAGGTGCAAATTTGAGACCTCTATCAAGAACTTTGATTTCGTCTTAATTTAATGCTACCCCAATCAAATTGTATATCCCCGCTCCTGTTACGGTTTAAACCATTTGAAGGCGCCTACCCCCTCTCCTTCCTCTCTTTCTTTTCTCTTTTGTGGGGTACCCCCGTTGGGAGGTGTGTATTGTAACGGCTGCCTCCACCACCACTCCCCCCGATTGGGTTTGTGGGTAGGAGGTCCCTCCGGGTATCCCGTGCGTGACCCTAAAAAAATCACCCCCTTCATAAGTGGGGTGACTTACCAGGGGCGCAAATCTGTTATGTGTGGGTAACGGCCTTTCCTGGGTATAATGAGGTGTCCCCCGACTGGTAGACGCCCCGTTTTCCCCATACTGGCGGCTATCTCTCCAAGGTTGAGATGAATTCTAAAAGTACGGGGATGGTGGATGGTTATCCCCGTAATGAGATGGTGGATAATTACCAGCTCCTTCATTAAGAGATCGCCTGGCTCCTAGTGTCCTTAACCCCCCTGTCCTTTCAGATAATAGGATGTTTACATTTCTTGGTGGTTTTTATGCATGTGGACGTTGCGTACCTTGTAGAACTTCAAAAGTGAACATCAAGAAAAGGAAGCAATTTTTGGCATCAGCTACCAACAAAGAGTATAACATCAAACAGTTGATCACTTGTGCTACAGTGGGGGTTGTCTATATGCTGGAGTGCGATTGTGGACTCCAGTATATGGGCAGAACCTCCAGACCCTTGCATGTACGTGTGGCAGAACATGTTAACAACATAAAAAAGGGAGTAAAAACGCACAACGTGAATCCAATTGGATACATGAGACACGTGTTCTCAGCCCTGATGGTTTGAATGTAGACTTTGATATTAACTGTTTCATCACTGATCGTTAGTATGTTCACTGTATTATTGTCCGATTTTATGAATTTTTATGTCTCGTTTTTATTAATTATTTATTATTTTTCATATGCATGTATTTTGTGCATTGTGGATGGCTGCGGTTGACTTTAAGTCATATGTCTATATACTAGTTTCAGAATAGATTTTTTACTATCCTATATGTGTGCTTATATAGTATAGGCATTTGCTGATTGCATTTGTACATTATTATATTATTTTCTAGCACGTCTTAATAGGAGATTCCTATTATAGTAAAGTTCCGTTTTTGAAGTTTACAGTGATGTGCAGTTATCGAGTAGTTACCCTGTGAGATTGCTTGCTTTGGTTTATTGCGGCGGATCTCCTCTCACATTTAAGCTTGGGGACACTTCCTGGTTTCATCATGTGATTCACCTTCGTTAGCGCAGCATCATATGACGTGGCGTTATGTTGCCGTGGTAACGCTTGTTGTCTGTGAATAAGAGCAGGTGCACTACGTCCTGTTCCCATATCCGCTGATGAAGTCCCGCCCATAGGGACGTAACGTACGGATGGGAAGGACGTGACGTCACCTGCAGCCATCTGCATCAGTCACACATCCACGCTGCTACGCTCGGCACTGGCTCAGTGCCTTTTATTTGTAAGTGCATTTCTTTTTATTAAAATTCAATTTTATTTGCAGAGAACACTATGGTCTGCCTTTCTGTTACATGTTTGATGCCTCCTTGGAGTCAATTGTGATTCAGTTTGTTTGCTGTCACTATCGCTTGGAATACTGCAATACTAACCGGGGATTGTGCATACCCATATGGGAAGGCTTTTGTGACCCTCTATAACCAAAGGGTCCACTTTGGGAGGCGAGCGGCCATTCTTAACATCGGTGGAGGTCTCTCACTGTGTTCACGTCACCATCTGCATGCCTCAATAACATACATCACTCAAGAAGATCACTGGGATCGTTGTTTGTTTTATGGACTTTTATAGCGCTGCACTATCTTTTATATATATCATTTTAGGGATTTTGAAGATTTGACCGTTAGTGTTCAGCTGCTTATGTTAGGGTTATTTATTGCGCTGATTTATTTACTGTTTATATGTTAATCCATACAGGTCAGTAAAGAGGAGTCTGGATACATTTGACAAGATATGGGGACTATAAAATGGACTCTCATCTAAGGAACAGTGATACAATAAATACAATAATTTTGTATTTTAATGTTATTAAAAAACAACCATTTAAACCAACATACCATTTAAAGTAAAACTCCAGGTTCCCAAATACCCACTAAGCCCTTATCCGTCTTCTGCACCACTCCCTACATTTAATGTATTCAGTTTGAAGTAGAAATGCCTTAATTATGAGACTATATTAAATGGCTGTTACGCGGCAACCGCTGTCTTTTGTCTGCAGTGCAATTGGCAGGCTTCGATGGTGCTCAAAATGTCAAAATGTTGTTACCTATGTACAATAATATTAGGCAGTACACAGTTGGCTCATGATGGATGCTGCACGCACTTGGCTCATAGGAAGGATTGAACGATGCTAGGTGACATTTAACACGGCACTGCATGCTATTTTTTTTTTCTTTTAAAGGCGTTTATTTTTTACGTTTTTTTAAAAAAAGAAACAAAAGAAAAGCAAAACAGTACAGACTGCCATTACAACATGTAAGTGCAATCAGTAGCAACAATCAGGCAGTGTATAAATGAAAGCATAAGCAGACTGTACATAACATTAGTATCCAAAGAACAAGCATCATCGCCATTTACACACTCACACTCACACACTCAAATTCACAGCACAAACTACCCCACATCAGCACTGCATGCTAAAATACAACATTTTAGTGTGCTGGCTGCTGTCAGTGCAAGGGCAGTTAGACCCCTTTCACACTGGCAGCGCCCAGCTGTAAAAACACTTTTGCAGTGCTTTCGACCACTAGCGGGGCGCTTTTTACAAAAAAAAAAAAAAAAAAAATGTAAAAAGTCCTGTTTTACAGTGTTTTCAAAGTGTTTTTTAAGCACTTTGGAAGCGCTGCCCATTCATTGCAATGGGCAGGGCGTTTTGGGAGCGTTATTTACAGCGGTCCCAAACCGCCCCAAAGATGCTGCTTGCAGGACATTTTCATAACGTCCCGCAAGCGCACCGCCCCAGTGTGAAAAAAGACACACTGCAATGGATGGGAGGCGCTTTTCAGAGGCCATTTCTAGCACTAAAGCACCAGAAAACCGCATCAGTGTGAAAGTAGCCTTAGGCTGCATTTGGGCTATGGTAAAGCGCTACATATCTGCATTTTTTTGCTGCCTAATGTATTACACCTCCCCACTGTGTTGCAGTGTGAACCTGCATCAATCCAGTGTGGAAAAGGAATTGGATTTGGGCTTTAAATATGTATAAAGCTCTTCCACTGCAAAAAAAATAAAATTTATATCTGCATAGAAATTAGAAAATCACAAAATACCAGTTCCTGCCTATGCGATTGGTTCAGTGATATTCCCATGAGCTTTTTCCTTGTTTCAAAACAGGGACAGAATGTGTAAATGGCCGTCCCTTCTATTTCCTTTTATATGACAGAATCGATAAGGGAGGGGAGCGTGAAATTTCATGTTCACTAAACATTTATTTTAAGAATCACCGGTCTAAAATTTTTGTTAAAAATTTTGTAATGTATAGAAGTAGCTTGTAGAGGAAGTTGCTCTAAGCAAAAACATGAGTTTTGCTTTCAATGGTGATTTTAAAACTCTTTGTAACATAAGTTATGTCGCTTGGCAGTCATTGTTCTCACAGGTCAAGCTGTGTGCTCTCCTCCTGTGAATGCAAAAAAATGTAAAAAACAGGTTCTACTGATCCCCAGCAGCGAGAGGTGCACAATCATGTCTCAAACACAATAGCTCCAGAGAACTTACTTTTAACTCAAGTGAAAGACTGCTGTGCTTTAGATCAGCATAATCCTGGTCTGTGATGCAGAAATCCCAGCCCGCAAATATTTTATTACAGTAACTCTGAAACCGATCTTTATCAAGTACCAGGCTCCGCTTAAAACCTTTTACTGCCCTGAAAATTGTAATTAGCAAAAATTATGAATGCATAATAAATTGCAGCTGGAAAATAACATTAGGTAGCCAAAGAAAAAAAAAAGAAAAAAGAAAAAACACCTTTACCTCTTCACAATCCAGACAATGCTTAGAAGCAAATAGGCAAACGTGACCATGATATAGGCAAGAGGCAGACTATATTGGAAGATGTAAAGAGTGACTGTGTCTATGGTGTAATAACCATAGAACAGATACGTCAGTTCAAGAAAACCCTGCAAGAAACAAAACACAGTATCGTAATATTTATACTAAAACTGAGCCTTGGTTTAAGGAAGCCTGTAATGAGGAAAAGTATAGGCTGCTGTGGCTTAGGCCTCATTCACATGGGATTGTATTGCCAGCCGTGTTAACAAATCCAGCGGACTACAGCAACTGGATTCAGAAGTAGATGAGAATAGCTGCAGCCAGTCAGCCTTTAACAAATCAATGACAGGCTAACAAAGGCCGCATCGGTTTTCCCTCAGGGCAAGCGTCTCTCCCCAACCACAGATAATATCTCTATGTGCGATTTTATTCAAACAGCGTCAGACAACTGTGGCTGCCGTCAGCCTGTCATTTCTTTGTACATGCTGAGCCGCAGCAACTGTCTGCATTTACCTGTGAATCCAGCTGCAGGAATCCACTGGATTCTTGCTGCATCTGCCAATAAAATCCCATGTGAATGACACCTATGTGTACAAAAGAACAAATAGTTCATTTATTGCAGTATAACAGTTCTTAGATTCTGTGGCTGTATTTGTTTTCTTTACTCTTATTTTCTTCCCATAAGCCTGCCAGTAACACACTTGCTGTCCTAAGGTGTCAACACTCACTCGCCATACTGTACCTATGGAGAAGCTACAGCCGAGGTTGCTACCTTAGACCAGAGGTCTCCAAACTGTGGCCTGCGGGCCAGATGTGACCCTTTGCTTCCATTTATCTGGTCCATGTAGCACTATTCCTTCCACTGATACGAGGCGTGCTTTCTTCTGCTGACACCAAAGATGGGGCACTATTCCACCCACTGATGCTAATGATGGGGCACAATTCTTCCCACGGACAATAATAATGGGGCGCTATTTCTCCCACTGACACCAATAATGTAATTTGCTTAACTCTCACTGACCACCAAGCCTATGGCACTGTTTACTCCCACCAATGCCAGTGAATATTCTGCTCACTCTGGCCATAGTCTGCCCCCCCCCCAAAGATTGAAGGACAGTAAACTGGTCCTTTGTTTTGAAAGTTTGGAGACCCCTGCCTTAGGCAGAAGTGTGTAATGACTACAGATCACCTCTAACTTTTCCTATCTCTATTGAATTAGGGGAGGGGATTCTGTAGTCTGGGCAGGGCTTAACACATGGCTAACAGAAAACCGTGCAGCAGAAACATAGAGGATAGAAAGTTAAACATTCATTGGATTTCTGGAAGGTACAACAAGTATATATTTGCACTTATTAAACAGATATAACAAAACACATTTTCAATTGTATAAACAGACCAAAATTCAGCAAATAGTTGAAGTTCAATATTACGGTTTAACCACTAAAGCCCCGGACCATTTGGTAGCTAAAGGACCAGAGGTGAATTCAGAATTTTGCACTGCGCTGCTTTAACTGGAAATTGTGCGGACATGCAATGTTGTACCCAAACGAAATTTGCGTCCTTTTCTTCCCACAAATAGAGCTTTCTTTTAATGGTATTTGATTGCCTCTGCGATTTTTATTTTTTGCGATATAAATGGAAAAAGACCGAAAATTTTGAAAAAAAAATGATATTTTCTACTTTTTGTTATAAGAAAAATCGAATAAACTCAATTTTAGTCATACATTTAGGCCAAAATGTATTCAGCCACATGTCTTTAGTAAAAAAAATGTCAATAAGTGTAAATTTATTGGTTTGCGCAAAAGTTATAGCGTCTACAAACTAGGGTACATTTTCTGGAATTTACACAGCTTTAAATTTATGACTGCCTATCTCATTTCTTGAGGTGCTAAAATGGCAGGGCAGTACAAACCCCCCCCAAATGACCCCATTTTGGAAAGTAGACACCCCAAGGAAATTGCTGAGAGGCATGTTTAGCCCATTGAATATTTTTTTTTTGTCCCAAGTGATTGAATAATGACAAAAAAAAAAAAAATTACAAAAAGTTGTCACTAAATGATATATTGCTCACACATGCCATGGTTATATGTGGAATTGCACCCCAAAATACATTTTGCTGCTTCTCCTGAGTACGGGGATACCACATGTGTGGGACTTTTTAGGAGCCTAGCCGCGTACGGGACCCCGAAAACCAATCACCGCCTTCAGGATTTCTAGGCACAAATTTTTGATTTGACTCCTCACTACCTATCACAGTTTCGAAGGCCATAAAATGCCAAAATAGCACAAAACCCCCCCAAATGACCCCATTTTGGAAAGTAGACACCCCAAGCTGTTTGCTGAGAGGCATGGTGAGGATTTTACAGCTCTCATTTGTTTTTGAAAATTAAGAAAGACATTTTTTTTTTTCTTTTTTCAATTTTCAAAACTTTGTGACAAAAAGCGAGATCTGCAAAATACTCACAATACCTCTCAGCAAATAGCTTGGGGTGTCTACTTTCCAAAATGGGGTCATTTGGGGGGGTTTTGTGCCATCTGGGCATTCCATGGCCTCCGAAACTGATAGGCAGTGAGAAGTGAAATCAAAAATTTACACCCTTAGAAAGCCTGAAGGCGGTGATTGGTTTTTGGGGTCCCGTACGCGGCTAGGCTCCCAAAAAGTCTCACACATGTGGTATCCTCGTACTCAGGAGAAGCAACAGAATGTATTTTGGGGTGTAATTCCACATATGCCCATGGCATGTTTGAGCAATATATCATTTAGTGACAACTTTGTGCAAAAAAAATAAAAAAATTGTCTTTTTTCCGCAACTTGTGTCAACATATAAAATATTCCATGGACTCGACATGCCTCTCAGTATATAGCTTGGGGTGTCTACTTTCCAAAATGGGGTCATTTGGGGGAGTTTTGAACTGTTCTGGCATTTTATACACAACATTAGGAAGCTTACATCCACTCTTCTAACCACTTGAAGACAAAGCCCTTTTTGACACTTTTTGTTTACATGAAAACATATTTTTTTTGCAAGAAAATTATGTTGAACCCCCAAACATTATATATATTTTTAAAGCAAAGGCCCTACAGAATAAAATGGTGGGTGTTGCATTTTTTTTTCTACACAGTATTTGCGCAGCGATTTTTCAAACGCATTTTTTGGAGAAAAAATATACTTTTTTTAATTTTAATGCACTAAAACACACTATATTGCCCAAATGTTTGATGAAATAAAAAAGATGATCTTAGGCCGAGTACATAGATACCAAACACGACATGCTTTAAAATTTCGCACAAACGCGCATTGGCGACAAACTACATACATTTTTAAAAGCCTTTAAAAGCCTTTACAGGTTACCCCGTTAGATTTACAGAGGAGGTCTACTGCTAAAATTACTGCCCTCGATCTGACCTTCGCGGTGATACCTCACATGCATGGTGCAATTGCTGTTTACATATGACGCCAGACCGACGCTTGCGTTCGCCATTGGGCAAGAGCAGGGCAGGACAGGGGTGCTTTTTTTTTTTTTTTTTTTTTTTATTATTAATTTTGCTTTTTTATTTTATTTTTAAATTGTTCCTTCCATATTTATTTATTTTTAATCATTTTTATTGTTATCTCAGGGAATGTAAATATCCCCTATGATAGCAATAGGTAGTGACAGGTACTCTTTTTTTGAAAAAACTGGGGTCTAGACCCTAGATCTTTCCTCTACCCTCAAAGCATCTGACCACACCAAGATCGGTGTGATAAAATGATTTCCCAATTTCCCAATGGCGCTTTTTATATCCGGGGGGGGGGACATTCCCTCCCACTGCTTGTAAAAGCAGTCCAGAGGCTAATTAGCCACTAGGATTGCTTTTACATGAAAGCCGGCCGCTGGCTGAAAAGAATGATACCAAGATGATACCTAAACCCGCAGGCATCAATCTGGTATAACCATTCAAAGTCCAGCAACATACCAGTACGTTGCTGGTCCTTGTTGGACATGTATTGTAATCTTTTTTTTTCATGCAGCCTGTTGGCTGAACGAAAAAAAAAGATTGATCGGTGGGTATGCCCACCATTAGAATACCGCCCTTCATCCACCCACTTCTAATGATGGGCATACATGCACCATTTATATATGCCGAAGCATGGGGGCATCCTCCCGCAAAAAAGTTATGCCGCACACACATGGTCGGACTTTTCCACGGGCAAGCCTCCGTCGGAATTTCGACCGTATGTACGCGGCATTAGGAGCAAAATCACTCCTCCGCCCCTGCTGCCCCAATGCTTCGGCATATTTGCTTTTTTTTTTTTTAACTGTGGTGGTGAAATCACCTCCTACAGCACTGGAGTCGCAGGGATCAGGCCTGTCTCTGCGAACGCTGCAGTTATGTGTGTTGTAATTTGTAAGTGACAGTGATCGATCGATACTGCACTTGGGTGGCCTGGGCTGGACGGAGGGGCAAAACGCAGGTGCTAGCAGGTATCTGGGCTGATCCCGCTAACACTGTGTTTTTGGGAACCCTAAACTGCTGGGGACGCTAGTATAGATCTGATCAGATCAGATATTGATCTGTTCAGATACTATACCACTAAGGGAGGTGTATGCTTCACGCATGGGTGTTAGCGTTACTGGCACTAACCTGACGCTGCCTGGGGTGTGACGCAGACCCTCTCTGACGCTAAAACCTAATTGATATCACCCGCCGGGCGATCAGGGGGTTAAACCTTTATTGGGTTATATACGGCGGGTGCCCTGACACTATAAAAAGCAAACTAACTAACCAGCGTCACCCGTAACACTTATATGATGATCACTGGTGAAAGGGTTAACTAGGGGCAATTAGGGGGTTAAAACCTTTATTAGATAATATATGGGGGTACCTGACGCTATAAAAACCTGTGGCGAACCTAAAAAAAATTACTGGCTACCGATCTGCATCACCGATGCTAAGACAGCGATCAGAAAAATGATCGCTTAGCGACAGTGGTGATAGGGGGTGAAAGGGTTACCTGGGGGGCGATCAAGGGGGTTAAACCTTTATTAGATAATTTATGGGGGTACCTGAGGCTATAAAAACCTGCGGCGAACCTAAAAAAATTACTGGCTACCGATCTGCATCACCGACGCTAAGACAGCGATCAGAAAAATTATCGCTTAGCGACAGTGGTGATAGGGGGTGAAAGGGTTACCTGGGGGGCGATCAAGGGGGTTAAACCTTTATTAGATCATTTATGGGGGTACCTGACGCTATAAAAACCTGCGGCGAACCTAAAAAAAATTACTGGCTACCGATCTGCATCACCGACGCTAAGACAGCAATCAGAAAAATGATCGCTTAGCGACGGTGGTGCTAGGGGGTGAAGGGGTTATCTGGGGGGTGATCAAGGGGTTAAACCTTTATTAGGGGGGGGTTAGGGGGCTACACTGGACCTAAAACTAAATGTAGTGACACTTTTACAGTCACAAATGTCACTGATTGCAGTGATCAGTAAATAAATGGTCACTGCAATCAGTGACACTGTGACTGGGGGCTGGGGGGTGATCTGGGGGGGCCTGGGGGGGCGATTTATGTGCCTATGTGTGCTGGTGTTAGTGTAGTGTTTGTGCACTAACCTTGATGTCTTCTCTTGTACGGCCCTCGGTATATGTGAGCGCCGCACAAGAGATGACATCACTTCCTTCTGCTTCCTCTGCCTGTGTAAACATTCCACAGACACAGGGGGCATTTCCATTCGCCGGGAGCGATCGCGGGGGGGTGGCCGGAATCGAACGGCCGTCCCCTCATGTCGGATCGCTCCCCAACGAATTCCGACAGCTCACTGTACAGAAGGGGGGTCCGATTGGACCCCCCAACTGTACAAAGGCAATCACGTACACTCTACGTGATTGTGCCTGTCGGTGCCATTGTGCCGACGTATATATACACAGTGAGCGGTCGTTGAGTGGTTAAATACACTTACTGGGAACAAGCATGGAGATGAAGAGGTTTGATTTCACTGTCTGCATACTTGTTCTAGATCAACGATGTAAGAAATAATGAAACTAGAGGCAATCAAGCAACCTGCATTTTTTAGAAAATTAAATATTGTCAGATTACATTTTTCCCCAGCTTCTAAATATCTAAGGGTCTGAAATTTTCACCTGCAGCACCTAATATGAGGTGGCGTCATACACAATGCTGGGATTATCTTTTCATATTATGGCGATTGCAAAATAATTAATGAATCTCCATTACTGGGCTTGTAATAACTGTAAAACCGAGTGACCTTTCTACTGTTTGCTAAGCATTGAACATATTTCACTGTCCATAGCCACATTTAGCTCCAAATTGGAGCTGGAAACCATGTAGGCAAATAAAATAAGAGAGATTCAAACCATTTGCTATTGGTAGTAATAAGGCTTTCCATATAGAACACTTTTCATACATTATTCTCTGATGCCTAGTACACACGTACGGGATTCCCGGCAGTAAAAAGTCCGCCGGGAATCCCGAGGGGAAAACAGAGAACCTGCTCGGTAACTTTCCCCCTGTACACACGAGAGGTTTTCCCTTCGGGAAAACTGCGGTGAGAGCTTTGGCTGGGAATCCCGGCCGTGTGTATGCTCCATCGCAGTTTTTCCCATAGGAAAACTGCCGGGAAAAAGACCACCGGGAATTTCGACGGGAAAAAAGAGAACATGTTCTCTTTTTTTCCCCCCCGCAGTTTTCCTGTCG
This sequence comes from Rana muscosa, assembly GCA_029206835.1. Taxonomy (NCBI): domain Eukaryota; kingdom Metazoa; phylum Chordata; class Amphibia; order Anura; family Ranidae; genus Rana; species Rana muscosa. The sequence continues at coordinate 48,428,878 of CM055127.1, forward strand.
GGAAAACTGCGATGGAGCATACACACGGCCGGGATTCCCGGCCAAATGCTCTCATGGCAGTTTTCCTGCCGGGAAAACCGGTCGTGTGTACGAGGCATAAGACTTCATGTACACGGGACGTTTTTACAACCTCTCCTGAACGATTTAACTTGACAGATAGTAACCCACGTTTAAAACGTCCGTTTTGCTGCGTTCACATGGCGCGTTTTGCCGCGCTTTGCGTTTAGAAGCAAAAGAAAAAAAATTATATATAATTATTTTTTTAAATAGCCAAAAACTAAAAACGCCTATAACCGAAACTAGGCTATCGCATTTAGAAGCGTTTGGCGCTTGAAATGCCTCTAAACTCAGCGTCTGAACTCATTTCCTTGTTTTCCAAAAAAAGCCTCTAAACTCAACTGCCTAGAAACGCCTATAAACGACCCTGTGTACATGTACACATAAGATAACATTCAATGAGTTCAGGGGCAATAAAAAAAAATAAAAAATGTCCAACTGCCTCCGAACGTCCGTTTAGCAGCAGCAGTGTACATGGGGCCTAAATCAATTTTAAATGCAACAAATATAAGTACCTGATTTTCTTTATATCAGCCTCCTGTAACACTAACCAAAAGAATAGATATGCCATAAAATAGTACTAGAAAAGAAAAAAAAAAAAAAAAACACACCACTATACCTTGTCACTGACAAAATAACTTTTTGCTAAACCTATCCAAAGGCTCCATTCACACCTGGGCGATCTGAATCTCGGGCAGAATCGCTGCAATTCCAAATCATGTCAAAACGCGGGGCGCGTTGGCACATCAAATCGTGGTGCGATTTTGCCACATCACAAATTGTGCACACAGGATCATGGTATGCGTGTCGCCAATATAAGTTTTTTTTTTGGGAAACGTGCGTCCTGCGATTTTGCCACAATTTGTCGCATTGCAAAATCGTAATGTGATTGGGGTGCCGTTAAGAGGTAGTGGCATTGCAAACGCCTCCCGCGATATGGAATCGCACAGATTCCGTCCGCAATTCAAATCGCCTAGGTGTGAATGGAGCCTAAAAGTTAGATAAGCGGTCCACATTTCTCCTTTTAAACAAAATACATCAGACTTGTGTAAATACTGGACACCAAACTGAAGCCTACTTTGAACACTAGGCATGTGAATAGACATTGTGGACTTTCCATGAGAAAGAGCTCTCCATTGTGTACCCTCACAAGAATGGAATTTGCCTTGTATGGCAACCACCAAACAGTACTTCTTTTTGTTGTCAGTGGGATGACAGTAGCTCTACAGCAGACAAAAGCACATACCGTTCCAGAAAGAAAGTCTATAATATTATTGTAGAAATACATAAGTCCTTTGCTGACAGGTGAGTATTCTGCACATTCAGGTGCTGCCAAGAAAGAAAAAAAAAGCCAAGATGTAGAAATAAAATTACACGATTGAAAGTGCTTGCAGTGTATGCAGTGGTCATAGTTAAACAAAAGTCGCATCTTACCAATGCCGGAGGCAAAGATTTGGCTGCTGTTAAAAATTCCTTGTTTGGAAATGGCAACTGGCAGTGTTGTAAAACAGAACATCAGTAGGAATATGACAAAATTCAGCAACACTAAGAATCTCAGAAAAGAGAAGTAAGACCCGATGCCAGTGCCAAATTTACCTGAAAAAAAAAAAAAAAATATATATATATATATATATATATAGTAATATAATACATTTTGTTCAAGTACCAGCATATAAATGAAAACAATTACGTAACAGAATCCATGTATAGCTACAGTTGTGCTCATAAGTTTACATACCCTGGCAGAATTAATGATTTCTTGGCCATTTTTTAGAGAATATGAATGACAAACGCAAACTTTTATTTCACCCATGGTTAGGGTTTGGCTGAAGCTATTCATTATCAATCAACTGTCTTTACTCTTTTTAAATCATAATGGCAACAAAAACTACCCAAATGACCCTGATCAAAAGTTTACATACCCCAGTTCTTAATGCCGTGTATTGCCCCCTTTAACATCAATGACAGCTTGAAGTCTTTTGTGGTATTTGTGGATGAGGCTCTTTATCTTCTCAGATGGTAAAGCTGCCCATTCCTCTTGGCAAAAAACCTCCAGTTCCTGTAAATTCTTGGGCTGTCTTACATGATCTGCATGTTTGAGATCTCCCCAGAGTGGCTCAATGATATTGAGGTCAGTAGACTGAGATGGCCACTCCAGATCCTTTACTTTATTTTGCTGTAGCCAATGGCAGGTCGACTTGACCTTGTTTTTTTGGATGATTGTCATGTTGGAATGTCCAAGTACGTCCCATGTGCAGCTTCCTGGCTGATGAATGCAAAATGTTCCTCCAGTATTTTTTGATAACGTACTGCATTCATCTTTCCAACAATTTTGACCAAATTTCCTGTGCCTTTGTAGCACACACATCCCCAAAACATCAGCGATCCACCTCCGTACCTTTTTATCATGGTATGGCCTGGTTGACTCTCCTCCAAATGTAGCGTTTATGGTTGTGGCCAAAAAGCGAAATTTTGCTCTCATCACTCCAAATGACTTTGTGGCAGAAGGTTTGAGGCTAGTCTATGTGCTTTTGGCGTATTGTAAGCGGGATACTTTGTGGCAACTGCGTAGTAATGGCTTTCTTCTGGTGACTCGAACATGCAGCCCATCTTTTTTCAAGTGCCTCTTTATTGTGCATCTTGAAACAGCCACACCACATGTTTTCATAAAGTCACTTGAAGTTATTTCTGGGTTTTTCTTTGCATCCCGAACAATTTTCCTGGCAGATGTGACTGAAATTTTAGTCGGTCTACCTGACCGTGATTTGGTTTTAACAGAGCCCCTCATTTTCCACTTCTTGATAAGAGTTTGAACACTGCTGATCGGCATTCTCAATTTCTCACATATCTTTTTATATCCCTTTCCTGCTTTTAAACAGTTCAACCCCCTTTTCCCGCAGATCCTTTGACAATTCTTTTGCTTTCCCCATGACTCAGAATCTAGAAACGTCAGTGCAGCACTGAATGAAAGATGCAAGGGTCTGTCAAGAGTCCAGAAACTCATTGACCTTTTACACACACACAAAATTACAAGAAAACAGATCACAGGTGAGAAAAGTTACCTTTAATAGCCATTCAAACCCCCTTTGTGTCAACTTGTGTGCATGTTATCAGGCCAAAATCACCAGGATATATAAACTTTTGATCAGGGTCATTTGGGTAGTTTCTGTTGCCATTATGATTTAAAAAGAGTAAACACAGTTGACTGATAATAAATGGCTTCAGCCAAACACTAACCATGAGTGAAAGAAATGTTTTTGTGTTATACTTATTCTCTGAAAAATGGCCAAGAAATCATAAATTCTGCCAGGGTATGTAAACTTATGAGCACAACTGTATGATAGAAGAGTTTGGGCTATAAGTAGAATTAGTGACAGATGGTTAAACACACACTATCACCATATACACTTTCTGTTCTTAACAACAAAATTACTCATGGTATAGAAATTTTATATTACAGTATTTGGACTTTCACGGTCTGTTCCCATACTTCCTTTATGGCCACCCAAAGCTTATCTGACGGCCTTTTTTTGGAACTATAATACTAGAAGAGTATCAGCTTACATCTTCACTTATTTAACTGTTTCAAGAGGGTTTTGAGCTTCAGCTAAACAAAATAAAATAAAAAAATAATAGGCCTGCAGAACCATAGAACCCCTAAAATCCATGCACACTGGGCAGTCCAGCTTTATCATTTAAAAAAAAAAAAAAAAAAAAATAGCAATTAACTTGCATTTCTTTGTTTCTTGGTTTTGATAACCCTGAAATCGTAGTTTTATAACTCTGAGGCTTCGTACACACGACCGATTTTCTCGGCAAGAACCAGCAAGAAACTTGCTGGCAGAGATGTCTTGCCGAGTAAATCGGTCGTGTGTACGCGGCTATCGGGTTTCTCGTCGAGAAAACCGACAAGTAACCTCGACGAGAAAATAGAGAACCTGCTCTCTATTTTCTCGTCGAGATTCTCGTCAGCCTGTTTCTCGATGAGAAAAGTGAGTGTGTGTACACTTACCTGTCCGCCGGGAAGCCCGCGCATGTTCGAAATGAATTCGACGCATGCGCGGTAGCTTCCTAGGCATACGTAGGGTATACCAAGATGGCGGCGACGGCATCGAATGTGACGAGCGCATGCTCGTCGTAGTCGATGACGTCACCGCGTACGCTCCATTCAAAGAACCGCGGGTTCTTTGAAACGAGTGTGTGTACACTCGGCCGGGACAATTTTCTTGTCCAAGAATCTCGTCGAAAAAAACGGCATGTTTTTTTTCGACGAGAATCTCGGCCGTGTGTACGAGGCCTGAAGGTCATCAAAAGCTTTTATTTGAACTGCTTAAAAGCTGCTGAAAGTTACTCTCTGCCCTAATTCACTCTTTAAAAATGGGCAAAAAATGTGGGGATGGAAAAAAACAAATGTCGGCAACTGGATAAATTACTACCCGAGACCCCCATATTACCAGAGCATCGAAAATACAGCACCAAGTCATATGGAAAATAATGTGCTTACAATTATGCATCAGATTTTTTTTTTCTTTGATTGGGGCTGAAACAGATCGTTGCAATGCTAACATGTGTGATACAATGTGCATTAATGCAGCACACAAGAACAGACAGGCTACAATTGTGCCTTAAATTGGTCAACCCCTCATATTCAGGGACACTGGAAACACTACATATACAGTGCATCTGGAAAGTATTCAAGAGTTTCACTTTTTCCACATTTTGTTATGTTACAGCCTTATTCTAAAATTTATTAAATTCATTATTTTCCTTAAAAATACTACAAACAATACCCCATGATGACAACGTGAAAGAAGTTTGTTTAAAATCTTTAAAATGTATTAAAAATAAAAAAAACAAAAGAATCCCATGTACACAAGTACTTTGTTGAAGCACCTTTGGCACCAATTACTGCCTTAAGTGTTTTTGAGTATGGTGCTACAAGCTTGGGACACCTATTTTTGGTCAGTTTCTCCCATTCTTTTTTGCAGGTCCTCTCAAGCTCCATCAGGTGGGATAGGGAGGTGCACAGCAAGTTTCAGATCTCTCCAGAATGTTAAAATCGGGACTCTGGCTGGGCCACTCTAGGACATTCACAGAGTTGTCCTGTAGACACTCCTTTGTTATCTTGGCTGTGTGCTTAGAGCCGTTGACCTGCTGGAAGATGAACCTTCGCCCCAGTCTGAGTTCCAGAGCACTCTGGAGCAGGTTTTCATCAAGAACGACCACAACATACAAGGATATACAAGGTAATACTGACATTTAACAACACACATAGGTTGGACTTGATGGACTTGTGTCTTTTTTCAACATCACCTACTATGTAACTATGTAATGTCTCTGTAAATTGCTGCATTCATCTTTCCTTCGATCTTGACTAGTCTCCCAGTTTCTGCCGCTGAAAAACATCCCTAAAGCAGGATGCTGCCTCCACCATGCTTCACTGTAGGGATGGTATTGGCCAGGTGATTAGCTGTGCCTGGTTTCCTCCAGACATGAGGCTTGCCATTCAGGCCAAAGTGTTCAATCTTTGTTTCATCAAATCAGAGATTTTGTTTCTCATGGACTGGAGAGTCCTTCAGGTGCCTTTTGGAAAATTCCAGGCAGGCAGTCACGTGCCTTTTACTGAGGAGTGGCTTCTGTCTGACCACTCTGCCATACAGGCCTGATTGGTGGCATGCTGCATAGATGGTTGCTCTTCTGGAAGGTTCTCCTCTTTCCACAAAGAAATGTTGGAGCTCTGTCAGAGTGACCACCGGGTTCTTGGGTCACCTCCCCGATTAAGGCACTTCTCCCCCAACCGCTTAGTTGGGCCAGGCGGCCCGCACTAGGAAGAGTCCTGGTGGTTCCAAACTTCTTCCATTTAGGGATATTGTACTCATTGGGACCTTCAATGCTGCAGACCTTTTTCTGTACCCGTCACCAGATCTTTGCCTTGATACAATCCGGTCTCGGAGGTCTACAGAAAATTTCTTGGACTTCGCGGCTTGGTTTGTGCTCTGACATGCACTAACTGTGGGATCTTGTATAGACAGGTGTGTGCCCTTCCAAAATATGTCCAATCAAATGCATTTATCACAGTTGGACTCCAATCAAGTTGTAGAAACATCTCAAGGATGATCAGTGGAAACAGGATGCACGTGAGCTCAATTGGCAAGCAAAGGCTGTGAATACTTATGTACATGGGATTTTTTCATTTTTTATTTTTAATAAATTTGCAAAGACTTCAAACAAACTTTTTTCACGTTGTCATTATGGGGTACCGTTTGTAGAAATTTGAGGAAAATTATGAATTTATTCCATTTTGGAATAAGGCTGTAACATAACAAAATGTGGAAAAAGCGAAGCACTGTGAATACTTTCCGGATGCACTGTACTGTATATATAATAACATAGGACATCTACCCCTTCTTTATACCAAACCTTTCATCTTGGGAAAAAACACTGAATTAGTGTCAAAAAACCTCTACGGCAGTGGTCATCAACCCTGTCCTCAGGGCCCACTAGCAGGCCAGGTTTTATGTATTACCTTGGGGAGATGCAGACTAGAATACCGCAATCACTGAGCAGCAAATGATATCAACTGTGATGGATTTCATTTATCTTGCAAACCTGCCCTGTTAGTGGGCCCTGAGGACCACTGCTCTAAGGGACACTTATTTTCTGACAGAAAATCCTCTGTGCTCAATTGGGGTCTTCAACATGCTCTGATTCTCAACCCTCACAGTCACTTCTGGATTTTCCTAAAAAAAAATAAAAAATTAATGTACCCCAATGAAAGATAACCCAGAAAATTAGATACCCGATCTTATGCCTGCATACTACACACCAGATCAGATACACTTGATACCGAAGCCTCAGGTATAAACATTTGAGCACCCAACAAGCTTTTTCAACTTAAAATGAAAATTTACATCTATGACTTATTTGTGGTAAACTATATACCGTATATACTCGAGTATAAGCCGAGTTTTTAAGCACAATTTTTTGTGCTGAAAATGCCCCCTCGGCTTATACTCGAGTCACCTTTTTGCGCCTGATCTTCCGAACTTTGGGGAGCCGGTACCGGCCGGCCGTAGGTCCCCTGGACCCCAAACTTGGCACACATGTAGCCCCACCCTTCCTCTATAAGTGTGCAAAGTTTCTTGTCCAGGGGACCTACGGCCGGGGAGCACCGATTTTTCAAAACCGGGCACCCCTTCCATAGACTCCCATGTTAAACGGTAATTTCTCTGGTGACTTTGGGGACCTGGTACCGGCCGGTCGTAGGTCCTCTGGACCCCAAACTTGGCACACATGTAGCCCCACTCTTCCTCTACAGGTTTGCAAAGTTTTTTGTCCGGGAGACCTACGGCCGGGGAGCACTGATTTTTCAAACCGGGCACCCCTTCCATAGACTCCTATGTTAAACGTCGGTCTAGTCATGGACACAGTGAGGAATGGACACAGTGAGGCAAAGTGAGGCATGCACATGGACACCCTAGGCTTATACTCGAGTCAATAAGTTTTCCCAGTTTTTGTGGTAAAATTAGATGCCTCGGCTTATATTCGGGTCGGCTTATACTCGAGTATATACGGTATGTATGACTGGACGGCTACAGCACTGTTTTATCCAATTCCAAAGATAAAAGTACAGAGCATCCTACACAGAACTAAAACTAGTGTATTAAGCCATAGCAACCCATCAGAATTCATTCTACTGAAGCCAGACCAAATACAAGATGGATACTGTTTGCTTGCTTTGTATTACCTCACTTAAAAAGACACTTACCTTGCCTGTGCAGGAAAAAGTGACAGTGTCTTTGGACAGGGCTCCGAACCCATTATACTCAAGATTACCAGTCACCAGACCAAGTCGCATGACCATGGAAGTAGCATCACTGCTCATTCTAATGCAGGCTGGAAAGAGGAAGGTGTGGCGATAATTTGCTGGTAATGTGAACAAACAAGGAATTTGGGAAAGGGGGCTTATTTGTGATATCTATACCAATTATGGCTGTGGGTTTTTGCTTTAGATCACAGAGAAATATGCCTCCTGAACAAGATACATAATGCAGTCTTGAAACCAAAATTCTTCTTTGTTTTTGCAGGCAAGCTCAAGTAAACCGAAAACGTGCTTCTTTTTTTTGGGAGAGAAAGAGGAAAGCAGTTCTATTGTAGTCTGTCTCCACTGGGGAGTTTACCCTTCGCTATCTAGAGCCACAATAACGGTTTTGGATGAAGTTGAGTTGAAACTGGGCTTTAAAAGGAACTAATCCTTACCCTCAATACTGTGAATGTTACTCCTCCAGAGCTGGAGATTAGACACTAAAGCAGTAGTATCATCTCTGAATTTCCGATACACGCTTCTGCTGTTGCCTTTTAATTGACTCCATCCTGTGGTATTCTGGAATCGTGTTGTCTGGATTTGCCTAAAGAAGACAGTAGCACACAATCATGACTACAATGGAACTTAAAGTAAAGCTGTGTGCTATATACACATGCAAGAATTTACATATTGATAACAAATCAGTCAAACAGCTTTAGAACAAGACCTAGCTGACCTACTTCTGTATGTGCAGGTACTGTAAAACAAGCTATGCTCAAACTTACCAGCACACATCATAAAACTGCTCCATACTTGATCAAGGTAAAATGGTGCCCAAGGTAGCAGCTTTGGCCCTTCCACCACTTTGATCAATATAATTAGGCACAGAGAAACTGCCCCATCTGCATAGTCTGTACTGGCATTTTCTGTCCCATCAGACACCAACAGCTTACAAAATCAATCGCTCCCTTTTCTGTTGCAGTCACTGCAAAAACCCTGGTGCCTCCAGGTATGGGTTGGAACATGACCACCTCCAGTGATGCAGTGCTTGTTTGAGGGGAAAATCATTAGACTTGAGCACCATTACATGGACAGAGGGGTAATGTCATCACTCTTTAAGCTCCAACACTAGTTTGGTAGCAACTGCAAAGTAGGAAGGAGCAGTGGTGGAGCACCAGAGAGGTTCATATAAAGTGGTTAAGAGGTGGGTTTTAAACACCATCACTTTGCCTTAAATGTTAAATAGGTTAAAAAAAAAAAAAAAAAAAAGGACAAATCTATTTCATCCAATATAAAAAATAAAAATAAATAGAAAACTTCCATGTACAGAGCCCCATCCCCACAGTTGATCTAGAGCAGGGGTATCGAATTCAAATTCACGGCGGTCCAGCCATTAAAATTTTAATCCAGCAGGTCTGAGTTTGTGCTACGACTTGATTTCTTCACATCACAGCTGCTCCCCCCTTACATTACAGTTTCCAATTTTACATCAGCATCATCAGTCCTTGCCTTTACAACACAGCGGCCCCTTTTACATCACAGAACCCCCCTTTACAATACAGCCCCCCCCATTTACATCACAGAACCCCCATTTACACTACAGTGCCACCCTTTACATCATAGCCCCCCTCCTTGCATCCCAGTGCCCTTTCACAGCCCCCCCCCGTATACCAGTCTCCTTCACAGCCCACCCCTCCTTGTATACCAATCGACTTTACAGACCCTCTTCCTAGCACCCCAGTCCTTGTTTCTTTGTACACTGGTTCCCTTTACAGCTCCCCTTCCTTTCTTGCAATCCTCCTTCAAACCTTTCCGATCCTACTCTAAATAGCAGGTAGAGGGCATGGCATGTCTGGACAGAGGGCGGGACATGCTTTTCATGTTAACAGGCAGGTGATTGGTTGCCAAAAATAGGATTTTTATAACAGCTTACCTGTAAAATCCTTTTCTTGGAGTACACCACGGGACACAGAGCTAGTCATTACATAATGGGTTAAGGGTCACCAGCGGTGATTGGACACTGGCACAACCAATGGAAGACAGTTCCCCTCCATATAACCCCTCCCATCAGGGAAGTACCTCAGTTTTGTAGCAAAGCAGTAAGGTTCCCATAAGAAGGGTGGGACCTCTGTGTCCCGTGGTGTACTCCAAGAAAAGGATTTTACAGGTAAGCTGTTATAAAAATCCTATTTTCTTTATCGTACACCACGGGACACAGAGCTAGTCATTACATAATGGGACGTCCCAGAGCAATGCTCATATGAAGGGGGGGGAGACACAGATCAAACCGACCGCTTGCGGACCAGAAGCCCTATACTGCTGCCTGCAGCACACTTCGCCCGAAGGCGGAATCCTCATGTCCTTTCACATCTATTTGATAGAATTTGGAAAATGTATGGACTGAGGACCAAGTTGCAGCCTTACAGATCTGAGCCATCGAAGCCTGGTGGTGCACTGCCCATGAAGCACTTATCGCCCTGGTAGAGTGCGCCTTAACAGGAAAAGGAGGAGTCCTGTTCTTTAAACCATAAGCTTGAACAATTACTTGTCTAATCCACCTGGAAATGGTGGATTTTGATACCGCTTGGCCCTTCTTGGGACCATCTGGTAAAATAAACAAAACATCTGTTTTACGTATCTGAGCGGTTGCTTGCAGATACACCCTTACCGCTCTCACTAGATCTAGAGAGTGTAATAATTTTTTCCCCCGCCGTCCGTGGGTTTGGAAAAAAGGAAGGCAGAACAATGTCTTGATTCAAGTGAAAAGCCGACACCACCTTAGGTAGAAAAGCCGGATGGGGTCGTAGTACGATCTTGTCCTTGTGACAAATTAGATAAGGCTCTTTACAAGAAAGAGCTGCTAGCTCTGATACTCTCCTAGCAGAAGCTATAGCAATCAGAAAGGCCAATTTCCTACTTAATATAATTAAAGGAATATGGCGAATAGGTTCAAAAGGTTGCTTTTGCAACACTGACAATACCAAATTCAAATCCCATGGACACAAGGGAGACCTGACTGGAGGATTTATCCTCAGTACCCCCTGAATGAATGTCCGAACTAGGGAGTGAGATGCCAATGGTCTCTGAAAGAAGACTGATAGAGCCGATATTTGCCCCTTGATGGTGCTAAGGGCTAATTTCATATCCACTCCTTAACTGGCAAAAAGCAAGAATCCTACTTATTTCATATTTCAGAGGATTCCAACTTCTGGATTCACACCAGGAAACGTATGCTTTCCAGACTCTATGATAGATGAGTCTGGAGGCTGGCTTTCTAGCATTAATGAGCGTAGAAAGAACCAGGCCAGAGACCCCTCTCTTTTTCAAAATGTGGGTCTCAGCAGCCAGGCCGTCAAATTTAGCCTTTGTAAGGAAGGGTGGAATACTGGACCCTGTGACAACAGGTCGTGTCGAAGTGGAAGCTTCCAGGGCCTTCCTATCGCCATTTTTACGATCTCGGCATACCAAGGCCTCCTGGGCCAGTTTGGGGCCACTAGGATTACTGGTATTCCCTCCTCCTTGATCCTGCGAAGCAGTCTTTGTAGAAGAGGGATCGGAGGGAATGCATAGATCAGTGAGAACTGATTCCATGGAGTTATTAGAGCGTCTGTCCCGTAGGCTAGAGGATCTCTCGTTCTGGACACAAAGTTGTCCAATTTCTTGTTGAACCTGGAAGCTAGCAGGTCTACATCTGGGTTTCCCCATCTCAGACATATGGCCTGAAAGATCTCTGGGTGAAGAGACCACTCTCCTGGTAGCAGCTGCTGACGACTCAGGTAGTCTGCTTGCCAGTTTTCTATCCCTGGAATGAAGATTGCAGAGATGCAAGGTACATGCTCTTCTGCCCATGCCAAGATCCGGTTCACCTCTCTTTGGGCTGCCCGACTGTGGGTGCCTCCTTGGTGATTGATGTAAGCTACTGCCGTAGCATTGTCGGATTGAACCCGAACTGGGTAGCCCTGTAACCTGTATGTCCAGGTTTTGAGGGCTAGATATACCGCCCGGATCTCTAGCACATTGATGGGCAGGATCCCCTGAGTCTTGGCCCAGGTTCCCTGGGTAGAAGCCTCCTCGAATACTGCACCCCAGCCCGATAGGCTGGCATCCGTAGATACCACCTTCCAGGCCACTGGGAGGAAGGACTTTCCCTTCCGTAAATTCCTGGCTTCTAGCCACCAATTGAAGCTGTGGCGTACTTGTGAGGACAGGCGCATGGGTATATCCAGAGCTTGGCTCTTCCTGTTCCAGGAGGCTAAAATATTGTCTTGAAGTAGTCTCGAATGAAACTGGACGTAAGGGACCGCCTCGAAGGAGGCTACCATCTTTCCCAATAGTCTCATGCAAAGGCGAATAGACGGCCTCTTGTTTGCTTTGACCTTGTGGATCAGGTCTTTCAGAGACTGTATCTTTGGCTCTGGCAGGTATACCCTGTTTTGGGCTGTATCTATGATCATGCCCAGGTACACTATCCTTCTTTGGGCCTGGAGAGAGGATTTTTGTAAGTTTATAATCCATCCTAAATGCTCCAGGTATCCTACTGTAGTGTCTACAGCGTGATCCAACCCCTCCTTTGACTGATCTATTAATAGTAGATCGTCTAGATAGGCTGTTACCGCAATGCCCCGTGTTCTTAGGTTTGCTAACAGAGGAGCTAGCACCTTTGTGAATACTCTGGGCGCGGTGGCTACACCAAATGGCAGGGCCACAAATTGAAAGTGGCGATCTTCTACCGCAAACCTTAGGAATCTTTGGTGAGCGGGGAGGATTGGTATGTGTAGATATGCGTCTGATATCTATGGACGCAATGAATTCTCCGCCTTTTAAAGTAGCGACCACGGATCGAATCGTTTCCATTCGAAAATGGCGAACGTTCAGAAACTGGTTTAGATTTTTTAGATCCAGGATGGGTCTGACTTCTCCGTTCGGTTTTGGAATCACAAAGAGGTTTGAGTAAAAACCTGAACCTTGCTCCTTTTGGGGTACCTCTGTAACCACACCTTGAGCTATTAAGTGATTCAAACCTTTGAAGAAGGATATTGTGGATACCACCCATTTGTCCTGGGTTTCTGTCCGCCAAGTCGCTGAGAACTGACGAAGCCTTCCCCCCACTCGGCCGAGCGGGGGCGCCCCTTCAATGAGAGGTTTTGGGGGCTTGCTTATTAGCTCTTGAACCCCACGGCTTCTTGTTCTTCTGAGCCTGTTCTTTGGCTTTTTTGGGCGGCTGAAAAGGCCGTCGCCACTGGCTGGAGTCCGATTTCCCGGGAGCTGGGGAGAGAGTGTGTTTAAAACAAGGTCTCTTGTTTTTCTTTCTCTCAGGTAAAAGTGTCGTTTTACCACTTGATATCTTTTGGATATATCTTTCTAAATCTTCCCCAAAAAGGCGTTCGCCATGGAACGGGAAACTTGCCAACAACTTTTTGCATGGGGCTTCCGCTGACCAATGCTTAAGCCAAAGTACTCTGCGCATCTGTACCAGCTGGAGTGTAAGGCGTGATGCCTGTATGATAGAATCTCTCATGGCATCCACTGTGAAGCATAAGGCTTTAGGTAAATTCTCCCAATTTTTAGCCTGCTCTGAAGGCAGCTCCTTCAGCCCCTGCTTTACCTGTTGGCTGACGACCTGACACATACCGACTGCTGCTACTGCAGGTTGGATAATTGAGCCGGCCAAAAGGAAGGAGGATTTCAGTAAGGATTCCAACTTCTTCTCAGAAGGATCTTTAAACACTTGTACATTATCCACTGGACATGTCAGGTTTTTATTTACACAAGAAATAGCCGCATCTACCGTAGGCAGGCTCCATTTCTTTAAAAAAATTTCCTCCATAGGATAAAGAATGTTAAACTTTTTTGGAGGTGAAAAACGCTTATCTGGATGTTGCCAGTCTGCGTACAATAGATCCTCTAGTAACGGATGAACCGGGAAGGAGCATGCACCTTGCAGGGATCTTAATGATCCTAGGGAGGAGACAGGTGATTCTGTTACCTCCAAAGAGGGTAACCTAAATGCAGCTCGCACGGCTCCTGCATAGCATTGCACCTGTGACTTTAAAATCTGGGATACCGAAAAAGGCTCATCCGATATCCCTGATCCGTCTGACTCCTCATCCTCTGCTGATGTAGCCTCCTCCTCATCCTCCTCCTCCTCAGGTACTTCTGAAGGGAGGTCCAATACTGGAGGAGATCTGCTTCGCTTATTGTCCTTTTTAGAGGATTTAGCGATTAAAGTAGCAATTTTCTCCTCCAGATTATTTAGGGCAGCTGATAAAGTGTCCTCAGTGACATATGCAGGCCCAGGCTTCACTGGGGAAGCCGCCATACCTGACAGAGGTAATGGCTCATCCTGTACAGGTGCTTTTGGCAACACAGGAGAGGAAGGTACCGAGTCAGCACAGCTATAGCCCCCTGTCTCAGGCGGCGGTGCTCTTTTATCTCTTTTTGTCCGCATTACTTCCCCTGGAAGACTTACTGTTTAGACAAAATACAAGGTACCTAAATGCATATACTACCGTGTTCAGTTTAGCAAATACATTAAGTATGCAACTTTTAACACATAACTATGCATAACATGGATGTCTTCTAGGAAGTACCCAATCCAACCACATGGAGTCTTACGTCCCTGTATAGCTGCTGTGTTTCTCTGCCAGGAACAAGAGAACTAACGAGCTTGCTTGCTGCTGCAGTGCTTTTTACACTGACAGTCTTTTAAATTTGGCGCCGTTTCTGTGCCTGCGCGCGCCACGTGCCCGCGCACGCCTCGGCCCCCCCCCCCCTCCGATAAAGCGCGCTCCCGCGCGCGCGGCCTTTAGCGCTATGGTGGTGGCCATAGTGAGAGAGGACTCTCATCAGCCCCTGTCCCCACTTACCTGCATCTGCAGGTGTCTGTATCGGCCACCGGAAGGAGGAGCGGGGTGCTCAAGCAAGCTCAGCAGCGGAGGTGACGAGCAGTGTACTTCGCCGAAGCCGACACTGAACAGAGTGAGGTGAGTATATTCAGCTCTTTACTCCCCCCAGTGGTGGAAAAAAAGAAGACATCCACTTTTTGAAAAAGGTCCCAACCTAGTTATGGACCTTCTAATCTCACCTTATCCACGCCGCAGGTTTTTCTGCTGAAAGTTTTCAGACAGATACCAAACTTCACCCTTCACGGTGGGCTATGTGTGCCAACCTTCAGGGATATGGGTTCCTATTTAAAGGATACCTCTCCCCTGGGCCTTGTACAAGACTCTTACCAGGACTTTATAGCGAAATAGCGAAAGTGCTGGATCTTAGAGCCCAGTCCTCCGAAGAGAGACATTACAGGCGACGCCTCATGGATGAGGCCCGGATCCCATCCAGATTCAGCTCATTTGTAGGCGTCTTGGATGGATCCGAAAGCATAGCTCTTTTACCCCCAGAGGGTCTCTTTGGTAGAGCTTTCCTTTAGCACCTCCTAACGCGTCCAACACCTTTCGACACTGGCGAAAAAACTGAGGTACTTCCCTGATGGGAGGGGTTATATGGAGGGGAACTGTCTTCCATTGGTTGTGCCAGTGTCCAATCACCGCTGGTGACCCTTAACCCATTATGTAATGACTAGCTCTGTGTCCCGTGGTGTACGATAAAGAAACTACCCCACAATACAGACCCAAATTTACACTACCTTTTAGGGGATATTAAAAGTTTTATACTTCTGCACTTAGAGGCGCGTTGTTTGTTTTTCTGTTTCCATTAGAGATTGCTTGTCTCCCTGAGTGCTGCCTAAAGTGTGTGAAGATTTTCTACCCTCTCCAACACAGACTTTATCGGTCAGGATTCAAATGCTTGGAGCGCCCTGGGTATACACATTTTTCTGGATCTATTGTTTTAAGAAAACTTTTTAGGCTGCTGCACCTTATATTTGTACTGTCCCCTGGAAGATTGTGTCATTTGAACAATTAATCTTTTGACTGAGATTGGCCCCATTCCTTCTTTAATATTTATTGTGTTTGCATTCGTTTTTTTTTTTTTTTTTTATCCTCCCTTGTTCCATTGTATTTCTTGCTGATATTATGGAACTTTTATCAGAGATTGACTCACTTAAACACACTAGAGTCCAGGAACTTCTTGCCATTTTTCCGAATTATTTTTTTAAACCACTCCCCCAATTTAGCCACGCACAATATGGTGCCTTATGCCATTCGTTTCAAAGATTGGAGAAATTGCTCACCTCTGCCAATCAACAATGGTGGGATGAATTTTTCCTTCAAAAATATATATCTGCTCATATTACTCATAGAGGCCTTAGGATTTTAAAAAATAGGATTTTTATAACAGCTTACCTGTAAAATCCTTTTCTTGGAGTACACCACGGGACACAGAGCTAGTCATTACATAATGGTTAAGGGTCACCAGCGGTGATTGGACACTGGCACAACCAATGGAAGACAGTTCCCCTCCATATAACCCCTCCCATCAGGGAAGTACCTCAGTTTTGTAGCAAAGCAGTAAGGTTCCCATAAGAAGGGGGGGACCTCTGTGTCCCGTGGTGTACTCCAAGAAAAGGATTTTACAGGTAAGCTGTTATAAAAATCCTATTTTCTTTATCGTACACCACGGGACACAGAGCTAGTCATTACATAATGGGACGTCCCAGAGCAATGCTCATATGAACGGGGGGAGACACAGATCAAACCGGCCGCTTGCGGACCAGAAGCCCTATACTGCTGCCTGCAGCACACTTCGCCCGAAGGCGGAATCCTCATGTCCTTTCACATCTATTTGATAGAATTTGGAAAATGTATGGACTGAAGACCAAGTTGCAGCTTTACAGATCTGAGCCATCGAAGCCTGGTGGTGCACTGCCCATGAAGCACCTATCGCCCTGGTAGAGTGCGCCTTAACAGGAAAAGGAGGAGTCCTGTTCTTTAAACCATAAGCTTGAATAATTACTTGTCTAATCCACCTGGAAATGGTGGATTTTGATACCGCTTGGCCCTTCTTGGGCCCATCTGGTAAAATAAACAAAACATCTGTTTTACGTATCTGAGCGGTTGCTTGCAGATACACCTTTACCGCTCTCACTAGATCTAGAGAGTGTAATAATTTTTCCCCCGCCGTCCGCGGGTTTGGAAAAAAGGAAGGCAGAACAATGTCTTGATTCAAGTGAAAAGCCGACACCACCTTAGGTAGAAAAGCTGGATGGGGTCGTAGTACGATTTTGTCCTTGTGACAAATTAGATAAGGCTCTTTACAAGAAAGAGCTGCTAGCTCTGATACTCTCCTAGCAGAAGCTATAGCAATCAGAAAGGCCAACTTCCTACTCAATATAATTAAAGGAATATGGCGAATAGGGTCAAAAGGTTGCTTTTGCAACACTGACAATACCAAATTCAAATCCCATGGACACAAGGGAGTCCTAACTGGAGGATTTATCCTCAGTACCCCCTTAATGAATGTCCGAACTAGGGAGCGAGATGCCAATGGTCTCTGAAAGAAGACTGATAGAGCCGATATTTGCCCCTTGATGGTGCTAAGGGCTAAATTCATATCCACTCCTAACTGGCAAAAAGCAAGAATCCTACTTATTCCATATTTCTGAGGATTCCAACATCTGGATTCACACCAGGAAACGTATGCTCTCCAGACTCTATGATAGATGAGTCTGGAGGCTGGCTTTCTAGCATTAATGAGCGTAGAAAGAGCCGGACCAGAGACCCCTCTCTTTTTAAAAATGTGGGTCTCAGCAGCCAGGCCGTCAACTTTAGCCTTTGTAAGGAAGGGTGGAATACTGGACCCTGTGACAGCAGGTCGTGTCGAAGTGGAAACTTCCAGGGCCTTCCTATCGCCGTTTTTACAATCTCGGCGTACCAAGGCCTCCTGGGCCAGTTTGGGGCCACTAGGATTACTGGTATTCCCTCCTCCTTGATCCTGCGAAGCAGTCTTTGTAGAAGAGGGATCGGAGGGAATGCATAGATCAGTGAGAACTGATTCCATGGAGTTATTAGAGCGTCTGTATTATTAGAGCGTCTGTCCCGTAGGCTAGAGGATCTCTCGTTCTGGACACAAAGTTGTCCAATTTCTTGTTGAACCTGGCAGCTAGCAGGTCTACATCTGGGTTTCCCCATCTCAGACATATGGCCTGAAAGATCTCGGGGTGAAGAGACCACTCTCCTGGTAGCAGCTGCTGACGACTCAGGTAGTCTGCTTGCCAATTTTCTATCCCTGGCATGAAGATTGCAGAAAGGCAAGGTACATGCTCTTCTGCCCATGCCAAGATCCGGTTCACCTCTCTTTGGGCTGCCCGACTGCGGGTGCCTCCTTGGTGATTGATGTAAGCTACTGCAGTAGCATTGTCGGATTGAACCCGAACTGGGTAGCCCTGTAACCTGTATGTCCAGGTTTTGAGGGCTAGATATACCGCCCGGATCTCTAGCACATTGATGGGCAGGATCCCCTGAGTCTTGGCCCAGGTCCCTGGGTAGAAGCCTCCTCGAATACTGCACCCCAGCCCGATAGGCTGGCATCCGTAGATACCACCTTCCAGGCCACTGGGAGGAAGGACTTTCCCTTCCGTAAATTCTTGGCTTCTAGCCACCAATCGAAGCTGTGGCGTACTTGTGAGGACAGGCGCATGGGTATATCCAGAGCTTGGCTCTTCCTGTTCCAGGAAGCTAAAATATTGCCTTGAAGTAGTCTCGAATGAAACTGGGCGTAAGGGACCGCCTCGAAGGAGGCTACCATCTTTCCCAATAGTCTCATGCAAAGGCGAATAGACGGCCTCTTGTTTGCTTTGACCTTGTGGATCAGGTCTTTCAGAGACTGTATCTTCGGTTCTGGCAGGTATACCCTGTTTTGGGCTGTATCTATGATCATGCCCAGGTACACTATCCTTCTTTGGGCCTGGAGAGAGGATTTTTGTAAATTTATAATCCATCCTAAATGCTCCAGGTATCCTACTGTAGTGTGTACAGCGTGACCCAATCCCTCCTTTGACTGATCTATTACTAGTAGATCGTCCAGATAGGCTGTTACCGCACTGCCCCGTGTTCTTAGGTTTGCTAACAGAGGAGCTAGCACCTTTGTGAATACTATGGGCGCGGTGGCTACACCAAACGGCAGAGCCACAAATTGAAAGTGGCGATCTTCTACCGCAAACCTTAGGAATCTTTGGTGAGCGGGGAGGATGGGTATGTGTGAATGTGCGTCCTTGATATCTATGGACGCCATGAATTTTCCGCCCTTTAAAGTGGCGGCCACGGATCGGATCGTTTCCATTCGAAAATGGCGATCGTTCAGGAACCGATTTAGGGATTTTAGATCCAGGATGGGTCTGACATCTCCATTTGGCTTTGGAATCACAAAGAGGTTTGAGTAAAAACCTGAACCTCGCTCTTTTTGGGGTACGTCTGTAACTACCCCTTGAGCCATTAAGTGATTCAAACCTTTGAAGAAGGATTCTCTTTTTTTGTGGATCCTTGGAGAGTCTTGAACCTCGGAATTGAGAAGGTGGGATCTCTCGAAATTCCAGTTTGTACCCTGAGGATATTGTGGATACTACCCAATTGTCCTGGATCTCTGACCACCAAGTCGCTCAGAACTGACAAAGCCTTCCTCCCACTCGGCCGAGCGGGGGCGCCCCTTCACTGAGAGGCTTTGGGGGCTTGCTTATTAGCTCTTGCACCCCACGGCTTCTTGTTCTTCTGAGCTTGCCCCTTGGCTTTTGTGGGCGGCTAAAACAGGCCGCCGCCACTGGTTGGAGTCAGATTTCCCGGGAGCTGGGGAGAGAGAGCGTTTAAAACAAGATCTCTTGTTTTTCTTTCTCTCAGGTAAAAGTCGTTTTACCACTTGATATCTTCTGTATATATTTTTCTAAATCTTCCCCAAATAGGCGTTCGCCATGGTACGGGAACTTGCCAACAGCTTTTTGCATGGGGTTTCCGCTGACCAATGCTTAAGCCAAAGTACTCTGCGCATCTGTACCAGCTGGAGTGTAAGGCGTGATGCCTGTATGATAGAATCTCTCATGGCATCCACTGTGAAGCATAAGGCTTTAGGCAAATTTTCCCAATTTCTAGCCTGCTCTGAAGGCAGTTCCTTCAGCCCCTGCTTTACCTGTTGGCTGATGACCTGACACATACCGACTGCTGCTACTGCAGGTTGGGTAATTGAGCCGGCCAAAAGGAAGGAGGATTTCAACTTCCTCTCAGAAGGATCTTTTAAACCCTTGTACATTATCCACCGGACATGTCAGGTTTTTATTTACACAAGAAATAGCCGCAACTACCGCAGGCAGGCTCCATTTCTTTAAAAAATTTTCCCCCATAGGATAAAGAACGTTAAACCTTTTTGGAGGTGAGAAACGCTTATCTGGATGTTGCCAGTTTGCGTATATTAGATCCTCTAGTAACGGATGAACCGGGAAGGAGCATGCACCTTGCAGGGATCTTAATGACCCTAGGGAGGAGACAGGTAATTCCGTTACCTCCGCAGAGGTTAACTTAAATGCACTGCTATAGCATTGTACCTGTGACCTTAAAATCTGGCTCCTCATCCTCTGCTGATGTAGCCTCCTCCTCCTCATCCTCCTCCCTCAGGTACTTCTGAAGGGAGGTCCAATACTGGAAGAGACCTGCTTCGCTTATTGTCCCTTTTTAGAGGACTTAGCGATTAAGGTAGCAATTTTTTCCTCCAGATTATTTAGGGCAGCTGATAAAGTGTCCTTAGTGACATATACAGGCCCAGGCTTCACTGAGGAAGCCGCCATACCTGACAGAGGTAATGGCTCATCCTGAACAGGTGCATTTAGCAACACAGGAGAGAAAGGTACCGAGTCAGCACAGTTAGAGCCTCCTCTCAGGCGGTGGTGCTTTCTTATCTCTTTTTGTCCGTATTACTTCCCCTGGAAGGCTTACTGTTTAGACAAAATACAAGGTACCTAAATGCATATACTACCGTGTTCAGTTTAGCAAATACAATAAGTATGCAACTTTTAACACATAACTATGCATAACATGGATGTCTTCTAGGAAGTACCCAATCCAACCACATGGAGTCTTACGTCCCTGTATAGCTGCTGTGTTTCTCTGCCAGGAACAAGAGAACTAACGAGCTTGCTTGCTGCTGCAGTGCTTCTCACACTGACAGTCTTTTAAATTTGGCGCCGTTTCTGTGCCTGCGCGCGCCACGTGCCCGCGCACGCCTTCGCCCCCCCCCCCTCCGATAAAGCGCGCTCGCGCGCGCGGCCCTTAGCGCTATGGCGGTGGCCATAGTGAGAGAGGACTCTCATCAGCCCTTGTTCCCACTTACCTGCATCTGCAGGTGTCTGGTCGGCCACCGAAAGGAGGATCGGGGTGCCCCAGCAAGCTCAGCAGCGGAGGTGACGAGCAGTGTGCTTCGCCGAAGCCGACACTGAACAGAGTGAGGTGAGTATATTCAGCTCTTTACTCCCCCCAGTGGTGGAAAAAAAGAAGACATCCATTTTTTGAAAAAGGTCCCAACCTAGTTATGGACCTTCTAATCTCACCTTATCCACGCCGCAGGTTTTTCTGCTGAAAAATTTCAGACAGATACCAAACTTCACCCTTCACGGTGGGCTATGTGTGCCAACCTTCAGGGATATGGGTTCCTATTTAAAGGATACCTCTCCCCTGGGCCTTGTACAAGACTCTTACCAGGACTTTATAGCGAAATAGCGAAAGTGCTGGATCTTAGAGCCCAGTCCTCCGAAGAGAGACATTACAGGCGACGCCTCATGGATGAGGCCCGGATCCCATCCAGATTCAGCTCATTTGTAGGCGTCTTGGATGGATCCGAAAGCATAGCTCTTTTACCCCCAGAGGGTCTCTTTGGTAGAGCTTTCCTTTAGCACCTCCTAACGCGTCCAACACCTTTCGACACTGGCGAAAAAACTGAGGTACTTCCCTGATGGGAGGGGTTATATGGAGGGGAACTGTCTTCCATTGGTTGTGCCAGTGTCCAATCACCGCTGGTGACCCTTAACCATTATGTAATGACTAGCTCTGTGTCCCGTGGTGTACGATAAAGAAACATGTTCCTTTTTAGATACGGCACAACAGAAAGAATGGTCCTCTATCTCTGAATTTTGTACAAATAAGTGGATCAGTATTATTATAATATAATACAGAGACACATTAAATATGAACAAGTGGTACACCAGATACAGATCCTGATCTCTCAAATCATGGAATTGACCTCTCATTTACCTACTTATTGGCCATCTACCATCACTAAAAAAAAAAAAAATCAAGAGAGAAGACCTCCTCACTAAATTTTAACTTGGAAAATTCTGGAGAGATTTGGGTGATTATAATAAAAACAATATATTCTCATGGAAACGTACATCTAATTGTAATATTCCATCTCGGATATTAACCCTTATGCCCCTATAGTTAACCAGCATCCGAAAACCATAGCACATGATAGAGTGCGCTTCAAGTCTCCTACATCCCTATCACTACCTAACCTACAGAGAAAGGACACCAAAAAGGTCCCCCCGGTATTACATTCATCCATACCTGGTGTTGACCTACCACCTAGCCATACACAGGTAATTTCTAGTTCCAATCACAGGATCTCTTCTCCTCCTTCTTTGCATACAGATGAAATTAATACGAGGACCACGATGCCCATTCATATAAAGGACACCAGCATTATCACTTCAATGCCTAGTTTATCTGTTGACCAAACACCATCTAACCTACCTATAACCTTTGGTCCAAATTCCTTATATGTACCCACTACTAGTGCGGCCCAATCTTCTGAATCCTCTCCAGTCTCTTTTTTAGTATTAGACCCCCCCTGGACCAAACCTTTAAAAAGAAAGCACGAAGCAGAGGATGCCGGGGTAGAGGAAGTAGATCCAAGTCCCTACCACAGGAAAAAGAGAGTACAGTAAAAATCTTCAATTTCTCAACACACCAGCTGTCTAGTGACAAAATCTCTTTACTCAGTCGGAGCCTTAATTTTGCACCTTCTGCTCAACCAAATCCCTTTCATTTATTTACTGATTTAAATAAGTTTATACGTCGTCTTACTTTAAAACAATTTTTTAACATAAAGTCTACCCACCACATGCCTAATCAATCTGAGGTTTACCCTATCCCAGCCAGTCCCCTGTGTAATGATAATATGACTCATGATGATCATGTCTGTTTAGCTCTCTTAGAAGACCTTTATTGTCCTAATACTGAACCAGACTATGAGCATTCTGCCAGGGCCTCTTTGTTTGATAGTTCAGTGAATGACCAAATACAGTATACCCAGCATCTTATGACTTCGCCACCAATACAAAATACTAAATTCAGACCTGTCTCCGTCTTTTATCCCATGAAGTCTAAAGGTTCCTGTATTGATGCTTTTTACCGTATAGTACACACAGAGATTCAAGAGATGTGTATCTCAGGTAAAAATAAAACTGCCCATAATCTTACTGTCTGAAAAGAAGGCTCTTGAGGCCCTTACCAATAATTTTAATTTAACGATTAAATCTGCTGACAAGGGAGGGGGTATAGTCGTCCAGAATAGATTAGCTTATGTCACAGAGGCAAATAGACTCTTGTCAGACAGTAACACATACATGAAATTGCAGACTGACCCCTTGCCTCGTTTTACTATGGAAGCTGCTTCCCTTGTCAAGGATGCACTCCGTGATGCTGTTATTACTAAATATGAAGCTTCTTTTTTAGTTGGGACCGTTCATTTTACCCCATATTTTTATCACCTACCTAAGGTGCATAAAAATCAAACTAATCCCCCCGGACGACCTATAGTGGCAGCAATGGGAAGTATTACCAGTGGCTTTTCACAATATGTTGACCAGTTCCTCCAGCCACTTGCTCAATCAATGCAGTCTTACATTAGAGATGGTACCCACTTGTTACAACTCCTCTCCCCTTATTCTTGGGAGCTCACTTACCTGTGGGTTATACTTGATGTCCAGTCTCTGTACACCTCCATACCACACGATGTGGGATTGCGTGCTGTCCAATCCTTTTTATGTCAGGATCCCTTATTAAATTCCAGGCAAGCATCCTTTATTTTAGAGGCAACTGCTTTTTGCCTCACTCATAATTACTTTCAGTTTGAAAAAGACTTAATTCTGCAGGTAAACGGGACTGCGATGGGAGCTAGTTTTGCGCCATGATATTCAAATATTACTATGGGATACTGGGAATCTTCCTACATTTGGCATAACAACCCCTTTTCATCTCACATCGTGATTTATGGAAGATATATAGATGACCTGATCATTATCTGGGATGGCAGTGTATCCTCAGTCTCTGATTTTGTTGCTCACTGTAACAACAATAATATGGGTCCTAATTTCACTTCAGTCATAGACGAACATCAGTTGGCATTTCTTGATCTGGAGCTCTTCTTTATTGGGAAGGACATCCATGCCAAGAATTTTACTAAGCCTACGGCGGGTAATTCATTTCTTAATTATAAAAGTTGCCATCACCCTCAGTGGCTTAACAATATACCTAAAAGCCAGTATTGCAGATTGAAAAAGAACTGCACTATGGATACTGATTATGAGACTCAAAGTAAGATCTTGGAGGGAAAATTTCTTGATAAAGACTTCCCAGCCGATATTGTCAAAACAGCCTATTCCTTTTATAAAGTTACGTCTATTCCATCACGTCCTAAGATCCAAGCCGACACTAACAATAAAAACGATATGCGGTTTATCACTCAATTTTACTCCCGCCACAGACAGATGGAGGGCATCGTGCGGAAATATTGGCCCTTATTGTTGCAGGATGAACACCTTGTCCCTGCTTTACCAAAAAAGCCAAAATTTGCCTATGGAAAGGCCCCAACATAAAAAGGTAAAGTGGCACCAAGTAAGTTAAAAGAAAAACCCTTACCGCCAGGGTATAGGGTATTCTATCCCTAAATTTTTAGCCAATTTAGGCATGTATCAGTGCCAAAAACCCCTTTGTAAGACCTGTAGATTTATCAAGCATGGCCAGAAGGACTTTTGTGTAAAAGGAAAAAAACCTACCCCATCAAGGGTTTCCAGACTTGTTCCTCTGACCATGTAGTCTATTGCTTGACATATCCTTGTGGTTTGTTCTATGTAGGGCGAACCATTAGATCACTGCGCAAACGGTTTTGTGAACACCGCCGTTTTATTACCGATGGTCTAGACCAGGCATGTCCAAAGTCCGGGGGCCATTTGCGGCCCGCATTCCGGTTTGATGTGGCTCCCACTTGGAATTTACATCTGTGGCTCCCCAAGTATAGCCATCTGTGGCCCCCAAGCTTGAGCGTGTTATGTTTTCTTTGCTGTGAATATATCTACCTTATTTAGCCTGACAAATCCCTGAGTGCCGCGCTCATTGTTAGGATGAGCCGGGGCGTGTGGCTGGGA
Source organism: Rana muscosa (assembly GCA_029206835.1). Taxonomy (NCBI): domain Eukaryota; kingdom Metazoa; phylum Chordata; class Amphibia; order Anura; family Ranidae; genus Rana; species Rana muscosa. The sequence goes on from CM055127.1 coordinate 48,454,095, forward strand.
GTGTTGCTGGGGCGTGTTCAGAAGTCGATGTGCCAGAGCCGCTATGAAGCTGACAGCGCGCAGAGCCAATCACAGGCACTGTGACTATTCCCGATCTCTGCATCGGGGAAATGTCACAGTGCCTGTGATTGGCGGTGGCGCTGCGCGCTGTCAGCTTCCTTGCGGGCTCGGGCACATCGACTTGTGAACACGCCCCAGCCACATGCCCCGGCTCATCCTAACAATGAGCGTGGCGCTCTGGGAATTGTCAGGCTAAAGAAGATAGATATATTCACAGCAAAAATAAAAACATAGCTTGGAGGGCACAGATGGATATACTTGGGGGGCCGCAGATGGAAATATATGTAAATTCCAAGTGGGGGCCACATCAAAAAAGTGAGGCAAAATGGTTGGCCCTCACGCATGTTCACTTCATTAAATCTGACCCTCTTTGAAAAAAGTTTGGACACCCGTGGTCTAGACAATCATAGTGTCCCTAGGCACTACCTTGAACATCACCAAAAATCTACTGAAGGTCTTTCGGTTTGGGTGATTGAGGCGATGCCCAGAGACCTACCATCAGCTGAGCGCTTTCGCAAGCTTTGTCGTAGGGAAATGTTTTGGATTTTTTCTTTAAGTGTTTTGGCCCCGGGAGGTTTAAATGAGGATTTTGAAATTGGTGCCATTGTATAAAGAAATCTTCTATATTGTTCATCCTCCTTTATGTCTGGTGTACCATGCGTTTTTCATGCGTTTTTTATATATGCATACAGTCCGGTCCATAAATATTGGGACATCAACACAATTCTAATCTTTTTGGCTCTATACACCACCACAATGGATTTGAAATGAAACTAACAAGATGTGCTTTAACTGCAGACTTTCGGCTTTAATTTGAGGGTATTTACATTCAAATCAGGTGAACGGTGTAGGAATTACAACGGTTTGTATATGTGCCTCCCACTTTTTAAGGGAACAAAAGTAATGGGACAGATTAACAATCATCAATCAAACTTTCACTTTTTAATACTTGGTTGCAAATCCTTTGCAGTCAATTACAGCCTGAAGTCTGGAACACATAGACATCACCAGACGCTGGGTTTCATCCCTGGTGATGCTCTGCCAGGCCTCTACTGCAACTGTCTTCAGTTCCTGCTTGTTCTTGGGGCATTTTATCTTCAGCAAGTGAAATGCATGCTCAATCGTACTCAGGTCAGGTGATTGACTTGACCATTGCATAACATTCCATTTCTTTCTCTTAAAAAACTCTTTGGTTGCTTTCGCAGTATGCTTCGGGTCATTGTCCATCTGCACTGTGAAGCGCCGTCCAATAACTTCTAAAGCATTTGGCTGAATATGAGCAGATAATATTGCCCGAAACACTTCAAAATTCATTCTGCTGCTTTTGTCAGCAGTCACATCATCAATAAATACAAGAGAACCAGTTCCATTGGCAGCTATACATGCCCACGCCGTGACACTACCACCACCATGCTTCACTGATGAGGTGGTATGCTTTGGATCATTAGCAGTTCCTTTCCTTCTCCATACTCTTCTCTTCCCATCACTCTGGTACAAGTTGATCTTGGTGTCATCTGTCCATAGGATGTTGTTCCAGAACTATGAAGGCTTTTTTTGATGTTGTTTGGCAAACTCTAATCTGGCCTTCCTGTTTTTGAGGCTCACCAATGGTTTACATCTTGTGGAGAACCCTCTGTATTCACTCTGGTTAAGCCTTCTCTTGATTGTTGACTTTGACACACATACACCTACCTCCTGGAGAGTGTCCTTGATCTGGCCAACTGTTGTGAAGGGTGTTTTCTTCACCAGGGAAGGAATTCTTCGGTCATCCACCACAGTTGTTTTCCGTGGTCTTCTGGGTCTTTTGGTGTTGCTGAGCTACCCGGTGCTTTCTTTCTTTTTAAGGATTTTCCAAACTGTTGATTTGGCCACACGTAACGTTTTTGCTATCTCTCTGATGGGTTTGTTTTGTTTTTTTCAGCCTAATGATGGCTTGCTTCATTGATAGTGACAGCTCTTTGGATCTCATATTGAGAGTTGACAGCAACAGATTCCAAATGCAAATAGCACACTTGAAATGAACTCTGGACTTTTTATCTGCTCCTTGTAAATGGGATGATGAGGGAATAACACACACCTGGCCATGGAACAGCTGAGCAGCCAATTGTCCCATTACTTTTGGTCCCTTAAAAAGTGGGAGGCACATATACAAACTGTTGTAATTCCTACACCGTTCACCTGATTTGGATGTAAATGCCCTCAAATTAAAGCTGAAAGTCTGCAGTTAAAGGACATCTTGTTCGTTTCATTTCAAATCTATTGTGGTGGTGTATAGAGCCAAAAAGATTAGAATTGTGTCGATGTCCCAATATTTATGGACCTGACTGTACATATGTGTATGCATATCCTTATTCCCTTTGATAATAATTCCCCTATTTTTAACTCCCTCCATGTCTGATGCACTATGCGTTTTTCATGCGTTTTTATGTATGCATGCATATGTGTATGCATATCCTTATTCCCCCTGATGATAATAATGTCCTTGTTTTTGTTTTTCTTTAAGTGTCTTGGCCCTTGGAGGATTTTGAAATTAGTGCCAGAGTATAAAGCAATCCTCTATAATGTTCATCCTCTATGTCTGGTGTATTAAGCGTTTTTCATGCGTTTTTTAATGTATGCACACATATGTGTATACATATTCTTATCTCCCTGATAACAATTCCCCCGTTTTTAACTCCCTTTATGTCTGGTGTATTATGCGTTTTTGATGTATGCATACATATGTGTATGCATATCCCTATTCTCCCTAATAATTCCCCTGTTTTAACGGTAATTTATATGGATTTTAATATCGTCAAAAATAGATTACCGTATATACTCGAGTATAAGCCGAGATTTTCAGCCCTTTTTTTGGGGCTGAAAGTCCCCCCCTCGGCTTATACTCGAGTCATAGAAATTTTTACATTGTAAATATTACCTGTAAAGAAGTTGCGGCTGCGGCGTCCATCGTTCGAATTCCGCGGCGTCCATCGTTCAAAATTCCGCGGTCTCTTCCTGTTCCTTCCTTGATAGGCAAGTCTCAGCAGACACTCTCCGCCTATCACGATCATTCTCTCATCCTTAGTTTTCCAGCAGACGTCTGTGATTGGCGGAAAACACACAACACAGTGTCTGCTGGGAAAACCAAGGATGAGAGAATGATCGTGATAGGCGGAGAGTGTCTGCTGAGACTTGCCTATCAAGGAAGGAACAGGAAGAGACCGCGGAATTTTGAACGATGGACGCCGCGGAATTCGAACGATGGACGCCGCAGCCGCAACTTCTTTACAGGTAATATTTACAATGTAAAAATTTCTATTTACAGGGAACAGCGAGCTAGGGAACAGTGGGGCATCGGCTTATACTCGAGTCAGTAAGGTTTCCCAGTTTTTTTGGGCAACATTAGGTACCTCGGCTTATACTCGAGTCGGCTTATACTCGAGTATATACGGTATGTTGTATGTTTAAATATTTATGTCATACATTGTTCCCCCCCCTCAACAAAAAATGGAGTATGCAAACTGAGCAATAAGTAGTATGCAGATTCTGTCTTATTATGCTGTCCAGCTATGGTCCTCCTTCTATTGTTATTATTGTTATTTTTATTATTTTTATTCTTATTTTTATTTGTGTGTGTGTAAACAGTGTATAGTCATTTGGCAGCATTCTGCTGCTAAAACACGGTGTTGCTTTTTATTTGATTGATGTCCACAAGCCCCACCCCCATTACAACACATAGACTATAAGAAGTCTAGCCCTTATAGAACCATCGTCACTGGCTGAAGAAGGAACCAATGAGCTGTTCCGAAACGCGTCCCGCCTCTATGACACACTTCCTGTCCACTTCCGGTTTGTGTTCCATGCTGGTTTCTGTCTCGCTTCCTCTGACGTCATCCCCAGGCTCCAGCGTTAATGTGTCCTCTGAACATTTACAGCACAATTAGCTGTTATCTCGTGGACTTCCCTGGAAGCTTTACCATCACAGACTGGGACTGCCCTGCCACTGGAACATCTCCTGGACGCACTTACCTGCTACATGCCTGTTTCATCCACTATCTTGTAAATGTTTTTAACCCTTTTAGGGGATATTAAAAGTTTTATACTTCTGCACTTAGGAGGCGCCTTGTTTGTTTTTCTGTTTTTTTTCAGAGGACTTATGCCTAGTACACACGATCGGTTTTACCGATGAAAACAGTCCGATGGACTTTTCTCATTGGACAAACCGAACGGGTATGGGCCCCATCGGTCTTTTTTCCATCGGTGAGAAAAAATAGAACATGTTTTAAATTTATCCGATGGGAAAAAAAACTATAGCAAATTGTGATCGTCTGTGTGGAACTCCATCGGACAAAAAACCCACACATGCTCAGAATCAAGTCGACGCATGCTCAGAAGCATTGAACTTAATTTTTCTCAGCATGTCGGAGTGTTTTATGTCACGGCGTTTGGGACGGTCTGATTTTTGACTGATGGTGTGTAGGCAAGGCTGATGGAAGTCAGCTTCATCGGATTTCCGATGGAAAAATCCATCGGATTAGAATCCATAGGAAATCAGATCGTGTGTACAGGGCTTTAGAAGCGTCTGTGAAGGGAGGTTGTGTCACCTTCTTCTGAGGAAGCAAAAAACGTTCTCACCTATGACTTCTGATAAATTGGCCAAGTGCCTCACCAAACAGACATTTTTCTTGAAAGGGTACATGTGAGGCATATTTTACAAGCAGCTTCTGCTGTGATGAATGAAAATTAGAGCTATTCTGGATATCCGTCTGATGATGTGCTCCAGGGCACTTACACAGAAAAAAAGGAGTTGAAGGCAGTTGTATTTGTTCTGCAACCACACAATCCTGAAAAAACAGGGTTATGTTATGCATTGTCCTTATCCAATTAGCTGCAGTTTGAACCCCAGAAATAACAGAAAATTTGAGTTAAATGACTAGACCTGCCAGGTTGAAAGAAAGAACTTCAATAGGTAGTGAGTTGTTTGTTTAGGACAGAGACAGCAGGGTCTACCATAGGAATAGCCAATTTTTAAAAACTTTTTCCTTGGGGTAGGAGTTTAGCAAAGACTTTCAGAAGTGACCCAATTGTCAGACCACACGCTATCTGTCAGTGAACGTTTTGGAAGTTTGTGTAGGTCTCTTTGTGACCAAGGGGACATGCAAGATGGAGGAAAGTCAGCCGGCACTATGACAAGGCTTTTGCAGACAGAGGCAATGAGTTTTTCAACATTAGCAAGCATATTGCGTGAAGCTCCCTCTTCAATATCCTGACATAGGGGTTGATTTACTAAAGGCATATAGACTGTGTACTTTGCCCTCTGCAAGCGCAGTTGCTCCAGAGCTTGGTAAATGAGGTAAGGCTGCACTTTGCAAAGAATACCCAATCACGTGCAAGAAAAAAAAAAAAACACAGCATTTTTGCTTGCACATGATTGGATGATGGAAGTCAGCAGAGCTTCTGCTCATTTACTAAGCTCTAGAGCAACTGCACTTTGCAAAGTGAACAGTCCTTTTGCCTGTAGTAAATCAACCCCAATGTGTGGGAGAGAAATCTTCTGTAGTTTTCTCCAACACTGTCTCAACATCCTCTTCATTACTCTGACTCAGTGTCTTCTAGGACTAACATATGCGGGTCCAACTCCAAATGAGAAACAGGAAGTAGGAGAAGAGACAGGGCATTTCTGAGCTCTGGACAAAGACAGCCGAATTAAAGCTGTATGGCCAGCTGTAAAGCTGTAAGGCCAGCCATAGATGGTTCGAATTTCGGTCGTTTCAGCAGGAACCCTGTCAGCACAGTCTGGTCTGTGTTGATGGGGGAATCGTGTGAATTTATTTTCTGCAACCCATGATTGCAGAAAATAAATTTGCACAGTCTATTCAAACTCCAGTGCAAGAGACGCATCACTCTGAAGTTTAGCGTTTTGCAGGCCTTCGGCAGAGTGAGTGTTCGCCTGTCATTTAGAAATAGCTTTCTTACGTCTGGTTTCTGACATCACTACAAGCAAGGATTTTCCCCTGTGGAGTATTCACTGAGTAGAGTGTGGAGATAGGGCACGCGTGTATGGAAGGAGTACATATATCTTGACACAGGCTTCCTGCAAATAATACTTATAATGAAAGGTCAGAAGGAAGAGCCTGAGTACCTTATAAGGACTCTAGGCAGAAGTGGTGCTAAATCGTGCGATCAGGTGGTGGGGTAACAGACCTGATACTGAGCTCCAAGTGGTTGAATTTTAGCGCCAAATTAAAAACGTTTGAACTTTGTAGTGAATACGTTCTAAACATTGCTCCATTTTACAAATTAAGTCAGAAATACAGGTTTTCCCAGTCTTACCTATCCACAATACTGGACTGCATTTAAAGTCAAGGAATCACCCGTCAGGGTGGGCCTTTTTTCATATTTTGTTATATCCTTCATAACTTTCAAGAGAGATGGTATTCCTTCATTTTTTTATTTTTAAAGCATTTGTGAAAAAAGTTGGATGGTTTTTCCGACGGAATTCCTCTCAAGCCTGCCTTGCATACACACGGTCACACAAAAGTCCGGTGAACATTTGACTGCCAATAACGCAGTGACGTAAAAGACTATGACGAGCCGACAAAATGAAGTTCTATGCTTCCGAGCATGCGTTGATTTGTTTCCAAGCAATTTAGCGCGTCGGGATTTGTACACACGATCGGAAATTCCGAACAGTTTTTTTCCTGACGGGAAAAAAGAGAACCAGCGCTCTTTTTTTTTCCAGCAGTTTTTCTGTTGGAAAAAGTCTGATGGAGCATATACGGTCGGGATTTCCGACCAAAAGCTCTCAGACTTTTTCCAACAGGAAAACCGATCGTGTGTACGGGGCATTACATTGACGTTATGCCTGCAGTGATCTGCTTTAGTCACCTCCTTTTTAGAGACTATTTTACTTATAAAATACTTTCCTGTTGACCAGCAATATCCTGACTTCTTAATAATGAGGCGGTTTGGTTTATATTCATTCATGTATACCTTCCATGGCCTTATTCATTGGGCCATTGGCTCCTCGACCTACACCTTTTGAGATATGGCTTTTCCAGCTATGTAATATCTTGTAAGCATAATCTATATGCATGATGGTTTACACTTTCCAACTTTAATTGTAAATTTTGGTAAAATATATTGTACAAAACAAAAAAAGAAAGAAAAAAAATATTCCCATCTCAGCTGTGGTTTTTTTAATGACAATATTCCCTCCCAGTTGGAGAGCAGGCCTTGGAACATTTTATCTCCCAATGTTATAAATTGAGCATGTAAAAATGCAAATTTGGAAAGGAAATCTACAGATCAATATGGATTTAGATTGAAATTTTTTTATGGCTGTGAACATTCTACCAAACATAAGAACAGTAATTTTACCTCCAGTGCTCCCAATAGTGAAATCAGACATGGCCGTTAGAACATACAGATACAGCAGGATTACAGTCCACAGAGCACTATAAACAACCGCTGGGTGTCGGTGCCACTATAGTTCTCAAGATAGCTGTAGAACTTGGGGACTCTGTGTACCAAGAAAATCTAGTATTTCCAGCTATACTGGAAAGCTCCCTTCCTTACATAAAAGCAAAAAATAAATAAATAAATAAAAAGGTAAAAATTATTACCGCAATATCTTTTTTTCCTCAATGCTGATGGGGTGTTCTCTCAAAGGAATACTAAAATCATTTTCAATGGAGTCCAAACGACTAGGCTCTTGCGACAATGAGCGTTTCAGGTTGTGACTACCTCTACGAGAGTCCATGGTTCCATAATTTGAAGGTCTTCTTCTAACCAAAGACTGGTAACTTGGCAGTTCATGTAAGAATTGGTTAGGTGCTACCACATCTCCTTCCGAGACAAAAACATCTGTAAAAGAAAAAATTATCATCGTCATTCTAAAACTGTACTGTTACACTAAAACCATTACTGGTACAATAATACTACACATATTATACAAGACACAGCATCAGTTACATCAAAGCACAAGTAAAGACACCTATATGACAGCCTAAACAAGTCCCCCCAAATCCTGTTCTTATGTGATGCACAAGCCTAACCATAAAAAAAACAAAAACAACACCTCTCTTTAAAAGGTGATTGCAGAGGCTTTTTTTTTTTTTAAACAAACAAGTCATGCTCAATGGTTTTGCACAGAGCAGCCCTGGTCCTCCTCTTCTAGGGTTCACCGCTGGCATTCCTGGCTCCTCCCCCCTGCCAAGTTCCCCCAGAGCAAGCCGCTTGCTTTGAGGGCACTTGTTACCAAGCAGCTCCATGTGTTCATAAGACACACAGGGCTCACTCCCTCCTCACTAGCTGCGATTGACAACAGCAGGAGCCAATGACACCCTCTGCTGTGTATGAGCCAATTAAGAGTGAGCCAGTCAAGAGAGCCTATGCTCTCGTGCACATCACTGGATGGGAATTGGACTTGGGTAACTATTGAGGGGGGGGGGTTACCTTAATGCAGAGAGTGCATTAACCACTTCCCTACCCAGCCATAGTCAAATGACGTCCACAGATGGGATCTCCCATCCTGGGTGGACGTCATATGACGTCCTGGCTTTGTAGGGGGATATCTGAATGATGCCTGCAGCTAGAGGCATCATTCAGATATCCTTTTAAAGTGCCAGCGATTCTGTGCACCATAAGAATGATCATAGCGGCGATTCCGCCGCTTGATCGTTCTTATAGGCGGCGGGAGGGGATAACCCCCCCTCCCGCCGCCATCCGGTGCTTCTCCGGGCTCTCCCGTGCGATCGGGGACCCGGAGCGAATCTTCTGGCGCCGTTGGTGGGGACACGTGACGAGCATAGAGATGACTGGTGACCAGATGGTCACCAGTCATCTCTATGATCGTCGGAGGCCCGGGCGCGATGTGATGACGTCACGCCCGGGTCCTCAAATGTAAACAAAGCCTCCGTTGCGGCTAGTAAGTATCAGATCAGTGAAAAAAATGTCACTGATCTCATGCTTTCCAGCCTGGAGGAGAGATGTGGGGTCTTATTGACCCCGCATCTCTCAATAAAGAGGACCTGTGACACACATTCCTATTACAAGGGATGTTTACATTCCTTGTAATAGGAATAAAAGTGATCAAAAAAAAAAAAGTAAAAAAAATTAAAAAAATAAGTAAAAAAAATAAATATTAAAACGCCACTGTCCCCGGTAGCTCGCGATCAGAAGCGAATGCACACGTAAGTCGCCCACATATGTAAACACCGTTCAAACCACACATGTGAGGTATCGCCGCGTGCGTTAGAGCGCGTGCAACAATTCTAGCACTAGACCTCCTCTGTAATTCTAACCTGGTAACCCGGAAAAAAATTAAAGCGTCGCCTATGGAGATTTTTAAGTACCGAAGTTTGGCGCCATTCCATGAGTGTGCGCAATTTTAAAGCGTGACATGTTAGGTATCTATTTACTCGGCGTAACATCATCTTTTATATTTTCCCAAAAATTGGGCTAACTTTACTGTTTTGTTATTTTTTAATTCATGAAACCATTTTTTTTTTCTTTTTAAAAAGGCGTTTGAAAAATTATTGCGCAAATATTGTGCAAGAAAAAAAGTTGCAATGACCGTCATTTTATTCCCTAGGGTGTCTGCTAAAAAAACATATATAATGTTTTGGGGTTCTGAGTAATTTTCTAGCAAAAGAATGATGATTTGTACATGTAGGAGAGAAGTGCTAGAATAGGCCCGGTATGGAAGTGGTACAAAAAACCCTGTATGGAAGTGGTTAAGCTAAAAAAAAAAAAAAAAAAACCCTTCTGGTTTTAAAACCACTTTAATTTCTCAGACTGAGACAAATCCTTCGATTGTGTCTCACACACTCCCTCTTCCAGACACTGCAGGACTTAACAGGTTTTGGCAAGAGAGTCAGTGCTGTCAATCCAGAACAGAAATGAGCAGCACTTGATGTAACCAACTCTACACTATCACAGGAAGCTGCATTAGGTGGATTCAACAGGTGTTTGTGGGACTAAGAGAAAAATGTAAGTGCAGGTACACTTATAATTAGGTGCAGCATTCACTTTTTTTTTAAATGCGAGGCTACTCATTAAAATGGCTTCCTCCATTCACAATAAATCACATGAATATTACATACAGTAAAAACAGTGTGTTGCGCTGATATATACACCCAAAATGTTAATGTAAACAAAAAAAATTTGCAAAATAAGTCCACACCACACTTGTGAAGTTCGGCATTACCAACCACTTTCACAAATTTCAGTGCTCCAGACACCACCAAAAAAAATTAAATAAATGCATACCAGAGCCCAAGACCTCATAGCATAGAAGAAGGTCTTAAATAACTTTAAATCTTTCACAGAGGGACGGATGGTTTTTCTCAGCAGGATACTGTACACTATAAACTAGGTCTCACGTATATAAAGGAAGGAAGGAGAGGGAGCCACATAGTGTAGTATTTTTCCAACTGTATAATTAGAAACAAATTGCGTACTCACAAAAGGTCCTACTGGAATCTACAAATGAGGTCCCAAGCCAGGAGGTGCTGTCTGGCAAGTATGAAAAGATAAGAAGGCAAAAAAAAACAACAATACCAATATATGTATTTGAACTGCGTATTTATTTGCCTGGTGTTCAACTTAGAAGTACACGGAAATCAATAATTAGTATTGTTTAAGTAATGGTGTAAGAATTCAAACAATGAGAACTAAGTTAATGTTAGATTATATACTCAAGGACATCAAAACAAGATATTTGGTGCCAATTACACCAGGGGTTTGTTTGTTGCAAGTAAAATAAAAATGTATTATGGCAAATGAAACACACAGAAGCACTAGGGCTCATTCACACAGCCGTAAGGCTTCTACTGCTCCTTTGAAAAGCAATCTGTGGTGGAGTAGACCCGTTTGTTTTACAGGCATTCAGGAGGCGATATTGCTGCCCGATTTTCAATCCCTGGGAGGATTTTTTCCATCCCATCAGGGATTTTTACACTGAACTACCACACATTTATTACACAGTTGTGGTGTGTCAAACGTGATATGCCAAGGTAAAATTGCCACATCACAGCCACGGTAAACAGATCTGAGCAGCCACAATGTTAAATTGTAGGTGGGTGGTTAGGGAACCACACAAAAAAAAAAAAAAAAAAAAAAGAAAGAAAGAAAGAAGGGGATCAACCTCCTTGTGAGACATTTTTTCTACTTAAAATCACATTAAAAACAGGATTTTTATAACAGCTTACCTGTAAAATCCTTTTCTTGGAGTACACCACGGGACACAGAGCCAGTCATTACATAATTGGTTAAGGGTCACCAGCGGTGATTGGACACTGGCACAACCAATTGAAGACAGTTCTCCTCCATATAACCCCTCCCATCAGGGAAGTACCTCAGTTTTGTTGCAAAGCAATAAGGTTCCCATAAGAAGAGGGGGACCTCTGTGTCCCGTGGTGTACTCCAAGAAAAGGATTTTACAGGTAAGCTGTTATAAAAATCCTGTTTTCTTTATCGTACACCACGGGACACAGAGCCAGTCATTACATAATTGGCTGTCCCAGAGCAATGCTCAATGAAGGGTGGGAGACACAGATCAAGCAGGCCGCTACGGACAAGAAGCCCTATACCGCTGCCTGCAGCACACTTCGCCCAAAGGCGGCATCCTCATGTCCTTTCACATCTATTTGATAGAATTTGGAAAATGTATGGACTCAAGACCAAGTTGCAGCTTTACAGATCTGAGCCATCGAAGCCTGGTGATGCACTGCCCATGAAGCACTTATCGCCCTGGTAGAGTGCGCCTTAACAGAAAAAGGAGGAATCCTGTTCTTTAAACCATAAGCTTGAATAATTACTTGTCGAATCCACCTAGAAATGGTGGATTTTGATGCCGCTTGTCCCTTCTTGGGACCATCTGGCAAAATAAACAAAACATCTGTTTTATGTATCTGAGCGGTTTCCTGCAGATACACTTTTACTGCTCTCACTACATCTAGAGAGTGCAATAGCTTTTCCTCCGCTGTCCGCGGATCAGGAAAAAGAAGAAGGAGGCAGAACAATATCTTGATTCAAATGAAAAGCCGACACCACCTTTGGTAAGAACGTAGGTTGGGGGTCGTAGAACAATTTTGTCTTTGTGACAAATTAAATAAGTCTCTTTACAAGAAAGGGCTGCTAGCAGAAAAGATGGCAATCAAAAAGGCCAATTTCCTGCTCAAAAGGATCAAAGGAATATGGTGAATAGGTTCAAAAGGTTGCTTTTGCAATACTGACAATACCAAATTCAAATCCCATGGGCACAAGGGAGATTTGACTGGCGGATTGATCCGCAGTACCCCCTGAATGAACGCCCGAACTAGGGAATGAGATGCCAGTGGTCTTTGAAAAAAGACTGATAGAGCCGATATTTGACCCTTGATGGTACGAAGGGCTAATTTATTTCATATCCACTCCTAACTGGCAAAGGGCGAGAATCCTACTTATGTTATACTTCTGAGGATTCCATCCTCTGGTTACACACCAGGAAACATATGCCTTCCAGACTCTATAGTAGATAAGCCTGGATGCTGATTTTCTAGCATTAATGAGTATAGAAAGAACTGGACCTGAGATCCCTTGTTTCTTCAAAATGTGGGTCTCAGTAGCCAGACAGTTAAATTTAGCTTTTGTAAGGAAGGATGGAACACTGGACCCTGCGACAGCAGGTCGTGACGAAGCGGAAGCTTCAAGGTCTTCCTACCGCCATCTTTATGATCTCTGCGTACCAGGGCCTTCTGGGCCAATTTGGGGCCACTAGGATTACTGGAATTCCCTCCTTCTTGATCCTGCAAAGTAGCCTTTGTAAGAGAGGGATCGGAGGAAATGCATAGATCAGTGAACTGATTCCTGGGAATTATTAGAGCATCCGATCCGTAGGCCAGAGGATCTCTCGTCCTGGATACAAAGTTGTCCAACTTCCTGTTGAACCTGGACGCTAGCAGGTCTACATCCGGGGTCCCCCATTTCTGACATATGGCCTGAAAGACATCGGGGTGGAGAGACCACTCTCCTCATGATAGCTGCTGGCGACTCAGATAGTCTGCTTGCCAGTTTTCTACCCCTGGAATGAAGATTGCAGAGAGACAAGGAACATAATCTTCTGCCCATGCCAAAATCCAATTCACCTCCTTCTGAGCACCCTGACTGCGGGTGCCTCCTTCGTGATTGATGTCAACTACTGCAGTAGCATTGTCGGATTGAATCCGAACAGGGTGGCCGTGTAACCTGTGTGTCCAGGTTCTGAGGGCTAGATATACTGCCTGAATCTCCAGTATGTTGATAGGCAGGCTCCCTTTGGTCTTGGCCCAGATTCCCTGGGCTGAAGCTTCTTCTAACACTGCTCCCCAGCCCAATAGGCTGGCATCCGTACACACCCCCTTCCAGGTGACTGGGAGAAAGGATCTTCCTTTCCGCAAGTTCTTGTTTTTTAACCACCAACTGAAGCTTTGGCGCACGTGGAGACAGGCGCATGGGTAAATCCAGAGCTTGGATCTTCCTGTTCTAGGCAGCTAAGATACTGCCTTGAAGTAGTCTCAAATGAAACTGGGCGTAAGGGACAGCCTCGAAGGAGGCCGCCATCTTCCCTAATAGCCTGATGCAAAGGCGAATAGAAGGACCTTGTGGATCAGGTCCTTTAGAGACTTGATCTTTGACTCTGGAAGTAATATCCTGCTTTGGGCTGTGTCTATGATCATGCCCAAATACTCTACCCTTCTTTGGGCTTTTAGAGCGGACTTCTGTAGGTTTACGATCCATCCTAAATGCTCCAAGTACTTTACTGTAGTGAGCACGGCGTGATCTAATCCTGCCACTGACTGATTATCACAAGTAGATCGCCTAGATAGGCTGTTACCGCAATGCCCTGTGTCCTCAGATTTGCCACCAGGAGCGGCTAACACCTCTGTAAATACTCTGGGCGCGGTAACCACACCAAAAGGGAAGAGCCACAAACGAAGTGGCGATGTTCTAACGCGAACCTTAGGAATTTTTGGTGAGCGGGATTGATAGGCACATGTAAATGTGCGTCCTTGATAGTCTATAGACGCCATAAATTATCTGCCTCGTAAGGTGGCGACCACGGATCTAAAAGTTTACATTCGGAAATGGTGAATGTTCAGAAACTGATTTAGAGATCTTAGATCCAGTATGAGTCTGACGTCTCCATTTGGTTTTGGAATCACGAAGGTTTGAATAAAAACCTGAACCTAGCTCTTTTAGGGGTACTTCTGTGATCACCTCGAGACAGCAAGTGATCCAAACCTTTGAAGAAGGATCCTTTTTTTAGTGGATCTTTGAGCCTTGAGCTTCGAAACTGAGAAGATGGGATTTCTCGAAATTCAAGTTTGTACCCTAGGGATACTGTGGATACTATCCACTTGTCCTGGATTTCTGTCTGCCATGCCGCTGAAAACTGACAAAGCCGTCCCCCACTCGGCCGAGCGGTGGGCGCCTCTTCACAAAGAGGCTTTGGGGTTTTGCTTATTAGCTCTTGAACCCCACGGCTTCTTGTTCTTCTGAGGCTGATTTTCTTTAGCCTTTGTGGCTGGCTGAGAATGCCATCACCACTGTCTGGAGGCAGATTTTCCGGGAGCCGGGGAAAGAGAACGTTTAAACAAGGCCGCTTGTTCTTCCTCTTCTCTGGTAGATGCCAGTGGTCTTTGATATACTTTTCCAGATCATCACCAAAGAGGCGTTCGCCATGGAAGGGGAAACTGGCCAAAAGCTTTTTGCATGGAGCTTCTGCTGACCAATGCTTTAGCCAAAGAATTCTGCGCATATGCACCAGCTGGAGTGTAAGGCAAGATGCTTGCCGAATCCAATCTCTCATGGCATCTACTGTAAAACATAAGGCTTTAGGCAAATTCTCCCAAAATTTTACTTGTTCTGGAGGCAGATCCTTCAGCCCCTGTTTTACCTGATCCTTGAGGACCTGACACATACCAACATCCACTTTAGCAGGTTGGGCAACTGAACCAGCCAAAAGGAAGGAAGATTTTAGTAAAGATTCCAATTTCTTTTCCCAAGGATCTTTAAACACCTGTACATTATCCACCGAACAAGTCAGGTTTTTATTTATACAATAAATAACTGCATCTACAGAAGGCAGACTCCACTTCTTGGAAAACTTTTCCTCCATAGGATAAAGAATGTCAAACTTCTTAGGAGGTGAGAAACGCTTATCTGGATGTTGCCAGTCTACGTAAATTAGCTTTTCTAGTAACGGATGAACCGGAAAAGAGCATGCACCCTGCAGGGATTTTAATGAACCCGGGGAGGAGACAGGTGATTCAGTTTACTCCGAAGAGGGTAACTTGAATGCAGAACGCACTGTTTCAGCATAACATTGCACCTGTGATCTTAGAATCTGGGAAGCAGAGAAAGGTTCATCTGATATCCCTGATTCATCCGACTCCTCATCCCTATCCCCTGCAGGTGTTACCTCATCCTCAGATTTTCCTGAAAGGAGATCTAGAACAACAGAAGGAGACCTGCTTCGCTTTTTGTCCTCTTGTGAGGACTTTGCGATTAGCGTAGCGATTCTTCCTTCTAAGTTGTTCAGGGCTGCTGCCAAAGTGTCCTCAGTGACATATGCAGGCCCAGGCACCACAGGAGAAAGACTGCTACTCCTGATAGCGACAATGGCTCATCCTGTATAGGTGCGTCAGAAATGACCGGAGAGGAAGGTACCGAGCAGGCACGGCTAGAGCCACCTGTCTCAGACGGCGGTGCTTTTTTGTCTTTTTTAGTCCCTGAATTCCTTCTTAGGGAAGACATATTTACTAGGCAAAGCCGAGGTACCACAATGCATATACTACTGTGCTAGTTTAGCAATCTACATAAAGTATGCAACTTAAACACAGTTTCATGCCCAGAGTGGGTGTCTCTTTTGGGAGTGCCCAGCCAACCACATGGAGTCTTACGTGCCCCCGAAATGCTGCTGTGTCCCATCAAGGAGAAAGCTGTCTGCATCTGAGGTTCTTTTATGGTTTCCTGTGTCAGCGCCGTTTAACAGGACGTGAACGCTCTCGACCCCCCCGATAAAGCGTGCCCCCGTGCACGCGACCTATGGTTAAGGCTGGAAGCTCCCTCCCTTATGGCCAGAAGAAGAAAAAACTCTGCTGCCTATTCCCCTTATAGAGAGAACCATGAGCGGCTTACCCGAGAGTTACCCGGCATCTGACCTGAGGGAGGCGGCCGTCTATAGCAGTGGTTCTCAACCTTTTTAGTGCCGTGACCCCTTGATAAAATGTCCCAAGTTCTGGGGACCCCTAACAGTAAAATTATTTTTGTAGAATGGGTTGTCAGCACCCAAGGCAAGACAAGTGACTTTCACCCCTAACCCACGGACATTTAGCGCTCCCAGAGTTCCTTCCACTCATACAGTATTAAAACCCCTTATGGTACATTTTAGGATGTACCACTCTCTTTGTTCTCTTTTCTTTCCCTTTCATCTTTCTCTATCCTAATTTCTTGTTTTTTCTTCCCCCATCCCTCTCTCTAACCGTCTTTCTTGTTCTTTCTCCTATTCTTTCTCTCCCTTTTTCATTGCTCCTCCTCCTCTTTTCCTCTCCCTTTCATGTATTCTCTATTTTTATTCCTTCTCTTACTCCTTGGTGGGGAGGTTGGGGGAATGGGATGAGTGTCAGTGCTGGCGGGGGGTTTGGGATGAGTGGCAATGCTGGGGGAGTTCTGATCGGCCAACTTAGGTGCTCTTGATCAAGGTCATCTGCTGATCTGAGAACTGTAGTGGGGACTTTTAATGGCAACTATAATCACAGGTAGTGTTACTCACTGTGTCTCTGACTTTGTGGTGTCTCATAGCAGTGACACCTATGCCGAAATCAGGAGATAGGGTCTCCTCCAGCCCCTTCACATTCCTCACCAGTCAGCTGACCTCTAGTCTCTGCCCCCCCCAGCCATGCCGTGAACTGACTGGGTGGCTGCGAAGAGGCTGAGTGGGAGGCCGCAGGCTCCAGGAACAGCCCAGCTGGGTGGCCACAGGCTCCAGGAACAGCCCTGCTGGGCGACAGAAAAAAGGCTGGGAGAGTGGTGCAGGCTTCAGGAACAGCCCAGGCTTTGGTGACCCCTGGGAAATCATCATTCGACCCCCGAGGGGGTCCTGACCCCCAGGTTGAGAACCACTGGTCTATAGGCAGCTCTGCAGCGGAGGTAAGCAGTGTACTATTCAAGGGAACTGACAATGTAAGAGGCATAGTGAGTCAAACTCAGCTCTTTACTCCCCCCCCCCCCAGTGGCAGCATTAGAGAAGACACCCACTAAACATTTAGGAAAGCTCCTTAACATTCTGTTTAGGACTCTTACCTCTTACCTTATCCCCGCTGCAGGTTTTTCTGCTGAAATCAGACAGAACCAATCTTCACCCATCACGGCGGGTTTTGTGTACCAACCTTCAGGGATATGGGTTCCTATTTAAAGGAGACCTTTCCCCTGGGCCTTGTATTGGACTCTTGCCAGGGCTTTTACCGTAAGTAGAGAAAGTGCTGGACCCTAGAGCCCAGTCCTCCGAAGAGAGACATTACAGGCGACGCCTCGTGCCTTGAGGCCCGGATCCCATCCAGTTTTAGCGTAAATTTCTTAGCGTCTTGGATGGATCCGAAAGCATAGCTCTTTTACCCCCTGAGGGTTTCTTTGGCAGAGCTTTCCTTTAGCATATCCTAATCGTGTCCAACACATTAGACACTGGCGGAAAAACTGAGGTACTTCCCTGATGGGAGGGGTTATATGGAGGGGGACTGTCTTCAATTGGTTGTGCCAGTGTCCAATCACCGCTGGTGACCCTTAACCCATTATGTAATGACTGGCTCTGTGTCCCGTGGTGTACGATAAAGAAATGTACATGGTAATGTATGAACTAAAGTAGCTGAACACAATAAACGAGGCAGAAAAGAGGGCTTGGCACATTGTGATTCAATTGCTAAAGTAATATTCATTCTAAACTGGGTTTATGTTAAACAGTGAATCCGATTCAGAGAAAAAAAAGTTTATTCTTTAAAGCTAGCCTAAACCCGATTGGGTATTTGGCAGACTAAAATGGAAAATAATAGTTTAGTAAAATCAATGATGATGATGTACTTATCACAGAACAGAAGAGTATGTTTAAAGGAGGTTGTAAATCCCTCTGTGGAAGTTGTACCTATAGGTAAGCACAGAATAAGGCTTACCTATAGGTACAGTATTGTAAATATCTCCTAAACATGCACCGTTTGAGATATTTACTGTGTTTTGCGCCAATGAGGTCATCGGCGCATTCTCTGTGAGGAAACCCCCCCCCGTGATGTTTCTTCACGAGCAAGTGCCATGACCGGTGGTTCCCATGCACATGTGCGCAGGAGTAACGTGGCTCCGGTCCATCACAGACCCGAAGTACATGGCCCCACGGAAGGAAGAGGGGCGAACATGGATGCAGCCTGCAGCGGGGATGGTGTGGGTTTCGTTTGCAGGCAAGTGTCACATAATGTGCTAGTGTGCGATGCATACTAGTACATTATGCTTTTATTTTGCAGGGGCAAAGGAAGTAAAACCCATCAGGGTTTTCTTCCTCTTTAAGGCCCCTTTCACACTGACACGTTTTTCAGGCGGTTTAGCGCTAAAAATAGCGCTGCTATACCGCCTGAAAAAATCGTGCCCTGCAGTCTTCAATGTGATAGGATCACCGGGATCCCCTCGGTCTGCACTCTGCAGAGCAGAGGAGGAAGCAACATCAGTGGGGGATAGGCACAAATTAGCCGATACTTACCCCATGGGGCCACCAATGCGTATGACGCGTCTGCCCAGGGATCTCTGGACCTGGCCACAAATCTCGACACCATGCTATTGAGTCGAGAAGCCAGGAGGTCCACGTCCGGCGTGCCCCACCTCCGGCAAAGGAGGTGAAACACCTCCGGATGCATGACCATTGCCCTTGGTCCAGCAACTGGCGACTCAAATAGTCCGCCAGCCAGGGTTCTACACCTTGAATGTAGACGGCCGACAGAGCCGGCACGCTCCTTTCCGCTCACCTCAGAATGGGTTGGTAGACATAAGCCACAGCCGTGGCATTGTCCGACTGGAGTTGGATCGGGCGCCCTTGTAGTTTCCTCGACCACAAGGAGAGACAGCCTGATCGCCCGAAGTTCCAGAACATCGATCGGCATATGGGATTCGTCCAGAGTCCAGCGACCTTGGGCCGACTGGACCCCCCAGACTCCCCCCCCCCAACATGTGAGGCTGGCGTTCAATAGAAAGGAAGGAAAAAATGTCCCGGACTGAAGTGCCGGGAATGTAAGTCACCAAGTCAGAGAGGCCATGACTAGGCGATTTACCTGAATCTGATGATCCAGAGACAATGGGGATTTGTTCCAATAGGACAGAATCTCCCCCTCCGAGTGTGGAATTGGGCATACGGTATTGCCTCGAAGGAGGCTACCACGAGGCCCAACTCACCGCAGCCTGGGGCATCTGCAACTTCCCTGGAGGGAGAAAACTCTTGCCTCCGAAGAGTACAGAGCAGCCCCAGGTAGTCTAGGCGCTGAGTCTGAACTAGCACTGCATCTGGAGGTACAGCATCCACCCAAAGTCTTGGAGAGTCTGACTGAGTATAGACACGTCCTCCTCTAATTTAAATCTGGAAACAGGTTACAGAAGATGACCATCTAAAACAACCTACAAAGGCAATGCCGCGCTGTCTCAATAAAACTAGAATCGGGGCGAGCACCCTGGTGAAACTCTTTGTGGTGACGCTAGGTCAAAAAGGAGAGCCATAAAATAATAGTGGTCCTCCGTGACCGCTAAATGCAGGAACCAATGGTGCCTGTCGCATATGCCAACATGCAAGCACGCGTCCCTGATTTCCAGGGACACCCGAAGGTCCCCGGGATGGAGCGAACCGACTCCATCCTGAATTTCCGAACCCCCAACAAATCTTGAACTGCCCCCTCAGGGCAGTCCGACGAGACGGTAGGAGAGGAAGATTTGAGGCAAGAAACCTTTCGGCGAACAAGAAAGAAAAAACTTGATCTTGTACCCTGAAGAGACCACTTCGCAAACCCACCGGTCAAAAAAACAGGAAGGCTACACAAAGGCATTAAGGGCCATGGAGGTCTAAGATTGGACGACTCCGTCCTCCTCTGGGACCATGAACAGATTCGAGTAGAATCCCTGAAACCTGTCCTGCGGCGGTATGGGAATGACAACCCTCAAAAATACCGCCTTCGTACGGGGAAGGAAGGTCCCGGCTTACGGGGTGGCCCTTTACTCTTAGTGGACTGAGGTATAAGAGTTCAGTTACCTCTTGTGACATCCTTAACAACGTCGTCCAGTGAGGCACCAAAGAGCCTCCCACCTTAGAAAGTAAATCTGTCAGAGCTTCCATAAAGGCTCGGTCAGCCGACCAGCATATCAGCCCTCTCAAATGGCGCAAGACCACCACGGACACAGAGGCCCTGGAGACTAAAGAAGTTACATCCAGGATTGCCGCACCTACGTACACCAGACCCTGCACCTGCTGGTCGGCCAGTGTCACAACTATTAGAGAGAGCTGATGCTCCTCCACTGTCTTGTACAAATATTTGGTCCATTCAGTGAGTGTCAGAGACACCAAAGTCGCAGCCACTAATGGGCGCAACGTTGACCCCAGCATGGCCAACACGGTCCGTGGTACTCCTGATATCAGGGGTTCAACTTCATGGGAAAAAATGTATTTTTATTTTTTTTAATTACTCTTCGAAAAGGATAACGGACCGCCGTGCGCTGTGGGACCAAAAAAGGACCTCTGCGGCAGTCCCCATTTCTTATCTATGATCCATCAAAGAAATCAATCATAAAGGAAAAACCTACATAGAGCGGGTCGGTTCGTGCAACCCAAAAAAGGACTGACGCCTCAGTGGATGTCCCAGCAGATACTACACTGATAAGTGCTGTTTGTACAAACACATTGTTTATACTGTGTATTGCGCCAAAGGCGCGCATGTCATTGGAGCGTGGGAGGAAACCGGAGTACCCGGAGGAAACCCACGCAGATACAGAGAGTAATAATAATAATAATAATACATACACATACCGTGTATGTATTTAGTGTATGTGTGTATAAACATATTGTGTATTGCACCGAGGGCGCACATGTCTTTGGAGAGTGGGAGGAAACCGGAGCACCCAGAGGAAACCCATGCAGACATGAACATGCAAACTCCAAGCAGATGGCATCCTCTGACACCTCAGAACAGTGGTCCTGAGTCAGAGCATTCCCCAGGATATGGCGGGGGGGAGGGGTGCTACATACCCCCCCCCCCCCCCAACGCCCTCATCCAGGGCTGCAGACAAATTGTCCTAGTAACTGCAGGTGCTGCCTCTGGAATTAGCTTCAGACTCCATTCTGACCCACTAACAGTCCATAGGGACCAAGTCAACACAGTAGTATAATACATACACATACTGTGTATGTATTTAGTGTATATGTATTAGTGTGTGTGTGTGTAAAAACAGAAAGTATATGTTTCTACTGACAATTCACCCTCCTAACTGCGCTGACCGGGGGGGGGGGGGGAGAGGAGCTATCCAGGGCCACACCACCCAGCCAGAGACTGTGGAGCACCATTGTCCGCTCTGCCTCACACACCTGAGGTAATCTGTGAGGTGATTAGCGCCGTTCAGGAAGCTTCCAGCGCTAGAGGCGAAGCCAAAAAAAAAAAACCTTCCCAAAATGGCCGCCGGGCTCCTCAGGAAAAAAAGGGCGCGCACTACAAGAAAATGGCCACCCGCAATGAAGACCTGCGGCCACAGCGCGGCTACGACAAAATGGCCGTCAATGGAATTTTTCAATACGGAAAAAAAACACTAGAAAAATGGCGCCGGCGCTACCAAAAAACACACCACCCCCACAGAGAGCGGACCCCGACACCCCTACAGGCCCCAACCGGGATACGGAGACCCCTACAGGTACACCCGCCGACGCAGCAGGCCTTGCAATGGGGAGAAGGAAAGAAGGGGGACAGAGGGAGGGAAGGGAGGACAGGGGACTCCCTAATGACCCTCCAGGAAAGCCCAGCTGTTCCAAACCGTCAAAAACGGAAGCAACTGTACTTACCCGTCCATGCGTGGACATTGCTGGTGCGTCCCTGACAGACTAGAACCGAGTAGTACGGAGTAGCTGTCGGGCCTGGTCCACTATGAGTGAGACAGCAAGCAGCCCAGTCATATGTGGACCCCGGAGCACAAGCTCACCGGCCACCCCTGGAGCCATGGGGTATGTCGTGACAGACCCGACGCCTATTTGCAAGGGACTGTACTGGGAAGACTACAAGGATCTATATATCCAGCCTGTCTCCCAGCCGACTGTTGATAGAAGAATCACAAAATAAAATAAATTTAAAGAAAATAAAGATTTTCCTCAGGACTCTGGGCCCAAATGGAGCCACGTCCATCTCCTCTGCTAGGTAGAACAAAACTGAGCTGCTAACTGCAGGGAGGAGGGTTATGTCTGGAGGAACCGCCCCCTGGGCAGGGCTATTCAACTCTGTTAAAGTAAGATGTATTTAAATATCTACCTAGTCCTCTCCTATGAACAGGAACATAACCCATATGTCAAGAATTAAGAAGGCTGTGTCCGTCCATGGACGAAAAGAGAAACAACCGTGACAAATCTTAGCTAGTAATCATGATGTCCTTCATCCATACTAAAGTAATTACTAGATATATTGCTCACACATTTACATAAGCCCTAACCATTCTGTAATTATTCCACTGACATTGAATGTATTAAAACCTGCCACAACTTGCCTGAAATCGCCTTAAGACAGTGGCAACAAATTCTAAAACCGGAAACAACGTAGGTGTGTAGTCATTTTAATGAATACATGTTGTATGTTAATGTAGCTCTGGGTCTTTCTAAGAAATTGCCTACCCCTCAACTTTGGTTGGCTTCCTGCAAGTTCCAAATATTTTTACTACAACCTTTTGTGTAATCCCTAAAAATTAACTGATTTGCCCTATTTATGGTCTGTTAAATATACAATGGAAAGTGTTATGTTACACATGTTACCCTCTCCCCTTCTATGTTATGGGGATAAGGGATGTTCTCTAGTCCTAAAACCCTTCCTGTCCCAGGGTAACTATGCTGCTCCTCTTAACCACTTAAGCCCCGGACCATTTGGTAGCTAGAGGACCAGAGGTGAATTCAGAATTTTGCACTGCGCTGCTTTAACTGTAAATTGTGCGGACATGCAATGTTGTACCCAAACGAAATTTGCGTCCTTTTCTTCCCACAAATAGAGCTTTCTTTTAATGGTATTGGATTGCCTCTGTGATTTTTATTTTTTGCGATATAAACGGAAAAAGACCGAAAATTTTGAAAAAAAAATGATATTTTCTACTTTTTGTTATAAGAAAAATCGAATAAACTCAATTGTAGTCATACATTTAGGCCAAAATGTATTCAGCCACATGTTTTTAGTAAAAAAAAATGTCAATAAGCGTATATTTATTGGTTTGCGCAAAAGTTATAGAGTTTACAAACTAGGGTACATTTTCTGAAATTGACACAGCTTTAAATTTATGACTGCCTATCTCATTTCTTGAGGTGCTAAAATGACAGGGCAGTATAAAACCCTCCCAAATGACCCCATTTTGGAAAGTAGACACCCCAAGGAAATTGCTGAGAGGCATGTTGAGCCCATTGAATTTTTTATTTTTTTGTCCCAAGTGATTGAATAATGACTAAAAAAATAAAATAAAATAAAAATTACAAAAAGTTGTCACTAAATGATATATTGCTCACACATGCCATGGTTATATGTGGAATTTCACCCCAAAATACATTTTGCTGCTTCTCCTGAGTACGGGGATACCACATGTGTGGGACTTTTTAGGAGCCTAGCCACGTACGGGACCCCGGAAACCAAGCACCGCCTTCAGGATTTCTAAGGGCGCAAATTTTTGATTTCACTCCTCACTACCTATCACAGTTTCGAAGGCCATAAAATGCCAAAATAGCACAAAACCCCCCCCCAAATGACCCCATTTTAGAAAGTAGACACCCCAAGGAAATTGCTGAGAGGCCTGTTGAGCCCATTGAATATATTTTTTTTTATCCCAAGTGATTGAATAATGACAAAAAAAAAAAAAATTACAAAAAGTTGTCACTAAATGATATATTGCTCACACATGCCATGGTTATATGTGGAATTACACCCCAAAATACATTTTTCTGCTTCTCCTGAGTACGGGGATACCACATGTGTGGGACTTTTTAGGAGCCTAGCCGCGTACGGGACCCCGAAAACCAAGCACCGCCTTCAGGATTTCTAGGCACAAATTTTTGATTTCACTCCTCACTACCTATCACAGTTTCGAAGGCCATAAAATGCCAAAATCGCACAAAACCCCCCCAAATGACCCCATTTTGGAATATAGACACCCCAAGCTATTTGCTGAGAGGAATGGCGAGTATTTTACAGCTCTCATTTGTTTTTGAAAATGAAGAAAGAAAATATATATATATATTTTTTTTTTTTTCAATTTTCAAAACTTTGTGACAAAAAGCGAGATCTGCAAAATACTCACAAAACCTCTCAGCAAATAGCTTGGGGTGTCTACTTTCCAAAATGGGGTCATTTGGGGGGGGTTTGTGCTATCTGGCCATTCCATGGCCTCCGAAACTGTGATAGGCAGTGAGAAGTGAAATCAAAAATTTACACCCTTAGAAAGCCTGAAGGCGGTGCTTGGTTTTTGGGGTCCCGTACGTGGCTAGGCTCCCAAAAAGTCTCACACATGTGGTATCCCCGTACTCAGGAGAAGCAACAGAATGTATTTTAGGGTGTAATTCCACATATGCCCATGGCATGTTTGAGCAATATATCATTTAGTGACAACTTTGTGCAAAAAAAAAAAAAAAAAAATTGTCGTTTTTCCGCAACTTGTGTCAACATATAAAATATTCCATGGACTCGACATGCCTCTCAGTATATAGCTTGGGGTGTCTACTTTCCAAAATGGGGTCATTTGGGGGGGTTTTGAACTGTTCTGGCATTTTATACACAACATTAGGAAGCTTACATCCACTCTTCTAACCACTTGAAGACAAAGCCCTTTTTGACACTTTTTGTTTACATGAAAACATTTTTTTTTTTGCAAGAAAATTATGTTGAACCCCCAAACATTATATATATTTTTAAAGCAAAGGCCCTACAGATTAAAATGGTGGGTGCTGCATTTTTTTTTTCTACACAGTATTTGCGCAGCGATTTTTCAAACGCATTTTTTGGGTTAAAAAATACACTTTTTTTAATTTTAATGCACTAAAACACACTATATTGCCCAAATGTTTGATGAAATAAAAAAGATGATCTTAGGCCGAGTACATAGATACCAAACACGACATGCTTTAAAATTTCGCACAAACGCGCATTGGCGACAAACTACATACATTTTTAAAAGCCTTTAAAAGCCTTTACAGGTTACCCCAGTAGATTTACAGAGGAGGTCTACTGCTAAAATGATTGCCCTCGATCTGACCTTTGCGGTGATACCTCACATGCATGGTGCAATTGCTGTTTACATATGACGCCAGACCGACGCTTGCGTTCGCCATTGGGCAAGAGCAGGGCAGGACAGGGGTGCTTTTTTTTTTTTTCTTTTTTTTTTATTATTAATTTTGCTTTTTTATTTTATTTTTAAATTGTTCCTTCCAAGTATTTTTTTTTTTTACCATTTTTATTGTTATCTCAGGGAATGTAAATATCCCCTATGATAGCAATAGGTAATCTTTTTTTGAAAAAAACTGGGGTCTTCTAGACCCTAGATTTTTCCTCTGCCCTCAAAGCATCTGACCACACCAAGATCGGTGTGATAAAATGCTTTCCCAATTTCCCAATGGCGCTTTTTATATCCGGGGGGGGCATTCCCTCCCACTGCTTGTAAAAGCAGTCCAGAGGCTAATTAGCCGCTAGGATTGCTTTTACATGAAAGCCGGCCGCAGGCTGAAAAGAATGATACCAAGATGATACCTAAACCCGCAGGCATCATTCTGGTATAAACATTCAAAGTCCAGCAACATACCAGTACGTTGCTGGTCCTTGTTGGACATGTATTGTAATCTTTTTATTTCATGCAGCCAGTTGGCTGAACGAAAAAAGAGATTGATCGGTGGGTATGCCCACCATTAGAATACCGCCCTTCATCCACCCACTTCCAATGATGGGCATACACGCACCATTTATATATGCCGAAGCATGGGGGCATCCTCCCGCAAAAAAGTTATGCCGCACACACATGGTCGGACTTTTCCACGGGCAAGCCTCCGTCGGAATTTCGACCGTATGTACGCGGCATTAGGAGCAAAATCGCTCCTCCGCCCCTGCTGCCCCAATGCTTTGGCATAATTGCTTTTTTTTTTTTAACTGTGGTGGTGAAATCACCTCCTACAGCACTGGAGTCGCAGGGATCAGGCCTGTCTCTGCGAACGCTGCAGTTATGTGTGTTTTTGTTTTGTAAGTGACAGTGATCGATCGATACTGCACTTGGGTGGCCTGGGCTGGACGGAGGGGCAAAACGCAGGTGCCAGCAGGTATCTGGGCTGATCCCGCTAACACTGCGTTTTTGGGAACCCTAAACTGCTGGGGACGCTAGTATAGATCTGATCAGATCAGATATTGATCTGTTCAGATACTATACCACTAAGGGGGGTGTATGCTTCACGCGTGGGTGTTAGCGTTACTGGCACTAACCTGACGCTGCCTGGGGTGTGACGCAGACCCTCTCTGACGCTAAAACCTAATTGATATCACCCGCCGGGCGATCAGGGGGTTAAACCTTTATTGGGTTATATGCACGGCGGGTGCCCTGACACTATAAAAAGCAAACTAACTAACCAGCGTCACCCGTAACACTTATATGGTGATCACTGGTGAAAGGGTTAACTAGGGGCAATCAGGGGGTTAAAACCTTTATTAGATAATATATGGGGGTACCTGACGCTATAAAAACCTGCGGCGAACCTAAAAAAAATTAGCAGCTACCGATCTGCATCACCGACACTAAGACAGCGTTTAGAAAAACGATTGCTTAGCGACAGTGGTGATGGGGGTGAAAGGGTTACCTGGGGGGGCGATCAAGGGGGTTAAACCTTTATTAGATAATATATTGGGGTACCTGACGCTATAAAAACATGCGGCGAACCTAAAAAAAATTACTGGCTACGATCTGCATCACCGACACTAAGACAGCGTTTAGAAAAACAATTGCTTAGCGACAGTGGTGATAGGGGGTGAAAGGGTTACCTGGGGGGCGATCAAGGGGGTTAAACCTTTATTAGATAATATATTGGGGTACCTGACGCTATAAAAACCTGCGGCGAACCTAAAAAAAATCACCGGCTACCGATCTGCATCACAGACACTAAGACAGCGTTTAGAAAAACGATCGCTTAGTGACAGTGGTGATAGGGGGTGAAAGGGTTACCTGGGGGGCGATCAAGGGGGTTAAACCTTTATTAGATAATATATTGGGGTACCTGACGCTATAAAAACCTGCGGCGAACCTAAAAAAAATTACTGGCTGCCGATCGGCATCACTGACGCTAAGACAGCGATCAGAAAAATGATCGCTAAGCGACAGTGGTGATAGGCGGTGAAAGGGTTATCTGGGGGGTGATCAGGGGGTTAAACCTTTATTAGGGGGGGTTAGGGGGCTACACTGGACCTAAGACTAAACTTTGGTGACACTTTTACAGTCACAAATGTCACTGATCACTAAATAAATGGTCACTGCAATCAGTGACACTGTGACTGGGGGCTGGGGGGGTGATCTGGGGGGTGATCTGGGGTGTCTGGGGGGGCCATTTATGTCCCCATGTGTCCTGGTGTCAGTGTAGTGTTGTGTGCACTGACCTGATATCTTCTCTTGTACGGCGCTCGGTATATGTGAGCGCCGCACCAGAGATGACATCACTTCCTCCTGCTCCCTCTGTCTGACACAGACAGAGGGGGCATTTCCATTCGCCGGGAGCGATCGCGAGGGGGTGGCCAGAAACGAATGGCTGCCCCCTCATCCCGGAACGCTCCCGGACACTTAGCCACCGCTCACTGTATAGGAGGGGGGTCCGATTGGACCCCCCAACTGTACAAAGGCAATCACGTATGCTCTACGTGATTGTGCCTGTCGGTGCCATTCTGCCGACGTATATATACAGTGAGCGGTTGTTAAGTGGTTAAGCGGAGTTCCGCCGGAAAAAAAAAAATATTAAAAGTCAGCAGCTACAAATAGAGCAGCTGCTGACTTTTAATATATGGACACTTACCTGTCCTGGGCGCCCGCGATGTCGGCACCCAAAGCCGATCTCTCCCTCGGCATCTTCGGTAAGGGAATCAGGAAGTGAAGTTGCAGCGGCTTCACTTCCTGGTTCCCTACTGCGCATGTGCGAGTCGCGCTGCACGATTCCACTGGTCCCTGCTGTCTTCTGGGACCTGTGTGTCTCCCAGAAGACAGCGGGGGGGATTGGAGTAGGCGCCGGACGTGGCGTAGGTCACCTCGATCATCGAGGTGATCTATGCCCAGAAGTGGGAGAAAATACCTGGATTACACAGGTATCTGCTCCCTCCTCCCCCCTGAAAGGTGCTAAAATGTGACACCGGAGGGGGGGGGGGCTTCCAAAAAGCGGAAGTTGCATTTTTGGGTGGAACTCCGCTTTAAGATACAGGACAGTGAGGGGGATTGCCCACTAGGACAGGAAGTGTGTTACTGGCAGGATCACCAACAAAAATGAAGGAAAAAAGCTTGAAGAAAACAAAATGTGGCTATGATTTAAAAAAAAAAAAAGGGTCAGGGACCTTTTCTTCGTTTCCCACAGGTACGGCAGCCCAATTAAATGAATGGGCTGCTATGCCCATGCAAACAGGTTGTATGACCCGTATAAGTGTGAACCTAGGGTAAGAATAAACTATTTCTTATCCAACTTCATTGTGTGGCCACATGTCTTCTTTAGAGCCGTTAGATTAAAACGTTTCCTCCAAATGCTGGAGTTCACCGTTGAAATAGTAACTGCACTTTTTTTGTTCCCCCTCAACAAAACACCATATTCCCCTCTGAAGATCTATGTACATTGCAGAGATTTTAATAAACTTTGATGCCGATTCCTAACTTTTGTTATTCTGACGAAATCCATGTGTGTTTGATTGTGCCCATGTGGGAAAGGGAATCTAATGGGAGTGGGTTCATAATTATCAGCTGCAGCACCTGCAGGGCACCAAACGAGGAAAGCTGCTGGGCCTACGTCCCTTTAGTTGCGATTTCCTATTTAGAGTATCTCACCAAAAATTACATTTTTGTTGCAGGGGATACCCGAAATATGACTTTTATCTTAGTACAGACTTCTGGGAAAATCAGTGAGCCAATAACACAAGCAGGAAATTATGTTTTTGGGGGGGCGTTCTGTATACAGAACACCTCCAGGTAGCCATATTGCATTGCATTTTCAGAAAATTACAGCAGCTGCAGATTGAAAAGGAAAGTTCGTTTTTAAAAACATTTAATTACAATATGACTTGTATACACTATATTAATTCCTTTATTTGCCATTTTTACCCCCACGAAAGTGGAGTTACCCTTTAAAGATTTGCACAGCATGATCAAATCCCCTCTTAAGCGCCTCTTCTCCAGGGAAAATTTTAGGGTTTGTGCCGTTCCTTGTAACTGAGGTCCTCTATCCCCATTATTAGCTTTGTTACTCTTTTCTGGACTCTCTCCAGTTCAAGGACAACCTAAGATGTGCAACTAAAACTGGACGAAATACTCAAGATGTGGTTGAACCG
The DNA here is from genome assembly GCA_029206835.1 of Rana muscosa. Lineage (NCBI taxonomy): Eukaryota > Metazoa > Chordata > Amphibia > Anura > Ranidae > Rana > Rana muscosa. Next base: position 48,483,938 of record CM055127.1, read on the forward strand.
GAGAAGAACTAGTTTAATCTCTCAAGTACCAGTAAATATCCTTTAAATGCAGGATAATAGTCTGCTAGCCTTGGCATTGCATGCTATTATTGAGTCTGTGATCTACTAGGATCCTTTTCCATTTTTGATTCCCCCAAAGATTCTCCCATGGCATTTTTTTTCTTTACTAGCAATGGCGGTGATCAGCGATTTTTAGCGGAACTGCGACAGACACATCGGACACTTTTGACACTTTTTTGGGACCAGTGACATTTATACAGCGATCAGCGCAGGGAGTCCTGGGAGTCCTCCCTTCGGGCACAGCTTGATCCCTTTTGGGGTGCCTCGGAGGGGCAGGGGCTTCCATCCCTCCAGGGGACATTTCCGCTGAGGCCTCTCGATGTAGATTTTGGGTTAAGCTCTTTTTTAAGATGTACTAATCAATCTATTACATATATATCACTTCTTTTTCTTTCATCTTCTGTAATATATTAGTAATTGGTTTGCTAATTATCCTTATTATCCTTCACTAGTTTTTTCTCCGGGAAGACATTGGTCAATACTGATTTGTATTTTAATTTCTTGTAGGTTACCTAATGTATGTATGATGTTTTTTTTTATTTCTTGAAAATAAAATACTTTGAAAGTAAAAATGCACGGTTTACTAAATAAATTACACTGGCAGGGAAGGGGTTAACACTAGGGTGCGATCAAGGAGTTAAGTGTTTTCCCTAGGGAGATGTTTCTAACTGTGGGGGGAGTGGACTGACTGGGAGAAGAGAGAGTTTGTTGTTCCTGATCAATAACAGACAATCTCTCTCTACTCCCGACAGAACGCGGATCTGTTCTCCCTCTGTGGCGCGATCGCGGGTTGCCGGCGGACATCGTGCGCGCCTGCTGTATCTATTACACGAAAAGACGTACCGGTATGGCGATTTGTGCAATAAAGCCGACCTGCCATCGTATATTGGCGGTGGCTGGTCAGTAAGTTGTTAACTGAAAAGTATAGCCAAAGTATTTTTGTCTATACTTCTCTTATGGATCACAGAAGCACAATTCGTTCTGCATCCAGCTAAAGCCCACTGTCGGCTGACGTTACAGACCCGGTCGAGGCTCTAAAAAAAAGATCCTTACCATTTGGTAGCCTGAGCCGTTATGGTCGACTGAGTACCCTGTATAGCCCAGCACTCCAGTGAGCGCTGGAGGGGGAGAGCAGAGAGCCGGTGATTGACAGTCACCAGCTCTCTGCAGGCTGAGGGCCGAGAGCCGAGCAAAGTGTTTGAATGCTCACATCTCGTTCTTAGAGGCGGCGGGAGATAGCTGCAGCTGGGATCGGTGCTGCAGCCATCTAGTCAAGTATGATTGTTTTTTGTTATACAGAAATGCCATACTTCTCCTTTCAGGGCCGGTTCACACTAACTCGCAGGCAGGTCACACTGCCCTATGCAAACCGCTGAGGGCGTCAATAAAAAGTTATGACACCCCCAGATCAATTCGCATTTCGCAGTGCAAACTGTCAAATGGTGCAGGAGTCAGATCACATGGGTGTTCACACAGTGCGGACCAAAAAAAAGGGTCCTGCACCATTTTGGTGCGAATGCGCTGCAAATTCAGCCATACAATCTGTATGGCTGAATTTGCATCGCACAGACATCGCATGTGATCTGCACAGCGCAGTGCAAATCACATGTGATGTCCAACATCGCACCAGTGTAAACCCAGCTCAAGTTGCTATATCCTGTTGTGAAGTTGTTGCCCTGCTTAGCTTTGTATCATCAAACACTGAGATAGAACTACGGTATTTATTCCAACTTCTGTCGTTTATAAAACAAATTAAAGCGGAGTTCCACCCAAAAATGGAACTTCAGATTTTCTGAATCCTACCCCCCTCCGGTGTCACATTTGGCACCTTTCAGGGGGATAGCAGATACCTGTCTAAGCCAAGTATTTGCTCCCAGTTCCGGGCATAGATAGCCACTGATATCTACACCATGTCCGGCCCCTCCTCCGGCCCCCCCCGCTGTCTTCTGGGAGACACACAGGTCCCAGGACAGCAGGGGTCAGTGAGGATGCGCAGCGCGACTCGCACATGAGCAGTAGGGAATCAGGCTTCACTTCCTGATTCCCTTACCGAACATTGAGGCGCCTCCACCAAGAGCCGAGGGACAGATCGGCTTTGGGTGAGGACATCGCGGGCACCCTGGACAGGTAAGTGTCCATATTTTAAAAGTCAGCAGCTGCAGTATTTGAAGCTGCTGACTTTTAAAAAAAAATAAAAAAATTGGGGGGCAAAGCACTCAACTCTAGACTATTCAGGAAATATGCCACTAATCACTACTCTCTAGACATGCTCCTATAACACATTTTACATCTATTCTCATACCACAAGTGCTGGTGGGGTACCGTATTAAACATCTTAGCAAAATCTAGATACACTTACGTCCACAGGCCTTACTTTATCCAAATTACAACTCATCTAGAATATTAAAAGGTTGGTCTGACAAGAACGGTCTTTCATAAATCCATGTTGGTTACTACTAATGATGCTATTTTCATTGGCAAAGTCTTGGATATGGTCCCTTATTATTTCTTCCAATAGTTTACATACTAAATGTTACGCTGACTGGTCTGTAGTTTCCAGGTATCCATATATCTTGGCTCCGCTTATCTGCTGGTATTATTCCAGTCAGTAAGCCAGCCTTAAAAATTAGGAATAATGTTCTGGCTATACTATGGCCAAGTTGTTTGAGAACTCTTGGGTGTAAGCCACCTGGTCCTGGTGATTTATTCACAATAAGTTTCTCTAGTCTTCTTTTCCAACTCTGGTTTCTGTCAGCCACAAGGGTACTGTACATTCAATATAATGTTATCAGCATTAATGTCCTGCTTATTATACACCTACTTTTCCTTATAAACTGGAGGAGAAGAATGTATTTAATACACCTGTCTTCTCCCTGTCACTTGTGACCAACTTCCCCTGATCATAAGGGCATAGACCTAGCCTTTTTACTATTATATATTTGATAAAATGCATGTGTGGTACTTTCTATGGACGCCATCCCTACAGCACCTTCCCTGGGTATACACCCCTTTACCTCATTTATTCATTATTGTTGGGAATCACTGTCAAACAGGAATTTATTATGTGCTCGTTTGATGTCTTCGAAAAAAAAAATAACACTCTATATCCCTCCTACACATTATTATGTCAGCTTTCCTGATGCATTATAGAGATGTGAAAAAAAAATTGCTCAATAAAGCCCCCATTCACTAAAGACGTGTCACGGAAAAAAAAATCTCTCACGAAGCAATGACGACAGGCAATGGCTTGTATGAGCTTGTAACAATGAACTGAAACAGAACACTTCTACAGTGAACAAGATAATTAAAAATAGGGAAAGAGACTGATCCGATTACAGGTTGAAATTTTTAAGATATATTTAGGTCATTAAGATTGGCTTTGTACCTTACTGCCAAAATGTAGGTTTTATTTTGGATAGTGCTGCAACGGATCGTCATTGATCCGTGATCCGAATGGATCAACGTCTTCGGTTAGGCACACGCGTGATCCACGGATTGCAATGGAGTAGTGAGCTCCGCTGCCGTTACTCCTTTTTCTACCATCCTGTCAGCATCCTGGTAGATTCTTGCCATCCACTTCATCCGGGGTTCCGTCCGGTCTCCTCCGCTGCCTTTGGAGCCTGTCAGCCTGCTAGACCGCCACCCATGGCCGCGGACGTGTGGGCTCCCGGTCCTGCAACGGCCAATGGTAATGGCCGCGGCTTCGGCCTAGCTCCCGGAGTGGCGGCCATCTTGGTCCACCCGGCCGCAACAAGCTTTCCTGGCCTTCCTGATTGCCTGGAGTTCGCTCCCCTCCTAGATCAGCCTTCGGAGTGCCTGAGAGAGCTCCCGCAGCACATCCGCAGCCTACACCTGCCTTGGGACAGGCCACAGCGTCGGCCTACCTCCTGGAGCGGCGGCCATCTTGCTCCACCCGCCGGTGACTCGGACCTGAGAAACGATCCGAACCGTGAGTTTTTTGATCCGTTGCACCCCTAATTTTGGATAGGGTGGGGGGTTAAAACTGCTGTCCGTTTTACATTTTGCCTCACTAGCGAGGATATTTCCTGTCCTATAGACTCAACAGAAAGCTAGATGATATTTTTTCCCAATATTAGAAATATCCTCTTATGCCGCGTACACACGATCAGAATTTCCGACAACAAATGTTTGATGGGAGCTTGTTGTCGGAAATTCCGACCGTGTGTATGCTCTATCGGACATTTGCTGTCGGAATTTCCAACAAATGATTGAGAGCTGGTTCTCAATTTTTCCAACAACAAAAGTTCTTGTCGGAAATTCCGACCGCGTGTAGTCAATTCCAACGCACAAAAATCCTACGCATGCTCGGAATGAATTTGACGCATGTTCGGAATCATTGAACTTAATTTTTCTCAGCTCGTTGTAGTGTTGTATGTCACTGCGTTCTTGACGTCCAGAATTTCCGAGCAACATTTGTGTGACCGTGTGTATGCAAGACAAGTTTGAGCCAACATCCGTCTGAAAAAAATCCACGGTTTTGTTTGGAATGTCCGATCGTGTGTACGCGGCATCAGACAGATGTCACTGGCACAAGTGTTCCCATTGGAGAATTTTCCCGCTTTTCCTGTTCTGATGACAACTTCTAATTTTAGATTTACCCCTCACTTTCATTCCTGGTGACATCTGTGATCAGGACAATCAAAGAGGATGAATCTTCCCACCAGGGACACAGAGAGAAAGAGAAAAAAACATTTATGAAAGGTACCTGCACCCACTTCTGCTTGGATCGCCTAGGCTACAGGAGATGGCCAGAATCACAGATGAAGGGTACAGATACAGCCCAATATTATGGAGCCTTTTATTCACAAACTGCAGTTTCAGGTTAGTTAGCCATTATCAGTGCACTATATGGAAACCATATCGTATATGAAGTAAGGCTTATGGACTGACACAATGAAACAAAGCGGGACATTATGAATAGGTGGGCCAAAAAAAAAAAACACTTTATTAGTAATAAATACCATCGAGCCTTGCTAAAACCTTATTGTAACCGGTCTAGTTTTTCTGTTCCGTTGGTCCAGAACTCCAGTTAATAGAAGCCACGGTTATTATACATATAAAAAAGGTACATTTGCGCTGTAGGCAGGGCCAGTGACCGGCTACTTGCAAACCCCCCCTCCATGCACAGGGGCCGGCCGCTGCCTCACCGTTCTCTGCTCTGTTCAGGAACCGTTACCAGCAAACGCCTCATGCTGGCACCACGTCCCACCCTCCTCCCTGCCATTGGCCAGCTGCGCTTGCAGTCCCACCCCCTGCACAAAGGACGTGCCTGCCATTGGCCGCCGACAGCTGTTAATCTCCCAGCACTAGCACTGACGCATGGCTGTCATTTAGCAATAGAAGTGGAGGGGTGACCAAGGCGGAGGAGAGGAGCCTGATTGGCCAGTCACGACAGTAAGGAGAGCAAAGAGGGGAAAAAAAAAAAAAAAACTGTATAGTGCAGGATAGAAGTAACCTATTACAGAGATTTCTGATTGCTTATAGAGTCCAGAGTCTGTCAATGATTTATAAATTCCATGGAGGGGGCACACACTTCAGGCTGCTTGTCTTTAGAGACAGAAGCAAACTCTATACTGTGCAAAATTTGTTGAACCAAGTACTCGACTCACAAGATAAAAGGTAATAAAAGGCTCATCAATGTTCCGCTGTCAAGGACATCTGATCTGCAGACTCCCGCACATGTGATGAAACAAACATCAGAGATTCCTATGGAGTGGCCCCAGACAACACCAGATTTCCCTTTTTAAAAAGGAATAGATTAATTGCTACACCCAGCACGGATATTATAGTTGGTCTCATATGTGAGGCATACTTCAATGACTTCAGTTCCCTGACATTTACTAATTTTATACTGAATGTGAAAATCAATGATGGCCATTGTTGAACGCCATGACAATAGATACTTATTCAAGTATTGAAGATTTCAACAGTATAACATAGCACTGAATGTAATTATTCTGTAAATCAAAACAAAGGAATTCCCACACTGTGGTCATGTTTAGACTCTAGCAATAAAAGCTACTTGAAAAGCTATATTAAAAAGCCATACAAAACACTTTGGTCATTTCAGAGCGGGAAAGGACTCAAAAATCATTGTTCCCACTGATATTTTCATACATCCTGTTCCAATTGCAAACTGTCGACACGGAGGGTATAACCAGGACAAGAAATGGGTTAGGCTGGGTTCACACTGATAGGACACGACAGTCATGCAACTTTCATCCTACTTTGCTCTGCGACATCAGTCCTACATTGGGCCGACATCCATCCGACTTGAATGAACAAGATACTACTTTGATCCGACTTTGTGATAGTCTGACTTGTTCTTTGACCAATCAAAACAATCCCAGAGTGAGATAAATTCCTTTTACTGCTGCTGTAATCACATGTCGGATGGTAAGGACAAGGCTTCGACTTTGATCTGACTTCAATGATATTCAATGGACTGAAGTAGGATCAAAGTCGGACCAAAGTAGTACAGGGAGCATTTTCAAAGTCGGACCGACTTGTGTCGGATCAGTTAAGACGGCTCTCATAGGGAAACATTGATTTTCACATGTCATGCGACATAAGTTCCCAATGTCGGAGCGTTTGTCGTACCAGTGTGAACCCAGCCTAAATCATAAAGAAGACAGAAGTTCTTCCCTTCTTCAAATTATCCAAAATAAAGCTTTTTGTATAATAATTAAACCCATGTGGCTCATGGCCAAAGTTAAAAAAGCTATAAATAAGAAAAGATCTTTTGAAAATAAAATGAAGGAACACTTATATTCGTTTAAATGTTACAAAGAATATAACAGAATATGTAAAAAGGAAATCAAGGACGCAAAGTTTAAAAACGACTCGAACAACAGATTGCAAAAAATAGGAAGACAAACCCCCAAAAATGTGTCAAATATATTAATAGTAAAAAGGTCAGGTCTGAGCATGTAGGCCAGTGATGGCGAACCTTGGCACCCCAGATGTTTTGTAACTACATTTCCCATAATGCTCATGCACTCTGCAGTGTACTTGAGCATCATGGGATATATAGTTTCAAAACATCTGGGGTGCCAAGGTTCACCACCACTGATGTAGGCCCTTTAAAAAATAATCTAGAGTGGGTGACTGGGGACAAAGGAGGCAAATGTATTAAATACTTTCTTCAGCTCTGTGTATACAAAAGGAGCATGGGGGAGCTCATGCTCATAATGGGAATGGTATTGACACAGCCCCAAATGATCCACAATGGCTAAAACGTGATAAACGTCCAGAAATATTTTAGATGGAATAAAAGGTGGATAAAGCAAAAAGGACCAGATGGCATCCACTTACGGATCCTAAAAGAATTGAGCTCTGTCATTTCAAAGCCATGGTTTCTCATTTTTATGGACTCTTTAATGACTGGAATGGTACCACTGGATTGGCGTAGGGCCAATGTGGTGCCCATATTTAAAAAGGGATCAAAGTCTTTACCAAGCAACTATAGACCTGTTAGTTTAACTTCTATAGTCGGAAAGATACGGAAGAGTTTAATAAAAGACCACAGACGAGTTCTTGCTGAAAAAAAAAATAGGATTTTTGTACTCACCGAAAAATCCTTTTCTCTGACATCCATGGACCGACACGGCAGCTCTTATTCACTGAACGTGTGGGTATATGTCCCTGCTTGCAGGAGAAGACCTAGGCAGAATGTTAAAACATTCTAGAACAAACCAGAGCTGAACAGCCCCGCCCAGGGGGGCAGTCCCTCCAGACATTACCCTCCCACCTGCAGCCAGCAGACCTCAGTTCGTAACAAAGCAGTACAAACTTAAAAAGAAAGGGTGGGTGCCGTGTCGGTCCATGGATGTCAGAGAAAAGGATTTTACGGTGAGTACAAAAATCCTATTTTCTCTTATCATCCATGGACCGACACAGTGGCTCTTATTCACTGAATGTGTGGGATGTCCCAAAGCAGTGTCAAGAGGGATGGGAGCAGTATAAATGGAAAAACCAAAAAACTTCACTCCAAACAAGGCAAAGCTCCTCAACGGAGGAGTTGCAACTTTAAACAGTGGCCTGCAACACCTTGCGGCCGAAGGAAGCATCCGGAGATGCAGCCACATCAACCCTATAAAACTTAGAAAGGGTATGAACTAGGGCTGCAACTAACGATTATTTTCATAATCGATTAATCGGCCGATTATTTTTTCGATTAATCGATTAATCAGATAAAATCATTAAAAAAACTGAATGTGCCATTTATTCGTTTATTTAAAAGTAATAATGAATTCCTACCGGGGACACCAATGATGGGGCGTTATTCCTCCCGGGGACACCAATGATGGGGCGTTATTCCTCCCGGGGACACCAATGATGGGGCGTTATTCCTCCCGGGGACACCAATGATGGGGCGTTATTCCTCCCGGGGACACCAATGATGGGGCGTTATTCCTCCCGGGGACACCAATGATGGGGCGTTATTCCTCCCGGGGACACCAATGAAGGGGCGTTATTCCTCCCGGGGACACCAATGACGGGGCGTTATTCCTCCCGGGGACACCAATGACGGGGCGTTATTCCTCCCGGGGACACCAATGACGGGGCGTTATCCCCCTCCCGGGGACACCAATGACGGGGCGTTATTCCTCCCGGGGACACCAATGACGGGGCGTTATTCCTCCCGGGGACACCAATGATGGGGCGTTATTCCTCCCGGGGACACCAATGATGGGGCACTATTCTCCCCCATAAACACCAATGGGGCACTATCCCCCCCATAAACACCAATGGGGCACTATCCCCCCCATAAACACCAATGGGGCACTACCCCCCCCAGAAACACCAATGGGACACTACCCCCCCCAGAAACACCAATGGGGCACTGCCCCCCCCCCAGAAACACCAATAGGGCACTATCCCCACTAGAAAACACCAATGGGGCACTACCCCCCCCCAGAAACACCAATAGGGCACTACCCCCCCCAGAAACACCAATGGGGCACTATCCCCCCCAGAAACACCAACGGGGCACTATCCCCCCCCCAGAAACACCAACGGGGCACTATCCCCCCCAGAAACACCAATGAATCACTATCATCCCCCAAGAAACACCAATGGGGCACTATTCCCCTCTCCCCCAGAAACACCAATGGGGCACTATCATCCCCCAAGAAACACCAATGGGGCACTATTCCCCTCTCCCCCAGAAACACCAATGGGGCACTATTATCCCCCAAGAAACACCAATGGGGCACTATTCCCCGCTCCCCGAGAAACACCAATGGGGCTATTACTATTCTTCCCCTCCCTCCCTCCCAGGAGAACCAATGATGGGGCACTTCCCCCCCCCCGGAATACATAAGTTGGGGCACTGACTGAATGTGTACTGTTTGTGGGTGCTGTGTACTTTTTTTACTTAGCTGCTAGCCGCTACCTTTTTTCACACTGCAGCTCGGCTCAGTCTCCTCACAGCTTCTTGCCCTCGCCTCTCTGTTCCATCGAGGCAGCAGCAGGCGGGGCTGAGAAGATCTGTGGGAATGACGTCAGCAAGGAGGAGAGGCGCGCCGCGGACGTGCAGCGGCAAGGACGTGCCTGGTCACAGCGCCGAGGACACAGGAAGGAGACACAGGATTACAGTACACAGGAGGGAAGGATTTTTGCAACGGACGGACAGGCGCAAGGTGCGGACCAACTAATCGATAATGAAAATCGTTGACAACGATTTTCATTATCGATAATATCGATTAATCGTTGCAGCTCTAGTATGAACAGACGACCAGGTCGCCGCCTTGCACACTTGTGCAACCGACGCTTGATGTCGGAAAGCCCAGGAAGCACCAATTGCCCTGGTGGAATGCACCGTAACCGGAAGGGGAGACGCCCGCCCCATGAGAGCATAGGCTTGAATGACGGTTTGTCCGATCCACCTAGAAAATGGTGGCAGACAAAGCCGCTTGACTGTCTCTGGTCAAAAACAGGGCCAAACAGAGAGTCAGACTTCCGAATAGAAGCAGTAGCAGACAGGTACACCCGCAAGGCTCGTACCACATCCAAAGTGTGCCGCGCAAACTCTCTGGGAGGGAGGACAATGTCCTCATTTAGGGGAAAGGTCGAGATCACCTTTGACAAAAAGAGAAAGTCGCGGATGCAACACCGCCTTATCCTTATGGATGACTAAATATGGCGACTTGCAGGACAAGACCGCCAACTCAGACACTCGTCTAACAGAAGTGATTGCCACTAAAAGGGCCACCTTCTGAGACAAAGTCAAGAGGGGAATATCCCTGATACTCTCAAAAGGAGGTTCCTGGAGAACCGAGAGTACCAATTCAGATCCCACGGGGGGAGAGGAGACTTGACAGGAGGGAGCACATGGCGAACCCCCTGCACAAGGGTGCTAACCAAGGAATGACCCGCTAGTGGTCGCTGAAAGAAGACGGCCAAGGCCAAAATCTGACCCTTAATGATACTCAAAGCGAGCCTTTGGGCCACTCTATGCTGCAGGAAACTCAGGATTCTAGGGACGGAATACGTCCGAGGACGTCAGTCCAGCTCATCGCACATGGCGATGTAAGCTTTCCAGGTACGGTGATGGATCATTCTGTAGGAAGACTTCCTTGCCCCTAATATGGATGAAATGACCGAGTCCGAGAGACTTCGGTCTCTCAACACCTGGCTTTTAACAGCCATGCCGTTAAGGCCAGAGACTGTAAAGCGGGATGAAATATAGGACTTTGAGACAGAAAGTCCTCCCTTATTGTCAACCGCCAGGGAACGTCCACGACGAGACATACCAGATCGGCGTACCAGTGAAGCCGAGGCCAATCCAGAGCAATGAGGATCACCGGAATTCCCTCGGTCGCCACCCTGCGCAGCAGGCGAGGGAGCAACTGCAGCGGAGGATAAAAACGCATATCAGGTGATAATGACCCCATGGGCCACTAACGCCTCTGAGGCATCCGCCCAAGGATCCCTGGATCTGGCCACAAACCTCGACACCTTGCGATTGAGTCGAGAGGCCATCGGGTCCACCTCCGGCGTGCCCCACCGTCTGTGTGGCAAAGGAGTTGAAATACCTCTGGGTGCAAGGACCACTCTCCCTGGTCCAGCGTCTGGCGACTCAAATAGTCCGCCAGTTCTATACCCGGAATGTAAACGGCCGACAGAGCCGGCACGCTTCTTTTAGCCCACTTCAGGGTACGGGGGACCTCGGAAGCCGCAGCTGAGCTCCGAGTCCCCCCTTGATGGTCGACATACGTCACCGCCGTGACTTGTCCGACTGGATCCTAATGGAGCGATCCTGTAATCTCTCAGACCACGAGGAGAGGCACAGTCTGATGGCCCGTATTTCCAGAACATTGATCGGTAAACGGGCTTCGTCCGGAGTCCAAGCCCTTGGGCCAACAGGACTCCCCAGACTACACCCCAGACCTTCAGGCTGGCGTCTGTAGTGAACACCGTCCATTGGACGGGTAGGGACGACTTCCCGGACCGAAGAGCCGGGGGCCCCAACCACCATGTCAGGGACGCCCTGACCAGGTGACTCACCATGAGTCCCAGGACTCTCATGCAAAACGGATTGACGACCATTTTTGGGATGTCAGCACCCGCACTGCAGACTGAAGTGTCAGTAACTTGCCCGGAGGTAGGAATACCTTTGCCTCCAAGGAGTCTAGAAACAGACCTAGATACTTCAGACGTTGAGTCGGGACCAGGACTGACTCCTGAATGTTCAGGAGCCACCCGAAGTCCCTGAGGGTCTGACAGACGATAGTCACACTGTCTTCAAATTCTGAGCCATTTCCTGCTCTGAGAAGAAGATCGTCCAGATAGCCCACGACAGCGATGCCCCGCCATCTCAGCAAAGCTAGAACCGGCGCAAGCACCTTGGAGAACACCCTCGGTGCCAAGGCTAGGCCGAAGGAAGAGCCACAAATTGATAGTGGACTTCACCGATCTCAAGCGTAGAAACTTCTGGTGACTTGCGCAGATCGGAACATGTAAGTAGGCGTCCTTGATGTCCAAGGTCGCCAGAAAATCCCCTTGACAGAGTGTATTGATCACCGTGCAAATAGATTCCATGCGGAACTTTTGCACCTTCACGAAGGCATTCCGGACCTTGAGGTCCAAGATAGGCCGAACCCCGTCCCTTTTTTGGGACGACAAACGATTTCGAGTAGAATCCCTGAAACCTTTCCTGTGACGGAACCAGCACAATCACTCCGGACCTGAGCAATCCTGAATAGGCCCCATGGGGCTGCCCGATGGGCAGGAAGGAGAGGAAGATTAGAGGGAAGAATCTGACTGGGATCAGGAACGGAAACCTATCCTGTAACCTGAGGTGATCACCTCGCACACCCACCGGTAGGAGATCCGGGAGGTCCACCGATCCGTGAACCTGCAAAGTCATCCCCCCTACCCCAGAGTCGGGTGGGGGCAAGACTTCACGCGGAGGCGGGCTTGGGAGACGGCTTGTTTGGCTTACGCACCCAGGGGCGTTTGTGTCCACCAGCAGCACCGCTGTCAGTCTGGGAGGGCCTCCCCGTTGACTGACGAAAAAAAAACCTTTTTTGCTGGAAAGGAAGGACCCTGCTTACAGCGGCCTCCTTACCCTTGCTAGCCTGAGGAAGAAGAGTGCTTTTACCTCCCGTGACATCCTTGATGATGTCATCCAGCGCAGCACCGAAAAGCCTACCACCTTTAAATGGTAAATCCGTCAGAGGCTTTTTAGAAGCTAGGTCAGCAGACCAGCATTTTAACCAGATCAGACAATGCAATACCACCGCCAAGACAGAGGCCCGGAGTAATAAGGGGCCGCGTCTAACGTGGCATCGCAACATAAACCAGGCCCTGCACCATTTGGTGGGCCAGAGCAATAGTGTCCGGAGGAAGATTATGCTCCTGTACAGTTTGGTGCAAAATTTTTGCCCATCCCGTAAGTGTTGGAGACACAAGGGTCGCCGCTACCACAGGCCGTAGGGCGGACCCCAACAAGGCAAACATGGCTCTGCTCACCACTTCTGACCTCCTGTCAGTGGGGTCCTTAAATGCAGGAGTCCCCGCCATCGGGAGAGTGGTGGCCTTGTTCAACCGGGCGACTGGAGGGTCGACCACTGGGGGAGAAGCCCACGTTTTAAGTAGGGCATCTTCAAAGGGGTATCTATAGGCAAACGCAGCGGGACCATAAAAGTCTTCTGCGACTTTTTCCCCAGACCTTATCAATGAGCTGGTCAAAGAAAGGTACATATGGAAAAACCTTTTTAGAAGGCCCGGCCCTAAGGAACCAGAGGAGACTGTCCGCCTGAGGTTCTACATCCACAGCATTCAGCTTGAGAGTGTCCCTCACTGCAACAATGAGTTCACTAACAAGCACCCTGTCATTTACTGACTCAGAACTGGAGTCTTCCTCGCAAGGAATGTCCTGTTCGAAACCATCAAACATATTCAGAGCTAGGGTTCTGAGCGGTAGTGGCTAGGCCCATATCTGAATCAGCGCACACCCCCCTTTTTTTCTGGAAAAAAAGTGGGGAGAGGGGCTACTTTGCTCCCTTGCGCTCACACACTGCTTCCCTCCTGGTCAGAATTATTCCAGGACTGCCGACAACTGGTCCATAAGGACCGCAGGTGCAGGAGCATTGCCAGTTGTCTCTAACAAGTGTGAAGAAACAGGTGAACCAGACTCCATATTGCCACCCTCTGAGACCTTATTCACCATTACAGTGAATAATACAGCCCACCCACTGGCTGTGCTGGGGCTGAGGAGGGGATACCCGGAGTATTCACCACCCTTAGGGACCGCTCGGTACCGCTGTATGAGGCGCGCTGGAGCGCGAATGAAGCCTGAGGAGAGTGAAGAATCTGTGAGGAGATGAGGTAATTGCACCGTTCAGCAGCGCCGCTAGAGGCCGAAAACTAAACAAAGCGCCGCGGCTACAAGAAAATGGCCGTCGAGCGCCTGTATAACTGTGCTTTGAGCCGCGGCAAAATGGCCGCCGATGGCGCACTTTTTAAATTCAAAACACTGCGCCACTGGCGCACGCAAAAAACAACACGCATTCCCCTTGAACACTTTCCAAACACATTAACAGCCATGGAGCGGCCCCCCTCCAGGGCAGAGTGACCCCCCAAGCATCCCCACACAGCACAGCAGCAGAACAGGGTGCAGAGAACAGCATAACAGGGGAGAGACAGGGAGAACCCCCCACAAACAGAAACACAGCCAGTATGTACTCACCTTGCAGCAGGAGAGACTACTTAACCGTCCCGCAAGCACCTTGGAGAACACCCTCGGTACCAATAGAGGGACCCACTGGCTTGTTTCAGACAGACCTATCACAGAGTCGTACTGCGTAGCTGTCGGCCCGGTCAACTGCGAAAGATACAGTAGGTACTGTTCAATCTTGAGAGGACCGTGGGAGCATGAAAGCAACCCGGCCACCCCTGGAGCCATGGGGTATGTCGTGAACTGAGTCTCACGCACACAAGGCAAGGATCAGCACGCTCGATGGTCGGACAGGGAAGACTACGAGGATACTAGTGTACCCAACCTGTTGCCCAGCCGACAGTTGATTGAAGGTCTCAAAAATAAAATAAAATTCCCAAAGGAATAAAATTTAAAAGTAAAATCTTCCAGGAGACTGGCTCCTGAGAGAGCCACGTCTTCTCCTTCTGCTAGGCAGAAAAAAAACTGGGCTATATTTTAAAGCAGCTTTTTCTGCCAGAAATCTGGCGTTCAAAACGACCGTTTTTGAGCTTCTGTTTACATGGAACCTTATTGTGCATCTCTGCTTTACTCATGCAGAGCAGAGAAATAGATTTGCTTTAATGCAAACCTCCAAAGATGCATATACTTACCTTACTATCATACCACTGGTTGGCCCAGTGCTGTCATATGGGCACCTACGGCCTGGTTCACACCGGATCCGTTTTGAAATCACGCTACTTCAGCGCGATTTCAAAGCTGCACATCAGTGTGATTTGCACTGACAATTTCATTGCGGCTTGCGAATTCATTTATCAGAAGTCTATGCAAGTCACAATTAAATCGACAAAAAGTAGTGCAGAAACCTTGTTCATAATCACGACGATATAAACAATTAAATTGCCAAAAGCAGGCTGCGACTTATCAAATCACATGACAAGTCAAACAAGTGTGAACGGGGCTAAAACGCACTCACACTATAGGAGGTGACAACACAAATTTTGTTTTAAACCTACCAAAAACACACTGACCAAGACCTTTAACCACTAACCAGTCTGCGGATGCAGAGATCTGGAAATGTCACAGTGCCTGTGGATTGGCTCTGCGTGCTGTCAGCTTCATAGCGGCTCTGGCAAATAGACTTGTGAACACGCCCAGCTACACATCCTAACAATGAGAGCGGCGCTCTGGATTGGTCATGCTGAAGATGTATCCAAAAATAAATAAAAAAATAACGCGGATATACTTGGGGGGCCACATTAGAATGTATATGTAAATACACGCCCAGCTACACGCCCCGCTCATGCCAACAATGAGAGCGGCTCTCGGCATGCAGAGGCAGAGATTGGGGAAAATGTCACAGTGCCTGTGATTGGCGGTGGCGCTGCAATCTTCCTTGCGGGCTCGGGCACATCTACTTGTGAACACGCCCGACCTTCCTTTCAGTCAGTGAGAGGGCTAAATGGCTGAAGGAGACTTTGCTGCAAAAATACAAAAAAAGTATATAAAACACCCAAGCTCATCTTTAGTAAAAGGCACTGGCTGGCTGCAGAAGGAAAGATTATTTTAAAAAAGTACATAAAACACCCAAGCTCATCATGTTACAAAATGACAAGTATGCCGTTTGCAATAAACTTTGTATAAAATATTTAATTTGCATTTAATTTTAATGGTTCAAAGAAAGTCAGGTAAAATGGTCGGCCCTCACGCATGTTCACTTCATGAAATCTGGCCCTCTTTGAAAAAAGTTTGGACACCCCTGGTTTAGACCAATATGTATTCTGCTACAAATATTTAAAAAAAAAAAAAAAAAAAAAAATCACAATAAACATACATTGATTTGTTTGTGCAAAAGTTATTGCGTCTACAAAATAGGGGATAGATTTATGGCATTTTTATTATTATTATTTTTTTTACTAGTAATGGCGGTAATCAGCGATTTTTAGCGGGACTGCGACATTGCGGCGGACAGATCGGACACTTTTGACACTTTTTTGGGACCATTGACATTTATACAGCGATCAGTGCTAAAAATAATCACTGATTATTGTATAAATGTATAAATGTCACTGGCAGGGGAGGGGGTTAACACTAGGGGGCGATCAAGGGCTTAAGTGTTCCTTAGGTAGGCGTTTCTAACTGTATGGGGACTGGGCTGACTGGAGGAGGAAACAGATTGCAGTTCTAAATCACTAGGAACAACAGATCTCACTCTATTCTCCTGACAGAACGGTGATCTAATTGTTTACACTGACAGATCCCCGTTCTGCCCATCTCTAGAGCGATCGCGGGTGGTTGGCGAACATCGAGTCCGCCGGACCCGCTGGTTGGCTTCCCTGCTAGCGAATGGGCACCCTTTACGCACTCGACGTACAATGAAGGCGATTTGCCAAGGGGAGCCAACCTGCCGCAGTACAACTGCGGCGGCTGGTCCATAATCTAGTTAACTGGGTATATGAGAGGGTTTACAACACTTTAAGTGAATAGCCTCAGATGATACAAAGATGAAAAAAATCCTCCTGCATAAGTTTTACTTGTTTATCTGCAGCCTTCCCTACATTCATTCAAAGGTGCAGAATTGTGATAAAATCCTTCTTCATCTGTCAGTAGCACAAAGGAGGGGGCGGAGAGCTGCAGTTAGAGCTCATGTAAAGTGTGCGAGAGCTAATTGGAGGAAAGGGACACTTCACACATGGCACAAGAATAAAGGAACAATGCAGAGCTGTGCTGAAAATAGATGGAGCTGTGTGCTGAGCTCTCTTCCCCTGTCACAAATTTATCTTGTGTCCTAAAAACTTCTCAAAATTAACACATACTGATAGAAGAACGAAGCACCAGAGAGAACCGACACTTACAGCTTTGGAGATAGATAAGTAAACACTACAGATATATTTGCTTTGTTCAGACTTCATTACAGATTTACAACCACTTTAATGCATTCCCTGTATTAACTGTTTGCGGACCATGTAACGTACCTGTACTGGGGCAAAGTGGCTCTATTGCCTGAAATCATGTACCTGTACATAAATTTGTGCAATAGCCTCTAGGGGGCGCACACTGCCAGAGACCTGACCGTGCGCTGATTGGACAGAGGGGGAGCCAATCAGCAGGCCCAGCAAAGCCGATGTCCGCCGGCCACCCACGGTCGTTCCCGAATGAGGCAGAACAGTGATCTGCCTATGTAAGCAAGACAGATCGCCGTTCTGACCGGGGAGAAGATAGAGATCCCTTCCTTCTGCTAAGCGGGAACACGGATCCCTGTCTTCACTCAGTCAGAGCCTCCCCCACATAGTTAGCAAGCCATCCCAGGGAACACATGTAACCTTTTGATCGCCCCTGATGGTAACCCCTTCCCTGACAGTGTCATTAGTAGAGATCGACTGATATATCGGCTGATATTTGGCCATTTTTGAGAAATCGGTAATGGCTGATTATTATCCAAATTAGGTCGATTATTAACACTGACCGCACCGTGCCCACAAGTGTTCCTCCTCCCTTCTCCACACTCCCTTGGCAGAGCAGAGCGGCGCTTGATGCTTGCCAGAGTCGCTGAGTGTGTGAAACTGACATGTAACTGAATGCAGAGAGAGATGAGCTGTCAAAATTGAGCATTGATTTGGGGGTGGGTGACCCGGAGTCGGGGGGACCCAGCAGCTATCAAACACCAGCCAATGGGATAGGATCTGGACAGGCCGCTACGTGTAAGTGGCCCTGCCCCCTTTCTTAAGCAGCCCAATCATTGGCTGGTGTTTGATGATAGCTGCTGGGTCCTGCCCACCCCCGACATCACCGCTAAATTTTGACAGCTGGTCTCTCTCTGCATTCAGTTACATGTCAGAGTTACACTATCGGCTCAGTGTGAAATCTGCCAGTGCCACCTGACATCTACAGTGCCAATCAGTGCCACCTGCCAGTGCCAAATGTCAGTGCCAGCCAGTGCCACCTGCCAAAAAAAACAAAAAACACACACACAAAGCCTTCCAATCACTTTAACTGAACAAGCCATAGTAAGCCAATTGGCTACAGTGTACAGCTGCACCATATTTTGCACTCTCCAGTTTTAGTAAATGAGCCCCATTGTGCTACATGTGTCCTCCATCCACATCACTGAACTCTGCAATGTCATCCACATTCGCACCTATATTCCAGGATGGTCTGATCCTGTATAATGAATGGGCTCTTAGTACAGAAAAACATACCTAGACTGTGACTTCCACAGATCAATAAAGTTAGAGCTCTCTCTCTCTCTCTCTCTCTCTCTATATATTTATTACACATAGAGAACATGGATTTACATGTGACATTGTGAGTGACAACACTGTATTAGCTCCTCAGTGCTGTGGGAATGATGATGGAGAGACTCTCATAGAGCTGTGTACAGGAGGGGCTCTTCTCGGGGTCTCATGTGAAAGTGTCTGGAGGGAGTTGATAGCAGTGTGGGCGGAGTTTATCATTATCAGGTGGGACGCCCAATATTCCTTTCCTGGTCACCTACCGTTATCCTCCTCGCCGTCCATGGTCTCCGGGATGCGGTGACCTGCTGCCGCCCCGTTCTGTGGTGACTGTTCTCCTAGACTGGGACAAGACTGAGCACAACAGCGCTGGCCCCTCCCACTTCGGAGTACCAGGACAGCCCGCACCGAGGGGGCTCCGCTTCCGGGAGAGGCTTGGGCAGCTGTATGCGCTGATTGGCCGGATAAATGGAGGGAGGCGGGCCTTCCTCCAGGTGTTCGCTGAACTGGGCATGGTGAGGGGGTGTGGCTGTACAATAGCTCGGCAGGGAGCATGTAGTCACATGACTGTACCTGTCCTGAACACCGGCTGATTCACTGAGGTGACACACCGGAGATACTTCCGACTGTGTGTTGTCATTGATGTCACTGTAAATATATATATATAATAATCAGGAGGATTTCCCAACTGCTGGACAGATGAAAGTGTGTCCCTTTTTGTGTTTTCTATAGAAGGAGAAGGGTTAGAACCTCTGTCAAGCTTTTATTGCTGTCTGTGTCCCCCTCACATCCCTTGTCTATCCAAAACTCACCTGCTCACAATGCGTGGGTTGTGTTGCGTAAAAATGAAGACATGCTGGAATCTCTAGGCAGCGCAAAGCGTCGTATCTCACCACATGGCAGAGTGTCACAACGCAGGGAATGAGGGGTCAAAATAAAGTTAATAAACATTGCCAGGGGTAACAATGCATCACATGGCCATGGCGTCCCTCCACAGTGCACTCATTGCAGAAGTGCGCTCCCATGTGATTACGGCCCTGGCAGGAGGCATGGCGAGACGGGGGCAAGCATTTCGTTTTTTGGGCAATCAGTTTGGATTTTTAAAGAGTCATTTGTGTTGGGGGGGGGGGGAACCCCACTTTGTGTACAAACTTCAATTTGGACAAAAAAAAAACTGCCATATACACTTCAATTTTTTTTAGCTGTTTGATATCAAATTTGATTAAAATGATCAGACCCACAGACAATCAATTAGCCATGTCTTCCCCTCCGATTGATTTAGACTTCATTTCAATTGGATTTGTTTAAACTGAATCATTTGGCCAGGGCAGAGTATTATCAATTGTTTTGGATCCGTCAGCAGCACTGAAATACTTTGTTCATGAATATGATTGTATTTCGACCAATCAAATTATGAGATTACCTGTTGGAAAGATGCCATCTCTAATTTACCATTCAAAATAACAATTGGATCTAAAATTGTAAGTTCACCGTTTCAGAAAAAATGAAAAAGTGATCTCCAAACTGCGACCCGGGGGGCAGATGCAGCCCTTTATCTGGCCCTTGGACATTATTTCTTCCACTAATATGAGGCACTATTCCTCCCACTGACACCAAAGACGTGGTACTATTGATCTTTTATTGAAAAGAATCAAGCAACCAATTTTATACAAAAGTAAAAAACAAAACCATAGTACAAAAACTTCAACAGAAAACAAAGGAATACACATTCATGTTCAGAATATATACAATATATATATAATCCACTACCAAAAACATTTTAGAAAACTATCTACATAAAGCAGCAGAGAGGGCCTAAGAGGCACAACCCATCACCTATGTACGCAGCCATTTATCAAAAATTATTTAAAAATACTGAAAATCTAGGGTCATAAGAGACAGACAGCCACACCCGGGAAAGAGACTCCTGGCAGTCAGGGAGGCTTGAAACCCCTCCACGCCTTCAACCAAGCCCCCTGACCCCGCTTGTCTCTCTCAAGCTCCCGAATCTTCCCCACCTCATGTACAATGTCACACACCACCACCTTAACAGGAAGGAGTTTTTGCAGAATGCTGACCTGACACTGTGCGTTCCAGGTGAAGTAACGGACTACTAGGCTAACTAAAAAAAGTGTATCCAAACAAAAAACTCCACCAGTATTGAATGCTCCATACACCCACTCAGCATAACCCAGCCTGGAGAGGAAAGGAACACCGAGGGCCCGCCCCACCTGTTTGTACACCTCGATGTTAAAAGGGCAATGAAGCAGAAAATGGTCCATAGTCTCCTCCTCATCTGCACACTCCTCCCGAGGACAGCTACGATCCATCCCACTGCGGAATTTCAAATTGCCCCGAACATAGAGCTTCCCATGGAAGCACAACCAGGCCAGATCCCTAAATTTAGGGGGTACTCTATCCAAATTAATCAGTCTTAACCCCGCCCTCAAAACTGGGACCGGGCAATCCCTTAAGGCCAGTGGGTCATGAAAGACTTCGCTCAAGACTCGACTCATAAGGACTTTCCTTGGAACCAATCTGAGATCTTCAGCCGACAATCGCCACTGCCGCAGTAACTTCAGGCACGGAGCGACATAGGCTGGTAGCTGACCACGATGACCCCTGCGATTCTTCACTTGGCCACCTTCTTCCCAAAGTCGTAGAAAAGGCCTAAACCAAGATCTAAATATGCCTACCCATCCAGGAGGTTCCACTGCAAGCATATTACCAATGTTAAACTTTAGAAATAGCAGTGAAAAGAAAAGAACTGGGTTGACCATACCTAAGCCACCCTCCCTCCTGGATAGGTAGGTGACATTCCTCTTGATGGGGTTCAGTCTGTTCCCCCACAGCATCTGAAAGAACACACTACTGACCCTAGCATAGAGAGACACTGGCAAGATGCAGACAAAGCTGACATACAAGAAGATCGGAATCAGGTAAGTCTTAATCAGATCAACCCTTTCCCTCATAGATAACTTCCATCTCTTCCAGCTGACCACCTTAGTATTGGCAATTTCCAGTCTGCCTTCCCAGTTTTTGAGGCCATAATCGCCGGGTCCAAATTCAGTGCCTAGTATCTTAATTCTTTCCTGGGGCACTGGAAAGGTGTCCGGGAGATCAAACCCCTCACCTTCCTTTCCCATCCAGAAAACGTCAGTCTTTTCCTGATTGATCTTGGAGCCTGATGCTTCAGAATACCGTGATGTCAGAGAGACCACCTCCTCCGCTTCATCCGTCCCAGTGACAATCACCGACACATCGTCCGCATAGGCAACAACCCTCAATGGCGGCTCACCCGGGAGCCCCACTGGTACCCCACACAACATGCCGCTCTCTAGCCTCCTGATGAAGGGGTCGATTGCAAACACATAGAGCAGGGGACTCAGGGGACAACCCTGGTGGACCCCGGAGCCAACATCAAAGGACTGTCCAACCCAACCATTAACAAGATGGAAGCTTTCTGCCCCCTTATACAAGACTTTCAGCCAATCGACAAAACCACCCGGCAGACCGTACTTACTAAGGAGCAACCACAGGTACTCATGGTTAACACGATCAAAAGCCTTTGCCTGATCCAATGTCAGAAAATACTTTCCCCAGCCTGCAGCCCTGCACCGCTCCAAGGCTTCCCGGACAGCTAAAACCGCTGTGAAGGTGCTCCTACCCTGGACCGAACAGTGCTGATGGCGAGAAAGCAAAGACTCTGCCACTGACGATAGGCGCCAGAAAAATATCTTTGCCAGTATCTTTCTATCGACATTAAGAAGGCTGATGGGGCGCCAATTCTCAATCATCGAAGGATCTTTACCCTTTGAAAGAAGAATCACAGCTGAGTGCCTCATGGAAGCACCCCCTCAGCAAGGCAACTGTTAAAAACCTCTACCAAATGCGGGGCCAGAATAGACTTAAAGGCTTTGTAAAACTCAGCCGTCAAGCCATCCGGTCCAGGCGACTTTTTGATGGCAAGCTGTTCAATTGACCTCATCACCTCTTCGACTGTGATCTCCTCTGTCAAATTCATCAATGGAACATCTACACCATTTAGACCTGGAGTAGAGTCCAAAAAGCTTTCCATCTTGTCACGATCAAGCTCTTTCCTCCCAAGAAGGTCGGCATAAAAGGACCTCACGACCTCCAGAATCCCTGACCTGGACTTTGTCAAGGAACCTGTACTGTCCTTAAGGCCAATGACCGTTTTAACAGCTACACCTTGTTTGCAGTTCTGGTAAGGGTCAGGCGAGTGGTACTTCCCATAGTCCCTCTCCAGAACCAAAGAGGCATGCTGGTCATATTGACACTTCCTGAGAAGGAGTTTCACTTCAGAGATTGCCCCAGGATCCCCTCCTCTCGAGACAAGAATATCCAGCTTCCTCCGTAAACGTTGGTAGGTCATGTATTTATTAAACTGATTTCTATTGGCTAGGCCCCTGAAGAATCCAGCGATCCTCTTTTTGGTCAGCTCCCACCACTCAGCCTTGCTGCTACAAAAGTCCAGGATGGTCACCTGTGCCTGAAAGAATTCCTCAAAGGATTGTCTAACATGTTCTTCCTTGAGTAGAGTCGAATTTAATCTCCAGATGCCCTTGCCCCTCTGAGGGGCGTCTGAAGCATTCAGTACCACAGATAGCATACAGTGATCAGAGAACTCTACTGCCTGCACCACTGGGGGCGAGAAAGCAGAGGCCTCCTTAAAAAAAAAAAATATCTATCCTACTCTGACTATTACCACGATGAAAGGTGAACCCGGTGTCATCTGGGAGGTGCTTAATGTGCACATCCACAAGACCAGCATCCCTAACCATACTATTTAAAAAAACGCTATCATATCCCAGCCTGTCCTTGAAGTCCTTCCTGTCCTTGGGCCTAGTTACTGTATTAAAGTCACCTCCAAAGACCACTTGCCGGGATGTAAAAAGAAATGGCTTGATCCTTGTAAAAAGGCATTTCCTGTCCCACTTTGTGTGCGGCCCATAAACATTGATTAGGCGCAGGTCCTACCCTCCCACAAGGACGTCTAAGACCATACATCTCCCAATCTCCACCTCAATAACCCGCCGGACAGTTACCATGCCGGTTTTAAACAACACCGCCACACCGCCATAAGGCTCGGCCGCAAGAGACCAGTAAGATGGACCATACCTCCACTCTCTCTTGGCCATATGAATATCTGCCAAGGAGGTGAGCCTAGTCTCTTGCAAAAATAAAATTTCAGCATCTAATTGGCTGAACAAAAAGAAGGCCATAGAACGAGCTCTTACTGACTTAATGCTGGCGACATTAATTGTCACCACTTTTAACGGAGGGGGAACCGCCATTTGGGTTATTGGGTGGATTGCTTCTTAGCTCCCCTCTGCTGCTCGTCACCAGAAGCCTCTCTCTTTCTAGAGGCCGCCTCAAAGTCCAATTTCAGAATCGGAACTTCTCTCAGAAGAAGCTCCAGATGAAGAAATATCCCACTTGGAGGACCTATGACGGCTGGAGACAGGAACCGGAGCTTCCCATCCCCGTTCCGTCCTCACCGCCTGCCTCTTCCGCCTCCCAACCTTCCTTCTCTCTTCCAGGTACCGCAGGTCAGCCTCAGAGATGCCCTCATCTCTTACTTTTTTCTTTAAAGTCTTTCCACAAGACTTCTTTACAGAGGAAGAAGCGACCTTTTTAGTACACGCTGGTGGGGGGGGGGGTGATCCCTTTAAGTCAGACTCAGGAGGGGTAGACTCCTGGGGGGTAACTGACTCGGGGGGCACAGACTTGGAAGGTTCTGACACAAGAGGAGAGGGTACAGTAGGCTGGGGGGACACAGACAGAAACAGAAGGAGTACTTACAGACACAGGAGGGGTGGCCACAGGAACTGGAGAGGGATCCTGAGCAGGACCAGGGGAGGGGGTCATCGCAGAGGAGGATGGTACACCAGGGGTCTCACCCTCCATCCTGTCCAGCCTTGACATGTCCTCTACTACCTCCTTCTCCATATTGTGCCAGGCTTCAGGACATCTGCTGTAGGGGTGGCCAAGGCGCAGGCACAGGTTGCACCTGATCATCTTAGTGCAGTCCTTAGCCATATGACCCTGACCCCGACACATTGAACACATCAAGGCTGAACAGGAGGAGCTCAAGTGCCCCTTTTCTCCACAGCGGTGACACAGCTTCGGCTGACCAGGGTAGAAAACAGTCATCCTATCCCTCCCTATGAAAGCTGAGGAGGGCAGGTGACGGACAACATTCCCATCCCTGGCCAACCTGACTGTTACCGACCAACCCCCAGTCCAGATGTTACGCTCATCATGGATTTTATTAGGTTTGGTCAAAACCTCCCCATAGTTCCTTAACCAGACCTCTAGATCCCGAGCAGGAACACTCTCATTGGTCAGGATAATGGTTATTTTTTTTTACTGTTGACCTCTGAGAAACCGCAACTGGGACCAGACCTTCCCATTCAGGTCTTGACCTGCACCGAGCCTCATATCGCTCCCAGAACAGGACAAGACCCTCTGGCCTGGTGAAGCTAACCGTATAGTCCCTTGTCCCAGCTACATGTATAAAGGCATACAGGTCATTTGCACCAAAACCCATCTCCAATATCAAGTCCACCACTGCACGCCGTGCTGGAGGGATGGCACCACCTTCCCATTTCAGGATAACTACATTACGTCTTGGACCCCCAGCAGAAGCCAGAGACCCAAAACCAGATCTTGGGGTGCTCAAGGTGGCAGCTTGCAGTGGAAAACCCCGCTTGGGAGCGGGACTACCAGGAGCAGAGTGTGCCACCTCTGCAAATGTAGGTTTATCAGGGCCAAGGGCCCACACTGAAGTCACATTACTCTGTATATTATTATCATTATCAACTGTATGAACTGAATTGGCAGGATCTGTAGCAGGATTGTTCATCACACTGGTACTGGGGTGATTGTTATCAGTCTCAGAACTATTCAAATTCCCATCAGGAATAGTCACAGTTGCTGCAATACCAGTTGTCTCCTGATGCTGCACTGTAGAGTCCTCAGCAGCAGTGGGGCAAACAGCTTTGGACTCAGCCAAAGAAGGGTTAATGGGTTCTGACAC
The DNA here is from genome assembly GCA_029206835.1 of Rana muscosa. Lineage (NCBI taxonomy): Eukaryota > Metazoa > Chordata > Amphibia > Anura > Ranidae > Rana > Rana muscosa. The sequence goes on from CM055127.1 coordinate 48,509,478, forward strand.
TTGTAGTCCATCCACAGAAATTACATTTTTTAAATGTAACTCTTGCTGCATTGCAGCCTCAGCAGGCACAACATTGCTGCACACAGGACTAGCAGTCTGATTGTCATTAGGCACATTGTCACAGTGTTGAAAGGAACAAAAACAGTCTTATCCACAACATGGGACTTAGCAGGCTTTACTTTATCAGGCACATCATCAGTAATGTCTTCCTCATTAAATATCATCTGATCTCCCCGCATAGGAGACTCCATTACCTGGATGGCCTTCAGCATACCTCCTGAATCTTGGGGCTGCTTACCTCTCCCTGGGGGGGCAGGGGGGCAGAACTGGGGGTCTCCTCCTCCTCCACCTCCATCTTTGTCACCCATGCAAACCTTTTGTCGTTGCAAAACTTTTCCTTAAAGGGCCAATCTCTGCCTTCCATCATGGCCACGATGGTCTCCTGATGATCCACACGGACCTTGGCCAGCTGGATTTCCGGATCCATGGATCCCCGTTTCTGGCTATGTAAGCCCTCACGTTGCCTTCGCAGGCGCTTCAACTCCGCTCTCAGCTTGTACAGCTTGTCCCTCTCCCTGTTCAGGACCTTAATCCCGGCCACCACTCGCTCCCGAATGGCCTCCGAGCCTTCATCCTCACCAGGGGTAGAGAGATCAGCTTGTGCAGAGGCAGGCAGTTCACCCGACGGCCCAGGAGATGTCTGCGAGCCTCCAGCAGGAGAAGCCCCGCTGGCCTCCATGGCCTCCCCAGAAAGGGGGCCAGGAGAGCTGGGATAGATTTCACCACCACTCCCTTAACAGAGCAGCTTCAGAGGCACCTTCCTCCTGACACACCTGTGCTCCAATGATGGGCGGGGCTCTATTGATCTTTTATTGAAAAGAATCAAGCAACCAATTTTTATACAAAAGTAAAAAACAAAACCATAGTACAAAACTTCAACAGAAAACAAAGGAATACACATCCATGTTCAGAATATATACAATATATACATAATCCACTACCAAAACATCCCTAGAAAACTATCTACATAAAGCAGCAGAGAGGGCCTAAGAGGCACAACCCATCACCTATGTACGCAGCCATTTATCAAAAATGTATCAAAAATACTGATAATCTACGGTGATAAGAGACAGACAGCCACACCCGGGAAAGAGACTCCTGGCAGTCAGGGAGGCCTGAAACCCCTCCACGCCTTCAACCAAGCCCCCTGACCCCGCTTGTCTCTCTCAAGCTCCCGAATCCTCCCCACCTCATGCAAAATGTCATACACCACCACCTCAACAGGAAGGAGTTTTTGCCGAATGCTGACCTGACACCGTGCGTTCCAGGTGAAATAACGGACTACTAGGCTAACTAAAAAAAGTGTATCCAAACAAAAAGCTCCACCGGTATTGAATGCTCCGTACACCCACTCAGCATAACCCAGCCTGGAGAGGAAAGGGACACCGAGGGCCCGCCCCACCTGTTTGTACACCTCTATGTTAAAAGGGCAATGAAGCAGAAAATGGTCCATAGTCTCCTCCTCATCTGCACACTCCTCCCGAGGACAGCTACGATCCATCCCACTGCGGAATTTCAAATTGCCCCGAACATAGAGCTTCCCATGGAAGCACAACCAGGCCAGATCCCTAAATTTAGGGGGTACTCTATCCAAATTAATCAGTCTTAACCCCCACCTCAAAACTGGGCCCGGGCAATCCCTTAAGGCCAGTGGGTCATGAAAGACTTCGCTCAAGACTCGACTCATAAGGACTTTCCTTGGAACCGATCTGAGATCTTCAGCCGACAATCGCCACTGCCGCAGTAACTTCAGGCACGGAGCGACATAGGCTGGTAGCTGACCACGATGACCCCTGCGATTCTTCACTTGGCCACCTTCTTCCCAAAGTCGTAGAAAAGGCCTAAACCAAGATCTAAATATGCCTACCCATCCAGGAGGTTCCACTGCAAGCATATTACCAATGTTAAACTTTAGAAATAGCAGTGAAAAGAAAAGAACTGGGTTGACCATACCTAAGCCACCCTCCCTCCTGGATAGGTAGGTGACATTCCTCTTGATGGGGTTCAGTCTGTTCCCCCACAGCATCTGGAAGAACACACTACTGACCCTAGCATAGAGAGACACTGGCAAGATGCAGACAAAGCTGACATACAAGAAGATCGGAATCAGGTAAGTCTTAATCAGATCAACCCTTTCCCTCATAGATAACTTCCATCTCTTCCAGCTGACCACCTTAGTATTGGCAATTTCCAGTCTGCCTTCCCAGTTTTTGAGGCCATAATCGCCGGGTCCAAATTCAATGCCTAGTATCTTAATTCTTTCCTGGGGCACTGGAAAGGTGTCCGGGAGATCAAAACACTCACCATCCTTTCCCATCCAGAAAACTTCAGTCTTTTCCTGATTGATCTTGGAGCCTGATGCTTCAGAATACCGTGATGTCAGAGAGACCACCTCCTCCGCTTCATCCGTCCCAGTGACAATCACCGACACATCATCCGCATAGGCAACAACCCTCAATGGCGGCTCACCCGGGAGCCCCACTGGTACCCCACACAACATGCCGCTCTCTAGCCTCCTGATGAAGGGGTCGATTGCAAACACATAGAGCAGGGGACTCAGGGGACAACCCTGGCGCACCCCGGAGCCAACCCCAAAGGACTGTCCAACCCAACCATTAACAAGAGGGAAGCTTTCTGCCCCCTTATACAAGACTTTCAGCCAATCGACAAAACCACCCGGCAGACCATACTTACTAAGGAGCAACCACAGGTACTCATGGTTAACACGATCAAAAGCCTTTGCCTGATCCAATGTCAGCAAATACTTTCCCCAGCCTGCAGCCCTGCACCGCTCCAAGGCCTCCCGGACAGCTAAAACCGCTGTGAAGGTGCTCCTACCCTGGACCGAACAGTGCTGATGGCGAGAAAGCAAAGACTCTGCCACTGACGATAGGCGCCAGAAAAATATCTTTGCCAGTATCTTTCTATCGACATTAAGAAGGCTGATGGGGCGCCAATTCTCAATCATCGAAGGATCTTTACCCTTTGAAAGAAGAATCACAGCCGAGTGCCTCATGGAAGGGGAAAGCACCCCCTCAGCAAGGCAACTGTTAAAAACCTCTACCAAGTGCGGGGCCAGAATAGACTTAAAGGCTTTGTAAAACTCAGCCGTCAAGCCATCCGGTCCAGGCGACTTTTTGATGGCAAGCTGTTTAATTGCCCTCATCACCTCTTCGACTGTGATCTCCTCTGTCAAATTCATCAATGGAACATCTCCACCATTTAGACCTGGAGTAGAGTCCAAAAAGCTTTCCATCTTGTCACGATCAAGCTCTTTCCTCCCAAGAAGGTCGGCATAAAAGGACCTCACGACCTCCAGAATCCCTGACCTGGACTTTGTCAAGGAACCTGTACTGTCCTTAAGGCCAACGACCGTTTTAACAGCTACACCTTGTTTGCAGTTCTGGTAAGGGTCAGGCGACTGGTACTTTCCATAGTCCCTCTCCAGAACCAAAGAGGCATGCCGGTCATATTGACACTTCCTGAGAAGGAGTTTCACTTCGGAGATTGCCCCAGGATCTCCTCCTCTCGAAACAAGAATATCCAGCTTCCTCCGTAAACGTTGGTAGGTCATGTATTTATTAAACTGATTTCTATTGGCTAGGCCCCTGAAGAATCCAGCGATCCTCTTTTTGGTCAGCTCCCACCACTCAGCCTTGCTGCTACAAAAGTCCAGGATGGTCACCTGTGCCTGAAAGAATTCCTCAAAGGATTGTCTAACATGTTCTTCCTTGAGTAGTGTCGAATTTAATCTCCAGATGCCCTTGCCCCTCTGAGGGGCGTCTGAAGCATTCAGTACCACAGATAGCATACAGTGATCAGAGAACTCTACTGCCTGCACCACTGGGGGCGAGAAAGCAGAGGCCTCCTTCAAAAAAAAACCCATCTATCCTACTCCGACTATTACCACGATGAAAAGTGAACCCGGTGTCATCTGGGAGGTGCTTAATGTGCACATCCACAAGACCAGCATCCCTAATCATACTATTTAAAAAAACGCTATCATATCCCAGCCTGTCCTTGAAGTCCTTCCTGTCCTTGGGCCTAGTTATTGTATTAAAGTCACCTCCAAAGACCACTTGCCGGGATGTAAAAAGAAATGGCTTGATCCTTGTAAAAAGGCATTTCCTGTCCCACTTTGTGTGCGGCCCATAAACATTGATTAGGCGCAGGTCCTGCCCTCCCACAAGGACGTCTAAGACCATACATCTCCCAATCTCCACCTCAATAACCCGCCGGACAGTTACCATGCCGGTTTTAAACAACACCGCCACACCGCCGTAAGGCTCGGCCGCAAGAGACCAGTAAGATGGACCATACCTCCACTCTCTCTTGGCCATATGAATATCTGCCAAGGAGGTGAGCCTAGTCTCTTGCAAAAATAAAATTTCAGCATCTAATTGGCTGAACAAAAAGAAGGCCATAGAACGAGCTCTTACTGACTTAATGCTGGCGACATTAATTGTCACCACTTTTAACGGAGGGGGAACCGCCATTTGGGTTATTGGGTGGATTGCTTCTTAGCTCCCCTCTGCTGCTCATCACCAGAAGCCTCTCTCTTTCTAGAGGCCGCCTCAAAGTCCAATTTCAGAATCGGAACTTCTCTCAGAAGAAGCTCCAGATGAAGAAATATCCCACTTGGAGGACCTATGACGGCTGGAGACAGGAACCGGAGCTTCCCGTCCCCGTTCCGTCCTCACCGCCTGCCTCTTCCGCCTCCCAACCTTCCTTCTCTCTTCCAGGTACCGCAGGTCAGCCTCAGAGATGCCCTCATCTCTTACTTTTTTCTTTAAAGTCTTTCCACAAGACTTCTTTACAGAGGAAGAAGCGACCTTTTTAGTACACGCTGGTGGGGGGGTGATCCCTTTAAGTCAGACTCAGGAGGGGTAGACTCCTGGGGGGTAACTGACTCGGGGGGCACAGACTTGGAAGGTTCTGACACAAGAGGAGAGGGTACAGTAGGCTGGGGGGACACAGACAGAAACAGAAGGAGTACTTACAGACACAGGAGGGGTGGCCACAGGAACTGGAGAGGGATCCTGAGCAGGACCAGGGGAGGGGGTCATCGCAGAGGAGGATGGTACACCAGGGGTCTCACCCTCCATCCTGTCCAGCCTTGACATGTCCTCTACTACCTCCTTCTCCATATTGTGCCAGGCTTCAGGACATCTGCTGTAGGGGTGGCCAAGGCGCAGGCACAGGTTGCACCTGATCATCTTAGTGCAGTCCTTAGCCATATGACCCTGACCCCGACACATTGAACACATCAAGGCTGAACAGGAGGAGCTCAAGTGCCCCTTTTCTCCACAGCGGTGACACAGCTTCGGCTGACCAGGGTAGAAAACAGTCATCCTATCCCTCCCTATGAAAGCTGAGGAGGGCAGGTGACGGACAACATTCCCATCCCTGGCCAACCTGACTGTTACCGACCAACCCCCAGTCCAGATGTTACGCTCATCATGGATTTTATTAGGTTTGGTCAAAACTTCCCCATAGTTCCTTAACCAGACCTCTAGATCCCGAGCAGGAACACTCTCATTGGTCAGGATAATGGTTATTTTTTTTTACTGTTGACCTCTGAGAAACCGCAACTGGGACCAGACCTTCCCATTCAGGTCTTGACCTGCACCGAGCCTCATATCGCTCCCAGAACAGGACAAGACCCTCTGGCCTGGTGAAGCTAACCGTATAGTCCCTTGTCCCAGCTACATGTATAAAGGCATACAGGTCATTTGCACCAAAACCCATCTCCAATATCAAGTCCACCACTGCACGCCGTGCTGGAGGGATGGCACCACCTTCCCATTTCAGGATAACTACATTACGTCTTGGACCCCCAGCAGAAGCCAGAGACCCAAAACCAGATCTTGGGGTGCTCAAGGTGGCAGCTTGCAGTGGAAAACCCCGCTTGGGAGCGGGACTACCAGGAGCAGAGTGTGCCACCTCTGCAAATGTAGGTTTATCAGGGCCAAGGGCCCACACTGAAGTCACATTACTCTGTATATTATTATCATTATCAACTGTATGAACTGAATTGGCAGGATCTGTAGCAGGATTGTTCATCACACTGGTACTGAGGTGATTGTTATCAGTCTCAGAACTATTCAAATTCCCATCAGGAATAGTCACAGTTGCTGCAATACCAGTTGTCTCCTGATGCTGCACTGTAGAGTCCTCAGCAGCAGTGGGGCAAACAGCTTTGGACTCAGCCAAAGAAGGGTTAATGGGTTCTGACACTTGTAGTCCATCCACAGAAATTACATTTTTTAAATGTAACTCTTGCTGCATTGCAGCCTCAGCAGGCACAACATTGCTGCACACAGGACTAGCAGTCTGATTGTCATTAGGCACATTGTCACAGTGTTGAAAGGAACAAAAACAGTCTTATCCACAACATGGGATTTAGCAGGCTTTACTTTATCAGGCACATCATCAGTAATGTCTTCCTCATTAAATATCATCTGATCTCCCCGCATAGGAGACTCCATTACCTGGATGGCCTTCAGCATACCTCCTGAATCTTGGGGCTGCTTACCTCTCCCTGGGGGGGCAGGGGGGCAGAACTGGGGGTCTCCTCCTCCTCCACCTCCATCTTTGTCACCCATGCAAACCTTTTGTCGTTGCAAAACTTTTCCTTAAAGGGCCAATCTCTGCCTTCCATCATGGCCACGATGGTCTCCTGATGATCCACACGGACCTTGGCCAGCTGGATTTCCGGATCCATGGATCCCCGTTTCTGGCTATGTAAGCCCTCACGTTGCCTTCGCAGGCGCTTCAACTCCGCTCTCAGCTTGTACAGCTTGTCCCTCTCCCTGTTCAGGACCTTAATCCCGGCCACCACTCGCTCCCGAATGGCCTCCGAGCCTTCATCCTCACCAGGGGTAGAGAGATCAGCTTGTGCAGAGGCAGGCAGTTCACCCGACGGCCCAGGAGATGTCTGCGAGCCTCCAGCAGGAGAAGCCCCGCTGGCCTCCATGGCCTCCCCAGAAAGGGGGCCAGGAGAGCTGGGATAGATTTCACCACCACTCCCTTAACAGAGCAGCTTCAGAGGCACCTTCCTCCTGACACACCTGTGCTCCAATGATGGGCGGGGCTCTATTCCTCCCACTGACACCAATGACGGGGCACTATTCCTCCTACTGACACCAAAGACGTGGTACTATTGATCTTTTATTGAAAAGAATCAAGCAACCAATTTTTATACAAAAGTAAAAAACAAAACCATAGTACAAAACTTCAACAGAAAACAAATGAATACACATCCATGTTCAGAATATATACAATATATACATAATCCACTACCAAAACATCCCTAGAAAACTATCTACATAAAGCAGCAGAGAGGGCCTAAGAGGCACAACCCATCACCTATGTACGCAGCCATTTATCAAAAATGAATCAAAAATACTGATAATCTAGGGTGATAAGAGACAGACAGCCACACCCGGGAAAGAGACTCCTGGCAGTCAGGGAGGCTTGAAACCCCTCCACGCCTTCAACCAAGCCCCCTGACCCCGCTTGTCTCTTTCAAGCTCCCGAATCTTCCCCACCTCATGCAAAATGTCACACACCACCACCTCAACAGGAAGGAGTTTTTGCCGAATGCTGACCTGACACCGTGCATTCCAGGTGAAATAACGGACTACTAGGCTAACTAAAAAAAGTGTATCCAAACAAAAAACTCCACCGGTATTGAATGCTCCGTACACCCACTCAGCATAACCCAGCCTGGAGAGGAAAGGGACACCGAGGGCCCGCCCCACCTGTTTGTACACCTCTATGTTAAAAGGGCAATGAAGCAGAAAATGATCCATAGTCTCCTCCTCATCTGCACACTCCTCCCGAGGACAGCTACGATCCATCCCACTGCGGAATTTCAAATTGCCCCGAACATAGAGCTTCCCATGGAAGCACAACCAGGCCAGATCCCTAAATTTAGGGGGTACTCTATCCAAATTAATCAGTCTTAACCCCGCCCTCAAAACTGGGCCCGGGCAATCCCTTAAGGCCAGTGGGTCATGAAAGACTTCGCTCAAGACTCGACTCATAAGGACTTTCCTTGGAACCGATCTGAGATCTTCAGCCGACAATCGCCACTGCCGCAGTAACTTCAGGCATGGAGCGACATAGGCTGGTAGCTGACCACGATGACCCCTGCGATTCTTCACTTGGCCACCTTCTTCCCAAAGTCGTAGAAAAGGCCTAAACCAAGATCTAAATATGCCTACCCATCCAGGAGGTTCCACTGCAAGCATATTACCAATGTTAAACTTTAGAAATAGCAGTGAAAAGAAAAGAACTGGGTTGACCATACCTAAGCCACCCTCCCTCCTGGATAGGTAGGTGACATTCCTCTTGATGGGGTTCAGTCTGTTCCCCCACAGCATCTGGAAGAACACACTACTGACCCTAGCATAGAGAGACACTGGCAAGATGCAGACAAAGCTGACATACAAGAAGATCGGAATCAGGTAAGTCTTAATCAGATCAACCCTTTCCCTCATAGATAACTTCCATCTCTTCCAGCTGACCACCTTAGTATTGGCAATTTCCAGTCTGCCTTCCCAGTTTTTGAGGCCATAATCGCCGGGTCCAAATTCAATGCCTAGTATCTTAATTCTTTCCTGGGGCACTGGAAAGGTGTCCGGGAGATCAAAACCCTCACCATCCTTTCCCATCCAGAAAACTTCAGTCTTTTCCTGATTGATCTTGGAGCCTGATGCTTCAGAATACCGTGATGTCAGAGAGACCACCTCCTCCGCTTCATCCGTCCCAGTGACAATCACCGACACATCATCCGCATAGGCAACAACCCTCAATGGCGGCTCACCCGGGAGCCCCACTGGTACCCCACACAACATGCCGCTCTCTAGCCTCCTGATGAAGGGGTCGATTGCAAACACATAGAGCAGGGGACTCAGGGGACAACCCTGGCGCACCCCGGAGCCAACCCCAAAGGACTGTCCAACCCAACCATTAACAAGAGGGAAGCTTTCTGCCCCCTTATACAAGACTTTCAGCCAATCGACAAAACCACCCGGCAGACCGTACTTACTAAGGAGCAACCACAGGTACTCATGGTTAACACGATCAAAAGCCTTTGCCTGATCCAATGTCAGCAAATACTTTCCCCAGCCTGCAGCCCTGCACCGCTCCAAGGCCTCCCGGACAGCTAAAACCGCTGTGAAGGTGCTCCTACCCTGGACCGAACAGTGCTGATGGCGAGAAAGCAAAGACTCTGCCACTGACGATAGGCGCCAGAAAAATATCTTTGCCAGTATCTTTCTATCGACATTAGGAAGGCTGATGGGGCGCCAATTCTCAATCATCGAAGGATCTTTACCCTTTGAAAGAAGAATCACAGCCGAGTGCCTCATGGAAGGGGAAAGCACCCCCTCAGCAAGGCAACTGTTAAAAACCTCTACCAAATGTGGGGCCAGAATAGACTTAAAGGCTTTGTAAAACTCAGCCGTCAAGCCATCCGGTCCAGGCGACTTTTTGATGGCAAGCTGTTCAATTGCCCTCATCACCTCTTCGACTGTGATCTCCTCTGTCAAATTAATCAATGGAACATCTCCACCATTTAGACCTGGAGTAGAGTCCAAAAAGCTTTCCATCTTGTCACGATCAAGCTCTTTCCTCCCAAGAAGGTCGGCATAAAAGGACCTCACGACCTCCAGAATCCCTGACCTGGACTTTGTCAAGGAACCTGTACTGTCCTTAAGGCCAACGACCGTTTTAACAGCTACACCTTGTTTGCAGTTCTGGTAAGCGTCAGGCGAGTGGTACTTTCCATAGTCCCTCTCCAGAACCAAAGAGGCATGCCGGTCATATTGACACTTCCTGAGAAGGAGTTTCACTTCGGAGATTGCCCCAGGATCGCCTCCTCTCGAAACAAGAATATCCAGCTTCCTCCGTAAACGTTGGTAGGTCATGTATTTATTAAACTGATTTCTATTGGCTAGGCCCCTGAAGAATCCAGCGATCCTCTTTTTGGTCAGCTCCCACCACTCAGCCTTGCTGCTACAAAAGTCCAGGATGGTCACCTGTGCCTGAAAGAATTCCTCAAAGGATTGTCTAACATGTTCTTCCTTGAGTAGTGTCGAATTTAATCTCCAGATGCCCTTGCCCCTCTGAGGGGCGTCTGAAGCATTCAGTACCACAGATAGCATACAGTGATCAGAGAACTCTACTGCCTGTACCACTGGGGGCGAGAAAGCAGAGGCCTCCTTCAAAAAAAACCTATCTATCCTACTCTGACTATTACCACGATGAAAAGTGAACCCGGTGTCATCTGGGAGGTGCTTAATGTGCACATCCACAAGACCAGCATCCCTAGCCATACTATTTAAAAAAACGCTATCATATCCCAGCCTGTCCTTGAAGTCCTTCCTGTCCTTGGGCCTAGTTACTGTATTAAAGTCACCTCCAAAGACCACTTGCCGGGATGTAAAAAGAAATGGCTTGATCCTTGTAAAAAGGCATTTCCTGTCCCACTTTGTGTGCGGCCCATAAACATTGATTAGGCGCAGGTCCTGCCCTCCCACAAGGACGTCTAAGACCATACATCTCCCAATCTCCACCTCAATAACCCGCCGGACAGTTACCATGCCGGTTTTAAACAACACCGCCACACCGCCGTAAGGCTCGGCCGCAAGAGACCAGTAAGATGGACCATACCTCCACTCTCTCTTGGCCATATGAATATCTGCCAAGGAGGTGAGCCTAGTCTCTTGCAAAAATAAAATTTCAGCATCTAATTGGCTGAACAAAAAGAAGGCCATAGAACGAGCTCTTACTGACTTAATGCTGGCGACATTAATTGTCACCACTTTTAACGGAGGGGGAACCGCCATTTGGGTTATTGGGTGGATTGCTTCTTAGCTCCCCTCTGCTGCTCATCACCAGAAGCCTCTCTCTTTCTAGAGGCCGCCTCAAAGTCCATTTCGGAATCGGAACTTCTTTCAGAAGAAGCTCCAGATGAAGAAATATCCCACTTGGAGGACCTATGACGGCTGGAGACAGGAACCGGAGCTTCCCGTCCCCGTTCCGTCCTCACGGCCTGCCTCTTCCGCCTCCCAACCTTCCTTCTCTCTTCCAGGTACCGCAGGTCAGCCTCAGAGATGCCCTCATCTCTTATTTTTTTCTTTAAAGTCTTTCCACAAGACTTCTTTACAGAGGAAGGGGCGCCCTTTTTAGTACACGCTGGTGGGGGGGGTGATCCCTTTAAGTCAGACTCGGGAGGGGTAGACTCCTGGGGGGTAACAGACTCGGGGGGGCACAGACTTGGAAGGTTCCGACACAAGAGGAGAGGGTACAGTAGGCTGGGGGGACACAGAGGCAGAAACAGAAGGAGTACTTACAGACACAGGAGGGGTGGCCACAGGAACTGGAGAGGGATCCTTAGCAGGACCAGGGGAGGGGGTCACCGCAGAGGAGGATGGTACACCAGGGGTCTCACCCTCCATCCTGTCCAGCCTTGACATGTCCTCTACTACCTCCTTCTCCATATTGTGCCAGGCTTCAGGACATCTGCTGTAGGGGTGGCCAAGGCGCAGGCACAGATTGCACCTGATCATCTTAGTGCAGTCCTTAGCCATATGACCCTGACCCCGACACACTGAACACATCAAGGCTGAACAGGAGGAGCTCAAGTGCCCCTTTTCTCCACAGCGGTGACACAGCTTCGGCTGACCAGGGTAGAAAACAGTCATCCTATCCCTCCCTATGAAAGCTGAGGAGGGCAAGTGACGGACAACATTCCCATCCCTGGCCAACCTGACTGTTACCGACCATCCCCCAGTCCAGATGTTACGCTCATCATGGATTTTATTAGGTTTGGTCAAAACTTCCCCATAGTTCCTTAACCAGACCTCTAGATCCCGAGCAGGAACACTCTCATTGGTCAGGATAATGGTTATTTTTTTTACTGTTGACCTCTGAGAAACCGCAACTGGGACCAGACCTTCCCATTCAGGTCTTGACCTGCACCGAGCCTCATATCGCTCCCAGAACAGGTCTAGACCCTCTGGCCTGGTGAAACTAACCGTATAGTCCCTTGTCCCAGCTACGTGTATAAAGGCATACAGGTCATTTGCACCAAAACCCATCTCCAATATCAAGTCCACCACTGCACGCCGTGCTGGAGGGATGGCACCACCTTCCCATTTCAGGATAACTACATTACGTCTTGGACCCCCAGCAGAAGCCAGAGACCCAAGACCAGATCTTGGGGTGCTCAAGGTGGCAGCTTGCAGTGGAAAACCCCGCTTGGGAGTGGGACTACCAGGAGCAGAGTGTGCCACCTGTGCAAAAGTAGGTTTATCAGGGCCAAGGGCTGACACTGAAGCCACATCACTCTGTATATTATTATTATTATCAACTGTATGAACTGAAATGGCAGGATCTGTAGCAGGATTGTTCATCACACTGGTACTGGGGTGATTGTTATCAGTCACAGAGCTATTCAAATTCCCATCAGGAATAGTCACAGTTGCTGCAATACCAGCTGTCTCCTGATGCTGCACTGTAGAGTCCTCAGCAGCAGTGGGGCAAACAGCTTTGGACTCAGCCAAAGAAGGGTTAATGGGCTGTTCTGACACTTGCAGTCCATCCACAGAAATGACATTTTTTAAATGTAACTCTTGCTGCATTGCAGCCTCAGCAGGCACAACATTGCTGCATACAGGACTAGCAGCCTGATTGTCATTAGGCACATTGTCAGTCACAGTGTTAAAAGGAACAAAAACAGTCTTATCCACAACATGGGACTTAGCAGGCTTCACTTTATCAGGTACATCATCAGTAATGTCTTCCTCATTAAACACCATCTGATCCCCCCGCATAGGAGACTCCATTACCTGGATGGCCCTCAGCATACCTCCTGAATCTTGGGAAGGCCTGGGGCTGCTTACCTCTCCCTGGGGGGGCAGGGGGTCAGAACTGGGGGTCTCCTCCTCCTCCACCTTTGTCACCCTTCCAAACCTTTTGTCGTTACAAAATTTTTCTTTAAAGGGCCCATCTCTGCCTTCCATCATGGCCACGATGGTCTCCTGATGATCCACACGGACCTTGGCCAGCTGGATTTCCGGATCCATGGATCCCCGTTTCTGGCTGTGTAAGCCCTCACGTTGCCTTCGCAGGCGCTTCAACTCCGCTCTCAACTTGTAGAGCTTGTCCCTCTCCCTGTTCAGGACCTTAATCCCGGCCACCACTCGCTCCCGAATGGCCTCCGAGCCTTCATCCTCACCAGGGGCAGAGAGATCGGCTTGTGCAGAGGCAGGCAGTTCACCTGATGGCCCAGGAGATGGCTGGGAGCCTCCAGCAGGAGAAGCCCCGCTGCCCTCCATGGCCTCCCCAGAAAGGGGGCCAGGGAGCTGGGATAGATTTCACCACCACTCCCTTCTCACAGAGCAGCTTCAGAGGCACCTTCTTCCTGACACACCTGTGCTCCAATGATGGGCGGGGCACTATTCCTCCCACTGACACCAAAGATGTTACTGTTGATCTTTTATTGAAAAGAATCAAGCAACCAATTTTTATACAAAAGTAAAAAAACAAAACCATAGTACAAAACTTCAACAGAAAACAAAGGAATACACATCCATGTTCAGAATATATACAATATATACATAATCCACTACCAAAACATCCCTAGAAAACTATCTACATAAAGCAGCAGAGAGGGCCTAAGAGGCACAACCCATCACCTATGTACGCAGCCATTTATCAAAAATGAATCAAAAATACTGATAATCTAGGGGGATAAGAGACAGACAGCCACACCCGGGAAAGAGACTCCTGGCAGTCAGGGAGGCTTGAAACCCCTCCACGCCTTCAACCAAGCCCCCTGACCCCGCTTGTCTCTTTCAAGCTCCCGAATCTTCCCCACCTCATGCAAAATGTCACACACCACCACCTCAACAGGAAGGAGTTTTTGCCGAATGCTGACCTGACACCGTGCATTCCAGGTGAAATAACGGACTACTAGGCTAACTAAAAAAAGTGTATCCAAACAAAAAACTCCACCGGTATTGAATGCTCCGTACACCCACTCAGCATAACCCAGCCTGGAGAGGAAAGGGACACCGAGGGCCCGCCCCACCTGTTTGTACACCTCTATGTTAAAAGGGCAATGAAGCAGAAAATGATCCATAGTCTCCTCCTCATCTGCACACTCCTCCCGAGGACAGCTACGATCCATCCCACTGCGGAATTTCAAATTGTCCCGAACATAGAGCTTCCCATGGAAGCACAACCAGGCCAGATCCCTAAATTTAGGGGGTACTCTATCCAAATTAATCAGTCTTAACCCCGCCCTCAAAACTGGGCCCGGGCAATCCCTTAAGGCCAGTGGGTCATGAAAGACTTCGCTCAAGACTCGACTCATAAGGACTTTCCTTGGAACCGATCTGAGATCTTCAGCCGACAATCGCCACTGCCGCAGTAACTTCAGGCATGGAGCGACATAGGCTGGTAGCTGACCACGATGACCCCTGCGATTCTTCACTTGGCCACCTTCTTCCCAAAGTCGTAGAAAAGGCCTAAACCAAGATCTAAATATGCCTACCCATCCAGGAGGTTCCACTGCAAGCATATTACCAATGTTAAACTTTAGAAATAGCAGTGAAAAGAAAAGAACTGGGTTGACCATACCTAAGCCACCCTCCCTCCTGGATAGGTAGGTGACATTCCTCTTGATGGGGTTCAGTCTGTTCCCCCACAGCATCTGGAAGAACACACTACTGACCCTAGCATAGAGAGACACTGGCAAGATGCAGACAAAGCTGACATACAAGAAGATCGGAATCAGGTAAGTCTTAATCAGATCAACCCTTTCCCTCATAGATAACTTCCATCTCTTCCAGCTGACCACCTTAGTATTGGCAATTTCCAGTCTGCCTTCCCAGTTTTTGAGGCCATAATCGCCGGGTCCAAATTCAATGCCTAGTATCTTAATTCTTTCCTGGGGCACTGGAAAGGTGTCCGGGAGATCAAAACCCTCACCATCCTTTCCCATCCAGAAAACTTCAGTCTTTTCCTGATTGATCTTGGAGCCTGATGCTTCAGAATACCGTGATGTCAGAGAGACCACCTCCTCCGCTTCATCCGTCCCAGTGACAATCACCGACACATCATCCGCATAGGCAACAACCCTCAATGGCGGCTCACCCGGGAGCCCCACTGGTACCCCACACAACATGCCGCTCTCTAGCCTCCTGATGAAGGGGTCGATTGCAAACACATAGAGCAGGGGACTCAGGGGACAACCCTGGCGCACCCCGGAGCCAACCCCAAAGGACTGTCCAACCCAACCATTAACAAGAGGGAAGCTTTCTGCCCCCTTATACAAGACTTTCAGCCAATCGACAAAACCACCCGGCAGACCGTACTTACTAAGGAGCAACCACAGGTACTCATGGTTAACACGATCAAAAGCCTTTGCCTGATCCAATGTCAGCAAATACTTTCCCCAGCCTGCAGCCCTGCACCGCTCCAAGGCCTCCCGGACAGCTAAAACCGCTGTGAAGGTGCTCCTACCCTGGACCGAACAGTGCTGATGGCGAGAAAGCAAAGACTCTGCCACTGACGATAGGCGCCAGAAAAATATCTTTGCCAGTATCTTTCTATCGACATTAAGAAGGCTGATGGGGCGCCAATTCTCAATCATCGGAGGATCTTTACCCTTTGAAAGAAGAATCACAGCCGAGTGCCTCATGGAAGGGGAAAGCACCCCCTCAGCAAGGCAACTGTTAAAAACCTCTACCAAATGCGGGGCCAGAATAGACTTAAAGGCTTTGTAAAACTCAGCCGTCAAGCCATCCGGTCCAGGCGACTTTTTGATGGCAAGCTGTTCAATTGCCCTCATCACCTCTTCGACTGTGATCTCCTCTGTCAAATTCATCAATGGAACATCTCCACCATTTAGACCTGGAGTAGAGTCCAAAAAGCTTTCCATCTTGTCACGATCAAGCTCTTTCCTCTCAAGAAGGTCGGCATAAAAGGACCTCACGACCTCCAGAATCCCTGACCTGGACTTTGTCAAGGAACCTGTACTGTCCTTAAGGCCAACGACCGTTTTAATTCAATCTTATTTTATTTGTTTATGCAGTGAAACGACAGAAAAAGACATACATTGTCTTAAACATTACAAACATTAATAGGATACATCCTCAACAGGCATCATGTGTGTCAGAACAGAGCAGGGCTAAGTACTATCAGATGAAAGTATACACAAACCTATTTGGAGAGTATGAAGTAGGGTCACTCAATGGGTTATAGGTAGTAGGTAAATTGAAGCCCTGGTACGTTATCCTACTGGGTTCTTAGAGGTGTATTTATGTGTAGAGAAAAGAGAAAGAGTCAGAGTCAGGGGCAAATAGTAGGGGTACACAGATAGGGGACAGGGATCAGAATCACTCCATCAAGGTCCGAGAGTGGTCTCGTCCAGGGCACACTCCGCCCAAGAGATAAACTCCGAGGAGTACCGAAACACGGACCACGAAGTCCATGCGAGAGAGAACTGTTCACTTTTGTCATTTTCCTCCGCCACCAGGCGCTCAAGGTCCCTAATGCGGTCCACCTCAACAGCCCAATCCCCCAGGGAAGGCATGGTTGTCGTTCTCCAATGACGGGGAATCACTACCCTGACCGCCGCCAGAAAGTGTCGCAAGACATCATTTCTGATGGATTTAAATGATCCTGGGATAATAGACAAGAGAGCCACCTCAGGTGAAGGGTGGATAGAGGTCGCCATCAATTTGCAGTAGAGTGTGAAAATCCGCTGCCAGTACCTCCGCACAGGAGGGCACTCCCACCAGATGTGGAGCATGGTTCCCCGGGAGCCGAGGCACCGCCAGCAGGCATCCGACACCTCCGGATTGAAGTGGTGAAGAGTTGATGGACATCTGTACCATCTTGTTAACAGTTGTGACAGCAGGAAGGTAAAGTCACCTGGTTGCATCCAGGGGGGTAGGTATATTTCTCCCAGATTCAGGCTTTATGCCGACTTATACAACTAGGGAGAGAGTTGATGAAGCCCAGCTGAGGCTAGTGGGCTCATGGATGATTCATACCTCTAGGGAGAGTGCTGGGCGTCGTGCAGGCAGGGAGTTGATGAGACCAGCTGAAGCTTGTCAGCTCGTTTAAGGCCTCTATAAAAACTCCCAGCTTCAT
Organism: Rana muscosa; assembly: GCA_029206835.1. Classification (NCBI taxonomy): domain Eukaryota; kingdom Metazoa; phylum Chordata; class Amphibia; order Anura; family Ranidae; genus Rana; species Rana muscosa. Next base: position 48,526,713 of record CM055127.1, read on the forward strand.
TAGGTGTTTGCTCATGCCTGGAACCAGACCTGTGTGGACTGTCTAGGGAGAGTGAACCCCTGTGCGGTGAGACAAAGCCTGTGTGGCTATTTGTTTGGACATTTACTAAACCAGGGACTTAGGGACTAGGACAGCACCAGGCTGATCCCAGTTGTTAGTTTAGGAAACCTGCATGTTTAGTCAGAGGTCAAGCTGACCAGGGTTTATTTTGTTTATGTTTCTTTTTGCTTTGCTGTGTTTTTGTCACTGTAAATAGAGAAATAAACCGCACCCTTTTGATCTTGAAAACCACAACCTCCGTCTGCTGGGCCTGTTTTTGTGTGGGGAGCCCATCCAAGGGGTCACACACACCCGCTGCCGAGCTAACCCCCTCACAGTTGGTGGAGAATGCGGGCAGTTTTTTTTTAAGCCAGCATGGAGGAGATACTGAAACAGCTGGCTCTAGCAAATGCCAATCAACAGCAGACAAATGCAGGTTTGCAAAAGAGCCTTGCAGCCCAGCAACAAGCCCAGCAGCAATCTGAGGCCCGCTTCATAGACCTGTTGCAGAGGCAAGAGCAGAGACTACAACAACAGATGGAAGCAGTAATGCAGCAACGTCCGCAGACCAGTGAGGAAAGCCGTCCCACTAATACCGCGTCCTTTGGGGTGAGTCGTTTATTGATAAAAATGACTGGAGAGGATGATCCAGAGGTATTTTTGACCACATTTGAAAGGACTGCTGAAAGAGAAAAGTGGCCTGAGGAGCAGTGGGCTGGACTGGTGGCTCCTCTGTTAACTGGTGAATCGCAGAAAGCTTACTATGACCTAGAGCCTGACCAAGCAAAAGACTATGTGATGCTAAAAGCTGAAATATTGGCAAGGCTGGGTGTCACCCTGGCTGTCCGGGCTCAGCGTGTGCATAACTGGACTTTCCAGCTTGGAAAACCCCCCAGGTCTCAAATGTATGATCTCATTCACCTGAGCAGGAAGTGGCTACAGCCAGAGACTTTGTCCGCACCGGAGATTGTGGAACGTGTTGTGATGGATCGTTTCTTGAGAGCTCTTCCTACCGCCATTCAAAAGTGGGTAAGCCATGGAGACCCAGAAACGGCCGGTAAACTTGTGGATCGTGTAGAGAGATACTTGGCTGCAGAGAACCTGACGGCCTCTTCCAGAGACTCTCGGACTTTCCACCCTAAGACCAGACCATCCCCAGGGGCGGATAAGATGATTCCAAGGGGTGAGGGTGGAGAGAGTGAGAGGGTGGGAGCTCTGCCCAGGGTTTGGCGAGAACAGCCTGGGAAGTCGGGGGCTCAAGAGGCAGCCAAAAGGATTGTTTGCTACCGCTGCCGGCAAACGGGACATATTGCAGCAAATTGCCCGGTTGTGGAGGAACCCATGCAATGTGACTTTCTGACGGACAGACGTCAGTCGCTGTGTGCGACAGTCGCATGCACTGCCATTCGGGGAACTGAGAAACATTTATGCAAAATGTGTATTAATGGTAGAAATGTTGTGGTATTACTGGATTCAGGTAGCCTTGTGACCCTGATAAAGGCTGAATTAGTTAAAACAGAGGTCTCTGGGAATAGCAAGGTAGCTGTTATTTGTGTGCATGGGGACACCCAAGAGTATCCAGTGACTACAGTGTGTTTCAAGACCCCCAAAGGTACCCTCTCTCATCCAGTGGGGTTAGTATCTCAATTACCGCATGATGCCATTGTGGGAAGGGATTTTCCGAAGTTCTGGGAACTGTGGGATGATCCTGAGCCCCCCACTGGTGCCCCTATGTACCAGGAAGGTGATAGCCAGAACTCCTCTGAGAGTGGTGAGGACTCTCCAGAATTTCCCTTGTCAGTATTGGCAGGCGAGACTCAAGAAACTGGAGAGGAGCCCACCTCCTCAGACGAAAACCTACCGTCTGTGGAGTTTTCTGATCTTGAGGTTCACAGGGAAAATTTTGCCACAGAACAGTTAAAGGACCCCGCCCTAATAAAAGGCACGGGAAAACGTAGTGGAAATAGATGGCGAGTTAGTGAACCCAGATAATACCTGCACTTACCCATACTTCAGCGTAGAGAAGGACCTACTGTATCGGGTGGCAAAAAGGGCAGAAGAAACCGTTGAGCAGCTTGTGGTGCCCAAACCTTACAGGAAGTTGGTGTTGGAGTTGGCCCATGGGCACATTCTTGGAGGTCATCTGGGGACAGAGAAAACCCGAGAGAGGGTATTACAGAGATTCTATTGGCCTGGGGTGATGAAGGACATAGAAAATTATTGTTCCTCCTGCCCTGTGTGTCAGAGGTCGGCCCCGATGCCACATTTCCGTAGCCCGCTGGTCCCTCTACCCATCATTGAGGTCCCGTTTGAGAGGATCGCAATGGATTTGGTAGGTCCTATAATCAAGTCCGCTAGGGGGCACCAGTACATATTAGTTATAATGGACTATGCCACCCGTTATCCAGAAGCGATCCCTCTCCGAAATACCTCGGCCAAAACCATAGCCAAAGAGCTATCTCTTGTTTTTAGCCGGGTGGGTATTTGTAAAGAACTGCTTACGGACCAAGGTACACCCTTTATGTCCCGGGTTATGAAAGAGCTGTGTAAATTGTTCAAAGTGACGCAATTGCGTACGTCTGTGTATCACCCCCAAACCGATGGGCTGGTTGAAAGATTCAACAAAACCCTAAAACAAATGTTGAAGAAAGTGGTGGATAGAGATGGAAAGGATTGGGACTGTCTACTTCCTTATTTGATGTTTGCTATTAGGGAGGTGCCCCAATCCTCTACGGGATTCTCCCCCTTTGAGTTACTGTATGGGAGACACCCAAGAGGGCTGTTGGATATTGCCAAGGAAACTTGGGAAAGTGAGAGTTCTCCCCACAGGAGTGTGATTGAGCATGTCGCCCTGATGCAAGATCGAATTGCACAGGTAATGCCCATCGTGAAGGAACATTTGGCCCAAGCGCAGTTGGCACAGCAGAGAGTGTACAACCGTGGAGCCAAGACCCGTACCTTTTCCCCGGGGGATAGGATATTGGTACTTGTCCCTACGGTTGAAAGTAAATTCCTTGCCAAATGGCAAGGCCCCTACGAGATAATGGAAAAAGTGAGCGAAGTGAATTACAAGGTCAGACAACCAGGAAGGCGAAAGCCCGAACAGATCTATCACGTTAATCTGTTGAAAGCCTGGAGGGATAGAGAGTCCCTAGTCGCAGAAACTTGGTCACCAGCTCAAACTGGTTGCGTGATTCCGGAGGTTGGAATAGCAGCCACCTTGTCACAACCCCAACAACAGGAGGTTAAGGAGTTTGTGCTTCGCAACAAGGAGGTGTTCTCTGAACTGCCGGGACAAACATCTGGGGTAGAGCATGATATTATTACCCCGCCCGGTGAAAGGGTGAAGTTAAAACCCTATCGGATCCCAGAGGCCCGACGGGAGGCAATACGGGAGGAAGTACAGAAAATGCTGAACTTAGGGGTGATAGAGGAGTCCCAAAGTGATTGGTCTAGTCCCATTGTGTTGGTGCCTAAACCGGATGGGAGCTGGCGATTTTGTAACGATTTTCGTCAGTTGAACAAAGTTACAAAATTTGACACCTACCCCATGCCACGTATAGATGAGTTGATCGACCGGCTGGGAACAGCCCGATACATGACGACTCTTGACCTCACAAAAGGGTATTGGCAAATTCCCCTGGCCAAGTCGGCCAAAGAGAAAACCGCATTTGTAACCCCAGACGGGGCGTTCCAATATAAGAGAATGCCGTTCGGGTTACAGAATGCGCCGGCCACATTCCAGCGGAAAATGGACCAGATACTGAGGCCCCATCGGAAGTATGCTGCGGCTTACCTGGATGACGTAATTGTCCATAGCACAGATTGGGCCTCACATCTGCCAAAAGTGCAAGCAGTCCTAGACTCTATCCGGGAAGCGGGGTTTACGGCTAACCCCAAGAAGTGTACCATTGGGCAGGAGGAGGCCAAATATCTTGGGTACACCATTGGCAGGGGAGTAATAAAACCCCAACTCAACAAAGTCGAGGCCATCCAGAGTTGGCCACGTCCCAACAGCAAGAAGCAGGTACGAGCCTTTCTGGGAATCGCGGGTTATTATCGGCGCTTCATTCCCCACTTTGCTTCTAAGGCTGTGCCCCTAACCAACCTGACGAAAGGGAAAGGGTCGGTCATGATTAAATGGACCCCCGAGGCTGAGGCAGCGTTCCAATTCTTGAAACAAGCCTTATGTAGCCAGCCAGTGTTGTACTCACCCGACTTCTCTAAAGACTTTGTCGTACAAAGTGATGCGTCAGATGTGGGGTTAGGAGCAGTATTGTCCCAGGTCTGGAACGGGGAAGAGCACCCAGTCATTTACCTCAGCAGGAAGTTGAAGTCCCATGAGGTAAATTACGCCACGGTTGAAAAGGAGTGTTTAGCGGTGAAGTGGGCTCTAGATTCCCTTCGGTACTATCTGCTAGGTAGGCACTTTGACATGGTTACGGATCACGCTCCGTTAAAGTGGATGGCTCAAAACAAGGAGACAAATAGAAGAGTAAATAGGTGGTTCCTGGCCCTACAGGAATTCAACTTCACAGTAAAGCATCGCCCTGGCGTTCAAATGGGGAATGTGGATGCTTTGTCTCGAGTACATGAATGCCTGATTGCTGGTGTTCCAACCCCAAGGTTAAAACAAGAGGGGGGGGTATGTGACAGCAGGAAGGTAAAGTCACCTGGTTGCATCCAGGGGGGTAGGTATATTTCTCCCAGATTCAGGCTTTATGCCGACTTATACAACTAGGGAGAGAGTTGATGAAGCCCAGCTGAGGCTAGTGGGCTCATGGATGATTCATACCTCTAGGGAGAGTGCTGGGCGTCGTGCAGGCAGGGAGTTGATGAGACCAGCTGAAGCTTGTCAGCTCGTTTAAGGCCTCTATAAAAACTCCCAGCTTCATTAGGTGTTTGCTCATGCCTGGAACCAGACCTGTGTGGACTGTCTAGGGAGAGTGAACCCCTGTGCGGTGAGACAAAGCCTGTGTGGCTATTTGTTTGGACATTTACTAAACCAGGGACTTAGGGACTAGGACAGCACCAGGCTGATCCCAGTTGTTAGTTTAGGAAACCTGCATGTTTAGTCAGAGGTCAAGCTGACCAGGGTTTATTTTGTTTATGTTTCTTTTTGCTTTGCTGTGTTTTTGTCACTGTAAATAGAGAAATAAACCGCACCCTTTTGATCTTGAAAACCACAACCTCCGTCTGCTGGGCCTGTTTTTGTGTGGGGAGCCCATCCAAGGGGTCACACACACCCGCTGCCGAGCTAACCCCCTCACACAGTTTAAACCCCTTCTCCTGGGTCTTGGTGGCTATGGACAATTTGTGCGTCAGGGTAAAACATTTTTGCCAGTCAATAGTGGAGATAGTGCGACGGAGGTCTGTCTCCCAGGCCACCGTATACGGTGGGAGGCCAGGGGAGTAAACATCGAGCAGAAGGGAGTATAGTTGCGATACAACATGCGTTGGAGGTTCCACCTGCAGGAGCAGTTCCTCGAATCCCGTCGGTTCAGCAAGAATGTCTGTAATAGATGGTAAAGTCCGGATGTAGGAGGCAGTCTGTTGCCTCCGAAGCCACTGCATGGGGTGACGGGAGGTCAGACCGGTAGAGGTATCTGACCTCAAAGTGGGGTCTGCACGAAGGACCTGGGCAAGTCGCCTATGATCCTCTCTTCGCCATGGTCCGAATCTTGCTACCGACATAGCTGGCGGAAAGGCCGGGGTCCCAAAGAAGGGAGTCATAGGCCCCATGCGGTTTGATAAGCCCCTTCTGGACAGCATGCGATCCCAAATCTGGATCGTTTGATGGGTAAGGTCATTAAGAGGGCCCGAACCCCCCCCCGTACCGTAGGTAAGGTCCAGGGGAGAGCGGAGAGCTCAATTGGGCTCATGTGGCTTTCCAACTGAACCCAAAGCTTGGTTGAAGAATGATGGAACCAATCTAGTATGCGGGTGAGCACCGCTGCTTTATGGTATAGGGAGGCATCTGGGGCTCCAGCCCCCCCCGAGCCTTTGGAAGAGAAAGTGTTTCATACCGTATCCTGGGACGGGCTGCATTCCAAATAAATTTGGAAAACAGTTGGCGTATTTTCTTAAAGTACGAATTAGGTATGTGAATAGGGATGGTCTGAAACAAATACAGGAACCTAGGGAGAACATCCATTTTCAGGGCATTCACTCTACCTAGCCATGAGAGCCGTTTGGACGCATAAGTGATTAAATCTGACTGGGTCCTAAGAAGTAGGGGGGCAAAGTTCAAGGAAAAAAGTTGGGAAGCATCCGCCGGTATTTGAATTCCGAGATACCTTATGGAGGGGGAACCAGTTTTGAAGGGGAAAGAAGACGATAGTCTTTGCAGGGCCGACGTAGGCAGAGATATGTTGAGGATTTCCGATTTATTGTAGTTGACCTTGAAGTTGCTAACTTCTCCGAATTTCCGAAACTCCTGCAATACCAAGGGCAAGGATGTGTGAGGGTGTGTCATGAACAGGAGCAGATCATCTGCAAAGAGGGCAAGTTTAGTATGTGTGGGTCCGACTGTTATGCCTTGGATAGAAGAATTGTTACGTAGAGCAATAGCTAGATGTTCCATAGTGAGAACGTAGAGGAGGGGGGACAATGGGCATCCCTGTCGCGTCCCGTTAGATACAGAGAAGGCTGGAGATAGCGAGCCATTTAGTCTAATCCTAGCATATGGAGAGGAGTAAAGGGACATTATTCTCGCCATCATATTGGTTCCCACGCCTATTTGTTGCAGGGATAGTCAAAGGAACTGCCAGTCTACTCGGTCGAATGCCTTCTCGGCATCGACTGTTAAGAGGCATAGTGGGATATCGTGGGACCGGGCATAGTTGGTTAAAAGAAGGGTCTTCAGGGTATTGTCCCTAGCCTCACGGCCACTCACAAAGCTGACCTGGTCTAGGTGTATTATCCCAGGCAACAATGGTTGTAATCTATTGGCTAGGATTTTAGCAAAGACTTTCAAATCGACCCCAATCAAGGAGATCGGCCTATAGCTTGCACAAAGAGTGGGGTCTTTGCCTGGCTTTGGGATGAGGGATATGTGAGCCTCAAGTGTTTGTGGAGGGAACACTGAACCCTCCGACAAAGAGTTGAACACCTTAGTTAGAAAGGGCGTGAGGAGGGTGGCAAAAAGTTTGTAGAACTTAGGAGTAAAGCCGTCTGGGCCCGGGCTCTTTCCACTCGGTGTACCCGCTATGGCTTTGGTGACTTCATCTTCTGTGATTGAGGTTTCCAGATCAGCGATGACGTCATCGTCTAATGTAGGGAGCGCGGTTTCCAATACACATGACATCTGGTCCTCCACCCCGGAGAAAGGGGAACTTGTCCCCTGAGTCTTAGGGATATTGTACAGGGACTGATAAAAGTCCCTGAATTCCCCCGCCATCTTAGTGGGTGAGGATACCATTTCCCCCTGTGCCCCCCGAATATGAGGCACAAAGGCGGAGGTTGTTTTTGGGTGCAGGGAGCGAGCCAGTGGCCTACCACATTTATCTCGAAACTTATATTGATGGAAAGTGAGCTTATCTGCATATGTACGTGCAGAGGCTTCATAAAGTTCTCTAAGTTGTGATCGTGCCCTAGAAACGTCCGCCAGCATTGTCACTGTCGGGGATCGTTTGTGCTCAGTTTCTAAGTTTCTAAGCGTTTTATTTGCTGCCTCTATGGCGGCTGAGCGCTCCTTTTTAAGACGCGTACCCATTTGGATAAAGGTACCACGTAGGACAGCCTTAAGTGCCTCCCATTGAAAGGGCAACGATGTCGTATCCAAAGCGTGGTCCGCAAAAAAGTTAGAGATTGTATCTGAAACCCTTGTCACACATTCCGGGTTCGTAAGCAGCGAATCGTTCAAGCGCCATGACCATTCCCTAATCGGAGTGGAAGGGAGCGAGAATGTCATGTGTATAGGAGAATGGTCAGACCAGACCATTGGGTCTATGGTGCATTCCGGGGACCAATCCAGGCAGCTATGGTCACTCATTAGGTAATCTATGCGACTATAGGTGTGATGAACATGGGAGAAGTGGGTATAGTTACGGGCCGTGGGGTGCAGCACTCTCCAAACGTCCACCAGACGCAGATCGTAGAATGCCCGTTTCAGAGCCCTCAGTTTGGGGAAGGAGATACACGATCGCGAGGTGGAGGAATCTAAAAGTGGTTCAAGAGGGGTGTTAAAATCTCCCCCCAATATGAGCTTACCCTCCCTGAATCCTGACAAAATCCTCATGTATTGTAACGCGGCCGATACTTGATTAACATTAGGAAGGTAAATGTTAGCTACTGTAAATTTGGTACCCCATAACACGAATTTCACAAAAACATACCTCCCCTGGGGGTCCGAGAGATGGTCAAGCACCTCTATAGGGAGCGTCTTATGGAAGGCCACAGACACTCCCTTGGCTTTCTGGGTTGGGCTAGTGCTGTGGAACCACCTGTTGAAGTATCTGTTGGAACAGGAAGGGGTGGAGGCAGAGTGAAAATGTGTCTCTTGGAGAAGAAGCACATTGACTTGGCGTTTGTGCATTTGATACAGGATTTGTCCTCTTTTGGAGGCAATATTGAGCCCATTGACATTGTAGGAACAGAATTGTAACCTAGGGTGAGAGGTCACTGTGTGGGCCATGATGGAGCGATGGGGGGGGAGGGGGGAGGAGAGAGAGAAGAAGAAAAAAAAGAAAAGCGGGGAAGAAAAAAAGGGGGGAAACACAACAGGGGAGGAAGAGAGAAGGTAGAGCGAGGCGGGGGAGAGATTGAACGTAGAGAGCACCTGGGGAAGGCGGCTCAAGAATACTAAAGTGTGCGCAAAAACGTAACACTTCGTGAAATATCACGTAGTAGGCACTAACTGTGCCAATCCTATTTAGGGGGAGAGAACGGGGTTAGAACAGCTGAGTTGTGATCCCGACAACCTAACAGGCATATATAACATAACTGTAAGTGTAACACACCCAATGACCGTGGCATCTAATGCTCAACTGCCTAGTCACTAAAGGGCAGAGTGTCGGACTAATACCATTGGTACGCTGGAGTGTAATAAACAGTCTAAAATTACATAGAAAAATAACATCAACGTAGAACAAGGTGTACACAAACTGGTGACAGAATAAAGGCACAGGTATTCCCGCGTAAGCATGCGAGGGTTGGAAGCACCAATTACTACATTTATAGCAGCATTAACTATGATAGTTGTCACGGCTTAGCTCAGATATCTGTGTAAACGCACAGAAGGTGTCAGTGATAAGGCCAGTCAGTCCCAAGCTCCAGGGACATAGATGTCCAGAGCCCGAGGGAAGACCCGGAGGTCCCCGGACAAGCCAAAGGGCTATGCCCGGGAAACACCAAGCCAGCCAGTAGAGCCAATGCCGTGAAAGAACATATCAACACCACCAACCGCCTTTCCAAAGCCCCCGCAAGCACAACCGCACCAGCTGAGGGCAAGGAAACATTCTCCGTGCCAAGCGAGACAACTAAACCGTCAGCAGCACTTAGATAACAAAGTGAGCAAGAGTCAGCGGGGTGGATACGCAAGTAAAACCGTGAGTACAAAACAAAATAGAGAAAACAGTAGGCAAACCTGGCCGGAGTCTCATAAAGGAACTGTAGTCACCTGGTGGACTAAAGGACATATCAAAAAAGAACCATTTCAGGTCTCGGACGACAGAATCTGGATCAGTCCTCTGGTGACGTGGCTCGCCGTACTCTAGGACCGGAAGGTACCGATCTAGACTGTGGGCGTCCTCGACGCTGTAGAGGAGGGCCCGGTAGCCGCTGACGGTCATCTGGGGGGTCCAACCAGTTCGGGATGACAATAGGGTCCCGGTCCAGGAACAGGAAGAAGGCAGGAAGCTGGTCCGGGTCTGACAGCACAAATTTGTGGTTATCTTCTCGGGTCACTTTGATGCTGAAGGGGTGGCCCCAAGTGTACGTGGCGCCTACTTGGCGAATCAAGTCCAGCAGAGGACGGACCGCTCGCCGCATGTACAGCGTGTTGCGGGAGAGGTCCGGGTAGAGGTGTATAGGTGATCCGTGAAAGTCCAGTGGCCCCAGGCCTTGCGCAAAATTTCTTCCTTCAGGGTATAGTAGTGCACCCGGCAAAGTACGTCACGAGGGCGGTCCCTGCGGTCACCCCCATGCCTCCCACTCTATGCACTCTGTCCAATTCAATGGGAGATGTAACTTCCCTGCCCAGGACCTGATTGAGGATAGCGATGACAGTGGGTTTGAGATCGGCACCTGATGTAGCCTCCGGGACCCCCTGCAGCCGGATGTTGTTCCTGCGGCTCCGGTTCTCACTATCTTCTGCCAACGACCGTTTTAACAGCTACACCTTGTTTGCAGTTCTGGTAAGGGTCAGGCGAGTGGTACTTTCCATAGTCCCTCTCCAGAACCAAAGAGGCATGCCGGTCATATTGACACTTCCTGAGAAGGAGTTTCACTTCGGAGATTGCCCCAGGATCTCCTCCTCTCGAAACAAGAATATCCAGCTTCCTCCGTAAACGTTGGTAGGTCATGTATTTATTAAACTGATTTCTATTGGCTAGGCCCCTGAAGAATCCAGCGATCCTCTTTTTGGTCAGCTCCCACCACTCAGCCTTGCTGCTACAAAAGTCCAGGATGGTCACCTGTGCCTGAAAGAATTCCTCAAAGGATTGTCTAACATGTTCTTCCTTGAGTAGTGTCGAATTTAATCTCCAGATGCCCTTGCCCCTCTGAGGGGCGTCTGAAGCATTCAGTACCACAGATAGCATACAGTGATCAGAGAACTCTACTGCCTGCACCACTGGGGGCGAGAAAGCAGAGGCCTCCTTCAAAAAAAACCTATCTATCCTACTCTGACTATTACCACGATGAAAAGTGAACCCGGTGTCATCTGGGAGGTGCTTAATGTGCACATCCACAAGACCAGCATCCCTAATCATACTATTTAAAAAAACGCTATCATATCCCAGCCTGTCCTTGAAGTCCTTCCTGTCCTTGGGCCTAGTTACTGTATTAAAGTCACCTCCAAAGACCACTTGCCGGGATGTAAAAAGAAATGGCTTGATCCTTGTAAAAAGGCATTTCCTGTCCCACTTTGTGTGCGGCCCATAAACATTGATTAGGCGCAGGTCCTGCCCTTCCACAAGGACGTCTAAGACCATACATCTCCCAATCTCCACCTCAATAACCCGCCGGACAGTTACCATGCCGGTTTTAAACAACACCGCCACACCGCCGTAAGGCTCGGCCGCAAGAGACCAGTAAGATGGACCATACCTCCACTCTCTCTTGGCCATATGAATATCTGCCAAGGAGGTGAGCCTAGTCTCTTGCAAAAATAAAATTTCAGCATCTAATTGGCTGAACAAAAAGAAGGCCATAGAACGAGCTCTTACTGACTTAATGCTGGCGACATTAATTGTCACCACTTTTAACGGAGGGGGAACCGCCATTTGGGTTATTGGGTGGATTGCTTCTTAGCTCCCCTCTGCTGCTCATCACCAGAAGCCTCTCTCTTTCTAGAGGCCGCCTCAAAGTCCATTTCGGAATCGGAACTTCTTTCAGAAGAAGCTCCAGATGAAGACATATCCCACTTGGAGGACCTATGATGGCTGGAGACAGGAACCGGAGCTTCCCGTCCCCGTTCCGTCCTCACCGCCTGCCTCTTCCGCCTCCCAACCTTCCTTCTCTCTTCCAGGTACCGCAGGTCAGCCTCAGAGATGCCCTCATCTCTTATTTTTTTCTTTAAAGTCTTTCCACAAGACTTCTTTACAGAGGAAGGGGCGCCCTTTTTAGTACACGCTGGTGGGGGGGGTGATCCCTTTAAGTCAGACTCGGGAGGGGTAGACTCCTGGGGGGTAACTGACTCGGGGGGCACAGACTTGGAAGGTTCCGACACAAGAGGAGAGGGTACAGTAGGCTGGGGGGACACAGAGACAGAAACAGAAGGAGTACTTACAGACACAGGAGGGGTGGCCACAGGAACTGGAGAGGGATCCTTAGCAGGACCAGGGGAGGGGGTCACCGCAGAGGAGGATGGTACACCAGGGGTCTCACCCTCCATCCTGTCCAGCCTTGACATGTCCTCTACTACCTCCTTCTCCATATTGTGCCAGGCTTCAGGACATCTGCTGTAGGGGTGGCCAAGGCGCAGGCACAGATTGCACCTGATCATCTTAGTGCAGTCCTTAGCCATATGACCCTGACCCCGACACACTGAACACATCAAGGCTGAACAGGAGGAGCTCAAGTGCCCCTTTTCTCCACAGCGGTGACACAGCTTCGGCTGACCAGGGTAGAAAACAGTCATCCTATCCCTCCCTATGAAAGCTGAGGAGGGCAAGTGACGGACAACATTCCCATCCCTGGCCAACCTGACTGTTACCGACCATCCCCCAGTCCAGATGTTACGCTCATCATGGATTTTATTAGGTTTGGTCAAAACTTCCCCATAGTTCCTTAACCAGACCTCTAGATCCCGAGCAGGAACACTCTCATTGGTCAGGATAATGGTTATTTTTTTTACTGTTGACCTCTGAGAAACCGCAACTGGGACCAGACCTTCCCATTCAGGTCTTGACCCGCACCGAGCCTCATATCGCTCCCAGAACAGGTCAAGACCCTCTGGCCTGGTGAAACTAACCGTATAGTCCCTTGTCCCAGCTACGTGTATAAAGGCATACAGGTCATTTGCACCAAAACCCATCTCCAATATCAAGTCCACCACTGCACGCCGTGCTGGAGGGATGGCACCACCTTCCCATTTCAGGATAACTACATTACGTCTTGGACCCCCAGCAGAAGCAAGAGACCCAAGACCAGATCTTGGGGTGCTCAAGGTGGCAGCTTGCAGTGGAAAACCCCGCTTGGGAGCGGGACTACCAGGAGCAGAGTGTGCCACCTGTGCAAAAGTAGGTTTATCAGGGCCAAGGGCTGACACTGAAGCCACATCACTCTGTATATTATTATTATTATCAACTGTATGAACTGAAATGGCAGGATCTGTAGCAGGATTGTTCATCACACTGGTACTGGGGTGATTGTTATCAGTCACAGAACTATTCAAATTCCCATCAGGAATAGTCACAGTTGCTGCAATACCAGCTGTCTCCTGATGCTGCACTGTAGAGTCCTCAGCAGCAGTGGGGCAAACAGCTTTGGACTCAGCCAAAGAAGGGTTAATGGGCTGTTCTGACACTTGCAGTCCATCCACAGAAATGACATTTTTTAAATGTAACTCTTGCTGCATTGCAGCCTCAGCAGGCACAACATTGCTGCATACAGGACTAGCAGCCTGATTGTCATTAGGCACATTGTCAGTCACAGTGTTAAAAGGAACAAAAACAGTCTTATCCACAACATGGGACTTAGCAGGCTTCACTTTATCAGGTACATCATCAGTAATGTCTTCCTCATTAAACACCATCTGATCCCCCCGCATAGGAGACTCCATTACCTGGATGGCCCTCAGCATACCTCCTGAATCTTGGGAAGGCCTGGGGCTGCTTACCTCTCCCTGGGGGGGCAGGGGGTCAGAACTGGGGGTCTCCTCCTCCTCCACCTCCATCTTTGTCACCCTTCCAAACCTTTTGTCGTTACAAAATTTTTCTTTAAAGGGCCCATCTCTGCCTTCCATCATGGCCACGATGGTCTCCTGATGATCCACACGGACCTTGGCCAGCTGGATTTCCGGATCCATGGATCCCCGTTTCTGGCTGTGTAAGCCCTCACGTTGCCTTCGCAGGCGCTTCAACTCCGCTCTCAACTTGTAGAGCTTGTCCCTCTCCCTGTTCAGGACCTTAATCCCGGCCACCACTCGCTCCCGAATGGCCTCCGAGCCTTCATCCTCACCAGGGGCAGAGAGATCGGCTTGTGCAGAGGCAGGCAGTTCACCTGATGGCCCAGGAGATGGCTGGGAGCCTCCAGCAGGAGAAGCCCCGCTGCCCTCCATGGCCTCCCCAGAAAGGGGGCCAGGGAGCTGGGATAGATTTCACCACCACTCCCTTCTCACAGAGCAGCTTCAGAGGCACCTTCTTCCTGACACACCTGTGCTCCAATGATGGGCGGGGCACTATTCCTCCCACTGACACCAAAGATGTTACTGTTGATCTTTTATTGAAAAGAATCAAGCAACCAATTTTATACAAAAGTAAAAAACAAAACCATGGTACAAAACTTCAACAGAAAACAAAGGAATACACATCCATGTTCAGAATATATACAATATATACATAATCCACGACCAAAACATCCCTAGAAAACTATCTACATAAAGCAGCAGAGAGGGCCTAAGAGGCACAACCCATCACCTATGTACGCAGCCATTTATCAAAAATTCATCAAAAATACTGATAATCTAGGGTGATAAGAGACAGACAGCCACACCCGGGAAAGAGACTCCTGGCAGTCAGGGAGGCTTGAAACCCCTCCACGCCTTCAACCAAGCCCCCTGACCCCGCTTGTCTCTCTCAAGCTCCCGAATCTTCCCCACCTCATGCAAAATGTCATACACCACCACCTCAACAGGAAGGAGTTTTTGCCGAATGCTGACCTGACACCGTGCATTCCAGGTGAAATAACGGACTACTAGGCTAACTAAAAAAAGTGTATCCAAACAAAAAACTCCACCGGTATTGAATGCTCCGTACACCCACTCAGCATAACCCAGCCTGGAGAGGAAAGGGACACCGAGGGCCCGCCCCACCTGTTTGTACACCTCTATGTTAAAAGGGCAATGAAGCAGAAAATGGTCCATAGTCTCCTCCTCATCTGCACACTCCTCCCGAGGACAGCTACGATCCATCCCACTGCGGAATTTCAAATTGCCCCGAACATAGAGCTTCCCATGGAAGCACAACCAGGCCAGATCCCTAAATTTAGGGGGTACTCTATCCAAATTAATCAGTCTTAACCCCGCCCTCAAAACTGGGCCCGGGCAATCCCTTAAGGCCAGTGGGTCATGAAAGACTTCGCTCAAGACTCGACTCATAAGGACTTTCCTTGGAACCGATCTGAGATCTTCAGCCGACAATCGCCACTGCCGCAGTAACTTCAGGCACGGAGCGACATAGGCTGGTAGCTGACCACGATGACCCCTGCGATTCTTCACTTGGCCACCTTCTTCCCAAAGTCGTAGAAAAGGCCTAAACCAAGATCTAAATATGCCTACCCATCCAGGAGGTTCCACTGCAAGCATATTACCAATGTTAAACTTTAGAAATAGCAGTGAAAAGAAAAGAACTGGGTTGACCATACCTAAGCCACCCTCCCTCCTGGATAGGTAGGTGACATTCCTCTTGATGGGGTTCAGTCTGTTCCCCCACAGCATCTGGAAGAACACACTACTGACCCTAGCATAGAGAGACACTGGCAAGATGCAGACAAAGCTGACATACAAGAAGATCGGAATCAGGTAAGTCTTAATCAGATCAACCCTTTCCCTCATAGATAACTTCCATCTCTTCCAGCTGACCACCTTAGTATTGGCAATTTCCAGTCTGCCTTCCCAGTTTTTGAGGCCATAATCGCCGGGTCCAAATTCAATGCCTAGTATCTTAATTCTTTCCTGGGGCACTGGAAAGGTGTCCGGGAGATCAAAACCCTCACCATCCTTTCCCATCCAGAAAACTTCAGTCTTTTCCTGATTGATCTTGGAGCCTGATGCTTCAGAATACCGTGATGTCAGAGAGACCACCTCCTCCGCTTCATCCGTCCCAGTGACAATCACCGACACATCATCCGCATAGGCAACAACCCTCAATGGCGGCTCACCCGGGAGCCCCACTGGTACCCCACACAACATGCCGCTCTCTAGCCTCCTGATGAAGGGGTCGATTGCAAACACATAGAGCAGGGGACTCAGGGGACAACCCTGGCGCACCCCGGAGCCAACCCCAAAGGACTGTCCAACCCAACCATTAACAAGAGGGAAGCTTTCTGCCCCCTTATACAAGACTTTCAGCCAATCGACAAAACCACCCGGCAGACCGTACTTACTAAGGAGCAACCACAGGTACTCATGGTTAACACTAGGGATGAGCTTCGTGTTCGAGTCGAACATACGTTCGACTCGAACATCGGCTGTTCGATCGTTCGACGAAGATCGAACGATTTGGGCCGTTCGCGCCAAATTCGAGTGACGCGAACGGCCCACAATGCACTACGCCATCGCAGTGTCATCCAGGCGCTGTGATTGGCCAAGCATGCACTGTGACCCCGCATGCTTGGCCAATCACAGCGCCGGCAGCGAGGAGAGCAATGATTGGCCACAGGCAGGATGCCTGTGGCCAATTATTGCTGAGGGTGTTTAGTACACGCCCCACACTATAAAAGGCCGCCAGCACGGCGGCCTAGTGTAGTGTGTTCCGGAGCAGGGATAGAGCAGCATAGGCAGGGACAGTGACTGTTATTTCTTTCTTGCTTAACCTGGATTCCTTTAGTTTAGGGAAAGAGAAGGATAGGTAGGGAGAGTGTCAGTGTGTTTTGTGCTTGTGCTATAGTGTGCTTAAAAAAAACATTTATTCTAGGGACAGAAAACTGTAGGTAGGGACAGTGTCAGTTTCTTTCACTCTGCAAGTCCTTGTTTCCAGGGACCTGGAAGGACAGTGAGTGAATTGTCCTTGTGCTATATTGTGCTTAAAAAAACATTTATTCTAGGGACAGAAAACTGTAGGTAGGGAGAGTGTCAGTTTCTTTCACTCTGCAAGTCCTTGTTTCCAGGGACCTGTAAGGACAGTGAGTGAATTGTCCTTGTGCTATATTGTGCTTAAAAAAACATTTATTCTAGGGACAGAAAACTGTAGGTAGG
Source organism: Rana muscosa (assembly GCA_029206835.1). Lineage (NCBI taxonomy): Eukaryota > Metazoa > Chordata > Amphibia > Anura > Ranidae > Rana > Rana muscosa. Next base: position 48,543,550 of record CM055127.1, read on the forward strand.
GAGAGTGTCAGTTTATTTCACTCTGCAAGTCCTTGTTTCCAGGGACCTGGAAGGACAGTGAGTGAATTCTCCTTGTGCTATATTGTGCTTAAAAAAAACATTTATTCTAGGGACAGAAAACTGTAGGTAGGGACAGTGTCAGTTTCTTTCACTCTGCAAGTCCTTGTTTGCAGGGACCTGTAAGGACAGTGAGTGAATTGTCCTTGTGCTATATTGTGATTAAAAAAAACATTTTTTCTAGGGACAGAAAACTGTAGGTAGGGAGAGTGTTTTTTTTCTTTCACTCTGCAAGTCCTTGTTTCCAGGGACCTGTAAGGACAGTGAGTGAATTGTCCTTGTGCTATATTGTGCTTAAAAAAAACATTTTTTCTAGGGACAGAAAACTGTAGGTAGGGAGAGTGTTTTTTTTCTTTCACTCTGCAAGTCCTTGTTTCCAGGGACCTGTAAGGACAGTGAGTGAATTGTCCTTGTGCTATATTGTGCTTAAAAAAAACATTTATTCTAGGGACAGAAAACTGTAGGTAGGGAGAGTGTCAGTTTATTTCACTCTGCAAGTCCTTGTTTCCAGGGACCTGTAAGGACAGTGAGTGAATTGTCCTTGTGCTATATTGTGATTAAAAAAAACATTTTTTCTAGGGACAGAAAACTGTAGGTAGGGAGAGTGTTTTTTTTCTTTCACTCTGCAAGTCCTTGTTTCCAGGGACCTGGAAGGACAGTGAGTGAATTGTTCTTGTGCTATATTGTGCTTAAAAAAAACATTTATTCTAGGGACAGAAAACTGTAGGTAGGGAGAGTGTCAGTTTATTTCACTCTGCAAGTCCTTGTTTCCAGGGACCTGGAAGGACAGTGAGTGAATTGTCCTTGTGTTATATTGTGATTAAAAAAAACATTTTTTCTAGGGACAGAAAACTGTAGGTAGGGAGAGTGTTTTTTTTCTTTCACTCTGCAAGTCCTTGTTTCCAGGGACCTGGAAGGACAGTGAGTGAATTCTCCTTGTGCTATATTGTGCTTAAAAAAAACATTTATTCTAGGGACAGAAAACTGTAGGTAGGGAGAGTGTCAGTTTATTTCACTCTGCAAGTCCTTGTTTCCAGGGACCTGGAAGGACAGTGAGTGAATTGTCCTTGTGCTATATTGTGATTAAAAAAAACATTTTTTCTAGGGACAGAAAACTGTAGGTAGGGAGAGTGTTTTTTTTCTTTCACTCTGCAAGTCCTTGTTTCCAGGGACCTGGAAGGACAGTGAGTGAATTCTCCTTGTGCTATATTGTGCTTAAAAAAAACATTTATTCTAGGGACAGAAAACTGTAGGTAGGGAGAGTGTCAGTTTATTTCACTCTGCAAGTCCTTGTTTCCAGGGACCTGGAAGGACAGTGAGTGAATTGTCCTTGTGCTATATTGTGATTAAAAAAAACATTTATTCTAGGGACAGAAAACTGTAGGTAGGGAGAGTGTCAGTTTATTTCACTCTGCAAGTCCTTGTTTCCAGGGACCTGTAAGGACAGTGAGTGAATTGTCCTTGTGCTATATTGTGATTAAAAAAAACATTTTTTCTAGGGACAGAAAACTGTAGGTAGGGAGAGTGTTTTTTTTCTTTCACTCTGCAAGTCCTTGTTTCCAGGAACCTGTAAGGACAGTGAGTGAATTGTCCTTGTGCTATATTGTGCTTAAAAAAAACATTTATTCTAGGGACAGAAAACTGTAGGTAGGGAGAGTGTCAGTTTATTTCACTCTGCAAGTCCTTGTTTCCAGGGACCTGTAAGGACAGTGAGTGAATTGTCCTTGTGCTATATTGTGATTAAAAAAAACATTTTTTCTAGGGACAGAAAACTGTAGGTAGGGAGAGTGTTTTTTTTCTTTCACTCTGCAAGTCCTTGTTTCCAGGGACCTGTAAGGACAGTGAGTGAATTGTTCTTGTGCTATATTGTGCTTAAAAAAAACATTTATTCTAGGGACAGAAAACTGTAGGTAGGGAGAGTGTCAGTTTATTTCACTCTGCAAGTCCTTGTTTCCAGGGACCTGGAAGGACAGTGAGTGAATTGTCCTTGTGTTATATTGTGATTAAAAAAAACATTTTTTCTAGGGACAGAAAACTGTAGGTAGGGAGAGTGTTTTTTTTCTTTCACTCTGCAAGTCCTTGTTTCCAGGGACCTGGAAGGACAGTGAGTGAATTCTCCTTGTGCTATATTGTGCTTAAAAAAAACATTTATTCTAGGGACAGAAAACTGTAGGTAGGGAGAGTGTCAGTTTATTTCACTCTGCAAGTCCTTGTTTCCAGGGACCTGGAAGGACAGTGAGTGAATTGTCCTTGTGCTATATTGTGATTAAAAAAAACATTTTTTCTAGGGACAGAAAACTGTAGGTAGGGAGAGTGTTTTTTTTCTTTCACTCTGCAAGTCCTTGTTTCCAGGGACCTGGAAGGACAGTGAGTGAATTCTCCTTGTGCTATATTGTGCTTAAAAAAAACATTTATTCTAGGGACAGAAAACTGTAGGTAGGGAGAGTGTCAGTTTATTTCACTCTGCAAGTCCTTGTTTCCAGGGACCTGGAAGGACAGTGAGTGAATTGTCCTTGTGCTATATTGTGATTAAAAAAAACATTTATTCTAGGGACAGAAAACTGTAGGTAGGGAGAGTGTCAGTTTATTTCACTCTGCAAGTCCTTGTTTCCAGGGACCTGTAAGGACAGTGAGTGAATTGTCCTTGTGCTATATTGTGATTAAAAAAAACATTTATTCTAGGGACAGAAAACTGTAGGTAGGGAGAGTGTCAGTTTATTTCACTCTGCAAGTCCTTGTTTCCAGGGACCTGGAAGGACAGTGAGTGAATTGTCCTTGTGTTATATTGTGATTAAAAAAAACATTTTTTCTAGGGACAGAAAACTGTAGGTAGGGAGAGTGTTTTTTTTCTTTCACTCTGCAAGTCCTTGTTTCCAGGGACCTGGAAGGACAGTGAGTGAATTCTCCTTGTGCTATATTGTGCTTAAAAAAAACATTTATTCTAGGGACAGAAAACTGTAGGTAGGGAGAGTGTCAGTTTATTTCACTCTGCAAGTCCTTGTTTCCAGGGACCTGGAAGGACAGTGAGTGAATTGTCCTTGTGCTATATTGTGATTAAAAAAAACATTTTTTCTAGGGACAGAAAACTGTAGGTAGGGAGAGTGTTTTTTTTCTTTCACTCTGCAAGTCCTTGTTTCCAGGGACCTGGAAGGACAGTGAGTGAATTCTCCTTGTGCTATATTGTGCTTAAAAAAAACATTTATTCTAGGGACAGAAAACTGTAGGTGGGGAGAGTGTCAGTTTATTTCACTCTGCAAGTCCTTGTTTCCAGGGACCTGGAAGGACAGTGAGTGAATTGTCCTTGTGCTATATTGTGATTAAAAAAAACATTTATTCTAGGGACAGAAAACTGTAGGTAGGGAGAGTGTCAGTTTATTTCACTCTGCAAGTCCTTGTTTCCAGGGACCTGTAAGGACAGTGAGTGAATTGTCCTTGTGCTATATTGTGATTAAAAAAAACATTTTTTCTAGGGACAGAAAACTGTAGGTAGGGAGAGTGTTTTTTTTCTTTCACTCTGCAAGTCCTTGTTTCCAGGGACCTGTAAGGACAGTGAGTGAATTGTCCTTGTGCTATATTGTGCTTAAAAAAAACATTTATTCTAGGGACAGAAAACTGTAGGTAGGGAGAGTGTCAGTTTATTTCACTCTGCAAGTCCTTGTTTCCAGGGACCTGGAAGGACAGTGAGTGAATTGTCCTTGTGCTATATTGTGATTAAAAAAAACATTTATTCTAGGGACAGAAAACTGTAGGTAGGGAGAGTGTCAGTTTATTTCACTCTGCAAGTCCTTGTTTCCAGGGACCTGTAAGGACAGTGAGTGAATTGTCCTTGTGCTATATTGTGATTAAAAAAAACATTTTTTCTAGGGACAGAAAACTGTAGGTAGGGAGAGTGTTTTTTTTCTTTCACTCTGCAAGTCCTTGTTTCCAGGGACCTGTAAGGACAGTGAGTGAATTGTCCTTGTGCTATATTGTGCTTAAAAAAAACATTTATTCTAGGGACAGAAAACTGTAGGTAGGGAGAGTGTCAGTTTATTTCACTCTGCAAGTCCTTGTTTCCAGGGACCTGGAAGGACAGTGAGTGAATTGTCCTTGTGCTATATTGTGATTAAAAAAAACATTTTTTCTAGGGACAGAAAACTGTAGGTAGGGAGAGTGTTTTTTTTCTTTCACTCTGCAAGTCCTTGTTTCCAGGGACCTGGAAGGACAGTGAGTGAATTCTCCTTGTGCTATATTGTGCTTAAAAAAAACATTTATTCTAGGGACAGAAAACTGTAGGTAGGGAGAGTGTCAGTTTATTTCACTCTGCAAGTCCTTGTTTCCAGGGACCTGGAAGGACAGTGAGTGAATTGTCCTTGTGCTATATTGTGATTAAAAAAAACATTTTTTCTAGGGACAGAAAACTGTAGGTAGGGAGAGTGTTTTTTTTCTTTCACTCTGCAAGTCCTTGTTTCCAGGGACCTGGAAGGACAGTGAGTGAATTCTCCTTGTGCTATATTGTGCTTAAAAAAAACATTTATTCTAGGGACAGAAAACTGTAGGTAGGGAGAGTGTCAGTTTATTTCACTCTGCAAGTCCTTGTTTCCAGGGACCTGGAAGGACAGTGAGTGAATTGTCCTTGTGCTATATTGTGATTAAAAAAAACATTTATTCTAGGGACAGAAAACTGTAGGTAGGGAGAGTGTCAGTTTATTTCACTCTGCAAGTCCTTGTTTCCAGGGACCTGTAAGGACAGTGAGTGAATTGTCCTTGTGCTATATTGTGATTAAAAAAAACATTTTTTCTAGGGACAGAAAACTGTAGGTAGGGAGAGTGTTTTTTTTCTTTCACTCTGCAAGTCCTTGTTTCCAGGGACCTGTAAGGACAGTGAGTGAATTGTCCTTGTGCTATATTGTGCTTAAAAAAAACATTTATTCTAGGGACAGAAAACTGTAGGTAGGGAGAGTGTCAGTTTATTTCACTCTGCAAGTCCTTGTTTCCAGGGACCTGGAAGGACAGTGAGTGAATTGTCCTTGTGCTATATTGTGATTAAAAAAAACATTTATTCTAGGGACAGAAAACTGTAGGTAGGGAGAGTGTCAGTTTCTTTCACTGTGAAAGTCCTTGTTTCAAGGGACAGAGAAGGACACCTGAAGGTAGCCCTTATTGCTTTTTTCCCATCTCCCTGCAGGCCATCTATTAGAATGTCTGGAAGGCAAACAAGGAGAGGCAGACAGTCAGGAGGCAATAAAAGAGGGCAAGCAGGCTCTGTGTCTGGGGGTAACAGTGCTGGTCGTGGACGCGGTGCATTGTCATCAGCACATGGCCATGGGACACGCTTGTCCTTCTTTTCGGCAGCTGGACATGTTGAGCCACATCATGCCGAAGACTTGGTAGAGTGGATGACCAAGCCCTCCTCCTCCTCCTCATCCTCTCTCACCCAGGCTCAGGGTACTGGAAAAGCAGCTGCCAAAGCGTCGTCTTCCCTGGTATCAATGTCAGACAAATCATCAGTCACTCCTTCCCTAGACCCACCATGTCCTCCTCCTGAGGATTCCCCCGAACTGTTTCAGCACAGTGTTGGGTACATGCTCCAGGAGGATGCCCAGCGTTTCGAAGGGTCTGATGATGAAACCCAGCTAGAGGAAGGCAGTAGCGTGAGAGCAGACAGAGGGGATGCTCAAGAAGGACACCAATCTGGCAGTCATGTTCCAGCAGCTGCAGCATACTGCCAGATTGGCTCCAGTGATGAGGAGGGAGGGGATGATGAGGTCACTGACTCCACGTGGGTGCCTAATAGGAGAGAGGAGGAGGAGGAGGATGAGGAGGAGGCACATCTCCAACGAGGCAGGATGCCCTTTGGTGGCCAGCGTAAGGGCAGTACACCGACGGAATCACACCGCAGAGCTCCGCCTGTGCAGGGCGCTGCCTCTGCCCGTCATTCAAAAAGTTCTTTGGTGTGGGCCTTTTTTGAGGCTAGTGCATCAGATCGCACAGCTGCTGTTTGCAACATATGTCTCAAGCGTATATCGCGTGGCCAAAACATCAGCCGCTTGGGTACCACATGCCTGACCAGACATATGTTGACCTGCCATGCAGCTCGTTGGCAAGCCTACCTCAAAGACCCACACCAAAGAACAAAGCGGACCTCTCCTTGCACCGCATCAGCTGGGATCTCCAACCCCACTATAACTTCAGTCCTCTCTGAAACATGCACTGAGAGGAATGAAGGTGTAGAATTAGGTGTGTCACAGCCAAGTACTTGCGCCCACTCTGCTAGCAGTACACCGACGTCCGATTCTAGCAGGCAAATTTCCCTGCCCCAGCTGCTGGACCGTCGAAAGAAGTTCACTCCCAGCCATCCACATGCCCAGCGGTTGAATGCTAGCTTGGCTAAATTGCTAGCGCTTCAACTGCTGCCTTTTCAGTTGGTAGACTCGGCCCCCTTCCGTGAGTTTGTGCAATGTGCAGTTCCTCAGTGGCAGGTTCCCAAACGCCACTTTTTCTCACGGAAGGCTATTCCGGCTCTCTACCGGCATGTGGAAGGCAATGTCTTGGCCTCGCTGGACAGGGCGGTCAGCGGTAAGGTGCATATTACCGCTGACTCATGGTCCAGCAGGCATGGACAGGGACGTTACCTTTCTTTCACGGCCCATTGGGTCACTCTTTTGGCAGCTGGGAAGGATTCAGGACAAGGTGCAGTAGTGTTGGAGGTTGTCCCACCGCCACGCCTCCAAAATGCTACTACTGGTTGTGACACACCTCTCTCCTCCACCCCCTCCTCTTCTTCTTCCTCCATGGCCTCTTCCTGTGGTTTGTCCTATGAACCAGCGGTGCTCCGTAGCCGTTCACGGGGCTACGCAAGTACGCAGGCAAAAAGATGCCATGCCGTGCTTGCGCTGGTGTGTTTGGGGGACAGAAGCCACACTGGGGCAGAGGTCCTGTCTGCTCTGCAGGGCCAGGCCGAGAGGTGGTTGACGCCACGCCAGCTTAAGCCAGGAATGGTGGTTTGCGACAATGGCACCAACCTCCTCTCCGCCCTCCGACAGGGACAACTGACCCATGTGCCCTGTGTGGCTCACGTCCTTAACCTGGTGGTGCAGCGCTTCTTGGGCAGGTACCCGGGCTTACAGGATGTCCTGAGGCAGGCCAGGAAAGTCTGTGTGCATTTCCGCAGATCTTATAATGCCAGTGCTCGCCTGGCTGAGCTGCAAAAGGAGTTGAACCTGCCCAAGAACCGCCTTATATGTGACATGCCCACCAGGTGGAACTCAACGTTGGCCATGCTGCAGCGGCTGCACACGCAGCAGAGGGCCATCAATGAGTACCTGTGCGACTACGGCACCAGGACAGGGTCAGGGGAGCTTGGTTTTTTTTTCTCCACGCCAGTGGGGCATGATCAGGGATGCATGCACTGTCCTGGCACCATTTGAGGAGGCCACGAGGATGGTGAGCAGTGACAGTGCATGCATCAGTGACACTGTACCTCTTGTCCACCTGTTGGAGCACACGCTGCGTGGAATAATGGACAGGGCACTTGAGGCAGAACAGAGGCAGGAAGAGGAGGACTTCCTTGCCTCTCAAGGCCCCCTTTACCCAGACAGTGTTCCTTCTGTCCCACCCATCGCACAGGAAGAGGAGGAGGAGGAGGAGGAGGAGGAGGAGGATTGTGTCAGCATGGAGGTGGAGGCTGGCACTCAGCATCATCAGCAGCAGTCTTTTAGGGATGATTTACAGTCCCAAGAAACCAGTGGACTTGTACGTGGCTGGGAGGAGGTGGCTGCGGATCATGTCGTCCTTAGTGACCCAGAGGACTCCGGAGCGAATGCCTCAGCAAAACTACGCTGCATGGCCTCCCTGATCCTGCAAAGTCTGCGGAAGGATCCTCGTATTCTTCGGATCAAGGAGAGGGACCATTACTGGCTGGCCACTCTCCTTGATCCACGGTACAAGGGTAAGGTTGCGGACCTTATGTTACCGTCGCAGAGGGAGCAGAGGATGAGACAACTCCGGGAGGCCTTGCAGAAAGGTCTGTGCAACGCGTTCCCAGAGACTGGGAGGTTGCAAACTCCTGGTCCTGGACAACGAGTTGCTGAGGCTTCGGCCAGTCAAAGAAGGAGCGGTGGGGAAGGTGGCCGTCTGACCGATGCGTTCAGACAATTCTTTAGTCCGCAGCCCCAAAGTATGATCGGTTCCAGCAACCATCGCCAGCGTCTGATAAACATGGTGCAGGAATATCTAGGGGCAAGGTCAGACTTGGACACCTTCCCCACCGAAAATCCTCTGGCTTACTGGGTCTTGAGGATGGATCACTGGCCAGAGCTTGCACAGTATGCAATTGAGCTACTGGCCTGTCCTGCATCCAGCGTTCTTTCGGAACGCACATTCAGTGCTGCTGGAGGATTTGTCACGGATCACAGGGTGCGCCTGTCCACCGACTCGGTTGATCGACTGACTTTCATCAAGATGAACCAGTCTTGGATCACCACCAGCTACCACACACCTGATGCTGATATAACAGACTAATTGATTTTAACATGTCACATCCCTTCAAGACTGATGCTGATGCTGAGTGCCTGTGCTGTTATGTTGACTGGCTATCCTCCTCCTCCGAGTCCTCAATGATACGATTGATGATGATAGCTTGTAAGATCATTTTTGTTTATGGGTGCCGCCACCAGTGCCTAACGCCCAATTTTTCAGCCCCTGTTTAACAGGGGCGTGTAATTACAATTTTTGAAGCAATACTTTGCAACAGGGCTCATTGCTGTGCTCCAAGTACAGTATCTGTGAGGAGTTGCAGTGTTGTGCCACCAGTGCCTAAGGCCCAATTTTTCAGCCCCTGTTTAACAGGGGCGTTTCATTACAATTTTTGAAGCAATACTTTGCAACAGGGCTCATTGGTGTGCTCCAAGTACAGTATCTGTGAGGAGTTGTAGTGTTGTGCCACCAGTGCCTAAGGCCCAATTTTTCAGCCCCTGTTTAACAGGGGCGTGTCATTACAATTTTTGAAGCAATACTTTGCAACAGGGCTCATTGCTGTGCTCCAAGTACAGTATCTGTGAGGAGTTGCAGTGTTGTGCCACCAGTGCCTAAGGCCCAATTTTTCAGCCCCTGTTTAACAGGGGCGTGTCATTACAATTTTTGAAGCAATACTTTGCAACAGGGCTCATTGGTGTGCTCCAAGTACAGTATCTGTGAGGAGTTGCAGTGTTGTGCCACCAGTGCCTAAGGCCCAATTTTTCAGCCCCTGTTTAACAGGGGCGTGTCATTACAATTTTTGAAGCAATACTTTGCAACAGGGCTCATTGCTGTGCTCCAAGTACAGTATCTGTGAGGGGTTGCAGTGTTGTGCCACCAGTGCCTAAGGCCCAATTTTTCAGCCCCTGTTCAACAGGGGCATGCAATTACAATTCTTGATCTAATAATTCACAGCAGGGCCCATTGCTGCACCCACCAAGAGTAACTGTCAGGGCTTACAGTGTTGTGGCACCAGCACCACCATCAAAGGCCCAATTTTTACTACCACTGTTCAACAATTATATGTAATTAAAATTCCTGATATAATAGTTGACAGCAGGGCGTTCCAGCACCAACCAAGAGTAACTGTGAGTGCTTACAGTGTTGTGCCAACACCAACAACTAAGGGGCCTATTTCTGCAGAGTATATACGGCAGGTCCCTACTTTCAAACATCCAACTTACAAACGACTCCTACTTGCAAACGCAAGAAGACAACAGGAAGTGAGAGGAAATCTACCACTAGGAAGGAAAATTCTCTCCTGTAAGAATAAATATGGGAGAAAGGTGTCTCCTCTGTACTGATGCTTTATCAGCAATCCTTGTTTCAAGAAAAACACCACATTTCAAAAACAGTTGTCATTGGGACGGAAAGTGAGGTGAAATGTTCTGAACAGGGGCACAGACAGCAAAACAAATGTTACAGGGGTGATAACCCTTACCTATGTTTTCCAAAAAGTTTAAAAATAGATTTTTGGTCTGGAGCTACACTTCAACAATGTACCTGTTCAAAATTACAAACAGACTCTACATAAGAACAAACCTACAGTCCCTGTCTTGTATGCACCGCCTGTATAGGGCTGTTCAGAGTATATAGGGCCTTTTTTATTTTATGTGCGGGGTTCCCCTTAATATCCATACAAGACCCAAAGGGGCTGGTAATGGGCTGGGGTAGGGGGGGGGGGTCATGGGGTAGCTATGCCATTTTTCTTAAAGAATTTCATCCATATTACCGGGACCAGACATTACATTAAAGCCGCAAGCAGTTTTAAATGGCTTTTTTTTCCTTTAGAAGTGTCATTTTGTGCAGGGACAGTTCTAAACACGGGAAACACGTGGCACTTCACAGGCATACTTTAGACACCCCCCAGGTACGATATTTAAAGGAATATTTGACTTTTTTTTTTTCACTTTATGCATCATTAAAATGACTGCTCCCGAAAAACGACCGTTTTTAAAACTTCTTTTTGCATTGATACATGTCCCCTGGTGCAGAACCCGGGTTCCCAAACCCTTTTTAGGACAATAACATGCATAATAGTTGTTATAATTAGCACTTTAGAATTCGAACGTTCGCATCCATTGTATTTAATAGGGTTCTAATGTTCGTTCGAACTTTCGGTCCGTTCGCGGGTTCTGGTGCGAACCGAACCCGGGGGTGTTCGGCTCATCACTAGTTAACACGATCAAAAGCCTTTGCCTGATCCAATGTCAGCAAATACTTTCCCCAGCCTGCAGCCCTGCACCGCTCCAAGGCCTCCCGGGCAGCTAAAACCGCTGAGAAGGTGCTCCTACCCTGGACCGAACAGTGCTGATGGCGAGAAAGCAAAGACTCTGCCACTGACGATAGGCGCCAGAAAAATATCTTTGCCAGTATCTTTCTATCGACATTAAGAAGGCTGATGGGGCGCCAATTCTCAATCATCGAAGGATCTTTACCCTTTGAAAGAAGAATCACAGCCGAGTGCCTCATGGAAGGGGAAAGCACCCCCTCAGCAAGGCAACTGTTAAAAACCTCTACCAAATGCGGGGCCAGAATAGACTTAAAGGCTTTGTAAAACTCAGCCGTCAAGCCATCCGGTCCAGGCGACTTTTTGATGGCAAGCTGTTCAATTGCCCTCATCACCTCTTCGACTGTGATCTCCTCTGTCAAATTCATCAATGGAACATCCCCACCATTTAGACCTGGAGTAGAGTCCAAAAAGCTTTCCATCTTGTCACGATCAAGCTCTTTCCTCCCAAGAAGGTCGGCATAAAAGGACCTCACGACCTCCAGAATCCCTGACCTGGACTTTGTCAAGGAACCTGTACTGTCCTTAAGGCCAACGACCGTTTTAACAGCTACACCTTGTTTGCAGTTCTGGTAAGGGTCAGGCGAGTGGTACTTCCCATAGTCCCTCTCCAGAACCAAAGAGGCATGCCGGTCATATTGACACTTCCTGAGAAGGAGTTTCACTTCGGAGATTGCCCCAGGATCTCCTCCTCTCGAAACAAGAATATCCAGCTTCCTCCGTAAACGTTGGTAGGTCATGTATTTATTAAACTGATTTCTATTGGCTAGGCCCCTGAAGAATCCAGCGATCCTCTTTTTGGTCAGCTCCCACCACTCAGCCTTGCTGCTACAAAAGTCCAGGATGGTCACCTGTGCCTGAAAGAATTCCTCAAAGGATTGTCTAACATGTTCTTCCTTGAGTAGTGTCGAATTTAATCTCCAGATGCCCTTGCCCCTCTGAGGGGCGTCTGAAGCATTCAGTACCACAGATAGCATACAGTGATCAGAGAACTCTACTGCCTGCACCACTGGGGGCGAGAAAGCAGAGGCCTCCTTCAAAAAAAAACTATCTATCCTACTCTGACTATTACCACGATGAAAAGTGAACCCGGTGTCATCTGGGAGGTGCTTAATGTGCACATCCACAAGACCAGCATCCCTAACCATACTATTTAAAAAAACGCTATCATATCCCAGCCTGTCCTTGAAGTCCTTCCTGTCCTTGGGCCTAGTTACTGTATTAAAGTCACCTCCAAAGACCACTTGCCGGGATGTAAAAAGAAATGGCTTGATCCTTGTAAAAAGGCATTTCCTGTCCCACTTTGTGTGCGGCCCATAAACATTGATTAGGCGCAGGTCCTGCCCTCCCACAAGGACGTCTAAGACCATACATCTCCCAATCTCCACCTCAATAACCCGCCGGACAGTTACCATGCCGGTTTTAAACAACACCGCCACACCGCCGTAAGGCTTGGCCGCAAGAGACCAGTAAGATGGACCATACCTCCACTCTCTCTTGGCCATATGAATATCTGCCAAGGAGGTGAGCCTAGTCTCTTGCAAAAATAAAATTTCAGCATCTAATTGGCTGAACAAAAAGAAGGCCATAGAACGAGCTCTTACTGACTTAATGCTGGCGACATTAATTGTCACCACTTTTAACGGAGGGGGAACCGCCATTTGAGTTATTGGGTGGATTGCTTCTTAGCTCCCCTCTGCTGCTCATCACCAGAAGCCTCTCTCTTTCTAGAGGCCGCCTCAAAGTCCATTTCGGAATCAGAACTTCTCTCCGAAGAAGCTCCGGATGAAGAAATATCCCACTTGGAGGACCTATGACGGCTGGAGACAGGAACCGGAGCTTCCCGTCCCTGTTCCGTCCTCACCGCCTGCCTCTTCCGCCTCCCAACCTTCCTTCTCTCCTCCAGGTACCGCAGGTCAGCCTCAGAGATGCCCTCATCTCTTACTTTTTTCTTTAAAGTTTTTCCACAAGACTTATTTACAGAGGAAGGGGCGCCCTTTTTAGTACACGCTGGTGGGGGGGGTGATCCCTTTAAGTCAGACTCAGGAGGGGTAGACTCCTGGGGGGTAACTGACTTGGGGGCACAGACTTTGAAGGTTCTGACACAAGAGGAGAGGGTACAGTAGGCTGGGGGGACACAGAGACAGAAACAGAAGGAGTACTTACAGACACAGGAGGGGTGGCCACAGGAACTGGAGAGGGATCCTGAGCAGGACCGGGGGAGGGGGTCACCGCAGAGGAGGATGGTACACCAGGGGTCTCACCCTCCATACCGTCCAGCCTTGACATGTCATCTACTACCTCCTTCTCCATATTGTGCCAGGCTTCAGGACACCTGCTGTAGGGGTGGCCAAGGCGCAGGCACAGGTTGCACCTGATCTTCCTGGTACAGTCCTTAGCCATATGACCCTGCCCCCGACACACTGAACACATCAAGGCTGAACAGGAGGAGCTCAAGTGCCCCTTTTCTCCACAGCGGTGACACAGCTTCGGCTGACCAGGGTAGAAAACAGTCATCCTATCCCTCCCTATGAAAGCTGAGGAGGGCAGGTGACGGACAACATTCCCATCCCTGGCCAACCTGACTGTTACCGACCATCCCCCAGTCCAGATGTTACGCTCATCATGGATTTTATTAGGTTTGGTCAAAACTTCCCCATAGTTCCTTAACCAGACCTCTAGATCCCGAGCAGGAACACTCTCATTGGTCAGGATAATGGTAATTTTTTTTACTGTTGACCTCTGAGAAACCGCAACTGGGACCAGACCTTCCCATTCAGGTCTTGACCTGCACTGAGCCTCATATCGCTCCCAGAACAGGTCAAGACCCTCTGGCCTGGTGAAACTAACCGTATAGTCCCTTGTCCCAGCTACGTGTATAAAGGCATACAGGTCATTTGCACCAAAACCCATCTCCAATATCATATCTACCACCGCACGCCGTGCTGGAGGGATGGCACCACCTTCCCATTTCAGGATAACTACATTACGTCTTGGACCCCCAGCAGAAGCCAGAGACCCAAGACCAGATCTTGGGGTGCTCAAGGTGGCAGCTTGCAGTGGAAAAACCCGCTTGGGAGCGGGACTACCAGGAGCAGAGTGTGCCACCTGTGCAAAAGTAGGTTTATCAGGGCCAAGGGCTGACACTGAAGCCACATCACTCTGTATATTATTATTATTATTATCAACTGTATGAACTGAAATGGCAGGATCTGTAGCAGGATTGTTCATCACACTGGTACTGGGGTGATTGTTATCAGTCACAGAACTATTCAAATTCCCATCAGGAATAGTCACAGTTGCTGCAATACCAGCTGTCTCCTGATGCTGCACTGTAGAGTCCTCAGCAGCAGTGGGGCAAACAGCTTTGGACTCAGCCAAAGAAAGGTTAATGGGCTGTGCTGACACTTGCAGTCCATCCACAGAAATGACATTTTTTAAATGTAACTCTTGCTGCATTGCAGCCTCAGCAGGCACAACATTGCTGCACACAGGACTAGCAGCCTGATTGTCATTAGGCACATTGTCAGTCATGATGCTAGATGGTACAAAAACAGTTTTATCCACAACATGGGACTTAGCAGGCTTCACTTTATCAGGTACATCATCAGTAATGTCTTCCTCGTTAAACACCATCTGATCCCCCCGCATAGGAGACTCCATTACCTGGATGGCCCTCAGCATACCTCCTGAATCTTGGGAAGGCATGGGGCTGCTTACCTCTCCCTGGGGGGGCAGGGGGTCAGAACTGGGGGTCTCCTCCTCCTCCACCTCCATCTTTGTCACCCTTCCAAACCTTTTGTCGTTACAAAATTTTTCTTTAAAGGGCCCATCTCTGCCTTCCATCATGGCCACGATGGTCTCCTGATGATCCACACGGACCTTGGCCAGCTGGATTTCCGGATCCATGGATCCCCGTTTCTGGCTGTGTAAGCCCTCACGTTGCCTTCGCAGGCGCTTCAACTCCGCTCTCAGCTTGTACAGCTTGTCTCTCTCCCTATTCAGGACCTTAATCCCGGCCACCACTCGCTCCCGAATGGCCTCCGAGCCTTCATCCTCACCAGGGGCAGAGAGATCGGCTTGTGCAGAGGCAGGCAGTTCACCTGATGGCCCAGGAGATGGCTGGGAGCCTCCAGCAGGAGAAGCCCCGCTGCCCTCCATGGCCTCCCCAGAAAGGGGGCCAGGGAGCTGGGATAGATTTCACCACCACTCCCTTCTCACAGAGCAGCTTCAGAGGCACCTTCTTCCTGACACACCTGTGCTCCAATGATGGGCGGGGCACTATTCCTCCCACTGACACCAAAGATGTTACTGTTCCTCCCACTGACACCAAAGACGTGGTACTGTTCCTCCCACTGACACCAAAGACGTGGTACTGTTTCTCCCACTGACACCAAAGACGTTACTCTTCCTCCCACTGACACCAATGATGAGGAACTTTTCCTCCCCCTGACATCAATGATGGGGCACCATTCCTCCTACTGACACCAAAGACGTGGTACTATTCCTCCCACTGACACCAATGATGGGGCACCATTCCTCCTACTGACACCAAAGACGTGGTACTATTCCTTCCCCTGACACCAATGATGAGGAACTATTCCTCCCCCTGACACCAATGATGGGGTACCATTCCTCCTACTGACACCAAAGACGTGGTACTATTCCTCCCACTGACACCAATGATGAGGAACTTTTCCTCCCCCTGACACCAATGATGGGGCACCATTCCTCCTACTGACACCAAAGACGTGGTACTATTTCTCCCACTGACACCAATGATGGGGCACCATTCCTCCTACTGACACCAAAGACATGGAACTATTCCTCCCCCTGACACCAATGATGAGGAACTATTCCTCCCCCTGACACCAATGATGGCTCTGAGGAAGAGGGTTCGCCTTCGCAACGCATCAGCCGTAACTGTAATACCTGTCGTCTGGACTCTCTGGTATCTGGTTCCAGCAGGAGGCAATTCCCATTGATGGAATGTTATATGTGCCTACTATCATACTTGCTTTGTGAGTATTTGTAATCTTTTATTATATTTCTAATAAACCTAGCCACTGGTAATGCACTAGATCGGTGCGCCCTCTTTTTTCCTTTTACATTTTAGTCTTAAAGAATACCAATTATTCTGAGGAGGGCAGCAAGATTCCTGGTCATTTCCTCTCTTACGGAACACTCTGGTTGTGTCACTAAGAGACCAAACTTCCAAGCGCAGGAGATTGTTTGTGTACCAATGATGGGGCACCATTCCTCCTACTGACACCAAAAATGTGGTACTATTCCTCCCACTGACACCAATTATGAGTCACTTTTCCTCCCCCTGACACCAATGATGGGGCACCATTTCTCCTACTGACATCAAAGATGTGGTAATATTCCTCCCACTGACACCAATGATGAGGAACTTTTCCTCCCCCTGATACCAATGATGGGGCACCATTCCTTCTACTGACATCAAAGATGTGGTAATATTCCTCCCACTGACACCAATGATGAGGCACTGTTCCTCCACTGACACCAAAGATGTGGTAATATTCCTCCCACTGACACCAATGATGAGGCACTGTTCTTCCACTGACACCAAAGATGCGGTAATATTCCTCCCACTGACACCAATGATGAGGCACTGTTCCTCCACTGACACCAAAGATGGGACATTATTCTTCTCACTGACACCCAGTGGTATAGCGTGGGTTGTCAGCACCCGGGGCAGGGCAAGTAATTTGCGCCCCCTAACCTGTGGACTTTTAGCACCCAAGAATGGGGGCCCAGGTTCCTCCACTCACAGCCTGGGCCTCTGATTGGCTGCCTGCAGCCTTTTATTATTGGTTAGATCTGAGCTATCTCTTTGATTACAGTAGTCAAAGATATATCTTCTCAGTATCAACCAATAATAAAAGGCTGCGGGCAGCCAATCCGAGGCCTAGGTTGCAAATAACGAGGAACACCTATATATAGCAGAGCACGCAGCCAAAAATAAACCAGACATAAGGGTTGTGCATATTATTTAGTGATAGCTATACTACAGGAGGCAGTCAGAAACTGCAGGCATACTATAGAAGATGATCAGAGACTGCAGAGATTCTACAGTAGACAGTAAGAGACTGCAGACGTAGTACAGGAGATGGTCAGAGACTGCAGACATAGTACAGGAGATGGTCAGAGACTGCAGACATAGTACAGGAGATGGTCAGAGACTGCAGACACACTACAGGAGATGGTCAGAGACTGCAGACACACTACAGGAGATGGTCAAAGACTGCAGACATAGTACAGGAGATGGTCAAAGACTGCAGATATACTACAGGATATGTTCAGAGACTGCAGACATAGTACAGGAGATGGTCAGAGACTGCAGACATAGTACAGGAGATGGTCAGAGACTTCAGACACACTACAGGAGATGGTCAGAGACTGCAGACACACTACAGGAGATGGTCAAAGACTGCAGACATAGTACAGGAGATGGTCAAAGACTGCAGATATACTACAGGATATGTTCAGAGACTGCAGACATAGTAATGTAGCGGGGTCTTTAAATTTAGGTGGGGTACACCTGGGTGGAAGTTCAGGTGTATAAGTATGGGAGTAATGACCATTTGTATTCGTGGAGGATTGGGCGGTGTAATAATCTCCTTGGCCTGTGGGTGGCGGGGAACCCGCAGGCTCAAGGTAGATTCACTGCCACAGTGCTGGCCTTTTTGTCCCTTCTCGGAGATGGTACGGCGAGGGCGGGGAACCTGCTGTGGCGTCATTGGAGGGGATAAAAGGGGGAGACGCCCTGGTCACGAGGTCTTGCTCTTTTGGAGGTTCCTCATCACGGACTCAGGCACCTTAGGCCTGGGTGCGGCGGGTCCAGATTCCGGCTCAGGTGCCCTAGGCCTGACCGGAATGGAGTTGGAGTCCATCCCAGGCACCTTCAGCCTGGGGTGAGGTACTAAACCAGGAGGCCTGGGGCCCAGTGACTTTGACTGGGTCCCGCAAGGGTGGAGAAGTCCGAGCGTCCCTGAGGTGGATGGTGCCCATGTCTGAGGTGAGGAGGCCGGGGAGGTTACCCATTCGGAGAGTCTGGAGCAGCATCAACCCAGTGACGGATGGGCCTCTGGTAACTCCCTTGGAGGGACATCTTCCACTGACAGGGGGCGCAATGCAGCGAAGGTACTCCTGTCTATGTTCTCTTGAGTCGCTGGTAGAGACTCTCAAGCTCTAAGTCCTTTCTAGCTAAGGCTGTAGTAACCGCTGGCGAGATCGCAGTGGTTTAGCTGATAATTAGGACAGTGCCTCGACCTGCTCATCCCCTGTATCAAAATGTTATCAAGTCGCAACCAGTTGGCTACTGAAGCACTGTTTATTGTAAGATATGCAATAAAACAAGAGTTGGACTGTGATCGGTGTGTGGAACTCTGGTTAATGGGAGCAAAGGGAAGTGTTGGCACAGCAGGACTTAATCCTTTACAGAAGCACACAGGCCCGAGGAAATATCTGGTACTTACTTCACCTCATCCATAGTTATGGGGAGGACATGGGCCGTAGCGCATCTCACCCTATCGTGTGTGATACCCCTAGAAGAAAGAGATGGGGTGGGGCCGCTACAGTAACATAGTACAGGAGACGTTCAGAGACTGCAGACACACTACAGGAAATGGTCAGAGACTGCAGACATACTATAGGCAGGGTGTTTTTTCTCAGAGAATAAGTGCAGGACCTTAACCACACCACCACCGCCTAACAGTGTGGAGAGTCTTAATGGGGCATTGTTAAATACTAGTGGTGCATTCTGCAGAGAGTGCAGCGTTCAGGAGTGCAGTACATACAGAGTTCATGAGTGTACTGCATACAGAGTGCAAAGATCAGGAGTACCATAAGTACAGAGTGTAGAGTTTAGGAGAGTGCTAGGTACAGAGTTCAGAGTGCACTTCATACAGAGTGAAGAGCTAAAGAGTGCACTGCAAACAGAGTTCAGGAGTGCACTGCGTACACCGTGCAGACTTCAGAGGTGCACTACATACAGAGTGCAAAGATTAGGAGTGTGCTATACACAAAGAGAAAAGATTAAGATTCTACTATGTACAGAGTGCAAAGTTCAGGAGAGCGCTAGGTACAGAGTGCAGGGTTCAGGAGTGCATTATATACAGAGTGAGGAGCTCAAGAGTGCACAGAGTTCAGGAGTGCGCTATGCAGAGTGAGCAAAGTTCAGAAGTGCGCTACGCAGAGTGAGCAGAGTTCAGAAGTGCACTGCGTAGAGAGTGCACTGCAGAGTTCATGAGTGTGCTACGTACAGATTGCAGGGCTCAAGAATGCATGTCTCACAGGACAGTTTACAACCCCCCTTCCAGTAAGAGCTCTTCTCTCACCCCCAAATCCTCTCTTCCCCACCTACAAAGTATCAGAGGAGGGCTGCTACAGAAGAGCAGCTACAACTTACAGTAGGAGTGCAATGTTAGGTGGGGACAGGGGGCATTAGTGCAAAGAGGGGGTATAGATGATGATATTAGTGCCAAGTTAATGGGGCATTGGTTCTTAAATGTGGGGGGTTGGCAATGTGCTAATTTCTAACTTGGGGGAGAGTTGGAACATTGGTGCTAAGTTGGGGGAGTGGGGGATGTTTGGGATAAGTAGGGGGAGAGGGGGACACCTTGGGATAAGTGGGGAATATTAGGGATACATGGGAGGATAGGAGAAACTTTTGGGATAAGTGGTGGGACAGTGGGGATAAGTGGGGGGGAGGAGAGGAACATTTGGGATAAGTGAGAGTAAAGGAGGGGCATTGGGGATAAGTGGGAGGAGAAGGGGGACATTTGGGATAAGTGGGGGGAGCGGGTGGACATTTAGGAGAAGTGGGATAATGGGGATAAGTGGGGGCAGGTGGAACATTGGGAGGATGGGAGGGACATGGGGGATATGTGGGGGGACAGGAGGGACATTGAGGATAAGTGGGAGGACAGGAGGAATATTGGGGGGACAGGAGGAACATTGGGGATAAGTTGGGGGCCACAAGGAACATTGAGAGGACAGGAGGGACATTGAGGATAAGTGGGGGGGGCAGGAGGAATGTTGAGGGACAGGAGGGACATTGGGGATAAGTGGGGGGACTGGAGGAACATTAGGGGGCCAGGAGGGACATTGGGGGTTATTGGGGGGACAGGAGGGACATTGGACGGACAGGAGGAACATTGGGGATAATTGGGGGGACAGGAGGGACATTGGGTATAAGTGGGGGGACAGGAGGAGCATTGGGGGTACAGGAGGGACATTGCAGATAAGTGGGGTGGAAGGAGGAACATTGGGGGACAGAAGGAACATTGGGGGGACAGGAGGGACATTGGGGATAAGTGGGGGGACAGGAGGAACATTGAGGGTAATTGGGGGACAGGAGGGGCATTGGGTATAAGTGGGGGGACAGGAGGAGCATTGGGGGGGACAGGAGGGACATTGCAGATAAGTGGGGTGGCAGGAGGAACATTGGGGGACAGAAGGAACATTGGGGGGACAGGAGGAACATTGGGGATAAGTGGGACAATGGGGATAAGTGGGATAATAGGGATAAGTGGGGGGGGGCAGGAGGAACATTGGGAGGATGGGAGGGACATTGAGGATAAGTGGGGGGACAGGAGGAACATTGGGGGACAGAAGGAACATTTAGGATAAGTGGGGGGACAGGAGGAACATTAGGGGGCCAGGAGGGACATTCAGGGTTATTGGGGGGACAGGAGGGACATTGGGGGGACAGGAGGAACATTGGGGATAATTGGGGGGACAGGAGGGACATTGTGGATAAGTGGGGGGACAGGAGGAGCATTGGAGGGACATTGCGGAAAAGTGGGGTGGCAGGAGGAACATTGGGAGACAGAAGGGACATTGGGGGGACAGGAGGGACATTGGGGACAAGTGGGGGGACAGGAGCAAGTAAAGGAGGGCAGTGGAGACAATTGCTAAAGATGTTTACCCACTGGAAATGGGGGAAAATGGACTATCTCGGTATCATCAAGCACAATACACCTAAAAGAAAAAGTTATTGTGTTAATTTTACATATAAAAGACTATACACGATTTCTTGTAATCAATGCATAAAAACAGAGGAAAAGTCAATACAATATATGAATATTTAGCGATCATAGGATAAATCTTACAGACTTCCTTACAGTCCCACACTGGCTGCCACAATAGGCAAAGGGGAGATCGAGTCTGGCGCGGAGGATGAGAAGATGACGGCGGTGGCTCACACAGCGAGGCAGAGGCGGGACTACCAGAGCAACCCAGCCCCTGCCACCGCACATGACACCCGTTAGTCCAATCACCGTGCAGCCGTTGCCCACCTTGAGCCGCAACATGGCGGCTGGAGCGCAGCGAGTGACACTGTCCATAGGACGGAGTGACACTGGCATCAGATGTTGCGCTGCGTCCCTCTAAAGTTTATGCCCGGTGCCACGGCCCCCCCCCCCCCAGTGGCGGCTGGTGCTCAAATTTTTTGGGGGGCGCAAACAAACTGAAAAAAAAAAAAGAAAAAACATAAATTGCCGCCACTGTGCCCATTAAACGCAGCCACTGTGCCCAAACGCCACTAGTTTCCCCCCATATACAGCCAGTTTGTCCCCACAATACAGCCAGTTTGTCCCCAAAATACAGCCAGTTTGTCCCCCATAATACAGCCAGTTTGTCCCCCAATATACAGCCAGTTTGTCCCCCAATATACAGCCAGTTTGTCCCCATTATACAGCCAGTTTCCCCCCATTATACAGCCAGTTTGTCCCCATTATACAGCCAGTTTGTCCCCCATATGCAGCCAGTTTGTCCCCCATATGCAGCCAGTTTGTCCCCCATATACAGCCAGTTTGTCCCCCATAATACAGCCAGTTTGTCCCCCATAATACAGCCAGTTTGTCCCCCATATACAGCCAGTTGCCCCCCATAATACAGCCAGTTGCCCCCCAATATACAGCCAGTTTGTCCACCATATACAGCCAGTTTGTCCCCCATATACAGCCAGTTGCCCCCCATAATACAGCCAGTTGCCCCCCAATATACAGCCAGTTTGTCCCCAATATGCAGCCAGTTTGTCCCCCATATACAGCCAGTTTGTCCCCCAATATACAGTCAGTTGCCCCCCAATATACAGCCAGTTTGTCCCCCATATACAGCCAGTTTGTCCCCAATATGCAGACAGTTTGTCCCCCATATACAGCCAG
Organism: Rana muscosa; assembly: GCA_029206835.1. NCBI lineage: Eukaryota > Metazoa > Chordata > Amphibia > Anura > Ranidae > Rana > Rana muscosa. The sequence goes on from CM055127.1 coordinate 48,565,588, forward strand.
TTTGTCCCCAATATACAGCCAGTTTGTCCCCCATATGCAGCCAGTTTGTCCCCCAATATACAGTCAGTTGCCCCCAATATACAGCCAGTTTGTCCCCCAATATGCAGCCAGTTTGTCCCCCGTATGCAGCCAGTTTCCCCCCCAATATGCAGCCAGTTTGTCCCCCATAATACAGCCAGTTTGTCCCCAATATGCAGCAAGTTTGTTCCCCAAATACAGCCAGTTTGTCCCCCCCAGCCCTGCACTTACCTTCCTCGAGTCAGCGCCGTCCTTCTTCCGTCCTCGATGTCTTCTCCCGCCCTCGATGTCGCTTCAGCCAATCAGGTTACCGGTAACCAGACCCGGTGAACCTGATTGGCCAGGGAACGCACCCCTCTGTGTCCTCTCATTAGATATTTAGAAGCCGATTACAGCCCTCAGGCTGTAGTCAGGAAGCCTATCAGAGCCGCTGGCTCTGATAGGCACTTCTAAAGGCCAACCAGACACTGTTATTCAGATGGCCGGCGCTCAAGGGGCCGGCCATCTGAATAGTGGGCGGCAGCAATACATAGGTTCATGCAATGCATGAACCTATGTATTGTTGTGGTGAGTGACGGCCGGGCGCAGAAGCGAGCGGTGGTGGCACTTCTGCGCCCACTATGGACGCACCGCCACTCATTGTGTGAAGAAAAGGACATTTAAAAAAAAAAAAAACTCTTAAAGGGCCCGTTTTTTTTTTTTTTGGTGACCACAGGAGGGGGGGCGGCGCCCGGGCGCCCCCTATGGTCGGGCCGCCACTGCCCCCCCCCCCGCACCACCCACGCTACGCCAGTGCTGACACCATTGATGGGGCACCATTATTTTCACTGATACCATTTCCTACTCCCACAGGCCACAGTCTGGCCCCCCTAAGGTCTAAAGAGCAGTAAACTGGTCCTTTGTTTAGAAAGTTTGGAGATCCTGTTGTAAGGAGGGTTTATGGTGTCAGTTCAACTTTTCATTTTTTTTTTCTGAAAAGGTGAACTTTCACTTTAACTATTGATCAAAATCCACATTCCTGTGTGTAGTATATCAAATCAAATGAGTTGTCAACTATAGATTGATTATTCCTATTGGAAGAGATTATTCAGAAAATAAATCGATCGTTTATTGAAGAGCATATGGCCACCATCAGTATAACCAAAACTTTTTTTTAGTTTTGAATAGAGTAGGAAAGAATTAAAATCCCTGTCAAGTTATTATTTTGTTATCTGTCTATCAGAGAAATTTTCCTTCACTTCTTGTCCTAGAGACACAATTCCCCTCAGGCCCCATTCATACCTGAGGCCTCGTACACACGACCGAGTTTCTCGGCAAGAACCAGCAAGAAACTTGCTGGCAGAGATGTCTTGCCGAGAAATTTGTTCGTGTGTATGGTTTCTCGTTGGGAAAACCGATAAGTAACCTCAACGAGAAAATAGAGAACCTGCTCTCTATTTTCTCGTCGAGATTCTCGTCAGCCTGTTTCTCGACGAGAAAAGTGAGTGTGTGTACACTTACCTGTCCGCCGGGAAGCCCGCGCATGTTTGAAATGAATTCAACGCATGCGCGGTAGCTTCCTAGGCATAGATAGGGTATACCAAGATGGCGGCGACGGCATCGAATGTGACGAGCGCATGCTCGTCGTAGTCGATGACGTCACTGCGTACACTCCATTCAAAGAACCGCGGGTTCTTTGAATCGAGCGTGTGTACACTTGGCCGGGACAATTTTCTTGTCCAAGAATCTCGTCGAAAAAAACGACATGTTTTTTTCGACTAGAATCTCGGCCGTGTGTACGAGGCCTGAGCGTTTTGTAGCTTTAAGCCTGAAGCTCCAAAACTGGAGGAGAACAAATCAATTATTCTTTATGGAGATGGTTCACATCTCCACTCCATGTCACCTAAGCCCAGGTTCACACTTAGCTGCAGGAAGTTCAGCTGAACTCGCACCATTTCATTCCCGCATGTCAGTCCCGATTTCAGCGGTGATTTCACATACATCTGTGCGGGTCTCTGCACAGATGTCAATGGAAATCGCACCCCGAAATCGCAAAAAGTAGTACAGAAACTACTTTTTGAAATCGGTGCGGCGCTGCAAATGCAGAGTCGCACCGATTAGGACGGTGCCAAATCATGTCAAATCGCATTTCAAAACGCACCAATGTGAACCAAGGCTGAAGCTCAAAAAAGTTCTAGAGCTTTTTTTTGTAGCTCAATTCGGGCAGATTTGGCCATTTTTCTGCTTTTTACACTGGTGACCTTTTTCCCTGTACAAAATCGTGGCAAAAAATGCGGTAAAAACTCGCCTGAGGCTGCATTCACACCAGAGCCCATCGTTTTTCAGGCAGAAAGTCGCGCAATTTTTGCCGTGATTTTACCGTGATTTTTGCCGCAATTTTGTACAGGTCAAAAGGTCACCAATGTAAAAGAATGAAAAACGCCTGTAATCTGCCAAAAAAAAAAAGCTTCTGTACCTTTTTGAGCAATTAGGTGACAGTAAGCTCAGATGTGAACAGGGGTCATTGAAATTAATGTGATTTGTCTTGTTGGGTGTTTTTAGAGCTGAGGATATTGCCGCATACACACGGTCGGAATTTCCGATGGAAAAAGTCAGACGGAATTTTTTCATCGGACATTCCGACCGTGTGTATGCCCCATCGGACTTTTTCCATCGGAAATTCCAATGGACTTGGAAAGAGAACATGTTCTCTTTTTTTCTGATGGAAAAAAAATTCTATCGTTAATTCCGTTCGTCTGTATGGAAAAAAACACGCATGCTCGAAAATAATTCGAAGCATGCTTGGAAGCATTGAACTTTATTTTTCTCGGCTCGCCATAGTGTTGTACGTCACCGCGTTTTTGCCGGTCGGAATTTGGTGTGTCCGTGTGAGCGGAATTCCGTCGAAAAACCCGTCGGAGTTTATCCTGACGGAAAAAACGGTCGTGTGTACGCGGCATTAGAGCAGAAAAATGCCCAAAAACGCCTAGGTGTGAACAGAGCCTAAAAACGATAGGCTCAGGTGTGAATACAGCGATTTTGCAGCGATTTGTGTTTTTTCTACACTGTATATAGCTGGTTGCTAAGGAGGGGGCCGGGAAGCCGCCGCGTCCTTAACAACCAATGATTTATCAGCTGTCAGCGGGCTTCCCGCTGATTGTAAAAAAATAAAAGAATTGCCGGCTAAAAAAAAAACAAGAAATCAAGAAAAAAATCCATACCAGACCCTTATCCGAGTATGCAGCCCGGCAGGTCAGGAAAGGGAGTGGATGAGCGAGCGCCCCCCTCCTGAACCATACAACAACCCTTGCCCGGTGGTTGTTGTGGTCTGCGGGTGGGGGGATTTAACAAGGGGGCCCCCCAGATCCCGCCCCCCCTATGTGAATGAGTATGGGGTAGTGTAGTGTTGAAAAATACAGTAGACAGTTTTTGACAAGTCTTTTATTAAAAATATCTTCTTCTTCTTCTCCGCTCCTTGTTCCAGTCTTCCTCCATCTTCCCCCACATCTTCATCCTCCGGTCTTCTCCTTCTGCCGCTGCTTCTTCTTCCACTCTTTTTCTTTCTTCTGTCTTCTTTGTCTGGTGTCCTTCTTCCTCCGTGGCCGCTCCCGCCGACGACCCTCCTCCGATGCTGAGTCCCTCTGATCTGCCCGTGCCGATGTCCTGCGTTTTTATTAAATAACGATGGGGGCGTGGCAATTGGATAACATCATCCGTGGCCACGCCCCCTTGCGACGGCACTGCCCGAGGCATGATGGGTCTGTGATGTCACAAGGGGGTGTGGTCTTTGGGTGACGTAATCCGATTGCCACGCCCCCATTGTTATTTAAGAAATGCAGGACATCAGCGCCAACAGATCAGCAGGACGCAGCATCGGAGGAGGGTCGTCGGCGGGATCGGTGGCAGAGGAAGAAGAACACCAGACAAAGAAGACAGAAGAAAGAAGAAGAGCGGAAGAAGAAGCAGGGGGAGAAGGAGAAGACTGGAGAATGAAGATGTGGGAGAAGATGGAGGAAGACCGGAGGAAGAAGCGGAGAAGAAGAAGATATTTTTAATAAAAGACTTGTCAAAAACTGTCTACTGTATTTTTTAACACTACACTACTTTGTTTTTAGTGAATGGGTAGGTGTACAATGTACCCCATACTCATTCACATAGGGGGGGCGGGATTTGGGGGCCCCCTTGTTAACGGTTTGCTGCCTGCCGTACGCAGATATACGTCTGCAGCATGGTACGGGCAGGCAAAAGGACGTATATGTACGTCCCCTTTAAGATCGCAGCATTGTGGACGCATGCGACGCAAGCTCCGTTACTCCAACCGCGGGTCCCGCGGACTTGATGTCCGTGGGCATACCCACGATCGTCTCACGGTGAGGAAGAAGGGGGAAATGCTTATGTAAACAATCATTTCCCCAGTCTTCCTAGTGACAGGACAGTGTACACAGCTTCCTGTAATCGGAAGCTGTGATCACTGTCGTGTCAAACACAGCCCATCCCCCCTACAGTTAGAACACATCCCTAGGCACACTTAACCCCTTCAACGCCACCTAGTGGTTAACCCCTTCACTGCCAGTGTTATTTTCACAGTAAACAGTACATTTTTATAGCACTGATCGCTGTAAAAATGACAATGGTCCCAAAAATGTGTCAAAAGTGTCCGATGTGTCCGCCATAAAGTCGAAGTCACGATAAAAATCGCAGATCGCCGCCATTACTAGTAAAAAATAATAATAATAATAAAAATGCCATAATTCTATCCCCTATTTTGTAGACGCTATAACTTTTGCGCAAACCAATCAATATACGCTTATTGTGATTTTTTTTACCAAAAATATGTAGAAGAATATGCATCGGCCTAAACTGAGGGAAAAAAAGTTTTTTTTATATATTTTTTGGGGATATTTATTATAGCAAAAAGTAAAAAATATAGCATTTTTTCAAAACTGTCGCTCTATTTTTGTTTATAGCGCAAAAAATAAAAACCGCAGAGGTGATCAAATACCACCAAAAGAAAGCTCTATTTGTGGGAAAAAAAGGACGTTTGTTTGGGAGCCATGTCGCACGACCACGCAATTGTCAGTTAAAGCGGCGCAGTGCTGAATCGCAAAAAGTGGCCTGGTCTTTGACCAGCAAAATGGTCCGGGGCTTAAGTGGTTAAAGGGGACTTCCAGATTCCGATAAGCCCCCCGCCCACAGACCCCGACAACCATCGGGCAAGGGTTATCGGGAAGAGGCCCTTGTCCCCATCAACATGGGGGCAAGGTACTTTGGGGTGGGGGGCAGGGTGCCTTTGGCCAATCATGGCTCAGGGGGCTAAGTCCACGCCCCACACTATATAAGGCTGCTTACACAGCGGCCGTATGTAGTGTGATATGTGGAGGAGATTGAGAGAACTTGAGCTAGATTAGGCAGGTTAGTTAGTGGCGTGCAGGCAGTTTAGTATATATAAATATATATATAAATATAAATATAAATATATATATATATATATATATATATGTAAATATATCAAATAATGGGGTGAGGTACTTCCACGTTATCTCTGTGTTTTCCTGGAGCAGTGTCAAGGTGGGCTCCCAATGATCTACCAATATTCAATAGAAAAAGACGATGGGACGCGGTCTCCAATGGAAATGTTTTACTGAAAAGTCATACAATGTGGCATCTACTGAACATTTACAAGCATGCCATGCTCTTCATCAGGCTGTGTGCAACAAACTGAACCAAACATCGTACCTATATACCAACACCACAAGGTGTGGCCACACGGGTGTATCCCATATCACCCCTCCTAATCTAAATTAACCCTCTCTGTGCTGTATATACACAAATCTCTGTAGACTAACACAATCAGTTTTACTACTCCTTTCCTCCCTAAATTTACTACACCCCACAACAACAAAAAACAAAAACAAATATATTTACATAGTTGCAACAACTCATCAAATTCAAAATTCCTTTAAACATTGCATCCGCCATATGCATTTGCTAGATGGCGGGGCAACGTGGAATCCCTAAAAGGATTTGATGGAATGCGTATGAGTATTGTCCTGAGATCCAATTTAAGATACATGTGGGAGGTATGTCGGTTCCATTTCTAGATACTAGGATTTATATTATTCACAACATGATAGAATCTGACCTATTTACCAAGCCTGCTGACCGGAATCAATTGCTTTTATTTGATAGTTTTCACCCACCCTGTGTATTTAAATCCATCGTACGGAGTCAACTCTGTGGGGTAAATGCATTGTTAGTGATAAAGCCATGAAAGAAAGAAGATTTGAAGAGATGTGTCAAAAATGTAGGGAGCGGGGATATCCCGAGAATATAATCTCACAGGAAATCAGGAAGAGAAAAAGTTAGCTGTGGGAAGATATAAGCAGGAGGTGAGGAGATTCCCCCTTTTCTATGCAATTTAACAGCTATAGTGAAGACGTCTTTGGAATCATTAAGGCCCCGTTCACACCTATGCAAATTGGTTGCGGCTTAAACCGCATCCAATTCACATAACATTATAAAATACATTGATTTTAATGAGGCTGGTTCACATATGTGAGATGCATTCGCACTGCCCAAAAAACGTGTGCGTTTTCTAGGCATTGCGGTGCGGCTCAGGTGCAAATTCAGGCCCATTATGTTCTATGGGCATGCATCTGATTCGCAGATGTGTTCAGTTCTCAACAGGATTTCTCTCCTTCACCTCACTACACTTCCCCCCTCCCCCTCCTCTCTCCCAGGTCACCAAATTCGCAGCTAAAACGGAGATGATCTGTGAACAGTTCTCTTATCTTTTTGCAGAGATAAAAGAGCTGGAATTCGCACCGCACAAGTGTGAACCCAGCCTCAACCACATTGGCCCTTACTTAAACATGCTTACCCACAGATAGAAGATTTACAGCAAATACCTTTGAAAGCATACCGGAGGAATAAGACATTAAGAGATGCATTGGCACGGTCAGAGTTTAGGACAAATAAACATGAAATTAAAACAACATTTTTGGGCAAGAAAAGGAAAGGATGCTTTCCTTGTCTCAATTGCATACAATGCAATTTGGTGATGAAGGGTGACAAGTATGTGCATCCCAACAGCGGTCAGAAATTTATGGTGAAAGGTTTTCACACGTGCCAGTCCACATATGTAATCTACATTTTAACTTGCCTGTGCAAGTTGATTTATGTGGGAGAAACTACACAAAAGATTAAAGACAGAATTGGCCAGCACCGCAGCACCATTAGTAATAAACAACCTGGATTACCAGTATCAAAGCATTTATTAGAGCAGTGACACAAAGATTCAGATCTGAGATTTATGGTTTTGGAAGAAGTGTATAGAGATAAGAGAGGGGGGGAGGACAGGATATTTAAAGCTGAAACAAAGAGAGGTATGGTGGATTAATAGATTACAGTCCCTGCATCCTGATGGAATGAACAGGGACTATGATCTATATTTGTTCTTATTAAAGATATGATGCCGCGTACACACGACCGTTTTTAATGTCATTGAAAAAAAACTTTTTTCTCGACGTGATTCTTCTCAAGCCTGCCTTGCCTACACACTATCATGAAAAAAAATGCTCGAGCAAAGCGCGGTGACGTACGAAATGTAGGACGGCACTATAAAGAGGAAGTTCCATTCGGATGGCGCCACCCTTTGGGCTGCTTTTGCTGATCCTCGTGTTAGTAAAGTTTGGTGAGAGACGAGTCGCGCTTTTCAGCGCGCTTTTTTCACGTCGTTAAAGCCTACACACAGCTGTTTTTGACAACGTGAAAAACGAAAAGAAAAAATAAAGCATGTTCCAAATTTTTAATGCCCATTTTTCACGTCGCGAAAAATGCTCTGGAGCCTACACACGGTCGTTTTTAATGACCAAATAAAAAAATGGCATTTTTCTCGTCATGAAAAACGGTCGTGTGTACGTGGCATGAGGGTTGGTTTTTATGCTGTTTTCTAGGTTGAACAGTAAGATACAGGATAAAATAAATTGAATGTTCTTTGGAGACGAGTCATGAAAAGATACAATAATTTAAGGAATTATGTGTTTGATAACATTTTGCAACTATGTTTGTTTTTGTTTTTTGTTGTTGTGGGGATTAGTAAATTTAGGGAGGAAAGGAGTAGTAAAAATGATTAATGTGAAATGTTGTTAGTCCACAGAGATTGGTGTATATACAGCACAGAGAGGGTTAATTTATAAAGGGTGGTAATAAATGGGGAGTACTCGGAATGGTCAGGGGTGGGTAGTGGGGTTCCCCAAGGTTCGGTGCTGGGACCAATCCTATTTAATTTGTTCATAAAAGACCTGGAGGATGGGGTAAACAGTTCAATCTCTGTATTTACGAACGATAATAAGCTATGCAGGGCAATAACTTCTCCCCAGGATGCGGAAACCTTGCAAAAAGATCTGAACAAATTAATGGGGTGGGCAACTACATGGCAAATGAGGTTCAATGTAGAAAAATGTAAAATAATGCATTTGGGTGGCGAAAATATGAATGCAATCTCTACACTGGGGGGACGGGGACCTCTTGGGGAATCTAGGATGGGAAAGGACCTGGGGGTCCTAGTAGATGACAGGCTCAGCACTAGCATGCAATGCCAAGCTGTTGCTAACAAAGCAAACAAAATATTGGCATGCATTAAAAAGCGATTAACTCCAGAGATAAAACGATAATTCTCCTGATCTACAAGACTCTGGTCCGGCGCACCTGGAATATGCTGTCCAGTTCTGGGCACCAGTCCTCCGGAAGGATGTACTGGAAATGGAGCGAGTACAAAGAAGGGCAACAAAGCTAATAAGGGGTCTGGAGGATATTAGCTTTGAGGAAAGGTTGCGAGCACTGAACTTATTCTCTCTGGAGAAGAGTCGCTTGAGAGGGAATATGATTTCAATTCCTTTCAATTCCTTTATTAAAAAAGAAAAAAAAAGTGTCCCACAATGTACATCCATCGTCAATCACGAAAAATAGAAAAAAAAACTAAAAACACTCCGTCTCCATGGGAGGCCTCCCGGCGGTTACTGTCTCTTGGCTGTGGCAGCTGTTATATAGGCAAGCGCGGGGCCACTTGGTGACGTAACCAAGTGACCCGGCCCATTTCTGCCGTCGCGTGAATTCATGTGACGTCAAAGGGGGCGGTGTCACCCGATTACGTAAGTGCGATGGCCACGCCCTTGCCTATATAACAGCTGTCAAAGCCAAAAGACAGCAGTCGCCAGGAGGCCTCCCATGGAGACGGAGTGTTTTTTGTTTTTTTTGTTTTTTTCGGGCGGCGTGATTGACGATGGATGTACATCGTGGGACACTTTTTTTTTCTTCTTTTTTTATAAAGGAATTGTCATAAACTGTCTATTGTGGTTTTCACTCTTTGACACTTTTTTTGGGTGAATGTGTAGGGGTACAATGTACCCAATACCCATTAACATAGGGGGGGCTGAGATCTGGGGGCCCCCTTGTTAAAGGTGGCTTCCATATTCCGATAAGCCCCCCACCCGTAGACCCCGACAACCACCGGGCAAGGGTTGTCAGGAAGAGGCTCTTGTCCCCATCAACATGTGGACAAGGTGCTTTGGGGGAACCCCAAATCATCCTCCCCATGTTGAGGGCATGTGGCCTGGTATAGTTCAGGAGCGGGGGCTCGCCCGCCCCCCTGTATCCTGTTCTCCAGGCTGCATGGTCAGATAAGGGTCTGGTATGCCTTTTGGGGGGAACCCACGCCATTTTTTTTATTTTGGCGTAAAGTTCCCCTTAAAATCCATAACAGACCCGAATAAAGGGCCTTGTATGGACTGGGAGGGTAAACCCACACCAATTTTTTCCTTGATTTTTTATCTACATTGCTGGGAGCCGGCAATACATTACAGCCGCGAGCAGGTTTAAATATTTTTTTTTCCTTTAGAAATGTAATTTTGCTGCGGCACTGTTCTACACATTACACAGATGCGCCACTTTACAGGCAGACTAAGGGGACTCCCCAGCACGATATTTTAAGGAATATTTCATTTTTATTGTTTCACTTTAAGCATTATTAAAATCACTGCTCCTGAAAAAACGGATCTTTAAAAAAAAAAATTTTCATTGATACATGTCCCCTGGGGAAGGACACACAGGTCCCCAAACACTGTTTATGGCCATAACTTGTATCTAAGCCTTTAAAATTAGCACTTTTAATTTTTCATGTTCGTGCCCATAGACTTTAATAGGGTTTGCACGTTCGCTCAAACTTTTTGCCTGTTCGCATGTTCTGGTGCGAACCGAACCGGGGGGGTGTTCGGCCCATCCCTCGTTGAAAACACGGGACGTGCTACACGGGACCAAAACAAAATCATCATAGTACACATGACTTGTGTAGCACGTCTAGTCCTTCTGCGGCCTATGCTGTGACCCTGTGTACATAGAGCAGTTCTAGCAGTAGCTGTTGTTAAGAAAGGAACCATCTGACCCAGTGTTTATCAACACAGTTCAGATGGGAAATAGAGAGATACAAAGTAACATTGTATATTTTTGTATCTACTCTGTATCTAGTTTTATTGCAGATCAAATGGACAAGCTTCCATCAGTTAAAAGAGATTGTAAATGACCACCTTGTGAAACAATTTGTGCCCCCCCATTAACTTCTGACCTGCTGCCGCTGCTCCAGGTCAGTTTCAGAGAGCCAGGCAGCAGGCAGTACTGGGGGAGCTGTGCGGGGTCAGTGACTGCAGAACTGGGGACAGCCCCAGCTGCAGTCACCTACCTTCTTACTCACCCACCCTTCCCAACCAACACACATGAACACATGAACTCCGTCCACAGCCCAGTGTGTATGCACAACCAGCCTTTCCTCCTCTATGGATCCTGGAGGACCTGATGGCAGCTGCCAAGGCAGCTCTCCTGCAAATCTCCCGTTCGGTTCTGATTTGATTCTGGGCTGTGCCGTCCCCCTGGAAAATGCTATTTTGCACAGGTGATTTGATCTGTTTTACTGCCTTAGTAATTACCACAGCCGTTTCATCTGAGGGAAATTCTGAAAATATGACCTGTTGGTGTGCCTTGAGGACTGGAGTTGAGAAACACTGGCCTAGGCCATCTTTATGTGGAGCAACAATTCTTTTTTTCAGATCTTCAGAGAGTTCTTTGCCATGAGGTGCCATGTTGAACTTCCAGTGACCAGTATGAGAGAGTGAGAGCGACAACACCAAATTTAACACACCTGTTCCCCATTCACATCTGAGACCTTGTATCACTAACCAGTCACATGACATCAGGGCGGGAAAATGGCTAATTGGCCAAATTTGGACATTTTCACTTAGGGGTGTACTCACTTTTGTTGCCAGCGGTTTTGACATTAATGGCTGTGTGTTGAGTTATTTTGAGAGGACAGAAAATTTACACTGTTATACAAGCTGTACACTCACTACTTTACATTGTAGCAAAGTGTAATTTCTTCAGTGTTGTCACATGAAAAGTCATAAAATATTTACAAAAATGTGGGGGGTGTACTCACTTTTGTGAGATACTGTATGTGAGTGGGCAATTATTAGTCTTAATAAAATACCTTCTATTTATACAATTTTGCGCAATGAAAGCTTTTCTTTTACTCTGAGCCACTCCAGAGAATTAGTCTGTCTATTTCATCGGAGGAGATTTAAAGAGACCAAGACTCAGTGGCATTACCCCGTCAGGAACACTAAAGATATGTATGTACCAGCTAAAAGGCATGATTAGACCCAGTGGGGTCGCTTCCTAAGGTGAGCGGGCAATTCACCTGGTGGTGGAGGTGGTGGTATTTATCACTGAAGTTTTCCGTGAGGAGGCACTTAATGAAGCACAAAGTTTAAAGGAGGATTCCAATTTTATATTTATTATTATATGGGATAATCACATTTAATTATTCATCATAAACCACATATCACTTTTTTGTTGTTCATGCATGTACTAATTATGTTGTACATTATATATTTATTGTCACAGTATTCATTTGTTTACACTGGTAGAATGAGAGCACCATTCCTCTAAATTGTTATTCATGTTAGTGCAAGATCACTGTTTAACCACTTGTCGACTGCTGCATGTCCTGTGGTTTGATGAGACAAAGATAAACGTATTTCATTCCGATGGTGTCAAGCGTGTGTGGCGGCAACCAGGTGAGGAGTACAAAGACAAGTGTGTCTTGCCTACAGTCAAGCATGGTGGTGGGAGTGTCATGGTCTGGGGCTGCATGAGTGCTGCCGGCACTGGTGAGCTACAGTTCATTGAGGGAACCATGAATGCCAACATGCACTGCGACATACTGAAGCAGAGCATGTTCCCCTCCCTTCGGAGACTGGGCCACAGGGCAGTATTCCCACATGATAATGACCCCAAACACACCTCCAAGGTGACCACTGCCTTGCTAAAGAAGCTGAGGGTAAAGGTGATGGACAGGCCAAGCATGTCTCCTGACCTAAACCCTATTGAGCATCTGTGGGGCATCCTCAAATGGAAGGTGGAGGAGCGCAAGGTCTCTAACATCCACCAGCTCCGTGATGTCGTCATGGAGGAGTGGAAGAGGACTCCAGTGGCAACCTGTGGAGCTCTGGTGAACTCCATGCCCAAGAGGGTTAAGGCAGTGGTGGAAAATAATGGTGGCCACACAATATATTGACACTTTGGGCCCAATTTGGACATTTTCACTTAGGGGTGTACTCACTTTTGTATCCCAGCGGTTTAGACATTAATGGCTGTGTGTTGAGTTATTTGGAGGGGACAGCAAATTTTCACTGTTATACAAGCTGTACACTCACCACTTTACATTGTAGCAAAGTGTCATTTCTTCAGTGTTGTCACATGAAAAGTTATAATAAAATATTTTCAAAAATGTGGGGGTGTACTCATTTTTGTGAGATACTGTAGTTATCGTCTTGTATACTGCCCAAAAAAATCAAATACTACAAGGCTCTCCTCCTCACCGTTTTTTTTGTGGGTTCAAGCGACCGCCCGAAAGTGATGTCACTGTCTCCTTCCGACGCGTTTCATCACAGATCATGTGACTTCTTCAAGGGAAATGGAGTCTATTGACAAGCGCTGGTATATATTAGCCTGAATCTGTTTACATATTGCCATGGTGATGGGTGAATTATCGGGTCATTCTGCCTTCATATGCATACATTAGTTACCGTAACAGACGCAACATTCATAGCAGTATTCCTCATTATATTCTATCATTTAACAAGATAGTACATAAATGTATTAATAACACCTTATTAATAAAAAACTCCTCGAGACGCCTGGTGCAGCAAATGACCTATCTATCATATATGTATTAGTGACCCCTATTGGTGATAACTAGGTCTTGCTCCCAGAATAAAATTTAAATTAAAACTTAGGGTCCACGAGCAATATGAATGAGCGCCATCTAGTGGATCTAGTGGAGATTTTAAAGAGACCAAGACGCAGTGGGGTTTTCCCGTCAGGAACACTAAAGATATGTATGTACCAGCTTAAAGGTATGATTAGACCCAGTGGGGTCGCTTCCTAAGGTGAGCGGGCAATTCACCTGGTGGTGGAGGTGGTGGTATTTATCACTGAAGTTTTCCATGAGGAGGCACTTAATGAAGCACAAAGTTTAAAGGAGGATTCCAATTTTATATGAATTATTATGTGGGACAATCACATTTAATTATTCATCATTTATCACATATGTTTTATGCATGTACTATTCATGTTGTATATTAAATATTTATTGTCACAGTATTTATATGTTTACACTGGTGGAATGAGCGCACCATTCCTCTAAATTGTTATTGTAGAATTTATGCCGCAAAGAATTAGGGCAGTTCTGAAGAGGGGGTCCAACCCGATACTAGCAAGATATACCTAATAAAGTGGCCAGTGAGTGTATATACATACACATACTAGGACCATTTAGAGAGGAGCTGGTTAACCCACCAGCATCTCTTTGGAGTTCTGAAAATTGGGATCTCCTGTCATTTTTATTCCTGGTAATAATGGTCAGCAGGACAGATAGGGTACAGTCAGTGTGTAGACTCCTCAGTCTCTACAGGATATAAAAAAAAAAAAAAACCCTAAAGGTTTGTGTCCACAACATCAGTTTGAAATGCTTCTGTGATCAGAATTGATTGAAAACATAATTTGACCTGCAGTTTACTTTTTTCTGACCTGCATTTGACTTGCCTTATACAAGCTTTGGACAAGTATAAAAATCAGGAAAATAAGAGAAAAGTCAGATTTCCCTATTTGAATATTCAGAGATGGCTGGATAAATATCTTCTTTAGAAGATGGTAATTGCAGCCTCCATGCTTCTCCCAAGACATAGTTCCATCTATATCAACCTTCCTATTATTTGATATAATAAAATAAAAAAACAACACATGAAATGTATTGCACTCACTATTGTGGAACCCTTGGGATCCTCGATATCAGTGGTTCTCAACCTTTCTAGTGCCGTGACCCCTTGATAAAATTTCCCAAGTTGTGGGGACCCCTAACAGTAAAATTATTTTCATAGCGTGGGTTGTCAGCACCCAAGGCAAGACAAGTAATTTGCACCCCTAACCCACGGACATTTAGTCCCTTCCAATTGTACAGTATTAAAACCCCTTATGGTACATTTTAGGATGTACCCCTCTTTCTCCTTGTTCTCATTTCTTTCCCTTTTATCTCTCTCTATCCTAATTTCTTGCTTTTTCCCCCTTATCCCTCTCTCTGGCCGCCTTTCTTGTTCTTTCTCTTATTCTTTCTCTCCCTTTTTCTTTGTTCCTCCCCCTCTCCCCCCCTTCCATGTATTCTTTATTTTTATTCCTTCTCTTACTCCTTGGTGGGGGGGGGGGGGTGGGGGGGGAATAGGATAAGTGGCAGTGCGGGTGGGGGTGGGATCAGTGGCAGTGCTGGTGGGGGGTGGGATCAGTGGCAGTGCTGGTGGGGGGTGGGATCAGTGGCAGTGCTGGTGGGGGGTGGGATCAGTGGCAGTGCTGGTGGGGGGCGGGATCAGTGGCAGTGCTGGTGGGGGGTGGGATCAGTGATAGTGCTGGTGGGGGGTGGGATTAGTGACAGTGCTGGTGGGGGGTGGGATCAGTGGCAGTGCTGGTGGGGGGTGGGATCAGTGACAGTGCTGGTGGGGGGTGGAATCAGTGGCAGTGCTGGTGGGGGGTCGGATCAGTGACAGTGCTGGTGGGGGGTGGGATCAGTGGCAGTGCTGGTGGGGGGTGGGATCAGTGACAGTGCTGGTGGGGGGTGGGATTAGTTACAGTGCTGGTGGGGGGTGGGATTAGTGACAGTGCTGGTGGGGGGTGGGATTAGTGACAGTGCTGGTGGGGGGTGGGATCAGTGGCAGTGCTGGTGGGGGGTGGGATCAGTGACAGTGCTGGTGGGGGGTGGGATTAGTGACAGTGCTGGTGGGGGGTGGGATCAGTGGCAGTGCTGGAGGGAATTCTGATCAGCCAACTTAGGTGCTCTTGATCAAGGTCATCTGCTGACCTGAGAACTGTAGTGGGGACTTTTAATGGCAACTATAATCACAGGTAGTGCTATTCACTGTGTCTCTGGCCTCACTGTGTCTCTGACTTTGTGGTGTCTCATAGCAGTGACACCTATGCCGAAATCAGGAGATAGGGTCTCCTCCAGTCCCTCCCACTTCACATTCCTCACCAGTCAGCTGACCTCTAGTCTCTGCCCCCCAGCCATGCCGTGAATTGAATGGGCGGCTGCGAAGAGGCTGAGTGGGTGGCCGCGGGGTCCAGGAACAGCCCAGCTGGGCGGCCACAAAAAGGTTGGGAGAACGGTGCGGGCTTCAGGAACAGCCCAGGATTCGGTGACCCCTGGCAAATCATCATTCGACCCCCGGGGGTCCCGACCCCCCGGTTGAGAACCACTGCTCTAGAGGTTGGCTGGGGTTCCTTCAGCTGTGGCAGACAGACCCCCCATATGATGGTGCCTGCATAGTTTAGGGCCAACACAATTGAACAGAGCCAGTAGAATGACACCAATCTGTTTTAGATGTCTATAAGGTGGCATTCTGACCACCACTTAACGAGGGGCATTCTCCCCACAGACCCCAATGTAAGGGACATTTTTCACATTGATCTTTTAATAAGTTGGGGTTCCTTGAGACCTAGACCTAAAAATTATTTTAGGTGTTCCTCTTGGGGAAAAAGCTTGAGAAAGGTATTCTGTGGGGTGAGTAATGTCTATTCAAGAAGAGTGCTAAAGTCAGAACTTACAACTAACAGTACAGCTACACTCAAAGGGTTTTCTTGGCACTTGATCTCGGAAAGGATGGCAAAAGCTGGGGTCCCCTGCACTGTAAGGGTTAAATGCCGCATTGAGGGGCCAATGATCGGGACCATGTATTGTAAAATCTTGGAAGAGAAATTTCTTCGCTCAGCCAGAACACTGAAGATGGGTCGGGGATAGGTCTTCCAGCATGACAATGACCCAAAACATACCACCAAGGCAACAAAGGAGTGGCTCAAGAAGAAGCACATTAGGGTCATGGAGTCAGTCTCCAGACCTCAATCCTATATAAAATGTATGGAGGGAGCTGAAACTTCGAGTTGCCAAGCAACAGCCAAGAAACCTTAAAGGAGTTGTAAAGGTTTGTTTTTTATTTTCTAAATAGGTTTCTGGTTTAGAAACTGGTCACCAGTCATCTCTATGCTTCCCATCCGGCGCTGGCCAATTTGTTCTCCGGGCCACCGATGGCACGGGAGAGCTCGGAGAAGCACCGGACGGCGGCGGGAGGGGGGGGACGTCCCCTACCGTCGCCTATAAGAACGATCAAGCGGCGGAACTGCCACTATGATCATTTTTATCGAGCATAGAATCGCCGGCTGAAAAGAATGATATCTGAATGATGCCTGCAGCTGCAGATATCACCGCACAAATTCAAGGATGTCATTTGACGGTGGGCGGTAGTAAGCTAGTGCATTGTTGGTTCACTTACCTTTCCCTTCGATTTCCCTTCTAAATGTTTTTTTTCTTTGTCTGAATTTCTCACTTCCTGTAAGCTTGCCCCTATCATCCGAGCCATTCTGGCTGGGGGTTAGTCAGCATGCTCGCCCCCTCCCTTGGGACTACATCCCTGCGGGGAGACGCTTTAAACACAGCGTCTCCCCACAGGGATGTAGTCCCAAGGGAGGGGGCGAGCATGCTGACTAACCCCCAGCCACAGTGGCTCGGATGATGGGGGCAAGCTTACTGAGGAGGAACAGGAAGTGAGAAATTCAGACAAAGAAAAAAAACATTTAAGCTTAAAGGAACCTATTTAGAAAAAAAAAAAAAAAACCTTTACAACCCTTTTAAGGATTTAGAGAAGATCTGTAAAGAAGAGTGGACCAAAATCCCTCCTGAGATGTGTGCAAACCTGGTAACCAACTACAAGAAACGTCTTACCTCTTGCCAACAAGGGTTTCTCTACCAAGTACTAAGTCATGTTTTGCTTGGGGATCAAATACTTATTTTACTCACTGAACTGCAACTCAATATAAACATTTGTATCATGTGTTTTTTCACGATTTTTGGTTGATATTCTGTCTCTATCATTTAAAATACACCTATGATAAAAATTATAGACCTTTCCTTTCCTTGTAAAAGGGTAAACTTACAAAATCTGCAGGGGATCAAATAATTATTTTCCACGCTGTATGTGATGAGGCAGAGGAGCCGCCCACAGTATGGCCAAAGGAACAGAACTGGAAGCCAGACAGGGGGGTAGTGTAACCTTATCCCTGCACCTGTAGACCAAACCTGTATTTAACCCTTGCAGTACAGGGGGAGGAGGGCCACTGCAGGGTAGATTTTAGCTAACGCCTAGGGTTCAGCTTTATCAAATTTCAGCTACCTCTTACAGTTTTTAAATAATTCCTGCAGTTCTTCTTTGTACTCTTTGTACTTATTGTACTTGACATTAGTTTACATTCCATGAGATGATAATAAATGAGTCTGAAAACTGACTGTAATGCCACTCAGATATGTCTATATAGTTTATTATAATGTTAGTGTATTGCAGACAGAAATGTTAGCACCACTGTGTTTGTACTGTGATTGTACATAAATGTTAACATTTATCACATATTTATTTGCAAACCCTTCAAAATGTACTTTTCCTTACACAAGGATACTATACCCACAAGTTTTATCTTTAGAATCAATTAGGTGTAGTGCCCACCCCATTTAGGGGTGCTATATACCCAAATTTAGGGGCTGGTCTGAGATAGTAGTTGGGCTCAGACCGTTCTCAATTTATAGGTTGTGCTGCTTTATTCCCAGGATGGTATACTAGTGTGCAGTTCCCTGTGGCCTGTAGGTGGCACTGCCATAATGGGTCAGGGTTGAACCACTGGTATTAGTGCTGTGCCTTGGGGTGTCCTCTCTTGGCAGCGGTACAGTGGGTGTGGTCGACCTGCTGTGCATGATGGGAGGGGATACATAAGGGGCAGCCGCCGCCTGGGAGAGGGTCTTTGTTCCAGAGTCGGAGTCCGGGTGCGTGGCACATGGTCCTCCAGGCCATGGGGCCACGTGTACATCAGTCCCAGGCACCTTTAGTCCTGGGGCTGCATCTTCAACACTGGGCCCAGCACCTTTAGCTGGAGCCCGCTTCGAGGAGGAGAAGTCCCAGGGTGTCCCTCGCGAGGGAGCCCGCTTCTAAGAAGAGAAGGCCAGGGGAGGACCTTTCTGACGGACCGGTGAGTGTTCACGGTGAAGGAAGGGGCACGGTAACTCTCTGGAGGGATTGTTCTATCCACCAAGGGCCTAGTAATGTGCTGCTGCTGGCACCTGTCCTTGTGTACCAGAAGCTAAGAGGTTCGGAGTCTGATAGATTCTGTGGCAGAGAGTCTCCCGATCGCATCTAGGAAAAAACCTGATCAAACGTCCGAGCATCACTTCGGCTGCTAGGATCCACTTTGTAGGAGACTATCCAGGTGAGCTAACCCCTACTCTGGGATAGAGTAGAGATTGTGATATCCATTTGTGCCTGGACTGACCTCCCAAAACCTTGCTGTCCTGTCTCTCTTCCACCCTTTTCCTATCTGCTGAACATTGAGAAAATAAACTCAACGTTGGAGTTTAAGGTGGTGTGGACATTGGAATTACTGGGGGGAATACAGAGACTTGTCCCTATATCCTAGGAGACGAGAACCAACTGATGGAAGAACCTAGCTGTGGGACCCAAATACATAACACTGCTTAACCTCCTCATCCAGGATGGTACAGGCATATATTACGGTGTGCCTTTTTCCTGCAATTGAGCCAAAGCAAGGGAAAGGGGTCCGTGTGCTACATAGGTAACAAAGAATCTAATATTGTATGTTGCTGCTCCAGCTTCCTTTGTGGTAATCTGGTTTGGGACCCATCACACCATTTCTGTTGGGATGTACTGGGCAGTGTTACTCATCGCAGTCCCAATGCAAAGGCAAGGCTATTTGCCTTGTTTTCAGTGATGTCAGTTCACACCAGTGTGTGCTGAAAAGAAGCACTGCATGAAGTCCTTTCTTTTTTTACAAAGCGTGGTGCAGTGGAAACCACCACATCCCAACACCCATGTATGAATCAGACTTTGCAAACTGTCATTTGTAATATTTCAATAAAGTTCTCAAAAAAAAAAAAAAAAAAATTGTGTGATGCATTGGGATCGGCTCTTCAGCACGGTGTCCTCTCAGTGCATGCTGGCATTCAGTATGGTTGCTGGTGTGAAAGCTGGCCATACATCTATGGCCACTCCCATTTGAGAAGAGTCGATCTAGTAATCGACTCATCCTGACCAGAACTGCTGGTATATTTTTGCTCGATCAGCTCTTGCAGCCAAGGAGGAATCCCGCTGCCAGAATACAATAGTGGAGTGCTCAGCTGAAAATGATTGGTTTGGCAGGAACCAGCTGACTTTTGACCCATGCGTACTGCCTTACAACCGGCTTCTGTTGAATGAGCATACTGGAAGATCAGCATCTGACAAGCATCCAATTAGCACTTGCAGCCAATGGATGCATGCGCTGATCAGTGTGTTCTGGCGGGGGGGGGGGGGCTTATAGTGTGTACACAGCTTACGAAGCACCTGCACCCTTTTCCAAGTTGCACAGAAGTGTATTCCCAGTGTTATCAGGCCCTATATACAATAATAAGATTCCTCTTGTCATGCATTGTTGTACAACAGCTAAAGCATTACAAATTGCACAAGTGTCAATGGGGACTTAAAGGGACACTCTGCTTCCGTAGGGGAAAAATGCAAATAAAGAAAAAATAATATAGCATATACAATTGCAATACAAGTCATATTTTAGTTGAATGTTATTAAAACTACCTTTTCTTTTCAATCTGCATTCGCTGTAATTTTCTGAAAATGCAATGCTATATGGCTTCCTGGAGTTGTGTACTGACCACCCCCCAGAAACATAATTTCCTACTTATGTGATTTGCTCACCAATTTCCCCAGAAGTCTGCCTAAGATACAAGTCAGATATCAGGCATCCCCTGGAACAAAAATGTCATTTTTGGTGAGGTACTCTCAATAGGAACACGTCTAAAGGGATGCAGGCCCAGCAGCTTTCCTCATTAGTGCTCTGCAGCTGCACAGCTGATTGATAATTATGAAACCCCTCCCATTAGACTCACTTACCACAGAGGCACAGAAGAACAACCATGGATTTCTGCAGAAAAACAAAAGGTAGGAATCTGCAACAAAGGTTGCTATAATCCTTGAAAGGTTCATAGATCACCCAGAGGGGAATGTTTTTTTCTCAACAAAAGGGGAAGTACACTTTAAAGCAGAGTTCCAGCCTGGGGGGGGGGGGGGGGTTAAAGTCAGCAGCTACAAATACTGTAGCTGCTAACTTTTAATATAAGGACACTTACCTGTCCAGGGAGCCAGGGATGTCGGCACCCCAAGCCGATTCATCCACTGCCAGCATTGCTAGTAAGGGAAACCAGCAGCCTTCAGGCTTCACACCCGGTTTCCTACTGCACATGCGCTTTCTGAATGGTCCCGTTGTCTTCTGGGACACACAGGTCCCAGAAGGTGGGGGGGTGAGAAGGAGTGCACAATGCGATTGTGGGAATGACGTACCTCGCCCATGGGGAGGTAGGACAGAAGTCCACCTGAAAATTAACACAAAAGTTACCAAAAAGCCCCAAAAAATATAAAATATTAAAAAGATATCCAAAAAGGAGGGTGTGGGGTGCTGTATTGTTTAAGATCTTGTTGCATATTAGCCTGGAACTCCGCTTCAAATTACATATTTCTGCACCTGCAAAACTATTGGGATACACATCACACCACAATGCAAAGAACATACATTTGTGCATTGTAGTATGTTGTACTATAAGTGCATATATATGAGTCGGGATGGAATAAATGGCGGTATTCCACAAGTTATGTGGCGGTGTAGGTTTTTTTGACACATGCACATGTCAATCTGGTCTGGTTTCCTTGACCTGCATGTTTCACTGCACAGGTAATTAGGAGAGCCCCTATGTAACAAGACACCATGGTCACTGACCATACTAATAGAAATGTCACTCCTAGCAGCAGCTGGTTCAGGTCAACCTCTTCTTATGTCAATTGGAATGCACAGTGTATACATTAACAATGTAATAAAAGGATTCTAATGCCCCTTACAACATGATTGTGTGCTGCCCATTACATAGGAATATAATGCTGCTTTCTACCAATTCTTGCATTTCCTTTTTGAGGGAAGCAAAGTTTTGCTAGCAGCAGTATTGCCTGTATTACATGTCTCTAGATCTGTTATTGATCACTTAATAGGAACTGTGTTTTCTGTGTTAGTATCCAACTATTCCCAGTGTCATCCATTGCTTGTGGTTTAGTGTGTGTAATAAACATGCAGTGTGGATTACTAAAGAAGAGAGGATTGTACCCTGGGCATGGTCTCCTGGGGAACAGCTTGCTTTGCTGACAAGTGTGTTGTATGTAGCTGTGAGGACAGGAGGGAAGCTGAGTGTATGGGAGTGTCCTGATCGGATCTCACACCTGCTGCTGCCATACCTGGGACTAGAGACCCCTGACTGCTGGATAGAGACCCCTGACTGCTGGATAGAGACCCCTGACTGCTGGATAGAGACCCCTGACTGCTGGATAGAGACCCCTGACTGCTGGATAGAAACTCCTGAATGCTGAATAGACCTGCTGGATAGAGACACCTGAATGCTGGATAGAGAACATTACCTGCTGGATAGAGACCCCTGACTGCTGGATAGAGACCCCTGACTGCTGGATAGAGACCCCTGACTGCTGGATAGAGACCCCTGACTGCTGGATAGAAACTCCTGAATGCTGGATAGAGAACATTACCTGCTGGATAGAGACCCCTGACTGCTGGATAGAGACCCCTGACTGCTGGATAGAGACCCCTGACTGCTGGATAGAGACCCCTGACTGCTGGATAGAAACTCCTGAATGCTGGATAGACCTGCTGGATAGAGACACCTGAATGCTGGATAGAGAACATTACCTGCTGGATAGAGACCCCTGACTGCTGGATAGAGACCCCTGACTGCTGGATAGAAACTCCTGAATGCTGGATAGACCTGCTGGATAGAGACACCTGAATGCTGGATAGAGAACATTACCTGCTGGATAGAGACCCCTGACTGCTGGATAGAGACCCCTGACTGCTGGATAGAGAACATTACCTGCTGGATAGAGACCCCTGACTGCTGGATAGAAACTCCTGAATGCTGGATAGAGAACATTACCTGCTGAATAGAGACCCATGCCTGCTGAATAAAGAGAGACCCCTGCCTGCTGAATAGAGAGAGACCCCTGCCTGCTGAATAGAGAGAGACCCCTGCCTGCTGAATAGAGAGAGACCCCTGCTTGCTGGAGAGGAGAAAGACACCTACTTGCTGGAGAGAGACCCCTGCCTGGAGTCACTAATGGGTCCCAGTCACTCCATAGACTGATCGTCACTGCAGGTAGGAAAGGTTATTTCTCCCGATGTTGCAGAATCTGTACATGGATCTCTTAATACATGTAATCATGTTTCAGGTCATAGTTTTATATAGATATATATATATATATATATCTATATAGATAGATATATATATATATATATATATATATATATATATATATATAAATAAATATCTATATCTATCTATCTATATATACACATATATATAATAATAAGCACTGTTCTACTGTTGGGGTTTTGTTATGTGAAAGTTTTTCCCCTGGGACTGTCCCTGGTTTTCAACATCTAACAATTCTCTGTTTAATAAGATCGTTTATATATTGACGTGATCATTTACAAGCTGCTTTAAGTAATTATCAATTTTTATAAACACGCTTTTATAAATATCAATGGAAGACCATCCAGACTTTTTTACATTGGATTTTTACAGTTGCTCAAATACTGGTGTGCAAAAGGAAATAAAAAAAAAAAAAAAGAAAAAGAATGAAATACTGTATTTAGCACACAGTTTCTGTTTGATGAAAGGGCACAGTCTTTACCACTAGACTGTGATTCACATTAAGGTTTGAGGAAGTGAAAAACAAATAAAATGTTTGAACAAACATTAATTTGACTTTTTGGGGCTGGCAGAGTGATATGATATCTACAATATATAATGGGAATATCTTGGTAAGATAAGGTAAGGTTAGTGTCCTGCTTTGACTCTATTTTCATGTATGTTCATATCCATTATAAGCTGTCCATTAACCACTTAAAGCGGAGCTCCGCCGTTAAAAAAATATTAAAAGCCAGGAGTTACACATACTGCAGCTGCTGACTTTTAATATATGGACACTTACCTGGCCTGGAGTCCAGCGTCGTCTGCAGCAGAAGACGAGCAATCGCTCGTCTATCTGCTGCCCCCACCGCCATCCTCGGTGAGGGAATCAGGAAGTGAAGCGTTCCGGCTTCACTGCCCGGTTCCCTACTGTGCATTTGCGAGTCGCGCAGCGCCGTCCTCACTGGTCACCGTTGTGTTCTGGGAGCCGTGTGTTTCCCAGAACACATTGGGCGTTCTGCGGGAAGTAACGCACTACCCGCAGAATACCCGCAGAGAGGACTCCCTGAAGTGGGTGCAAATACCTGTCTTAGACAGGTATCTGCACCCCCCTCCCCCCTGAAAGGTGCCAAATGTGACACCGGAGGGGGGGAGGGTTCCGATGAGCGGAAGTTCCACTTTAGGGTGGAGCTCCCCTTTAAGAACCCTTAGATTTTCCCCCTTAAAGTGATTGTAAAGGTTCAGCTTTTAAAAAAACAAAAAACAAACAAACATATACTTACCTCCGCGGTGCAGTTGGTTATGCACAGAGTTGCCCCAATCCTCGTCTTCTGGGGTCCCTCTGCAGCGCTCCCCCTCTTCTTGAGTGTCCCGCCAGAGAAGCGCTTTCGGACGGGACACCAGTGCAGGCATGCTCCCGTGTCCCGCTGCTGCGTCCGTAGACACAGACAGCAGGACTCGGCTCCGCCCCCCAGGTGCCTGCATAATTTGATTTAATTGACAGCAGCGGGAGCAAATGGCTGTGCTGCCATCAATCTATCCAATCAGGACACGAGACACCGGCCGGAGCTGGTGTGCTCGTTCCCGTTGTGGGAATTACGGGGCTCAGGTAAGTATAAAGGGGGCTCGGGGGCACTGCTACAGCACAGAAGGTTTTTCACCTAATGCATAGAATGCATTAAGGTAAAAAACGGCGAGGGTTTACAACCCCTTTAATGACCAGGCCATTTTTTGCAATACGGCACTGCGTCGTTTTAACTGACAATTGCGTGGTTGTGCGGCGCTGTACCCAAACAAAATTGACGTCCTTTTTTTCCCACAAATAGAGATTTCTTTTGGTGGTATTTGATCACCTTTGAGGTTTTAATTTTTTGTGCTATAAAGAAAAAAAGACCGCCAATTTTGAAAAAATTAAAAATTTTTACTTTTTGCTATAATAAATATCCCCAAAAAATTATAATTCTTCATCAGTTTAGGCCTATACGTATTCTTCTACATATTTTTGGTAAAAAAATAGCAATAAGCATATATTGATTGGTTTGCGCAAAAGTTATAGCGTCTACAAAATAGGGAATAGATTTATAGCATTTTTAATTTTTTTACTAGTAATGGCGGTGATCAGCGATTTTTAGCAGGACTGCGACATTGCAGCGGACAGATCGGACATTTTTGACACTTTTTTGGGACCATTGACATTCATACAGCAATCACTGCTATAAAAATGCACTGACTACTGTATAAGTGTCATTGGCCGGGAAGGGATAAACACTAGGGGGCGATCAAGGGGTTAAATGTGTTCCTTGGGAGGTGTTTCTAACTATAGGGGCAGTGTACTGACTGGAGGAGGAGAGAGATCGCTGTTCCTAACCACTAGGAACAGACGGTCACTCTCTACTCCCCTGAAAAAATGGGGATCTGTTTGTTTACATTGACAGATCCAATTCCACCTCTCTGTGGATCGATCGCAGGTGGCCGGTGGACATCACGACCGCTGGCCACGTGCATCAGTTCCCCCGCCCTGCAGTGGGCGGGCACCTGCTATTGCTGTTTAAAGGACTGACGTACAGCTACGGCGATTTTCGGGAATGAGTCGACCTGCCGCAGTATGATAACGGCGGCTGGTCGGCAAGTGGTTAAAGTGGAACTTAAGGCAAATCTTTTTTTTATTATTATTGTTTTGGATAGAATAAAGGAGGGTGTTAACCCCTGTCAGGTTTTTTTCCCCTGTCATCTGTGCAAATTGGAGAGATTTCCCCTCCATTCTTCTTTCATAGCCAAAGCAGAAAGTGAGAGGAAATCCCTCCACAGAGAAGGATCTCCTGGTTGTCACAAGGATCACCAGAACTAGTGTCCCCACTGGAAGATTTCCCCTCCATTCCTGTCCCGGTGGCAACTGAGAATTAGATAGGTTAGAAAGTGTGAATCTCCTTAATGGGGGCACAAACAGCAATAAAATCCTGAGAGATATTCTAATACCTATCCACAGTTTTGTCTTTAGTTACACTTTACAGTGATATTAACCACTTCCCAAACTGCCACTGGAGAAACACGGCATAATAGCGCTTCTGCGCGAATCACAATAGCTGTACGGCGTGCGCCTGCCACGTGAAGTAGTAGCCAATGCGCGTGGCCGGCGGCCGCGATGGCTGCCAGCTGCGCGCGATTGCTTCTGAGAAGGACAGAACAGAGATCTATCAATGTAAGCAAACAGATCTCCGTTCTGTCAGGGGTGAGGAGACTGATCTGTTGTTCCTACTGATTAGCAACAACAATCGGTCTCCTCCTCCAATCTTTCCCATCCCCCCACAGTTAGAAACATTCATTCAATAGAGAACACATTTAACCCCTTGATCGCCCCCTAGTGTTAACCCCTTCCCTGCCAGTGACATTTACACAGTAATCAGTGGCTATTTTTAGCACTGATTGCTGTATAAATGTCAATGGTCCCAAAATAGTGCCAAAAGTGTCTGATCTGTCTGCCGCAATGTCACAGTCCCAATAAAGATCGCCGCCATTACTAGTAAAAAAAAAAATTATAATAAAAATGCCATAAATCTATTGCCTATATTGTAGATGCTATAACTTTTGCGCAAACCAACCAATATACACTTATTGCGATTTATTTTTACCAAAAATATGTAGAAGAATACATATCGACCTAAACTGAGGAAGAAATTATTTTGTTTATATATTTTTGGAGGATATTTATTATAGCAAAAAGTTAAAAATATTGCTTTTTTTTCAAAATTGTCGATCTTTTTTTGCTTATAGCACAAAAAAAAAATGCAGAGGTGATCAAATACCACCAAAAGAAAGGTCTATTTGTGGGGAAAGAAGGACATAAATTTTGTTTGGGTACAGTGTCGCACGACTGCGCAATTGTCAGTTTAAGCAACGCATTGCCGTATCGCAAAAAATGGCCTGGTCAGGAAGTGGGTAAATCCTTTCAGGGCTGAAGTGGTTAAACTATTTTTTGTTTTTGTTTAAAATTAACAAACATGTTATACTTACCTGCTCTGTGTAGTGGTTTTGCACAGAGCAGCCCCCATCCTCCTCTTCTCGGGTCCCTCGTCCGCGCTCCTGGCCCCTCTTTCCTGCTGAGTGCCCCCACAGCAAGCAACTTGCGATGGGGACACCTGAGCCGAGCCACTGCTCTGTGTGTCCATTCAGACACGGAGCCGCGGCTCGGCCCCACCCCCTCTATATCCTCATTGGCTCACTGACTTTGACAGCAGCGGAAGCCAATGGCACCCCCTGCTGTGTCTCAGTCAATCAGGAGTGAGAGTCCTGGGACAGCCGAGGCTCTCGTGCAACATTGCTTGATCGAGATGGGGCTCAGGTAAGTATTAGGGGGGCTGCTGCACATAGAAGGTTTGAATGCATTTAGATAAAAAAAAAAAACTTCTGCCTTTATAACCACTTTAATGAGGAAGTAAACCCTTAGGCCCCTCTCACACGGAGGGTCCGTTCAGGTCCGCCTGTCAGTTTTTTAGGCGGACCTGGACGGACGCTCCATGTAGCCCTATGGAGCCACGGATGTCAGCGGTGACATGTCCGCTGACATCCGCTCCACTCCGCTCCGCCAAAGTGTGAAGGAGGAAAACCCTATTTTTCCTTCCGTCGGCGGAGCGGATCGGATGAACACGGACAGACTGTCCGTGTTCATCCGATCTCCCCATAGGGGAGAGCGGCGCTCTGACAGGGCGGTCCCTGCTCAGTGTGCAGGGACCGCCCAGTCATCCACCGGCTCAGCGGGGATCAACTGAGCGATCCCCGCTGAGCAAGCGGAGCTTCACGGGGCGGATCATGACTGATCCGGCCCGTGTGAAAGAGCCCTTATAGTGTGATATATTTTTATTAAAATATGATGAAATATACTCACGTAAAACATGAAAATAGCAGACTTGTAGTATAGCACAAATAATCCAGATGACATGCAAGAGCTACGAGTGAGCCGCCGGCCACTGGCCACTCAGACCCGGCAGCTCGCATAGCTAACATCCAGCACAGACACAAACCAGAGAAGCTCCCAGCTTTAGGCTCCACCTCCTACGTGTTTCATCCTTCAGCA
This sequence comes from Rana muscosa, assembly GCA_029206835.1. Lineage (NCBI taxonomy): Eukaryota > Metazoa > Chordata > Amphibia > Anura > Ranidae > Rana > Rana muscosa. The sequence continues at coordinate 48,593,598 of CM055127.1, forward strand.
ACTTTATCAGGAGGATCTCCCTCATCACCGCTGCACTAGTTGCAGTATACCTGATCACTGCTGCACCACTCAGTGTCCCTAATTACCACCATAGCACTCACAGTGTCCCTAATCACTGCCACATTGCTTACAGTGTGCCAAAACAGTCACAGTGTCCCTGATCGGTACAAAACCAGTCAGTGTCCTTAATCAACGCTGCTTCACTCAGTGTCCCTAATCACTGCCGCGCCAGTCACAATATCCCTAATCACTGCCACACCACTCATGATGTCCCTAATTACTGCCACAACAGTCACCAGGTCCCTGATCACCTCCACACCAGTCCCAGTGTCTCTGATTGTCGCCATACCACTTACAGCATCTCTAATCACTGCCACACCACTCACAGTGTCCCTAATCACCATCATAACAGTCACCATGTCCCTGATCATCATCACACCAGTCCCAGTTACCCTGATTACCGCTGCACCAGTCACAGTGTTCCTGATCATTACTACACCACTCCCTGCATCCCTGATCATCAACACACCAGTAATAGGGGTTGATTTACTAAAACTGGAGAGTGCAAAATCTGATGCAGCTCTGCATAGAAAACCGGCTTCCAGTTTTTTTTGTCAAAGCGTAAGGCTCCATGTACAAAGAAGCTGATAAACTGCAGTTTATTGGCGTTTTGGCGTTTTTTTAAAAAGCCCATTAACTGCACTCTATGTTAGCCTATGTGTTTATGTACACATAAAGTTTTTTAGCTTTAATGAGCAGTGGAGTTAATGGGCTTTTTTCTGAACGCAAGAAATTTGCGTTCAAAGTGCAGTTTTTCGGCAGAAAAAAACGAAAAAAAAACGCAGAAAAACGCTCATAAACGCTCAAAAACGCTGGCCGCGAGCGTTTTTTAGCTTTTTTTGGTCCATTGAAAAAAAAAAAAAAAAAGCTAAAAAAAGCTACACTGAAATACGCTAATAAAAGCTAGTAAAAAAACGCTGATAAAAGCTAGCTTTTTCTGCTGCTTTAAAAATGACCGTTTTTGAGCTTCTGTGTACATGGAGCCTTATTGAACAGGCTGAAGTAAGAAGCTGATTGGTTACATGCACAGCTGCACCAAATTTGTCACTCTCCAGTTTTAGTAAATCAACACCATAGTGTCACCATAAGTACTCATTCCATGTGCGATACTCTCTAAAGATTGATCAATGTTCAGATCACTCTTCAGATAGCATTTAACAAGCAGTGAGGAGGCATGTATTGTCTCCTCACCACCTGCTTCAATGCCTTGGACCCTACACAAACACCCCTATTCACTTGAATGGGTTGCTGTCAGTGGGGATATAGAGGGTATAATAGCTGCCACAGTTGCAAAGTATTACAGCTGCAGCATGTGTAAACACCCAGCCATAGGCGTGCGCAGCGTATTGCATTAGGGTGTGCACCTCAAACCAAAACTCAAACACACGTGTGTCTGTGTGTGTGTATATATATATATATATATATATATATATATATATATATATGTAGCGCCCTGCTCCTGTTGGGTAGGCGCTATGTGTTAAATCTAGTTATCTGAGCTGTAATTTAGCTCAGAAGGATTATGCTAAATTGTTGGCTTTGTTTCAGTCTAGCTGGGTTGCGCGTTTTCCACCTGACAGTAGGTGTCACTGTCACCACGGGTCAGGGTTGGAAATGTAGCAGGCTAGGTGTATTGGGTATTCCTTTCCCAGAAGTGGCTCAGGGGGCGTGGTCAACCCGCTGTGCATTCTGGGAGGGGGTACTTAAGAGACAGAGACCACTCTACCGGGGTTCGTTGCCGGATCCTGACCTGGGGGCCCTCCTGGCCTCAGGGATGTGTGAGCCATTTTCGGCCTCCGGGCCTGTTGGCCCGAGGCTCTGCAACTGAGAAGTAGGCCCAGTAGTTGCTGGGGCCTACTAGTCCAGGGATGGTCCTACGCGGTCTTGCCTGCAGGAAGAAGGGGAACAATTGAGGACTCAATTGAAGGACGCATCCTGGCCAGTTTGCCTCACTGTGCTGCCGGCTGGCTGAAAGATGTTCACAGGAGAGGTTCCATCCAGGTTCGCAAGCACGCGTTCTGCTTGAAGCTCTGAGCGGGGTTATCTCATTCTTTGAAGCTACTTTTGACAGACTACCACTGTTTGGCCCTAGCAACAGGCCCTGATTGAGATATAGTGCCTGGTGTTTTCTGGTTAAACATACCTGGAGGAACGCTCTCGTTCTGCTTACCAGCAGACTGTGTGTATTACCCACCCATTTTGTTACTCTGGTGCTGTCCTTTTTGTCCCTTCTCGGAGATGGTACGGCGAGGGTGGGGAACCTGCCGTGGCGTCATTGGAGGGGATAAAAGGGGGAGACGCCCTAGTCACGAGGTCTTGCTCTTCTGGAGGTCTTTCATCACACGCCCAGGCACCTTAGGCCTGGGTGTGGGCGGTTCTGGATTCCGGTTCAGGCGCCCTAGGCCTGACCGGAATGGAGTTGGAGTCCATCCCTGGCACCTTCAGCCTGGGGTGAGGTACTAAACCAGGAGGCCTGGGGCCCAGTGACTTCGACTGGGTCCCGCGAGGGTGGAGAAGTCCGAGGGTCCCTGAAGTGGATGGGGCCCGTGTCTGAGGTGAGGAGGCCGGGGAGGTTACCCATTCGGAGAGTCTGGAGCAGCATCAACCCAGTGACGGATGGGCCTCTGGTAACTCTCTTGGAGGGACATCTTCCCCTGACAGGGGCCACAACGCAGTGAAGGTACTCCCATCTACGTTCTCTTGAGTCGCTGGTAGAGACTCTAAAGTTCTAAGTTCTCTCTAGCCAAAGCTATAGTAACCGCTGGTGAGATCACAGTGGTTTAGCTGACAATCTGGATAGTGCCTCGACGTGCTCATTCCCCTGTATCAAACTGTTATCGAGTCTCAACCAGTTGGCTACTGAAGCACTGTTTATTGCGAGATATGCAATAAAACAAGAGTTGGACTGTGATCGGTGTGTGGAACTCTGGTTAATGGGAGCAAAGGGAAGTGTTGGCACAGCAGGACTTAATCCTTTACAGAAACACACAGGCCCGAGGAAATATCTGGTACTGGCCTTCACCTCACCCACAGCTATGGGGAGGACATGGGCCGTGGCGCATCTCACCCTGTCATGTGTGATACCCCTAGACAAAAGAGATGGGGTGAGGCCGCTACATATATACAGTCATGCTCGAAATTGTTGGCACCCCAGAAATTTTTCCAGAAAATCAAGTATTTCTCACAGAAAAGTATTGCAGTAACACATGTTTTGCTATACACATGTTTATTCCCTTTGTGTGTGTAGCCACCCCCTCACCCCGTCCTCTTTAGCTAGCGGTATGTCACGCGACAGGGTGAGGGGCGCTACGGCCCATGTCCTCCCCGCAACGGCGGGCGAGGTGAAGGCCAATACCTGATGTTTCCTCGGGCCGGTGTGTCCTGAGCATGAACCGAGTCTATCGTGCAGAAACCACCCTTTGCTCCCATTAACAGAGTCCATACACCGATCACAGTCCCACTGTTGGTTTATTTCGTATCTTCACATACAGGCAATGCGATGGCATGATACGGTGGGATGAGCAGGTCGAGGCACTATACTGATCTGGGTCCCCACACCCCCTGTGCTATGACCAAGGGTTGTAGGAGTCTTGACATGAATACCTCCATTGCGTTGCGGCCTCTATCAGGGGAAGATGTCCTCCAAGGGAGTTACCGAAGGCCCATCCGTCACCGGGTTGACACTACACCGGGTCTTCGAACGGGTGACCTCTCCAGCCTCCTCACCTCAGATGCGGGCCCCCTCGCAAGGGGCGCCCTGGAGCAACTCCACCCTCGCGGGACCCAGTCGGAGTCACCGGGTCCCAGGCCTCCTCAATAGTACCTCACCCCAGGCTGAAGGTGCCTGGGATGGACCCCATCTTCATTCCGGCCAGGCCTAGGGCGCCTAGGCCGGAACCTTGAACCGCCCGCACCCAGGCTGAAGGTGCCTGGGTGCGTGAAGAGATGATCCCCGAAGACAGACCTCGTGGCGAGGGCGTCTCCCCCTTTTATCTCCTCCCGTCGACACCACGGCGGGTTCCCCGCCCCGGCCGTACCATCTCCAGGAAGGGACAAAGAAGGGTAGCACTCCGGTAGTGATTCTACCCTGAGCCAGTAGGTACACTGACACCCACTGGTCAAGGAGAATATTACACCACCCAATCCTCCACGAATAACAAAAAGGGGTCTGAACCCTAACACAATTACACACTTGGGTCACACTACCCCCAAGTGTATCCCACTAAATTGAGGACCCCGCTACACACTCCCCCCTGTGATTTGACGCTGGTCCCCAGCGTCAGGTGCACACCCATGTCTCCCAAAGAGTGGTGACATGAAGTGGGCCCCAGAGGCTATCCCTCAAATTTTTTTGAATACTAAATGTGCCAAGACCTGCTCAAAAGGGAAAGGGGAAATATAAAACGATAAACATTTGTATAAGACATCTATTCTGTACACATGTACAATCCCTCCCATCGCTGTCTAAGAACCACCCCACTCTCAGTAGTCTTGACCGACGAATCTCCTGCAGAAGGGAAACAACAAAAAGAAAACACATCCTAACACTCTGTGTTAAATTGGCATGAGTGGGTCCGTCAGCCGAGAGACCCGCTCACTCCAATAAGTAAGTAATGCATGTGTAGTATTTCGAACCACCGTTGCACACCACTGCCACCTGGTGACAGAGCCGCGGTAATGACACTTGGTGAGATCTTCATTCTTCCTGCTTTCCTACTCTGACTCTACCCCAAAAGTCTCTGCCTTTGGCACATGAAGAAAAGGGAGAAAAAAAAACAACAGCTCCCAAGTCTCCAGTGAGTAAAAGAAAAGCCCAAATCAAAACAAAAGTAGGGCACAGTTCTAGGCGTCTGGGAACGTCTCATCCAGAAAGTTTCAACAGCAACAAGATAGGAGCTCACTCCTCCTATAAGTAGAACCTTGGATCCGGCAGAAACAGAGGCTTCAGATGCCCGTCAAACACTTCCACTGAATACTCGACATCCTCTCCTTCTTTCCTACAGATGAGCACCTTATCAGCATGAATATGGCGCCCAAGTCTCCAATCAGCTCTGCAGTCCTTGAACTTTTTAGACACAGGCGGCGAACATGACAGGTATCGCCTGGCATGGGGTACTTTAAGCTTTTCCCATACAAACTCGTCATACCACCTTGGTCGCAGGACCTCAACTTCATACAATAAGTCCCGAGGCAAGTAGGGGTACACCCACCCATATTCACGGGCGACTCTCTGGGAGAAAAGTCTCTGCAATCTGGCTAGGGGCGGCATCACATCTCGCTCACCTTCTCCTGGCTGTACGATGGCCTCCGGGTGCCGAGGTACCTTCACCATCTCAGGTTGCTTTGTCTTTGGTGCCCGCAACGAAGCACGCTGCGTCCCCACCATCAGAGCGGGTGATGTAGTTGAATGAGGAAAGTTGGTCAGAGGGTTAGATTTCCTCGGGAACTCCGGGGCCTGCGCCCGGAGCGTACTGTCTTCTATGGACATGGGGGAATCCTGTGGTTTACTCAGCACAGGTAGCGGGCGTCTGTCCCAGTCCTTCCGGTGAAACAGCTCGTCTACGACCACAGGAGGCCTGCACCAGGCCTATCTTCCTCTTCGGGGGTGGCAGCAGGGAGTCTGTGGTGACCGAAGCAGTGTCTTCGGATTTTTCTCTCTCAATCTCTGGTTGGACAGTCACTTCGCCCTGGTCAGCGCGTACGGGGACCTCCACAGAGGCCTGGATCTCTCCCTCCGGAGTGGCGGTTCCTGTGATGCAGTTGAGGTGTAGGGCCCGGGGCCTTTCCGTGTATGGTTCAACCTCAAAAAGAAACTCTTTGCACGCTTCACATCGCCCGAATGGCTTTAGTTGGAACACCAGTCCCGAGCATCCGGGACAGATCACACCGAGAGCCTCCGTGTCTCTGCATGAATACAGAGCCAACTGTCCTCGGGGCCTAAGTCTTATCCCCGTGTCTGTCAGGGGAGCAGCAAATGCAGTCATCTTCGTGGGGTAAGGTACCGGTATCCACGGGGAGCTTGAGGCCATCCCGACCACTTGCTGTTCCATCACGTGCTGACCACGCGCCGGAGTCTCCACGTGTATGTCCACACGTGGCCAGACTCCTCCCACAACTTGTAAGTTTTCGCGGGCTTCCGCCAGCCTCCGCCCACGAATTGTACAGTCATGGGGTGCCTCGTGGCGCAGTGCATTAACAGTCCCCACATGTAGTACTTCACACAGCTGGACCTCTCCCTTTTTACGCTCCTCTGCGTGGGCCTTTCCCGACTTAGGGTCATGTCCACAACTCCGAGCAGGGATGCACTTTGGCCAATCATTTGGCCGGCATATTCGGAACTCCTCCGGGCAGCAAAGTTCGAACACAGACGTTCTCAGTTCCATCGCCAAGACACACACTATCCCGGACGAGCCCCCACGTGTAGCGATACCTCCAACTAAGGAGGCCGCAGAATTAGATTTGGGCCCTGAGTGTAGCTCCGCCAACCCCCGGCAATAGGCTCTACCCCCTTCTGGCACAGCTAGTACTAATAATCAATGATATATCCTATGCAATATAATAACTAAGCAAGGACACAGTAATGAATTGTAATAGATAAAGTGTTTTACTTATTTTCTCAATATGGATAAAGGGGGTAACAGTAATCACAGTTCAAGATAATCACTCCTAAGGGCAGCGTCCTGCCACTCTAACACACTATGTAGTAACACACGCTACAGGTGCGCCATACGGGCGACCGTTAACTAAGTGCCCTATGGCGCAGTAATCAAACACGCTAGAATCCCCACCAGGCCTGGTTCTAATATTTAACTTAGTCCTTCTTTCTTCACCGGCAGGTCTGTAATGGTGGTGCACTTTAAACAGAGTATAACTTTGTAATCCAAGGGGTATAGAACTTGGTTAAATAAAACCGCAGGCTCAGTTCTGACAAGGCTCTTCAATAGGGGTGTCAAAATAACTTGTAGGCCACGGCAGTCTATAGGCCTATATACAGTAACAGTATCTTAGCTGGGCTTATGCCCTCTCACCCGCCGGACTACGGATCCAGTCCGGGAAACCTCCACCGGCCGTGTCACACACACTCGATCTCTCCAACGATCGGGCCCCCCGATCCGACAAGGCTGTAGCGCACAAAGTCAGATGCCACCCAGGCTCGCAGAGGGGGGGGTGGAAGGCTCTTTGGTGCAGAGCAAGGCCTCAGGCTTCAGGCCTTGCACTCCGACACATCCGCACAGCAGGATCCGTCTGTGAAGTCTCGTGTCCCAAAGAGGCCGAGCCCGGCCTCGCCTCCTCCTTTTATAACCCCTCCCATGAGTCTCTGCGGTGGAACATGTGAAGAATGGGGTTATGGGTGATGTAGTCTCTTCCCATTATAGGGGAACACCCCGCTACATGTGTATTGGAACAAATCAAAAAAAGGGAGGAAAAAAAGCAAATTGGACATAATGTCACACAAAACTTCAAAAATGGGCTGCTCAAAATTCTTGGCACCCTTTAAAAATTGTGGATAAATAAGATTGTTTCAAGCATGTGATGCTCCTTTAAACTCACCTGGGGCAAGTAACAGGTGTGGGCAATATAAAAATCACACCTGAAAGCAGATAAAAAGGAGAGAAGTTCACTTAGTCTTTGCATTGTGTGTCTGTGTGTGCCACACTAAGCATGGACAACAGAAAGAGAAAAAGAGAACTGTCTGAGGACTTGAGAACCAAAATTGTGAAAAAATATCAACAATCTCAAGGTTACAAGTCCATCTCCAGAGATCTAGATTTGCCTTTGTCCCCAGTGCGCAACATTATCAAGAAGTTTGCAACCCATGGCACTGTAGCTAATCTCTCTGGGCGTGGACGGAAGAGAACAATTGATGAAAGGTTGCAACGCAGGATAGTCCGGATGGTGGATAAGCAGCTCAAAGCTGTCCTGCAGGCTCAGGGAACATCAGTGTCAGCGCCAACAATCCGTCGTCATTTAAATGAAATGAAACGCTATGGCAGGATACCCAGGAGGACCCCACTGCTGACACAGAGACATAAAAAAGCAAGACTACAGTTTGCCAAAATGTACTTGAGAAAGCCAAAATCCTTCTGGGAAAACGTCTTGTGGACTGATGAGACTAAGATGGAGCTTTTTGGTAAAGCACATCATTCTACTGTTTACCAAAAACGGAATGAGGCCTACAAAGAAAAGAACACAGTACCTACTGAGAAATATGGTGGAGGTTCATTGAAGTTTTGGGGTTGTTTTGCTGACTCTGGCACTGGGTGCCTTGAATGTTTGCAAGGCATCATGAAATCTGAGGATTAATAAAGGATTTTGGGTCGCACTGTAGAGCCCAGTGTCAGAAAGCTGGGTTTGCGTCCGAGATCTTGGGTCTTCCAGCAAGAAAAAGAACCCAAACATGTGTCAAAAAGCACCCAGAAATGGATGGTAACAAAGCGCTGGAGAGCTCTAAAGTGGCCAGCAATGAGTCCAGATCTAAATCCCATTGAACACCTGTGGAGAGAACTTAAAATTGCTGTTGGGAAAAGGTGCCCTTCCAATAAGAGAGACCTGGAGCAGTTTGCAAAGGAAGAGTGGTCCAAAATTCCGGGTGAGAGGTATAAGAAGCTTATTGATGGTTATAGGAAGCGACTGATTTCAGTTATTTTTTCCAAAGGGTGTGTAACCAAATATTAAGTTAAGGGTGCCAAGAATTTTGAGCAGCCCATTTTTGAAGTTTTGTGTGACATTATGTCCAATTTGCTTTTTTTCCTCCCTTTTTTTGATTTGTTTCGAAACACACAAAGGGAATAAACATGTGTATAGCAAAACATGTGTTACTGCAATACTTTTCTGTGAGAAATACTTGATTTTCTGGAAAATTTTCTGGGGTGCCAACAATTTCGAGCATGACTGTATATATATATATATATATATATATTACAATTGATCAGGATGCTGGTATGGGTTATGGTGATGATCAGGACGGTGGTATGGGGTATGGCATTGATCAGGATGCTGATATGGCATTGATCATGGCGCTGGTGTGGGGTATAGATATGGGGCATAACGGTGATCAGAATGCTGGTATGGGGTATAGTGGTGATCAAGATGCTGGTATGACAGTGATCAGGGTGCTGGTGTGGTGTATGGCAGTGATCATGAAATTGGTATGGTGTATGGCATTTTATTGTGATCACTGGTGACACTGGGACAGGTGACAGGATGCATTTGTTATTACACTGGGGCAGTGATCAGGGACACTGGGGCGTCCAATCATAGTAGAGGACGGGAAGAGAGGATGGGAGAAGACATTGAGGAGCGTGCAGGACACCTTTGCCGTGACCCGCTGCCACACTAAGACAGGTAAGTGCCGGGCAGGTGGGGGATGCACACTGGCAGCATTTGATGGGCACAGTAGCGGCAATTGATGGGCACACTGGCAGCAATTGATGGGCACACTGGCAGCAATTGATGGGCACAGTAGCGGCAATTGATGAGCACACTGGCAGCAATTGATGGGCACACTGGCAGCAATTGATGGGCACAGTAGCAGCAATTGATGGGCACAGTGGCGGCAATTGATGGGCACAGTGGCAGCAATTGATGGGCACAGTAGCAGCCATTGATGGGCACAGTGGCGGCAATTGATGGGCACAGTGGTGGCAATTGATGGGCACAGTGGCGACAATTGATGGGCACAGTGGCAGCAATTGATAGGCACAGTAGCGGCAATTGATGAGCACACTGGCAGCAATTGATGGGCACACTGGCAGCAATTGATGGGCACAGCACCGGTAATTGATGGGCACACTGGCAGCAATTGATGGGCACAGTAGCAGCAATTGATGGGCAAAGTAGCAGCAATTGATGGGCACACTGGCAGCAATTGATGGGCATACTGGCAGAAATTGAAGGGCACAGTGGCTGCGTTTGATGGCACAGTGGCTGCGTTTGATGGCACAGTGGCTGCAATTGATGGGCACAGTGGCGGCAATTGATGGGCACAGTGGCTGCAATTGATGGGTTTTTTTTAAGTTTGTTTGCGCCCCAAATTTGAGCATATATATATATATATATATATATGCACACACACTTTTTTGCTGACAAGCCAGAGTTCATATAGTTCTAATTGTATATGTAATATATATATATATTTATTTTTACACAATATATATATATATATATATAGAGAGAGAGAGAGAGAGAGAGAGAGAGAGAGAGTGACAAGCCAGGGTAAGGTTCATCAATTGGTTGGCTATTTTTTTTTTGTGCATCATTTGCCCACCCGCTGCCCTGCTCAGTGCTGTCTCTCTCTCACTCACTCACCTCAATCTAGCAGGCTGCTTGAAGGCACTCGCCTGTCGCTATCCAGGCTATCTAGTCCGCTGCTTCTGAGGAAGAGAAAGGCCCGAGGGGGGCAGAGTGCAGATGTAGAGCTCCCTGCGGGACCTGCAGCCGGAACTATAGAAGCTGGATCAGCAAATGCGGCTCCCGGCTGGGTTACTCCGCGCCTATATATTATAGGATATTATAAATATATTAATCAGCAAATAAAATAAACATTTTGGATGGTATGTTAAGCAACATTTAAAGCATGTGAACGGTAATTTGTTCAATGTTCATTGTTATTTTTTAATTTTCTTTATTTCAACCAAACGAAAAAGACAACAAAAGAGGAAGGTAAGTCTCAGGACCTCTTCTGTACATCATTATAATATCATATTCACATAGTTGGCCTATTCCATCATCCAAATAGTAGTTATGTTTCAGAATTTACTTCATGATCACATCATTTTATTCATATTTACTCTAATTCCCTTATTAATTCCTCCCGGCATCCGTTTCTCTTTGGTCATACATCTATAAGCTCAATCTATTCCAGTGTCTGTCTCTATCCCCCCCCCCCCCCCCCCCGTCAAACACATAGCGAGACAAGTCCACAAGCTACATACATAACCCAATAACAACAACCTAACAAAAAACAAACAAGCAACAGCAAGGACAACACAGAAAAAAAAAAAAAAAGGAGATTGTTCATTCTTACCTTTCAATGACATTGAATGGCTTTGTAGTGACTTAGAGAAATTCTTGCCACTGGTGGTGCTCTTTTGTCCTGATGGGCCTCAAACGTATGGGAACTGCCTTGTGCAGGCGTTCAAAGTTCCAAAAGACGTCAAACTCTTTAAAATATACAGCATCAAAACTCATGCGGTTGCACGTTTGGCAAACATGCGTCCCGCAATTTCAGTCAAATGTAAAGATAATTTTTTTAAGTACCGTATTTATCGGCGTATAACACGCGCCGGCGTATAACACGCACCCCAAGTTTAGGAGGGAATTTTAATGGAAAAAACTTTTAGGAGGGAAATTCAAGGAAAAAAACTTACATTTAAATGCAGCCTTGTCCATCATTGCAGCCTTGCCCAGTGTCCATCTGCAGCCTTGCAACCTTGCCCAGTGTCCATCTGCAGCCTTGCCCAGTGTCCATCTGCAGCCTTGCCCAGTGTCCATCATTGCAGCCTTGCCCAGTGTCCATCTGCAGCCTTGCCCAGTGTCCATCATTGCAGCCTTGCCCAGTGTCCATCTGCAGCCTTGCCCAGTGCCTTTGCAGCCTTGCCAGTCTCGGCGATTTTTAAAATTGGCGCAGATTTCTGTGTGGAGAGAAGCGAGCGGGGCCGAGTGTACTTCGGCTAGACTCGGCTCCTCTCGCAGTCCCGCCCATCTCCACTGACTGGATGGGCGGGACTGCGAGAGGAGCTGAGACTAGCCGAAGTACACTCGGCTTTCTGTATGTCAGCGGCGCAGTCAGAGATGGGCGGGACTGCGAGAGGAGCCGAGTGTACTTCGGCTTAGTGTATCTCGGCTCCTCTCGCTCGTTTCAGCGAGGGGGATCGGCGGAGGATCGGCGTATAACACGCACCCACGATTTTCCCCTAATTTTAAGTATGGTAAATGTAACTCAATTAGAATATGGAAATGCACATACCTTAAAAGTTTTGTCTAGATTACTCAATATTATACATTATTTTTGGAAATGTAAAAGCTGTGTTTTAAGAACTAATGAAAATTAAGTAAGGTACCGTATTTTCCGGCGTATAAGACGACCTTTTACACCGGAATTACACAGCCAAAAACCGGGGGTCGTCTTATACGCTGGGTGAAGCAGCTGCCCAATAGATATCAGCCCGCCGGGTGCTCTGTAAAGCTGTATGTAATACAGTATGTGCACCGCTCAGCCAATCCCGGCGGGCGATGCACTCTGTTGATGACTAGAGCCTGCTAAACCTGCTCGGATTGGAGTAACAACCTCTGACAATCCAAGCAGGCTACATTATGTAGCCTGCTCGGATTGGCAGAGGTTGTTACTCTAATCCGAGCAAGCTTAGCAGGCTCTGTAGTGATCAACAGAGTGCTTCGCCCCCCGGGATTGACTGAGCGGCGCACATACTGAATTACATACAGCATTACAGAGCACCCAGCGGGCTGCGGCCTCTTCATTTTTGAATGGCATTACCGCACAAGGGGTTCGCACAAAAGATTAAACTGCAGATTAGGGGGTCGTCTTATGTGCCCAGCCGCCTTATACGCCGGCAAATACGGTACTTAAAATATCAAAGTAAATTAATTAACATTTATTTTTATGTTGAAAATTATAAAAATTTGATGTTAAAATTACAAGCCCACAGAATCATTTTTATCAGTGTAAGAATTTTTGTTTGAGCATTGTACTTTGTTCTAGGGCTGGGAAAAAAATTGATTTTAATCTTGAATCGAGTTTTGAGCTCAAATCGATTCAGTTTTGAAGAAAATCGATTTTTTTTGGATTTTTTTTTTTTTGAAAAAAAAAAATAAAATTTTTTTTTTTTAATTTTTTTTTTCCCTTCAAAGTTTCCGTAGCAGGACTGCAGGGGGCGTATCCGGAATGGCACTGGGCAGCGTTACCCCAATTACATCTACTCGCTGCAGCCGCCCTCTGCCTACCTGATCAGCGTGTCATGCAGACAGACGGCGGCCATTGCAGTGTTCAAAAGCCGCGCCTCCCGAGTCCTCGTCGTCTGTGGTAGGCGGAACACTCAATTTCACAGCAGGCAGTATTCACCCTTTCACGGACATCCTCTCATCCTCGTTTGTGTTATGAGGATGACCATGATAGGCGGAACACTGAATGCTGGGAAATTGAGTGTTCCGCCTATCACAGACGAGGAGGAGGCGCAGCTTTTGAATACTGGAATGGCCACCGGTGTAGCAGTAAAATCCGTATACCATGAAAATCTGCATCAGGTACGGGCACAGTGATTGAAGCACGGGCACAGTGAGACACGGGCACAGTGAGACACGGGCACAGTGAGACACGGGCACAGTGAGACAAGGGTACAGTGAGGCATGGACACAGTTCAATTCAACTAAGAGTAACCTCAGGATTTTTTGTTGTTTTATTAGCTAAATCCAAATACAGTATTAATAATTTGGATGTTTAACAATCTTTGTTGCACACTGCAAAAAACAACAAAAGGTCACAAGCGCTAAATTGGTGGATAAAGAAAAAAATATAATGGATGATAATAATAATAATAAGAAAAAAATCCCAAATATTTTGGGAAGTACAAAGTATCCAAAAGGGGGAAAAAACAGGATCCAGCGCAGCAAGAAAAAATCCGTACCCAGAAGTACAAAATACACAACATGCACACAATATAATCCAGCGCTCATGGAACATACATTATTAACTATTGAAAACTCTTGAAGAATTGATAAAAAAGCTTAGTCCATTTATCACAATAAAGAGAGGGATCCAATCCCAAATGTGCAGAGGGCAAATGAATCTTAACTCTCCAGTTGCCAGTGGTGACAAACTTGTTAAACTTGCAGTGACATCCGTGGAGCAAGGAGGGGTTAAAGTCAAAACAAAGCCTGTGGCATGATCTCCGTGTGAGCACAGTACCTTGAATGATGGACAAAAGGCAGACCAGCGTGTGGAGGGCCCTCCAACCCAAAAGGATGCAGAGCCAGGATCGCAGCAAGGCTGGGACAGAAGGAATCACACACAGAGTTTCAAGAGTTTTCAATAGTTAATAATGTATGTTCCATGAGCGCTGGAATATATTGTGTGTTTGTTGCACACTGACTTTGCAGTTAGAGAAAGGGTTTGCCTTTGCAATTTTGTTTGTTGATGCACTTTAATTAATATAATTAAAAAAAAAAAAAAATTGAATCGAATCGTAAATCAAGTTTTTTATAAAAAAATCGCAGATTTTTTTTTGGGGGAAAATCGCCCAGCCCTACTTTGTTCCCTATCGTCCTCATCCCAAGTGCAATTCTGTCTTAAACTCTGGAATTGACTAGACGGGGATATTCCTCTTCCACTGAGGATAGTGACAACCCCTCCAGTGTAAGTAAGAATTTCTCACTGTCTGATTGAAATGCATTTTAATATTGGTTTTCTTCTAATCACTCCTTAGTTTTAATTTCTCATGAACTGGTAGAACACCAGTAGGACTGCGTTAGTGGGTCAAATGGACATTTATTTTCGACCATAGTAATGGGAAAGCTTGAAGCAGCAGGATAAAAAATTTGCCTCGAACAAACAAGATTTTAACTGTCAATGTGGTTTTCATTTGGAAAAAATCATATATATTGTAATGAAATCTATTTATTATGTCTGGAACTCCAGTCAAATAGCAGGTCTGGGCAAATTTGCAAGAAAGAATGTTCTGATGAATGTTTTTTTTACGAATCTGACCACATATAGCCATGTCTGATATATGTTTCTCCCATTGGATGAGCAGGATATCAGCATAAGGATTTTGCATTTGTAAAATATTAATGATAACAGGTAAATGAACCAACAATGCACAAGCTTAAAGGAACCTATTTAGAAAATAAAAAACGAACCTTTACAACCCCTTTAAATCACTTCCTCATTTTGCTGTGTTTGTTCACACCAGTTTTTACTGCCTGGCCGAAATAATGTACTGAACCCACAGCCTAAACCTAGGGCTATATGTAAATGAAATCTGAATTTGAGCAGTTATATATTCATTAAAAATTGTTAATGCATTTGAACAAAGTCTTGATACCAGCTTCATGGAATCAAGGTATGGTATCACTCAGCCCAAGAGACAAAAGGGAAATGGCATTACTATGAGTAAAGGTTAGCTGATCTGAATGTATTCTGTCTTGAGAAGAGGCGTATAAGGGGGGAATGATCACCAAAAACAGCTACATAAGTGGTACATATAGTGAGCTATTCACTTTAAAGCGGAGTTCCACCCCCCCCCCCTCAAAAAATAAAAAGTCAGCAGCTACATATACTGTAGCTTCTGCCTTTTAATATTAGGACACTTACCTGTCCTTAAATCTAGCGATGTAGGCACCCCAGCCGATGTTTCCATTGGCTGTCGGGTGCTGCCACCGCCATTGCCCGTAAGGGACACCAGCTGTGAAGCCTTTTGGCTTAACAGCCAGGTTCCTACTGCGTATGCGCAAAGCACGCTGTGCTTTCTGAATGGCCCAGTGGGAGAGGGAGGGGGGCCGAACTTCTGACGTACCTCGCGCCGTCAAAAACAGGTACCCGCTTCCTCCCCAAAAGGTGCCAAACGTGGCACCTGGGGGTGGGGGGGGGTAATCAGATAAGTGGAAGTTCCATTTTTGGGTTGAACTCTGCTTTAAGGTAATTACTAAGGGAGCAATCTTTACGTCTGGAGAAAAAGAGATTTAACCCCCACGTACAAAAAGGTTTCTTCACAGTAAGAGCTGTGAAAATGTAGAATAGGCTCCCACAAGAACTAGTTCTGGTTAGCTCAGTAGATTGTTTTAAAAAAGACCTGGATGCATTCCTAAATAGATACAATATAAGTTCATGTTAACATTTATAGGTAATAACACCAGAGATTTTTGGTTGTTCCAAGGAATACCTGATTGCCTTCAGGGTATCAGGAAAGATTTTTTTTCCCTTGATATAACAAATAGGACCATGCTTTATAGGGTTTTCTCTGGATCAACTGTGGGCATAGAATTCGGTGTATGGAGCTTTTCTATTTTTTTTTTCTATTGGTTGAACTAGAATATGTACTGAATTGTCGGCTCCCGGCAATACAGAGAAAAGTAATTGATAAAAAAAATATATAAATGCGTGGGGGTCCCCCCAAATTCAATTACCAGGCCCTTCAGGTCTGGTATGGATATTAAGGGGAACCCTACATCAAATTAAAAAAAAAATGACGCGGGGTTCCCCCCAAATATCCATACTAGACCCTTCAGGTCTGGTATGGATTTTAAGGGGAACTCCACCCCAAATTAAAAAAAAAATGGCGTGGAGTTCCTTTATGCGAGGCCGCAGGAAAATATGGGGGGACGAGAGAGCGCCCCCCCTCCTGAACCGTACCAGGCCACATGCCCTCAACATGGGGAGGATGTCCCCATGTTGATGGGGACAAGGGCCTCATCCCCACAACCCTTGCCTGGTGGTTGTGGGGGTCTGCGGGCAGGAGGCTTATCGGAATCTGGAAGACCCCTTTAACAAAGGGGACCCCCAAATCCGGCCCCCCTATGTGAATTGGTAAGGGGTACATTGTACCCCTACCATTTCACGAAGAAAGTGTAAAAAAGAATTTGGGGGGACCCCCACACATTTTTTATTTTTTTTTATCAATGACTTTTCTCTGTATTGCAGAGAGCTGACAATTCATTATAGCCGCGAGTGCTTTTAAATTACTTTTTTTCCTTCAGAAATTACATTTTGTGCAGGGACAGTTCTAAGCAAGGGAAACAAGCGCTGCTTTACAGGCATACTATACACCCCCCCCCCCCCCAGGTACGAAATTTAAAGGAATATTTCACTTTTATTGTTTCACTTTAAGCATTATTAAAATCACTGCTCCCGAAAAAACTGACGTTTTTAAAACTTATTTTTGCAATGATACATGTCCCCTGGGGCAGGACACGGGTCCCCAAACACTTTTTATGACAATAAATTGCATATAAGCCTTTAAAATAAGCTCTTTAGATTTCTCCCATAGACTTTTACAGGGTGTTCCGCGGCTTTTCGAATTTGCCGCGAACACCCCAAATTGTTCACTGTTCGGCGAACATGCGAACAGGCAATGTTCGAGTCGAACATGAGTTTGACTCGAACTCGAAGCTCCTCCCTATTGTTGAGTCACATGCTGGGGCAAGAAGTTAAAAAGCTGTATTACTTAAAGCAGAACTTAAAGAGGAACTGCAGTCTGCTCACATAATTTGTAATAAAAACATCTTTGCCATTCTGAAGCTTCCCTCCAACCACTTTGCATATTATTTTATATATATTGTGATTCTGTACTTGCCAAATATGCTGCAGAAATCTCCCTCCACTAAGTCTGGCTGCATCCATTGTAACTGTGGGCAGCTGAAGCTGCTGCGTGTTCACTTCCTGGATTTACACAGAGGCACGCCTCCAGCTCTGCAGCTCTCATTGGCCCTCTTATGACTCATCCCCCCCTCCCTTCCTGGCAAACTCTCAGGAGAGAGAGAGAGCTGCGCATGATGTTATAAGCCTAGGCTTTTTACCAGACAAGAAACAGCAAGTGGGCTTTATAAGGTATTTATTTACTGGCAGAAAAAAATAATGTTTTACTATCCAAAGTTAAAACAACAAGGGCAGAGGATTTAATAGATGGGAAGATGAAAAATTACTTAAGTTCCACTTGAACTTTCTCCCCAGTTATTTTTTTTCTCTTTTTTGTATAGCTGGGTTGTCTTTTAAACACATTCTTATCCAGACATCAAATCTATTGTTGTCCTGCTGAGATCTGCTGTTTGCCACCATCTTGGTACTCTTCAGCTGGCCACCTTTTCCAGGTTTAGATGATGTACTGGTAATGCCCTCCAGCCTTTCTGTGTGCCTGATCCTGCAGCTTCCTGGGAGATGTGACTTGAAAATAAATAAACACAGAAAAAAATTACATTTGTGATTGTGGAGGGGAGGGGGGAGGTTTTGAACAACTGAATGACTGTATTTTGGGAGTTTAAGTGGAACGTTACTGCATCTGAGCACCCCAAAACAAAAACACCTTTTTATTATTTTTTAATGTTCAAAACAAATTCCCCCATCCATTCATGCCTCCATGCTTTTTTTTTTTTTGAGAATTCACTTTGAAAAACTTTCCTTAGTATTTCTTGCTGTGGCCATGTTAAGTACGGGCAGATGATTCATGTAGCAGTTACTTCATGGAATCCATCTGCCCTTATCCTGCATGCTTGCAGGAGACTGTGATTAGATGAGAAAACCCCTCCTCCTCTCCTCCCCTCCTGAAGACTCATGGGATGTATGACATAATTTGCCTAGGCAAACCAAGAAGTAAGTAAAGAAAAAAAAAAAAAAGGTTAAAACAAGGAAATATGATACACCTTTGTATTGTGAGGGGGTTAGCTCGGCAGCGGGTGTGTGTGACCCCCGAGATGGGCTCCCCACACAAAAACAGGCCCAGCAAACGGAGGTTGTGGTTTTCAAAATCAAAAAGGTGCGGTTTATTTTCTATTTACAGTGACAAAACACAGCAAAGCAAAAGAAACATAAACAAAATAAATCCTGGTCAACTTGACCTCTGACTAAACATACAGGTTTCCTAACTAACAACTGGGATCAGCCTAGTGCTGTCCTAGTCCCTAAGTCCCTGGTTTTAAATGTCCAAGCAAATAGCCACACAGGCTTTGTCTCACCGCACAGGGGTTCACTCTCCCTAGACAGTCCACACAGGTCTGGGTCCAGGCATGAGCTAACATCTAATGAAGCTGGGAGTTCTTATAGAGGCCTAAATGAGCTGACAAGCTTCAGCTGGTCTCATCAACTCCCTGTCTGCACGACGCCCCACACTCTCCCTAGAGGTATGAGTCATCCATGAGCCCACTAGCCCCAGCTGGGCTTATACAACTCTCCACCTAGTTGTATAAGTCGGCGTAAAGCCTGAATCTGGGCAAAATATATCTACCCCCCTGGATGCAACCAGGTGACTTTACCTTCCTGCTGTCACATACCCCCCCCTCTTGTTTTAACCTCGGGGTTGGAACACCAGCAATCAGGCATTCATGTACTCGAGACAAAGCATCCACATTCCCCATTTGAACGCCAGGGCGATGCTTTACTGTGAAGTTGAATTCCTGGAGGGCCAGGAACCACCTATTCACTCTTCTATTTGTTTCCTTGTTTTGAGCCATCCACTTTAACGGAGCGTGATCCGTAACCAAGTCAAAGTGCCTACCTAGCAGGTAGTACCGAAGGGAATCTAGAGCCCACTTCACCGCTAAACACTCCTTTTCAACGGTGGCGTAATTTACCTCATGGGACTTCAACTTCCTGCTGAGGTAAATGACTGGGTGCTCTTCCCCGTTCCAGACCTGGGACAATACTGCTCCTAACCCCACATCTGACGCATCACTTTGTACGACAAAGTCTTTAGAGAAGTCGGGTGAGTACAACACTGGCTGGCTACATAAGGCTTGTTTCAAGAATTGGAATGCTGCCTCAGCCTCGGGGGTCCATTTAATCATGACCGACCCTTTCCCCTTCGTCAGGTTGGTTAGGGGCACAGCCTTAGAAGCAAAGTGGGGAATGAATCGCCGATAATACCCAGCGATTCCCAGAAAGGCTCGTACCTGCTTCTTGCTGTTGGGACGTGGCCAACTCTGGATGGCCTCGACTTTGTTGAGTTGGGGTTTTATTACTCCCCTCCCAATGGTGTACCCAAGATATTTGGCCTCCTCCTGCCCAATGGTACACTTCTTGGGGTTAGCCGTAAACCCCGCTTCCCGAACAGAGTCCAGGACTGCTTGCACTTTTGGCAGATGTGAGGCCCAATCTGTGCTATGGACAATTACGTCATCCAGGTAAGCCGCAGCATACTTCCGATGGGGCCTCAGCATCTGGTCCATTTTCCGCTGGAATGTGGCCGGCGCATTCTGTAACCCGAACGGCATTCTTTTATATTGGAACGCCCCGTCTGGGGTTACAAATGCGGTTTTCTCTTTGGCCGACTTGGCCAGGGGGATTTGCCAATACCCTTTTGTGAGGTCAAGAGTCGTCATGTATCGGGCTGTTCCCAGCCGGTCGATCAACTCATCTATACGTGGCATGGGGTAGGTGTCAAATTTTGTAACTTTGTTCAACTGACGAAAATCGTTACAAAATCGCCAGCTCCCATCCGGTTTAGGCACCAACACAATGGGACTAGACCAATCACTTTGGGACTCCTCTATCACCCTTAAGTTCAGCATTTTCTGTACTTCCTCCCGTATTGCCTCCCGTCGGGCCTCTGGGATCCGATAGGGTTTTAACTTCACCCTTTCACCGGGCGGGGTAATGATGTCATGCTCTACCCCAGATGTTTGTCCCGGCAGCTCAGAGAATACCTCCTTGTTGCGAAGCACAAACTCCTTAACCTCCTGTTGTTGGGGTTGTGACAAGGTGGCTGCTATTCCAACCTCAGGAATCACGCAACCAGTTTGAGCTGGTGACCAAGTGTCTGCGACTAGGGACTCTCTATCCCTCCAGGCTTTCAACAGATTAACGTGATAGATCTGTTCGGGCTTTCGCCTTCCTGGTTGTCTGACCTTGTAATTCACTTCGCTCACTTTTTCCATTATCTCGTAGGGGCCTTGCCATTTGGCAAGGAATTTACTTTCAACCGTAGGGACAAGTACCAGTATCCTATCCCCCGGGGAAAAGGTACGGGTCTTGGCTCCACGGTTGTACACTCTCTGCTGTGCTAACTGCGCTTGGGCCAAATGTTCCTTCACGATGGGCATTACCTGTGCAATTCGGTCTTGCATCAGGGCGACATGCTCAATCACACTCCTGTGGGGAGAACTCTCACTTTCCCAAGTTTCCTTGGCAATATCCAACAGCCCTCTTGGGTGTCTCCCATACAGTAACTCAAAGGGGGAGAATCCCGTAGAGGATTGGGGCACCTCCCTAATAGCAAACATCAGATAAGGAAGTAGACAGTCCCAATCCTTTCCATCTCTATCCACCACTTTCTTCAACATTTGTTTTAGGGTTTTGTTGAATCTTTCAACCAGCCCATCGGTTTGGGGGTGATACACAGATGTACGTAATTGCGTCACTTTGAACAATTTACACAGCTCCTTCATAACCCGGGACATAAAGGGTGTACCTTGGTCCGTAAGCAGTTCTTTACAAATACCCACCCGGCTAAACACAAGAGATAGCTCTTTGGCTATGGTTTTGGCCGAGGTATTTCGGAGAGGGATCGCTTCTGGATAACGGGTGGCATAGTCCATTATAACTAATATGTACTGGTGCCCCCTAGCGGACTTGATTATAGGACCTACCAAATCCATGGCGATCCTCTCAAACGGGACCTCAATGATGGGTAGAGGGACCAGCGGGCTACGGAAATGTGGCACCGGGGCCGACCTCTGACACACAGGGCAGGAGGAACAATAATTTTCTATGTCCTTCATCACCCCCGGCCAATAGAATCTCTGTAATACCCTCTCTCGGGTTTTCTCTGTCCCCAGATGACCTCCAAGAATGTGCCCATGGGCCAACTCCAACACCAACTTCCTGTAAGGTTTGGGCACCACAAGCTGCTCAACGGTTTCTTCTGCCCTTTTTGCCACCCGATACAGTAGGTCCTTCTCTACACTGAAGTATGGGTAAGTGCAGGTATTATCTGGGTTCACTAACTCGCCATCTATTTTCACTACGTTTTCCCGTGCCTTTATTAGGGCGGGGTCTTTCAACTGTTCTGTGGCAAAGTTTTCCCTGTGAACCTCAAGATCAGAAAACTCCACAGACGGTAGGTTTTCGTCTGAGGAGGTGGGCTCCTCTCCAGTTTCTTGAGTCTCCCCTGCCAATACTGATAAGGGAAATTCCGGAGAGTCCTCACCACTCTCAGGGGAGTTCTGGCTATCACATTCCTGGTACATAGGGGCACCAGTGGGGGGCTCAGGATCATCCCACTGTTCCCAGAACTTCGGAAAATCCCTTCCCACAATGGCGTCATGCGGTAACTGAGATACTAAGCCCACTGGATGAGAGAGGGTACCTTTGGGGGTCTCGAAACACACTGTAGTCACTGGATACTCTCGGGTGTCCCCATGCACACAAATAACAGCTACCTTGCTATTCCCAGAGACCTCTGTTTTAACTAACTCAGCCTTTATCAGGGTCACAAGGCTACCTGAATCCAGCAATACCACAACATTTCTACCATTAACACACATTTTGCATAAATGTTTCTCAGTTCCTCGAATGGCAGTGCATGCGACTGTCGCACACAGCGACTGACGTCTGCCCGTCAGAAAGTCACACTGCATGGGTTCCTCCACAACCGGGCAATTGGCTGCAATATGTCCCGCTTGCCGGCAGCGGTAGCAAACGATCCTTCTTGCGGCCTCTTGAGCCGCTGATTTCCCAGGCTGTTCTTGCCAAACTTGGGGTAGAGCTCCCACCCTCTCACTCTCTCCACCCTCACCCCTTGGAATCCTCTTATCCGCCCCTGGGGATGGTCTGGTCTTAGGGTGGAAAGTCCGAGTGTCTCTGGAAGAGGCCGTCAGGTTCTCTGTAGCCAAGTATTTCTCCACACGATCCACAAGACCATCGGCCGTCTCTGGGTCTCCATGGCTTACCCACTTTTGGATGGCAGTAGGAAGAGCTCTCAAAAACCGATCCATTACAACACGTTCCACAATCTTTGGTGCGGACAAAGTCTCTGGCTGTAGCCACTTTCTGCTCAGGTGAATGAGATCATACATTTGAGACCTGGGGGGTTTTCCAAGCTGGAAAGTCCAGTTATGCACACGCTGAGCCCGAACAGCCTGGGTGACACCCAGCCTTGCCAATATTTCCGCTTTTAGCATCACATAGTCTTTTGCTTGGTTAGGCTCTAGGTCATAGTAAGCTTTCTGCGATTCACCAGTTAACAGAGGAGCCACCAGTCCAGCCCACTGCTCCTCAGGCCACTTTTCTCTTTCAGCGGTCCTTTCAAATGTGGTCAAAAATACCTCTGGATCATCCTCTCCAGTCATTTTTGTCAATAAACGACTCACCCCAAAGGACGCGGTATTAGTGGGACGGCTTTCCTCACTGGTCTGCGGACGTTGCTGCATTACTGCTTCCATCTGTTGTTGTAGTCTCTGCTCTTGCTTCTGCAACAGGTCTATGAAGCGGGCCTCAGATTGCTGCTGGGCTTGTTGCTGAGCCTCCAGACTCTGTTGCAAAGTTGCGTTTGTCTGCTGCTGGGCTGCAAGGCTCTGTTGATGAGCTTGCTGCTGGGCTGCGAAGTTCTGTTGTTGAGCTGCAAGGCTCTGTTGATGAGCTGCAAGGCTCTTTTGCAAACCTGCATTTGTCTGCTGTTGATTGGCATTTGCTAGAGCCAGCTGCTTCAGTATCTCCTCCATGCTGGCTTAAAAAAAAACTGCCACTGGTTCTCCACCAACTGTGAGGGGGTTAGCTCGGCAGCGGGTGTGTGTGACCCCCGAGATGGGCTCCCCACACAAAAACAGGCCCAGCAAACGGAGGTTGTGGTTTTCAAAATCAAAAAGGTGCGGTTTATTTTCTATTTACAGTGACAAAACACAGCAAAGCAAAAGAAACATAAACAAAATAAATCCTGGTCAACTTGACCTCTGACTAAACATACAGGTTTCCTAACTAACAACTGGGATCAGCCTAGTGCTGTCCTAGTCCCTAAGTCCCTGGTTTTAAATGTCCAAGCAAATAGCCACACAGGCTTTGTCTCACCGCACAGGGGTTCACTCTCCCTAGACAGTCCACACAGGTCTGGGTCCAGGCATGAGCTAACATCTAATGAAGCTGGGAGTTCTTATAGAGGCCTAAATGAGCTGACAAGCTTCAGCTGGTCTCATCAACTCCCTGTCTGCACGACGCCCCACACTCTCCCTAGAGGTATGAGTCATCCATGAGCCCACTAGCCCCAGCTGGGCTTATACAACTCTCCACCTAGTTGTATAAGTCGGCGTAAAGCCTGAATCTGGGCGAAATATATCTACCCCCCTGGATGCAACCAGGTGACTTTACCTTACTGCTGTCACAGTATATACCGTATTTATCGGCGTATAACACGCACTTTTCCCCCCTTAAAATCAGGGGGAAATCGTGAGTGCGTGTTATACGCCAAACGGCTGCCTTGGAGGGGAAGGAGGGAACGAGCGCCGCCAAAATAGACAGAGCCAAGTGTACAGTGTACTCGGCTCAGCTCGCAGTCACGCCCAGTCCCGCCTCCCTCCTTTGGACCGGTGTTATGTCCATCATAGGAGCCGGACTGCAAGACGAGCTGAGAAGAACTGAGTACACAGGACATCTGGATCTGTCTATCTGGGAGGCGCTCGTTCCCTCCTCGGCAGGCAGATGTGTGGGCAAGGCTGCAGATGGACACTGTTGTGGGCAAGGCAACAGATGGACACTGTTGGGGGCAAGGCAACAGATGGACACTGTTGGCGGCAAGGCTGCAGATGGACACTGTTGGGAGCAAGGCTGCAGATGGACACGGTTGGGGGCAAGGCTGCAGATGGACACTGTTGGGGGCAAGGCAGCAGATGGACACTGTTGGCGGCAAGGCTGCAGATGGACACTGTTGGGGGCAAGGCAGCAGATGGACACTGTTGGCGGCAAGGCTGCAGATGGACACTGTTGGCGACAAGGCTGCAGATGGACACTGTTGAGGGCAAGGCTGCAGATGGACATGGTTGGGGGCAAGGCAGCAGATGGACACTGTTGGGGGCAAGCCTGCAGATGGACACTGTTGGGGGCAAGAATGCAGATGGTCACTGTTGCGGGCAAGGCTGCAGATGGACACTTTTGGGGGCAAGGCTGCAGATGGACACTGTTGGGGGCAAGGCTGCATATGGACACTGTTGGGGGCAAGGCTGCAGATGGACACGGTTGGGGGCAAGGCTGCAGATGGACACTGTTGGGGGCAAGGCAGCAGATGGACACTGTTGGCGGCAAGGCTGCAGATGGACACTGTTGGGGGCAAGGCAGCAGATGGACACTGTTGGCGGCAAGGCTGCAGATGGACACTGTTGGGGGCAAGGCTGCAGATGGACACGATTGGGGCAAGGCAGCAGATGGACACTGTTGGGGGCAAGGCTGCAGATAGACACTGTTGGGGGCAAGGCTGCAGATGGACACTGTTGGCGGCAAGGCTGCAGATGAACACTGTTGGCGACAAGGCTGCAGATGGACACTGTTGGGGGCAAGGCTGCAGATGGACATGGTTGGGGGCAAGGCAGCAGATGGACACAGTTGGGGGCAAGGCTGCAGATGGACACTGTTGGGGGCAAGAATGCAGATGGTCACTGTTGCGGGCAAGGCTGCAGATGGACACTTTTGGGGGCAAGGCTGCAGATAGACACTGTTGGGGGCAAGGCTGCATATGGACACTGTTGGGGGCAAGGCTGCAGATGGACACTGTTGGGTGCAAGGCAGCAGATGGACACTGTTGGGGGCAAGACTGCAGATGCACACTGTTGGAAGCAAGGCTGCATATGGACACTGATCATTCTGCAATGATGGGCAAGGCTTCAGATGGACACTGATAAGGCTGCATTGATGGGCATTTAAAATGTAAGTTTTTTTTCTTAACCTCCCTGGCGGTATTCCCGAGCGTGGCTCGGGATCGCATTGCAGGATCCAGGGAAAGTTACTTACCTTGTCCCCTGGATCCTGTGATGTCTCCCCGCTGTGTCTGCGAGCTGTCTCCTCGCTCGATTCACAGTGCCAAGTGCCGAGCTACGTTTCCCTGCGAGCGTTGCGACGCACGTGGACCGAGTTCGGCGCCAAATTCAAAAAAATAAAAACACAGTATAGATACAGTATACTGTAATCTTACAGATTACAGTACTGTATCAAATAGTTTTACATCCCCTTTGTCCCTAGTGGTCTGTCCAGTGCCCTGCATGCAGTTTTACATTATAAATACTTTTCTTTCTGCCTGGAAACTAAAGATTGTCCATAGCAACCAAAAAGTGTCCCTTTACGTCAAAAGTGGTTTTAGACCAGCTAGAAAACAGCGATAATAAATTAGAATCACTTGCAGAATTCAGCAATAGCGATTTGTGGGGAAATTCGTCATCAAACACTGAAAGTAATGACAGCGACAATTCTGCAACTAAGCAAATTTCAGTGTTTTTGATTTGATTACATTATTGAATAATTTTTATTATTATTATAATATTATTTGTTTTAATTATTTATAGTTATTTATTATATTATAATTTATGATTTCGTGTTTCAAACTTTATCATACCCGGGATGTCTACTAGACTCTTGTTTGGACAGATTTAAGTGAGCAATTTCTAAGAATTACAGGCCTACAATATAAAACGCCATATTTCCATGCAAAATAATGGTACCGCTTTCAGCATCAAAAATCTGACATAATCATACTGCCAGGGAGGTTAAACTTCCCTCCTAAAAGTTTTTTTCCTTAAACTTCCCTCCTAAACGTGGGGTGTGTGTTATATGCCTGTGCGTGTTATACGCCGATAAATACGGTATTTACTAAGCTAACAGCATGAGGATTAAAAATAATCAATGTTGATTGGGGGAGTGAAGTTCCACGTTAACTGCAGTAAAAATAGGTCAGGTCACCAACATGGCTGTGTTATCTGTCTGGGCTGCGTCAATCTCAGGGCTGGCTGAAAAAAAGTTACAAATCACTTAGCAGGTAAGTATAATTTGAATTTTACATCAAATCACAGTCAAATTGTGTTAATTTTTCTTTTCTTTAAATTTTAACTGGATGCTTAAATAAAAATATTTTTCTTTTCATTTACTTCCTTATGAACTTTTGTACTTCAAGGCAGTAAATAGGGACTTTTCTGACCTCTGGACCAGCAGAAGAATCTTTCTTGGGGTGTTGGTGCTATAAAAATTACTTTAGAAAACAATCAGTATTTTTATAACTATTTCAGGAATTAGAAAAGCTGTCATGTTTAAAATGTATCAGGACTTTGAAAGCAGATGTAGAAATTACAATAGTTATGAAAAGTTATGTGTTGTAGGAAGATTATTTTAATTGCATAAAAAATATTTTATTTGGTACTTAGGAAATGGCATAGTTATTTTATCTTTCCAAATAGATGAACTACATAGTAAAAACTCCAATGCCACTATAATCGTACAAGCAGTCGCGGCCTGTCCATTAGTGGCGCAGGGGAGCCGCCCACCCTCACCCCACATCCATGCGTCAGGCCCCCTAATCTACATGGCACTGGACGCATGGATTCCAATGTTTTTTTTTTTCCAAGCACGTGATTAGAATCGGAGGCTCTAATAGGGTTAAAAAAAGAAAGGTGGGCAACGGCGCGCAGGTGCACTAAGCGTGCCGCTTCTAACGGTGATCATGCCGTTAGTGGCGGCCCCCACACGCATGTACGGGAGTGACGTCATTGTGGCTCCGGCCAGTCACAGCGCCGGAGCCACGATGTGCGGAAGTCGTTCCTGGAGAGATGGCGCAGACGGAGGAGAGCAACGAGCACCGCAGCGGCTTCGATCTCTGGTAAGTTCTTCACAATGAGCTAGTATGCTATGCATACTAGCTCATTATGCCTTTGTCTTGCAGGTTTTTATTTTTTAAAATTTTAAGGGTTTATAACCACTTTAACTCAAAAGTACTTTCTATTTTACATTTTAGTACTTTCTTAGCTTCTTCCAAATTTCCAAATTCCTTTTTTTCGCTGCAGTGATTTGACTTCCTATTAGAGGGTGGCTATGCCCGTACTCTATGGCATCACTGTATGTAGGAGCTTAGCTGCCCTCTCTTCCTGAGATGGACTGGAGACTATGGACTATGGGATTTGTTGTGCGCGTAGAGCAGTGCATATGCCTGTAGTTAACATACACTGCTCCTTCCCAACAAATTAAAGTGAGGCAGAATAGGAGAGGGTCACAGAGAACGTTACAAGGAGGAAGCAAAACACAGTAAGAAATTATTTAACCAAAAATAGATTACAGGGACATTATGTAGTGGATGTGTATGGATTCTTTTTGGAGAATATTGCAGGCCTTACACCTGTAGAATTTAATTTGAACATTTGGGTGAGAAAGTATAAAACTCATTCATCCAACCATTCGATGGTACCTTCATGGACTAATTTCAAATGGCTTTTTCCTTTGAGTTAATGGGGGTTATTTACGAAAGGCAAATCCACTCTGCACTACAAGTGCGAACTACAAGTGCAAAGTGCACTTGAAATTGCACTAAAAGTGCACTTGGAAGTGCAGTCGCTGTAAATCTGAAGGGTAGATCTGAAATGAGGGGAAGCTCTGCTGATTTTATTATCCAATCATGTGCAAGCTAAAATGCTGTTTTTTATTTTCCTTGCATGTCCCCCTCGGATCTACAGCGACTGCACTTCCAAGTACACTTTCAGTGCAATTTCAAGTGCACTTTGCACTTGTAGTTTGCACTTGTAGTGCAAAGTGGATTTTCTTTTCTTAAATAACCCTCAATGTCTCAATTTTCATTGAATGAGCATTCAACTTCTATAATAAGTTTGATAAGTGCAGGAGCAGTTGCAATTTTTCTTGGCCAGGAGTGAATTCAACAATTGGAAATGTACCAATTCCCATAAGATTCTACAAAAATTTTCTATCCTTGTCCTTCAATCTTTTCATTCGCTGGGGTCAAAGCGATTGTTCAATCATCCCCTTTAACTTTTGGATAATTGAATGAATGTTCTAAAAATTACAGTTTTCTAACAAAATCTTTCAGGTGTAAGGCAAGCTTTAGATAATTGTTTAGTGTCACTTTAATTAAATCGTTTTTCATGCTGTATGGTTGCATTTTCTGAAGAATGTGCAATTCTTTCCATGAGTGGGCTTTGCCCACTTTCAAAATGTATGCCTGAATGCTGTGTGTTGTCTAAACACTTCCCCCATCTTCCTCTAGTCTTTACTTTCGTCAGTGCTTCACCTTATGAACTTTAGTTAAACCTTAAAATGTGGTGCATGAAGCCTAAAAAGGTATTTATATCATCCCTCTGTCATTTCTTCAGCCCGGGCCAATTCTACCAATTCTACCTGGTGATATATACCGAATACATAGAAAGAGGGTCTCTTTTTATGTTTGAGTTCCTTCTTAATCAAACGCAGTGGCGGTGCGTCCATACTGGGCGCAGGAGCACCACCCCCTCTCTCCCCTGCACCGTCAACAATACCTACATTCATGCATTGTATGAATGTATGTATTGTCGCCGGCGCCTCTGCCGCCCACTATTTAGATGGCCGGCGCTCGAATAACAGCAGTTGGTTGGCTTTTGGAAGTGTCTATCAGAGCCAGCGTCTCTGATAGGATTCCCGATTACAGCCTGTGGGCTGTAATCGGCTTCCAAATAGTTAACCAGGGGAAGCACGAGCTGTGCGTTCCCTGGTTAACACTGACACGCGTCTCAGCCAATCAAGTTCACCGGGTCTGGTTACCGGTAACCTGATTGGCTGAAGTGACATCGAGGGTGGGAGAAGACATCAAGGACAGAAGAAGACATGAGGGAGCGTGGAGGAGGACGGCGCTGACCCGAGGAAGGTAAGTGCAGGGCTGGGGGGAAACTGGCTGCATTTGGGGACAAACTGGCTGTATTTGGGGGGAAACTGGCTGTATTTGGGGACAAACTGGCTGTATTTGGGGACAAACTGGCTGTATTTGGAGGAAACTGGCTGTATTTGGGGACAAACTGGCTGTATTTGGGGGAAACTGGCTGTATTTGGGGACAAACTGGCTGTATTTGGGGACAAACTGGCTGCATTTGAGGGGGCAAACTGGTGGCGTTTGGGCACAGTGGCTGCGTTTAATGGGCACAGTGTCGGCAATTTATGGGGTTTTTTTTCAGTTTGTTTGCGCCCCCCCCAAAAAATTTTGAGCACCAGCCGCCACTGATCAGACAATACATTTTCTGAATACCTGCTTTACCAGTAAAACTTGCTGTAGGTTAGAAAGTCTGTCTGACAGTTTGAAACCAAAAGTCACCACAGAGAATATTTTAAGTGCTGTTGATAGACATGTCTGCTTTATTCGACCATAGTCTTGATTGCACTCTGTTCTTAATAAATGTAACACTTTTTTATTTGTAGTGTTAGACTCCATTCACACAGGGGCAACACGACTTCCAGCGCGACTTTGGGAGGCAACTTGGACACGACTTGAGTATGAATCACAGCGCGACATGAGGCAACTTACTTACAACTTCAAGTTGCCTCCAGGACAGGAGGCTTTCCAGTGGCCAATCAAACAAGAATCAGCTCTGTGAGAGGGAGGGGGGAGGGAGGGGTTTGCCTGAGAAATGTATGTTCTCTTCCTGTATTGTTGCTTCTGTTAAGACAGTGATCCGACTTCTGAGGCGACTTCCATTGAAATCAATGGGTGCAAGTTGCCTACAAGTTGCCTAGAACAGTGTTTCTCAACTCCAGTCCTCAAGGCCCTGTGTGAATGGGCTTTCAGGTAGCCATGATATGTTCAAATTGTCCATGAATTAATCTTTCCTCTCATTCTGTTGGTAAGAGATGCACTGTGTATTGCCAAACTTTTTTTAAGCTTAGGATAGAGTAGGGAAGGATTAAAAACCCTAAGCGAGGGGAATTTCCCTCTTAAATAGTTGTACCCGGAAGAGATGTCTTAATTGAACAATATTTCCTGTTACCTCTTGTTCTGGGGAAAGCTCTAGAATTTTGGATTTCCTCTCACGTTCATTCTCAGTGACAATGGTCACCAATACAAACAGTTGGCACCGGGCTAACGATACTCTAATAAATTACAGTTTTTTAACACATAAGGCTAAATTCCAGCCTAATAATAGAGCTGACGTGTTTCAGCCATTCACACCTTAAAGTGGTTGTAAAACCCTGATTGTCACTTTTACCTATAGGTAAGCCTAGAACGGCGCACGTTTAGGAGGTATTTACCTTGTAGTGCGCCGATTATGTCATTGGCGCATGTGCTGTGAAGAAACAGACCACCGTGCCGTCTCTTCACTTGCAAGTGACATGACTGACGGTTCCCGCGCCCACGTGCGGGAGTGACATTGCGCAGCTACGGCCAGTCGCAGAGCCAGTGTTTGCACCCCTGGAAGGAAGAGGGGCGAAAATGGATGCGGCCACCAGCGGGGACATCGCGGGCTTCGTTTTCATACTAGCCCATTATGCTTTTACTTTGCAGGGGAAAAAAGAGAAAGTAAAACCCATCAGGGTTTACTTCTTCTTTAAGCCTAGTATACACGCACTAAATTTCAGTATACAGTATCACACAAAAGTGAGTACACTCCTCACATTTTTGTAAATATTTTATTATATCTTTTCATGTGACAACACTGAAGAAATGTAAAGTAGTGAGTGTACAGCTTGTATAAATTTGCTGTCCCCTCAAAATAACTCAACACACAGCTATTAATGTCTAAACCGCTGGCAACAAAAGTGAGTACACCCCTAAGTGAAAATGTACTCCGACTTGTTCATTCCCCGACTTGTTCATTCCCTGACTTAGTTGGGGTAGGCGGTACACTTTGGTGGGGGTGGGTCAGCCACGCCCAGTGACCTTTGACCTCTGGGAACCCGCCTTCTGACCTTTGACCTCTGGGGGAGGTCCCTGTTCCAAATCCTGGGTCCTAGCCTTGTTCTTAAAGGGAAAACCCTAACCCCTGACCCTGACCCTAACCCCTAGCCCTAACCCCTAACCCTGACCCTAACCCCTGACCCTGACACGCCCTCCGTGTGACAACATGTCCGACCTGGTGCCATCTTGTGTTCCACGCTGGTTACGGCGGCGTTCGGCTGCATCCTGCTCCCATCCGAGGCAGCCATTGCACCAGGACGATCCGGAGAAGTCTTGGGGTGGGCATTTTTATACATAATGCTTGTATTATTCAACCATCTCGTGAGATGTAAATTGTCTTTTTAATTAAATCAGTGATTTTAAATGCTGCACTTAGTCTGGCACCCCTCTGTTCCTACAATAAACCAATGTGCACAAGGCTACTACTATTTTGCAGGCTGACGTTTCTGTTGTAGTGAACTGGCCCCAATATGCACATCCTGTTGATTATAATTTAATTGAGCACCTTGACACTGTTTTGATGATCAGTGCCCTGATTTCATGTGTAGATGTCCCCCTGCGAGGAGATGCCGCTGATCGGCTCTCCTTGCCACGCACTTTGTCAGTGTGAGGTGAGGAGTGCTGATTACAGGCATCTCCGTGTTTACATGTGACCGGCTGTGATTGGATGTGTCTCTTTACAGAGATTGGGGTAGCGCCGTGTCCTAGCAACAGAGCGGCCGTTCTGGGACGCTGTCATTTGACGGTGGGCAGGCGGCAACAGGTTAAGAAAACAGCAGGTGCTTGTATGCAAAGGATTTTTTTTTTGTATTGCTTTCTGTCACTTTACATCTTTCGATTTTTTTTATCGAACACCACTACCCCACCTACCCCCCCCCCCCCCCCCCCAGTTCGGTTTGCAGCAGAACATGCGAACAGGCAAAAAAATTGTGCGAACACTGTTAAAGTTTATGGGACACAAACATGAAAAATCAAAAGTGCTAATTTTAAGGGCTTAGTGAAACAATAAAAAATTTATATTCCTTGAAATATCTTGCCTGGGGGTCCCCTTAGTCTGCCTGTAAAGTAGTGCATCGGTGTGATGTGTAGTACAGTGCCGCAGCAAAAAGAAATTTCTAAAGTTCATACCAGGCCCTTCAGGTCTGGTATAGATTTAAAGGGGAACCCTGCGTCAAAATAAAAAACAAATAGCGTGAGGGTCCCCCCAAAATCAGACTCTTATCCGAGCACACAACCTGGCAGGCCGCAGGAAAAGCGGGCCCCCCCTCCTCCTGAACTGTACCAGGCCACATGCTCTCAACATGGGGAGGGTGCTTTGGGGTCCCCAATTATGGCTCTCTCAGCAGAGCGCGCTGTGATTGGCCAAAGCATGGAGGTCAGGTGCATGCTTTGGCCAATCATAGGACGCCAATGCACTGCAATCTCGCAGTGCATTATGGGGCATTCCACGGCACTCAAATTTGCCGCAAACATCCCCATAATGTTCGGTATTCCCAGACCGGGCGAACACCCCATGTTCGAGTCAAACTTATGTTACTGACTCGAACATCGGGCTCATCCCTACCGGAAACATGAAAACATTCAATTCAGGATACAATGCTTTTATGTTATGTGTAGTTTTAGCAATTTACTCACAAAACAAATACATAATTCTCTTAAAAGTTTAGCTGTGGCCATAGCAGTGAATTCAGAGCATGCATTATTTAAAATGCTTTTCTTTTGCTTTAGACTCTAAAGAACTGAAATTGATACATCTCATTAAATTATAATAACATACAGTATCTTCTGATGTTAGTTCTTGCTGCTGATACAGTCTGTAACCTGGCTTAGCATGTCTCTACATCCATGTCCATCCTTTACAGTCTGTATGTGTCACACTGTCACTCTTGCCATATTAATTTTAGGCCTCATTCACACAGAGGACAGGAATCATCGGGAAGGAGTGTATTGCTGTGCAAGAAAGTCACAGGTGTTGGCATACAGTTACAGCCTCAGCCAACAGCCAATACAAATCAATTATAGGCAGACAGACGCTGTCCCTGTACGCATGAGTACAGGCATAGATGAGCAGCCCTGGACACAAACTGCCTGTCTCCATTGCTTTATACACTAAGGCCTTATTTATATAGCTCTGCAACCACGTAAATAAGACCTTAATGTATTGCAGTGTAATGTCTTCTTAGTAATATTTGTGTAGGATATTGGGATCTAGCTGATAACAGCATGAATTTTTAAATATATAAAAGCCCTCAGGTAAAGTAACTTTTGTGTGAAA
Source organism: Rana muscosa (assembly GCA_029206835.1). NCBI lineage: Eukaryota > Metazoa > Chordata > Amphibia > Anura > Ranidae > Rana > Rana muscosa. The sequence goes on from CM055127.1 coordinate 48,627,483, forward strand.
ATTAATATCTTTTTATTTTAGGGTTGGTTAGGGTACTAAACTCTAACGATTTATTTTTTAATGGCCCCTGCTGGTATATGCCATAATGTGCTAGTATGCACTGCAGACTTACCTTTCATTCAAAGTCCTCCAGTGATGAGGGGGTCACCGCTCACATTCTTTGCATCTTCACCCAGTCTTCCTTCCGGGTTCACACTCTCTGGTTGTTTGAATGGTCGGGCTGCAATAGCATCACTCCCGCGCATGCGCACAGGAGTCATGATCAAGACATGGCACTCTCTGCATACAGGGCACATTTAGTGTGCCCTCAACGAAGAGCACACCACACATGAGCAGCGACGTCATTGGCTGTAGCCAATGTGAATATTCCCTAAATTGTGCAAGTGTAGGAGATATTCATGGTACCTCCAGGAAAGACTTATTATAAGCCAGTGGCGGCTGGTGCTCAAAATTTTTGGGGGGGCGCAAACAAACTGAAAAAAACAAAAAAAACATCAATTGCCTCCACTGTGCCCATTAAACGCAGCCACTGTGCCCAAACGCCACTAGTTTGTCCCCCAATGCAGCCAGTTTCCCCCCATATACAGCCAGTTTGTCCCCATATGCAGCCAGTTTCCCCCCAAAATACAGCCAGTTTCCCCCCAAAATACAGCCAGTTTGTCCCCCATATACAGCCAGTTTGTCCCCCAAATACAGCCAGTTTGTCCCCCAAATACAGCCAGTTCGTCCCCCATAAATACAGCCAGTTTGTCCCCATATACAGCCAGTTTCCTCCCAATATACAGCCAGTTTCCCCCCAATATACAGCCAGTTTCCCCCCCATATTACAACCAGTTTCCCCCCATAAATACAGCCAGTTTCCCCCCCCATAAATACAGCCAGTTTGTCCCCCATAAATACAGCCAGTTTGTCCCCCCAATATACAGCCAGTTTGTCCCCCGCAATATACAGCCAGTTTGTCCCCCCCAATATACAGCCAGTTTGTCCCCCCAATATACAGCCAGTTTGTCCCCCCAATATACAGCCAGTTTGTCCCATATACAGCCAGTTTGTCCCCCAAATGCAGCCAGTTTGTCCCCCAAAAACATCCAGTTTGTCCCCCAAATGCAGCCAGTTTGTCCCCCAAAAACAGCCAGTTTGTCCCCCAAATGCAGCCAGTTTGTCCCCCAAATGCAGCCAGTTTGCCCCCCAAAAGCAGCCAGTTTGTCCCCCAAAACAGCCAGTTTGTCCCCCAAATGCAGCCAGTTTGTCCCCCCAAAAACAGCCAGTTTCTCCCCCAAATGCAGCCAGTTTGTCCCCCAAATGCAGCCAGTTTGTCCTCCAAATGCAGCCAGTTTGCCCCCCAAATGCAGCCAGTTTGTCCCCCAAAAACAGCCAGTTTGTCCCCCAAATGCAGCCAGTTTGTCCCCCAAAAACAGCCAGTTTGTCCCCCAAATGCAGCCAGTTTGTCCCCCCCAGCCCTGCACTTACCTTCCTCAGGTCAGCGCCGTCCTTCCGTCCTCGATGTCTTCTCCCGCCCTCGATGTCGCTTCAGCCAATCAGGTTACCGGTAACCAGACCCGGTGAACCTGATTGGCCAGGGAACGCACCCCCGTGCGTCCTCTCATTAGATATTTAGAAGCCGATTACAGCCCTCAGGCTGTAGTCGGGAAGCCTATCAGAGCCGCTGGCTCTGATAGGCACTTCTAAAGACCAACCAGATGCTGTTATTCAGATGGCCGGCGCTCAAGGGGCCGGCCATCTGAATAGTGGGCGGCAGCAATACATAAGTTCATGCAATGCATGAACCTATGTATTGTTGTGGTGAGTGACGGCCGGGTGCAGAAGCGAGCGGGGGCGGTGCTTCTGCGCCCACTATGGTCGCGCCGCCACTGTGACAGTGAAAAAAAAGGACATTTAAAAAAAAAAAAACTCTTAAAGGGCCCGTTTTTTTTTTTTTTTTGGTGACCACAGGAGGGGGGGTGGCGCCCGGGCCGCCACTGTTATAAGCTTATATGTAGGTACAAGTTTTACGTTAGAGTTTACTACCGCTTTGATGTTTAAATTGTACTGCACAGGAATGTTTGGTTTGAGAATTAGAAATGTTTCAGCTGGTTTATGGCTAGCCTAATTAGGCATAAATATGTCCAGTGCATGAAACAACACAATTTCCTAAAGCTTTTTTTGAAGCAGAACTACAGGCAAATAGCTAAATACGCAGTTAGATTGCACATATAAACTACAGTGGAATTTTGGATTAAGAGCATAATCCGTTCCAGGAGAATGCTCGTAATCCAGAGCACTCGCATATCAGAGCGAGTTGCCCCATATCAAAGCATTGACTTCTATGGCATGCAATACCGCATGTGGCCAGAGGTGGGGGGCGACGGAGAGCCTCGAAAATACTCGGGACAGCTCGGCTGAACTCAGAAACCCTCAGAAAGGCTCAGGAACTGAGTATTTCTGAGTTTTTCCAAGTATTTCCGAATAGCTCCGAACGGCACCTCTGGCCAAATGGCTTGAATCCTGCTCGTTTTGCGAGACAACACTCACAAACCGAGTCAGGATTTAAAAAAAAAAAGGTTCGTATTGCGAAACACTCATTAACCGCGTTACTCACAATCCGAGGTTTCACTGTACTTGCCAGAGGATTTTTAGTTCTTAAAGTGGAGCTCCACCCTAAATAGCAACTTTTGCTATTTGGATTCCTCCCCCCCTCCGGTGTTACAATTGACACCTTTCAGGGGGGAGGGGGGTGAAGATACCTGTCTAAGACAGGTATTTTCACCCACATCCGGGAGTCCTCTCTCCGGGAATCTGCGGGAGTTACGTCACTTCCCGCAGACTTCCCTTGGTGTTCTGGGAGACACTCGGCTCCCAGAACACAGGAGCACCAATCAGAACGGCGCAGCGCGACTCGCGCATGCGCCGTAGGGAAGCGGGCATGAAGCCGTAGGGCTTCACTTCCTGGTTCCCTCAGCGAGGATGGTGGAGGGAGCAGCAGAGCGACGAGCGGTCGCTCGTCCTCTGCTGCGGACGTCGCTGGACTCCAGGACAGGTAAGTGTTCAAATATTAAAAGCCAGCAGCTGCTGTAGCTGTAGCTGCTGGCTTTTAATATTTTTTTTTCCGGCGGAGCTCCGCTTTAAGAAAGCTAGAATTCCACTATAGCATTTAGGGAAGGTTTGGAGTTACTGTCATTATTGTGTTGCTGTCCATGTCTCGGTTACTCTTCTATGTGTCACCCGTCACCTGGACAGTAAGTGAGGGGAAATCTCCCCAATGGAGATACAGATGAAAAAAACCTTGCTGCCATGTCTGACTCTACTAAAAAATTGTTTTGTGTTCCATGGGACAGGGTGTCCTCTCAATTCTTAGTCAGTTTCATACTCTATAGATAAAAAAGAAAACAGATGAAAATCTCCCCAGTGGAGGCACAAATATCAATAAAACCTTGAGGCTAGGTTCACACTATGCGGGGAGTGGCTCACAGCTGGGGTCTGGTGCGTCTCTATTCTCCGCTTCAGGGGCGAATCAGGTCCCAATTTTTGCCTGAATTCGGACCTAAAATGGAGCCAAAGATGCACAGGACCCTTCTGCTGTGCCCTCCTCGGTCGCCCGGGAGGTGTGTGAACTGGCTCCATTAAGATCCGGTCACACTCTCCTGTCATGCGAATTGGATGCAGGTTTACCCGCATAAGTGTGAACCCACAGTGTGAGTGAAATTCTAACCATTCCCCACTTTATCTAAAACTAAATTTTTTTAAATGTGGCTGGATTTACAACTCACCAATCTTCCTCCAGATTGCTTAGTGAGCACTAAAAGCAGTACCTCTCTGTCTCTAATAAAGCTGACACTATATCCTCCTACAGTAACTCACCCTTTGCTAGACTGACAGCAATACAACACCATCAGGCCTGAATCCCTCTCCCACTTAGAGTGCTGCTGTGCATGGGTGTTCTGCCCATTGGGCCTTTATTCAGTTACTGTGTTTATGTGTTTGAAATAACATGTTGGCTTCCTTGATGTACACCAAGCTAGGTATATGCAGAACGTAGGCGCCACCTACTGTCCCTTCTTGGTATAGCCTTAGCTTTCTGCTCTTCAACCAAGCAGAAAGTGGCACATTGAAAAACCTATTCTTAAACCTGGTGACGTTGTGCTCATGAGAGATTGGCAGATAAAAAGGAATGAGTGGCCTTTAGGTCTGGTCACCAGAGTACTACCAAGTGAGGACAAGCATGTCCGTAAAGTTGAAGTCAAGATCTTCCAGCAGAATGAGGCCAAAATATTCATAAGACCAGTGGCCAAACTTGTTCTGTTGCATTCTGCAGAAGACGCTGTTAGTGAGGTCACATGAAGTCCGGCGGGGAGTGTTCTGCCCATTGGGCCTTTATTCAGTTACTGTGTTTATGTGTTTGAAATAACATGTTGGTTTCCTTGATGTACACCAAGCTAGTTATATGCAGAGCGTAGGCGCCACCTACTGTCCATTTCTGGAATAGCTTTAGCTGTTTGTTTTAGTTACATATTGTAATTTCTTAAAATGTGTTAATAAAGTTGATGGGAACTAGAGCATTCTGGTAGGATACTTTAGAGAAAGTGGGTCAGCCACCATTTTTAAGAATGTACAACAAGACATTAATGCTGTTTCTCCAATCTCTCGCCATTACCTCTTAGCAAGCTTAAAAATTTCACCTGGCTTGTTCCAGTAAATCTAAGATCAAAGAAATATGGTATCTGAAGTTTATAGAGCAAGGAGGTTTAACTCATTGTCCTAGAGACAGAAAAGTGAAATTTTTACTGACCTCTGAGGTGAATATAAGCTGACTTCGGAAGACTGTACAGCCAGGGGCTACACAGTGTCCATACAGCAGGTGAAGCAGGTAGCCAGGCTACACAGAGATGCACCCTGTCACGCAGAATCCCTGGACTTGACACTACAGCGGTCTCTACACAGCAGGACAGCATCTTCACCGCAGCCATGTCTCACTGTTAAGCATCTTCTTACTAAACATGATCGCGAGCAAGCTCATCCAAGTCCTCTGTCACAAATGCAGCAGCAATCGCCCATTCGAAAGCTGAAGCAGCAAGGGCCAGGTCTGCATTCACAGACCAAGAGTTGCAGATGAGAAGAGAAAAGGCTCACCTTGATGCAGAAAAGGTGAGGCAGAATCAATAGAGAGAGCAGGAGAGAGAACGCATGGAGCAAGAGAGAGTACGCATGGAGCAAGAGAGAGCGCAAGAGAGAATACGCATGGAGCAAGAGAGAGAACGACAAAAAGTACGCCTGGAGGCTGAACTAGCTAAGCAAGAGGCATCTCTGAAAATGCAGCAGGCTATCCTAGAAGCTAACATGGAGAGGCTGGCAGTCTACCGAGACACTGCTGCCGCCCTTGCAGAAGCAGAAGCATTAGAAGCAGCTGCCTATGGTGAGTCAAGAGCAGGTAGCAGCCTAGGGTCCAGAGGAGGACCACCAAGATCCCATGCAGCACAATTCAGATTATGTATACCAGCACTCTAATCCAAGCAGTACTCCACAGCAAGAAATCAAATATGATGTCAGTGAGTCACATCAAGCAAGAAAAATCTGACCGAGATCCAGGTTATCCAGGGCCAACCAAACCTTCTACTCAGCAAGGTACTCAGCCTTCATACAAGCATCAAACACCTGCTTTCACTCCAAGGGAATATGAAACAAGCTGGTACTAGCTTACGCAAGTATAACCCCAGCACGCCTAAAGAAGAGACTTCTACCAGGTATGCCTATACACCACACCACAAAGCCAAAATTGTTTAACCCTTTCCCCAGCCTGGGCTGGCTACTAAATACCTAACTACACATATATTTCAATCTGCCTTCAAATTGACAGCGCATTCCAACACTCCAGTAACAATCATGTTGCTTAGAGCTATCTTACGTGGCAATAATACACACTTCCAACAGTATATAGTACTTGTTATGTCACACAGAGATTTTCCTATTTGTTGAAAGATCATTCTGTGCCTGGGCCCATCCTCTCCTGTTCTCACTAATAAGGGAATAAGGTAACTGAACACACATGTTGCATCTGGTAATGGGCTAAATCAGAGAACACATAGTGGCGGGTCCCAGCATGTATAAGACACATTAAAGACTCTGAATACCCTTGTGGCAAAGTTACTCCCCCACCATCACTGACATAAGAACAAACATTCTACCAAATCACATTTAGGCCTGGTTTACACCTATGCATGTTGCAGTTTGCATATCCCAGGTGCATTTTGCACCTACTGCTGGTCTATGGAACCAATTACCAGAAAAATGTCCCTGGCCCTTTTTATAAAATGCACAGATGTGAACATGACCCATAGGAAACCACATTAAATGGACTGTAGTGTGTTTCTGCAAAACTGAAAATGCACTAAAAATGCATAGGTGTGAATCAGGCCTTAGTCTACATGTACAGTCAGCCAGCCTGATTAACGTTGCTAATAAATGTATAGATTTGCAAATCTAGCAGGTTCCTTCATCCACACCATGAGCAAACTTCCTACAGCAGCTATTTTTGCCGCTGTCAGAATACCTGGAGCGGGCCAGTATCTGATTGGACGCTATTCAGCTGACAAATTTCCACCCAGCTTCTTCAGTTTTTCAATCTAAAGATGTCAGGTGGCGTGGCACCAGCATGGCCAATCATTTGTTGAATTTCAGCCAGTTCATCAGGATTTGGAACTAGTAGACATTTTCTCAGTGTATGGCCAGCCTTACGGTAGTTTAGCTAGGGAATCCTTTCACTGAAGCATATCGATTGCTGGTCATAAACATTTCTAATCTCATTACGCAGCTGTTTATTTTTATACTTACACATCCCTTCACTATATGTAATACATGTGTATTTACAATGTTCGATAACTGTTCATAGTGTGTCATTGTTATTCATGCTATTACTACATTTCTGTAAACACAATGTAAATATTCTTCAATCTTTTAAAGCTTATGTTCGCTTAGTAGACAATGAGGAGCAAAGCATAGAGGTTTTGTGATGCCGCTTTATGTAATATTAGCATTCCAGTAGTGAATGGGCGTCATACCTTTTTCAAATATTTGCTAAAGAAAAACATAGCTAAAAATATACATTGCTTTCACATATAATAACAAAAAAAAAACGAGGTCACATATAAATCATTGCAGTATATATGTGTTCACATGCTAACTTTCACATGGGGTAATCATTGAAAACTATTTTGTGATAAGACAGGGCGATACTTGTGTCATAATTAGATACTTTCCTGTTTTGCCCTTTCCTTATTGACGTCATGAATAAATAGGTAATAGACATATCATAAAGTGAATGCTATAAAAAGCTCCAACATTTCAACACAATTGATTGCTGCTTACTAACACAGCACCAGAAAGGTTGGAGTTTTGTTGCTAATATACACCTAAATGTGACACAGTTTAAAGTGACCTTTAACAATTTAACTGTGTTCCCTAACAAAACACACCACACGGTGTGTGACAGATTTAGTTATATCATCCTCTTTGTGCCTCTGGAGTCCCCCTGAATGGCACACTTTTTGGAAATCTTCTCATCCAACACCATCCCACTTTCAAATATGGGAACAACACCAGTGGCTAATAGATGTAGAGTTGTAGATTGACTGAAGCGTGGACATGGGTTTTCATGATGATTCTTTTTTCCCCACTAATAATGCTGGCAGGTCACCATGTGGTAGATGCTGTTTGAGAGTAGTAATGAACTCGGGCGTGTTTGGACCAGGATCCAAACCCATGTGTGCAAGCACGCACAGGAAGCTATCACCTTTGCCGCTGTGCGGGCCAAACACATGTGGCTGCAGAATGGGGAGTGGCCTGGCCGGAGATGATTGACCTGTACAGGTGAGAGAATCCAATTAGTTTGTTTGGATATATGAGGTGACAGGTTTACTATGGGATACTTGTGAGCCTATATTCTTTACTGCCTAAGGACCCATTCACATCTATACATTTTAATGCTAGTTTTAACACATCATATATACAGGTTAGTCATTGTTTTAAATGGTGCAAGTTCACATCTGTGCTTGGCGATGTCTGTTTTTTCATGCACTATTACATCTATTTTTTGTATTGCATCAACAGGCCTTATAGGGCCTATTAATGATAATAGCAGTACATGAAAATGCATGATTGTTGATAACTCATTAAAAAAGGCATGAAAATGCACACAGAAATGTGTGTATCCAACCTAAGAAATATACCATGTTTAGTGGAGTCTTAAAGCCTCGTATACACGACTGGTTTTCTTGGCAAGAACCAGCAAGAAAATTGCTGGCAGAGTAAACCGAGTAAACCGTGCGTGTGTACTAGGCTTTCAGGTTTCTCGTCAAGAAAACTGGCCAGAATCTCGACGACAAAAATAGAGAACCTGCTCTCTATTTTCTCGTCGGGATTCTCGTTGGCCTATTTCCCGACGAGAAACCCGAGAGTGTGTACGCTTACCTATCGCCGTGGAAACCCGCGCATGCTCGAAATGACTTTGCCGCATGCGCAGTAGCTTCCTAGGCATAGGTAGGGTGTAGCAAGATGGCGGCGACGGCATCGAATGTGATGAGCGCACGCTCGTCGTAGTCGATGATGTCACCGCGTTCGTTCCATTTAAAAGAACGGCGATTCTTTTGAATCGAGCGTGTGTACACTTGGCCGGGACAAGATTCTTGTCAAGAATCTCGTCAGAAAAAAAACGACTGGTTTTTTCCTGACGAGATTCTCGGTCGTGTGTACTAGGCTTTTAGAAGTGGAGGCAAGCATTATTGAATCCTGGCCAGAATTCCCCCCTCACCATGATTTGGTATTGGTACTGTAAGTGTTATGCTATCAATATGAAACATTTAGGTGAAGTTTGGGCTAAGTAGGGCTTCCCTGGAAGGTGATAACATGTGCTTTTAGACATCAGAAGCATTCCTCAACACATGCATTATCTAGCTTAGTGTAAAACTTGTGGGACAGGTCTGATCTATTTTATTTCTTAATAAGAAAATAGAAGAACATGTTATAGGCACCTACATTGCTTCCAATAGTCAACCTAGTTTGTTGCTACCAGGAGGGTCCCAGCAGGTTAAAGGCGGATGGCTAATGACTTCTTATTCTCAGTGAGGTGTACACCTACTGTATGCATTACAATGCTATCTGGTTTATGGCAGTTGTCTGGTTTAACTGCAGATATAAGTTTTACTATTTGGTTTATCTTATCTTTATTACAAAGACATTATTGCTTCTTATTCTGAAACTAAAGACAATTCAAAATTACGCAATTTTTTTTATTTGTTTACTTATACCATGAATTATGATGCACCAAAATTGTAAAACATGAAAACAAAGGTAATTTGTATTTATTTTTCTTTCACATGGCACTAATTAGTATATGCTTGATTTTAAGATAAACTTCTATATTTTGTGGGTTATTCCCAAATTGTAGAAATGTCATAGCATAGACATTGCCTTGGATAAGATAGCACACTTATAGAACCAGGAAACTGTAAAGCAGTTTAGAAGAATGCCAATTTCCTTGATTTTTTCCTTTTTAATCAGTTGATTAAATGGTTGAAGTGAAATTCACGACCGATAAACAGCATAGAACAGCTACTTCTTGGTTGGGTAATATTATTTAAGAAGCATGCGATGCTGCATTCATAACCTCCTCAGGTTTCATCCAGAAGATAGGACAAATGCTGTATATCCAGTTCTAGCTCATTCTCTTAGTATATGGGACAACGTAAAATACATGGGCTCGTGACACAAACCTCTTATGTCATTCTTATACAACCCAGCATTCCTTCTGGGTATAGAAACCCCCCTGCCTTGAAGGAATGGTTCCAATTAGGTATTACTCAAGTATATCATTTAATAAACAGAAATGAAGCAAAATCTTTCCCACTGCTTTAATCAGACTTTGATCTCTCTAATCCAAATCAAAAGTTTTGTCACCTGAAACGTGCATTTACCAGATGACATTCCAACCTCATCACAAATATATGTGGGACCCGCACTCCCTGGGTATGATTTCACTTCCATATTGTGTGTTCACAGCCCCAGTGGAAAACTCGACCCTTCTTCTGTCCATAAATTGCACCTAGACCAGTGTTTCTCAACTCCAGTCCTCAAGGCACCCGAACAGGTCATGTTTTCATGCTTTCCATTATTTTGCACAGGTGATTTGATCAGTTTTACTGCCTTAGTAATTACCACAGCTGTTTCATCTGAGGGAAATCCTGAAAACATGACCTGTTGGGGCGCCTTGAGGACTGAAGTTGAGAAACACTGACCTAGACTTTGAAGAACCTTTAGAGAACAGACTGGACCCAAATCTGGATGACAGCAAAATCTCGTTCATGCAGGGCACTAGCAGTAGAAGCATCCTCTGATCTCATCACCAGATGGTATCTCAAGCCCAACCTATGTTCCAGGTTATTCCCCTCTATGTTTCCGAGGTTGCAGGCACAAGTGCACATTTTTCATACATGGTGGTCCTTCCCTGTAGCAACTCTGGTCTTTTGGATTCTGGTCTAAAATATTTCACATGACTACTAAACTAGTTGGAACCATTACGACCATGCACGCAAAGTGGGCACTTCTTAACTTGAAAGTTCCTGGTCTGACTAGCCAACAATTCAAACTGGTAGTCTTTGTTCTTACAGTAGTAAAACAGGCAGTAGCCAAGGCTGGGAAATGTCATACGTTTAGTGTATCAGAAACCAGATCCAGAATTATCCAGTTAATGCTTTGTGAGAAAATCGAGGCCAGACCCTTAGACACAAATGACCAAATGTTTATCAGTCTGGCAACCTTGGACAGATCTGTTTCTACCCCCCTGATTTTGACACACAGTTGCACCACCAATAATGAGGCAGTTACCTGCAGGCTCTCTGGACCACTATTCCCACCCAATCTTCTACCCCCTAGCTTTCCCTATATGATCTGGGCCTGGCCCAACCCCCCTCCTCCATTCATTTCACTCCTCTCCCTACATTCTCCCTAGCTTCTGTGACAGATCCTATAGAACAGTGGTTCTCAACCTTTCTAGTGTTGTGACCCCTTGATAAAATTTTCCAAGTTGTGAGGACCCCTAACGGTAAAATTATTTTCGTAGCGTGGGTTGTCAGCACCCAAGGCAAGACAAGTAATTTGTGCCCCTAACTCACGGAAATTTAGCGCTCCCTGAGTTTCTTCCACTCATACAGTATTAAACCCCCTTATGGTACATTTTAGGACGTGCCACACTCTCTTTGTTCTCATTTCTTTCCCTTTTATCTCTCTCTATCCTAATTTCTTGTTTTTTTCCCCATCCCTCTCTCTAGTCGTCTTTCTTGTTCTTTCTCTTATTCTTTCTCTTCATTTTTCTTTGTTCCCCCCCCCCCCTTCCATGTGTTCTCTATTTTTATTCCTTCTCTTACTCATTGGTGGGGGGAATGGGATGAGTGGCAGTCCTGGCAGGGAGTTGGGATGAGAGGCAATGCTGATCAGCCAACTTGGCTGCTCTTGATGAAGGTCATCTGCTGATCTGAGAACTGTAGTGGGGACTTTTAATGGCAACTATAATCACAGGTAGTATTACTCACAGTGTCTCCGGCTTCGCTGTGTCTGACTTTGTGGTGTCTTGTAGCAGTGACACCTATGCTGAAATCAGGAGATAGGGTCTCCTCCAGCCCCTTCCACTTCACATTCCTCACCAGTCAGCTGACCTCTAGGTCTCTGCGCCCCAGCCATGCCGTGAACTGAATGGGCGGCTGCAAAGAGGCTGAGTGGGCGGCTGCGGGCTCCAGGAACAGCCCTGCTGGGCGGCCGCAAAAAAGGCTGGGAGAGGCAGGCTTTAGAAACAGCCCAGGATTTGGTGACCCCTGGCAAATCATCATTTGACCCCCAATGGGGTCCCGACCCCCAGGTTGAGAACCACTGCTATAGAATGTTTCTAATTAAAATGTCATGCTACCAGTGTTATGTTAACCACAATATATTCTGTATGTTTATCTTTATATGACAGTCTGCATAGATATTGTAAAAAGGCTTATACAATTGTAACTTTTATGACACTGTCATTTATTTATCTCAGTACTTATTTAAATACCAATAAAAACATTAAACAAGAAAATATCATGAGATGACCACAAATAAAGCTTAATGTGGCTTTGAAATCTGGCTACAGTTAGGTCCTTTGTTCACAGGCTTGTGACGATAGACAATTGCATCTTGCTTTAAGATGCATTACGCTTGCATTTGAAACCAGTTTGTTTTTTCACAAGGCAAAAAATAGTGTGTGCAAACAAGTATGCTTGATTTTATGATAACCTACTGTATATTATGTATTTTTCCCCAAACTGTAGAAATGTTGCAGCACAAACTTTGCCTTGGTAAGCTTACACATTTGTAGAACCAGGAAACTAAAGCAGTTTAATAGAATGCCAATTTCCTTGTTTTTCATGAGAAGATTAAATGCTTGCAGTATAATTCACAACCAATAAACAGCATAGAACGCATACTTCTTGGTTTGGGTAGTGTGAGCATTAGGGATGAGCTTTGTGTTCGAGTCGAACCCATGTTCGACTCGAACATCGGCTGTTCGGATGTTCGCGGAATTGCGAACATTATGGGCCGTTCGCGCCAAATTCGAGTGGCGCGTCACGGCCCATAATTCACTGCGGCATCGCAGTGCATTGCTGGCTGATGATTGGCCAAGCATGCACTATGAAATAAACAAAAAGATGATTGGGGTATGGCGCTGCTCACTGATCCTAGTGGGACCAGTACTACAAATAAGTGTGATGTGCCAAAAAATATATATAACTGTGGTCTAGCCACCCTATATAGTGAAAATGCCGCTATGTTCCTTATATCAAAAGAAATGGTACCAAGTACACAACATAAGTGATCATGGAAGCTATATATGAATAAACTAAGATGACCAAGGTTGTCTCATCTATGGCACTGCATAACCATAAACACCAAGTGCAACAAAAAGTGAAATAAATGTATATAAATAGTCCAAGTATAACAGTGCAAGTTGCTAGGTCTCCAAGTTGGGGCACTAGTCTGTGGCTATAGATCGCCTACTGTGCCACTTGACAAAAGTCTAGATATGATTGAAACTTGATGATAAGATAAACAGTCCTTCATAAAAGAGGGTGGCTTTGGTCAATTATGTCTCAGGGGGTTTAGTACACGCCCCACCCTATATAAGGCCGCCTCCGTGGCAACCTTGTGTAGTGTGTTGCGGTGTTGGTTAAAGAGAGAGCTTACAGAGAGAGAGAGAGAGACAGTGTCATTTATATTGAGTTAGATAGAGCAGGCAGGCGAGTCAGTTAGCTGCAGTTACAGTGTGTAGAGTATATATATGCATCCTAGGTGTTGTATATATATTTATACACTGTATTCAGTTTAGCTAGATCCGTTCCTGTTAATCTCTATACTGTGACAGGCAGGTAGGTGATTGTGCTAGCTGCAGTCAGTGTTTCACTTAGTGTACTGTGTGCTTTGCATATCGTTCACCTAAAGCTTACCTGAATACAGTTAGTGGCGTTCTCATAATAAAACCACAGGCAGGGAGCTGCATTAATTTCATGTAGTGTACTTCTGTCCTTTGCACAGCGTTCACTTAAAGGAACCTGAATACAATTTGTGGTGTTCTTATAATAAAACCACAGGCAGAGAGCTGCAAGTATTTTCAGTTAGTGTACTGTGTCCTCTGCACAGTGTTCACCTAAAACTAACTAAAGACAATTGCTGCTTTTCTCATACTAATACCACAGCAGGCAGTTGATTCTGATAGCTGCATTATAATCAGTACAGAGATATATATATATATATACATCCCACCTTTGTGCAGCTACATCTCACTGCAGGCCATTAGTATGTCTGGAAGGCAAACAAGGAGAGGCAGACAGTCACGAGGCAATAAAAGAGGGCAAGCAGGCTCTATGTCTAGAGGCAACAGTGTTTGTCATGGACACAGTGCATCCTCATCAGCACATGGCCGTGGGACACGCTTGTCCTTCTTTTCGGCAGCTGGCCATGTTGAGCCGCAACATGCCCAAGACTTGGTAGAGTGGGTGACCAAGCCGTCCTCATCCTCCTCATGCTCTCTCACCCAGGCTCAGGGTACTTTGTCTGGCAAAGCAGCTGCCAAAGCAGCCTCTTCCCTTGGCTCAATGGCATCAGTCACTCCCTCCCTAGCCCCACCATGTCCTCCTGAGGAGTCCCCAGAACTGTTTGACCACAGTGTTGGGTACATGCTCCAGGAGGATGCCCATCATTTTGAAGGCTTTGATAATGGAAGCCAGCTAGAGGAAGGCAGTAACGTGAGCACAGAGAGAAGGGGTAGTAACATGAGCCCAGAGAGAGGGGGTGCCCAACAAGGACAGCTATCTGGCAGTCATGTTCCCCCAGCTGCAGCATACTGCCAGATTTTCTCCAGTGATGAGGAGGGAGGGGATGATGAGGTCACTGACTCCACGTGGGTGCCTGATAGGAGAGAGGAGGAGGAGAAGGCACATCTCCAACGAGGCAGGATGCCCTCCAGGGGCCAGCTTAAGGGCAGCACACCGACTGCACCGACGCAGAGCTCCGCATGTGAAGGGCGCTGCTGTCTCTGCGCGTTATTCCAAAAGTTCTTTGGTGTGGACCTTTTTTCAGACTTGTGCAGCAGATCGCGTGGCCAAAACATCAGCCGATTGGGCACCACGTGCTTGACCAGACATATGTCGACCTGCCATGCAGTTCGTTGGCAAGCGTACCTAAAAGACCCACACCAAAGAACAAAGTGGACCTCTCCTTGCTCCTCATCAGGTGGGATCTCCAACCCCACTATATCGTCAGTCCTCTCTGAAACCTGCACTGAGAGGAATGAAGGTGTAGAATTAGGTGTGTCACAGCCAAGTACTTGCGGGCAATCTGCTATCGGTACACTGACATCCGATTGTACCAGGCAAATTTCCCTGCCCCAGCTGCTGCACCGCCAAAAGAAGTTCGCTCCCAGCCATCCACATGCCCAGCGGTTGAATGCTAGCTTGGCTAAATTGCTAGCACTTCAACTGCTGCCTTTTCAGTTGGTAGACTCTGCCCCCTTCCGTGAGTTTGTGGAATGTGCGGTTCCTCAGTGGCAGGTTCCCAAACGCCACTTTTTCTCACGGAAGGCGATTCCGGCTCTCTACCGGCATGTGGAAGGCAATGTCTTGGCCTCGCTGGACAGGGCGGTCAGCGGTAAGGTGCATATTTACGCTGACTCATGGTCCAGCAGGCATGGACAGGGACGTTACCTATCTTTCACAGCGCATTGGGTGACTCCGCTGGCAGCTGGGAAGGATGCAGGACAAGGTGCAAAATTGTTGGAGGTTGTTCCGCCACCATGCCTTCAAAATGTTACTACTGGTGATTCTGACACACCTCCCTCCTCCACCCCTCCTCCTCTTCTTCCTCCATGTCCTCTACCTGTGCTTTGTCCTTGGAACCAGCGGTGCTCCGTAGGCGTTCAAGGGGCTACGCAAGTACGCAGGCAAAAAGATTCCATGCAGTGCTTGAGCTGGTGTGCTTGGGGGACAGGAGCCACACTGGGGCAGAGATTCTGTCAGGGCAGGCTCAGAGGTGGTTGACGCCATGCCAGCTTAAGCCAGGAAAGGTGGTTTGCGACAATAGCACCCACCTCCTCTCCGCCCTCCGACAGGGACAACTGACCCATGTGCCGTGTTTGGTTCATGTCCTTAACTTGGTGGTGCAGCGGTTCTTGGGCAGGTACCCGGGCTTACAGGAGGTCCTGAAGCAGGCCAGGAAAATCTGTGGGAATTTCCGCCGGTCATATAAAGCCAGTGCTCGGCTGGCTGACCTGCAAAAGGAATCCAACCTGCCCAAGAACCGCCTAATCTGTGACATGCCCAGCAGGTGGAACTCTACGTTGGCCATGCTGCAGCGGCTGCACACGCAGAAGAGGGCCATCAATGAGTATCTGTTGCAATATGGCACCAGGACAGGGTCAGGGGAGCTTGGATTTTTTTCCCCACGCCAGTGGGCGATGATCAGGGATGCATGCACTGTCCTGGCACCATTTGAGGTGGCCACGAGGATAGTGAGCAGTGACAGTGCATGCATCAGTGACACTGTCCCTCTTGACCACCTGTTGGAGCACACGCTGCATGGAATAATGGACAGGGCACTTGAGGCAGAACAGAGGCAGGAAGAGGAGGACTTCCTTACCTCTCAAGACCCCCTTTATCCAGACAGAGTTCCTGCTAGCCCGGCTTTCACACAGGAAGAGGACAAGGAGGAGGAGGAGTAGGATTGTGTCAGCATGGAGGTGGAGCCTAGCACTCAGCATCAGCAGCAGTCTTCAAGGGATCAATTACAGTCCCAAGACACCCATGGACTTGTACGTGGCTGGGAGGAGGTAGCTGCGGATCATGTCGTCCTGAGTGACCCAGAGTACTCCGGACCAAATGCCTCAGCAAACCTGCATGGCCTCCCTGATCCTGCAAAGCCTGCAGAGGGATCCTTGTATTCGTGCGATCAAGGAGAGGGATCATTACTGGCTGGCAACCCTCCTTGATCCACATTACAAGGGTAAGGTTGCGGACCTTATCTTGCCGTCACAGAGGGAGCAGAGGATGAAGCATCTTCGGGAGGCCTTGCAGAAAGGTCTGTGCAACGCGTTCCCAGAGACTGGGAGGTTACAAATTCCTGGTCCTGGACAACGTGTTACGTTCAGACAATTTTTTAGTACGCAGCCCCAAGGTATGATCGGTTCCAGCAACCATCGCCAGCGTCTGGTTTACATGGTGCAGGAATACCTAGGGGCAAGATCAGACTTGGACACCTTTCCCACCGAAAATCCTCTGGGTTACTGGGTCTTGAGGATGGATCACTGGCCAGAGCTTGCACAGTATGCAATTGAGCTACTGACCTGTCCTACTGATGGCTTTGTAACCGATCACAGGGTGCGCCTGTCCACCGACTCGGTCGATCGACTGACCTTCATAAAAATGAATCAGTCTTGGATCACCACCAGCTACCAAGCACCTGATGCTGATGTAACAGAATAATTTTCTTTGAAATGTCAGATCCCTTCAAGACTGCCTATGCTGATGCAGAGTGACTATCCTGTTATGCTGAGTGACTATCCTCTTCCTCCTCAATGATCATGCATTGCTGATAGCATGTAGGAACATTTTTGTTTCTGGGCACCGCCACCAGTGGCTTATGCCCCGTACACACGATCGTTTTTAATGTCATTTTTTAAACCGACGTTTTTCTCCTCGTTTTTTTTCATGTTTCCTCTCAAGCCTGCCTTGCGTACACACCATCATTAAAAAAAACGATCAAGCAAAGCGCAGTGACGTTCAACACGTACGACGGCACTATAAAGGGGAAGTTCCGTTCGAATGGCGCCACCCTTCATGTTAGTAAAGTTTGTTGAGCGACGATTCGCGCTTTTCAGTCCGTTACTGTGTAATGAATGTGCTATCTCCATTACGAACGCTAGTTTTACCAGAACGAGCGCTCCCGTCTCATACTTGATTCTGAGCATGCACGTTTTTTTCACGTCGTGAAAGCATACACACTATCGTTTTTCACGTCGTAAAAAAAAACGACATGAAAAACGACGTGAAAAAAGAGAGCATGTCCGGAATTTTTAATGGCCGTTTTTCACGTCGTTAAAAATGCTCTGGAGCCTACACACGATCATTTTTAATGGCCATTTTTTAAAATGGCATTTTTAACGGCATGAAAAACGATCGTGTGTATGGGGCATAAGGCCCAATTTTTTCTGCCCATGTTTAACAGGGGCATGTAATTACAATTTTTGATGCAATACTTTGCAGCAGGGCTCATTGCTGCGCCCCAACAACAGTATCTGTGAGGGGTTGCAGTGTTGTGGCACCAGTGCCTAAGGCCCAATTTTTATGCCCCTGTTTAACAGGGGCATGTAATTACAATTCTTGATATAATAATTCACAGCAGGGCCCATTCCTGCGCCCACCAAGAGTAACTGTGAGGGCTTACAGTGTTGTGGCAACACCACCACCACCCTCACCACCACCAAAGGCCCAATTTTTCTGGCCCTGTTCAACAGGGGCATGTAATTACAATTCTTAATCTAATATTTCACAGCTGGGCCCATTCCTGCGCCCACCAAGAGTAACTGTGAGGACTTACAGTGTTGTGGCACCAGCACCACCACCAAAGGCCCAATTTTTCCTACCACTGTTCAACAACGGCATGTAATTACAATTCTTGATATAATAGTTCACAGCAGGGCGTTCCAGCGCCCACCAATAGTAACTGTGAGGGCTTACAGTGTTGTGACAACACCAACACCTAAGGGCCATATTTCTGCAGAGTATATACGGCAGGCCCCTACTTTCAAACATCCAACTTACAAACGACTCCTACTTGCAAACGGAAGTAGACAACAGGAAGTGAGAGGAAATCTGCCCCTAGGAAAGGAAATTCTCTCCTGTAAGGGTTAATATGGGAAAAACGTGTCTCCTCTCCACTGATACTTTATCACCAATCCTTGTTTCAATGAAAACCCCAAATTTTCAAAAAACATTCGTCATTGGGACGGAAAGTGAGGTGAAATGTTCTGAACAGGTGCACAGACAGCAAAACAAATGTTACAGGGATGATAACCCTTCCCTATGTTTTCCAAAAAGCTTTTTCCTTTAGAAATGTCATTTTGTGCAGGGACAGTTCTAAACACGGGAAACACGTGCCATTTCACAGGCATACTTTAGACACCCCCCAGGTATGATATTTAAAGGAATATTTCACATTTTCTTTCACTTTAAGCATCATTAAAATCACTGCTCCCGAAAAAACAGTAGTTTTTAAAACTTTTTTTTGCATTGATACATGTCCCCTGGGGCAGGACCCGGGTCCCCAAACCCTTTTTAGGACAATAACTTGCATATTAGCCTTTATAATTAGCACTTTTGATGTCGAACGTTTGAGTCCATTGTATTTGTAGCGGGGTCCTCAATTTAGGGGTAGTGTTTGAGTGGTAGTTATGCTCAAACACCCAAATTGTTAGGCCATTATCAACCGATTTGTCTGCAGGAAGAGTATCAGTGTACCGTTCCCTGTGGCCTGCAGGTGGCACTGCCATAGTGGGCCAGGGTTGAACCGGTGATACAGTGCTGTGCCTTGTGTGTCCCCTCTCGGCAACCATACAGTGGGAGTGGTCGGCCTGCTGTGTATGCTGGGAAGGGATATAAAAGAGGCGGACGCTGCCTGTTGGGGTGGTTCGTTGTCGGGAGTTCTACTCCCAGGGAGTGTGTGTTCCTGTCCGCCCTGGGCACCTTTGGCCCAGGGCGGTGGTCGGTGAATCAGTCCCAGGCACCTTTAGCCCTGGGGCTGCAACTAAAGGCCTTGGGCCCAGCACCTTTGGCTGGGGCCCATCAAGGATCGAGGAATCTCAGGGTGCCGCCTTGCGAGGGGACCTGCATCTGAGACGAGGAGGCCGGGGGAGGACCGTTCTGAGGGACTGGTGAGAAGTCACAGTGAAGGAAGGGGCCCGGTAACTCTCTGGAGGGATGTCTTCTCCTTACAAAGAGGCCAAGCTTTGAAAACCAAGTTCACCAGGTCTGTGGCAGAGACCAAGTTCAACAGGTCTGTGGCAGAGACCGAGATCACCAGTTTGTGTAGTGACTGTGTGTTTAGTTAGCGTACCATTTTGGCTGCTAGTCTCTATCTAGGGAGACTATCCAAATGGGCTAAGTCTGCTTGAGAAGCCGAGCAGTGAAGTGTATTACATTTGTGCCTGGACCTCTCCCACACCTTATGCTGTCCTGTTCTCTCTCCAACCTTTCCTATCAGAGACTGTTCTTTAAGAGAAATAAACTCTACGTTGGAGTTACGGCTGGTGTGGACCTTGAAGTTATTGGGGGAACTAGAGACTTGTCTTTATTGAGCATAGAGATAAGAGCCATTCTCTGGAGAACCTGGCTGTGGAGACCTGTTTCATAACACTGCTCAACCTCTTTACACAGAAGGGTAGGGGCATATAGCTGGGTGTGCCCTCTCTTCCTGCGAGGAGCCAAAGACAAGGGAGAGAGGGTGTGAGGCCCTATATATTTAATAGGGTTCTAAAGTTCACGCGAACTTTCGGTCCGTTCGCAGGTTCTGGTGTGAACCGAACCGGGGGGTGTTTGGCTCATCCCTAGTGGGCATGAGAGAACAACCAAGAATGCTTCACGTGGCTTTGAAATTTGCCCACAGTAAAGGCTAGTGTGGACTGGCTTTGGACTAGTTGTTGATGGGTAAAAATGCTTGCATTTGTAACCAGTATGAGATGCTTTGAAAATTATTCACAGTTCATTGACAGATGCATTTGACCTGCAGTTGACCTCCTTATGATTGACATTGGACCTTTTTCTAAGTACGATCAACCTGCTTCAAGCTGCTTTTGCATCAAACACAGGTGATAAAAGAGGCTACCCTGACTGGGTCTAGCGTACATGTCAGGACTTATGTCAGGACTTGGATAACGTGCACTGCTGGTAGCTCTATTGGCCCCAGAACCAAAGAGCGCAGTTGCAATGGCCACCAGCAATGTCTCCTGGCAGCCAGCTAATATCAGTAATTAGGCTCCACCTAATACTGGCTGCTGGGAAGGTATGCAATCCCTCCCTTACTTGTTATCTGTGCGTCAGTTTTTTGACTGCCAGCCAGATACCTGCTTGCTGAATGATCCTGATCCTTATTCCTGCCTGATCCTGCTTCTGCCTTGTTTCCAGTACCCATCCTGTATCCTGGGTACTGGTGCTAGAGTATTTTGCGCCCTAGGCAAGACCAGCTACTTGCACCCCCCACCCCCCCAAAAAAAAAAACATTTTTAAAAACCGTAGAAAATATTAAAACAATTAAACTGCAAAATTTCTCTAGCTAACATCATCCAATCCTGCAAAGCGGAACGGTATTCGAAACGTCAGCGCAGAGTGAGGTGAAGATCGGCGGCAGTGGGAAGAAGGCCAGGACTGGGACAAAAAATAATCCGGGCATTTTAGACAACTACCGGGTTCTCAATGTCTTTTAGTTATATTTAGCCTGCTTCACTCCACTCCAGTAGTTTTTATTTATTTATTTATTTTTTACAATTTTTATTATTGTTATTCTTTTAGGACCACCGTTGAGGGGCTCTGATGAAATATCAGGGGTCTAAACAGACCTCTGATGTTTCACCCTTGAGACAAATGTAGCGGCCTCCTCACTCCCCTCTCTTTCTTCAGCTCGTCTGTCTCTTGTCTAGGGGTATCTTTTAGAGGGGAAGGGAGCGGGGACACTACGCCAGGCCTTTATCACAGGTGTGAATGTGGTATAAGCAAAGTTCTTTTACCTTCGGGTCAGTGCTGTGCACCTGGAGCCTCCACCGAGAGTTACCTTGAACAATGTCTGTCAGGAAATGAGCCCCACACCATTAAAGTTCAACACTCCTTTATTCTTCTCGAATGAACACAATCAGTTGAACTTCCTTAGTAGAAACAGAACAGAAAAGGAGGTGTGGATGCGAGTAGGCCCAGACACAATGTGTTCTCCACTTTCCTCCCTGAAAGTGGGTTGCAGTCTCCGAACGAGGGGGATTTCCTTCCAAGCGGTCTCCGGTGAGAGACTCACCCGTCACTCGAAATCTGCTGCACCAGGTCTTCGAATGAGGAGCTCCCCCCGGTCCATTACGCTTTCCGGATTCGGGTACCCACTCCCGGGGTTCCCTAGGATCTCCTTCCCTCGCGGAACTCAGTGTTGGGCACTGAGCTCCGGACCTCCATCTGAGTACCTCACCCCAGGCTAAAGGTGCCTGGAATGGAACACGACCTCCGACTGTCCTCTAGGCCTAGGCCCGCCTAGAGAACCAACACGAACCACCGTCCACAGGCTGAAGGTGCCCTGGACTCCGACCCCCGTGACAAAGATGGCCGGCCCCTTTATACCCTCTCCCAGCAAGCACAGCGGGTTCCCCGCCCCACCATACCGCTGCCGAGGGAGGACAAAAGGGAGGCACAACACACAGCAATGATTCAACCCCAGCCCAGGGCGACAGCGCCACCCGCTGGGCTGCAGGGAATTACACATCACCAATGTCTCTGTCAAGTTCAAATTTACACCCGGGAAAGTACATACCCGCTACACTCTCCCCCTGGTGGTTTGACACTGGTCCCCAGTAAGTAAGTGATCGGTCAGAAAAGGAAGGGTCCAGTAAATGACACATTTTCCAGCCCCTTCACTACTCTCCATCCTGACAGACCCCCCACAGCAGCTGGTGGAAGAGGAGAGGAGGGAAGCTGGAAGAGCTGCGGGGGGGCTGGTAGAGAGCACAGTGGGGCCAGGAGAGAGGAAATAGTGAGGCTGGGAGAGAGGCGGGGCCGGGAGATCACAGTGGGACAGCAGGACCTGGATAGGAGGGGTGGCATATAGAGAAACCGATCCCCTCCATTTCCATCCTGCGGCCCCTCAATGCCTGCAGGAGGGAGGGAAGGAGAAGCTAGCATTCAACAGCCTCAGGGGATCAGTTTTTCTACATGCCACTGTCTTGTTAGGACATCCTGTGACTGTGCCCTAGGTGGCAGTGCGCCCTAGGCGGCTGCCTAGTTTGCCTAGTGGTAGCACCGGCCCTGCCTGTTACCCTATTTCTGCTCCCCCATATACCAAGTTCCAGTCATGCTCATGCCCTGTGTATGTCCCTCCATTTGTATATAGTGTAAATAGTTAGGTTATTGGTTTTGTTTGCTTCATTGTCATGTTTATTTTGCTTATGGTCTGTTTGTTTTGGATTGGTGTTGTGTCATGTGTATTAATAAAACTTACTTTATTCATACACAGTGTGATTTTAGTTTCCTAAGTGAAGTTACCCAGATTTGGTTATCTCTGCTGCTGGATTCCTGTTTTCGGTATCCCTAAGGGCTCGCTCTTTCACACGGAGGTCCGTTCAGGTCCGCCTGTCAGTTTTTTAGGCGGACCTGAAACGGATCCTCCATGTAGCCCTATGGAAGCATGGATGTCAGCGGAGACATGTCCGCTGACATCCGCTCCGCTCCGCTCCGCCAAAGTGTGACGGAGGAAAACCCTATTTTTCCTTCCGTCGGCGGAGCGGATCGGATGACAACGGACTCTACGGTCCGTCGTCATCCGATTCCCCATAGGGGAGAGCGGCGCTCTGACAGGGCGGTCCCTGCACAGTGTGCGGGGACCGCCCAGTCATCCGTCGGCTCAGCGGGGATCAACGGAGCGATCCCCGCTGAGCAAGCGGAGCTTCACGGGGCGGATCTGCACGGATCCGCCCCGTGTGAAAGGAGCCTTACAGTCCATTTTTTTTGTGGACTTCGGTATAAGATTACTTTAATGTGGATGCAGTTTATTAACATAATTTTAACGTTGCAATGACATAATCATATTTGCACTTTAATGGAATTTGTATATTCCTGTGCATTGGAAGGCACTTGAGTACTGCTAATATTTAAAAGAGAAGTATGGGATTTCAAAATAACAAAAATACATACTAACCTAGGTGGATGCAGAATTGGTGTGATGCTGCATCTGTCCTCTTCCGCCTCTAAGACTGAAAATTGAGTGCTCAGTTCTCTGTCTTCAGTGAGCAGAGAGCCAGTGATTGTCAGTCACTTTCTGCTCTGCCCCTCCAGTGCTCACTGGAGCGCCAGGCGTTGGAGAGGGTGGGAGTGGCTGGCTCAGGCTCTCAGTGGCGCACTGAGAGCCTGAGCCAGCTGCCGGTCAGCCATCTGGGTGAATTTCGACCTTAAAGTCTGGATCAGCTGAGTGACGTCAGACCTTAGCCCACTGTTATCTGAATACGGGTATCATGAGTGCAGTACTATGTGCACTCCTGTGACCCACAGGCTAAGTATGGCCAAAAGCACTTTGGCACTACTTCTCTTTTAAGGGTATTTTCAATTATGCACAAGAACAAAACAATGCATTACTCACAACTATCCTTATTTTGTGAGAACATTATTATTTTATTGATCTAAATAGCTGTGTACACCAAGTGTGCATTGTTTTCCTCAAATATTGGTGGCATCCTGGTGGCTATGTAGATAGCACTGCCACATAGTTTTAATTTCAAACCCCACTTAATGCAGCAGGACAAAGGGTGGGTAGGAGGGACGGCTGACCTGGGCAAAATTGTCTACTGTAAGGATGGGGGTACCTTCCTTCTGTAACAAGTCTGACAGAAGTAGTGATTGCTGCAGTGATTTTGACAAGCGAGTGACTGCTGGGTGTGGGATCCCCTAATCTTGCACATCATGAATGGGGTGGGAGGGCGCAATTTGGCATCTTGGGCGCTGGATGACCTTGTCCCGGCACTGCAATGCAGGATCTGAATGGAGTATGATTGTTCTCTCAGAGTTTGCATAAGTTCCTTTAGGTCCTCCAGTTTCCCCACAGAGGTAAATACTATTACTGATATGGTAATTGACTTCTATCCAAAATTGTCCCACTTGTGTTGGCCAAACCCCAGTAGAATTTCGCTTGAATATTGTACCACAAAAGTGTACAACAAAATGCATTAAGAAGCAATTTGTAGTGATTTATTCGAATAATGTGATAAAGCTGCTCGACTGGTCACGGCTGTTGCTGTTTTATAATTAACTTCATAATAATTTCAGTCCTCATAAATCATAGTGAAACTGTCAGTATTCTACCTGATATTTGCTAGTGATGTCAATACCATTAATTGTATGGCTCAGCAGAGTTGTGGTATACAGTAAATTACCAAAGAAGTTTTCCACAGTGTGAAATCTTTATTATTGTTTATTATTTATATTTCCCCCTGCATTTTTGGTCATAATAAGGAAATTACTGAGGTTAGAATAAAAGGGTTTCAGCGTGTTGAAATGGGTATCGGATGGGCAAACCACTAATTTCACTTAAAGAGTCTTGCCGACCTGTGACCAGTTTGACAAATTTTTGCCAGGTAAACCTTAACCTATAAACCTAAAACAAAAATTCTTTGTAAAGTAGACACATGATTTCATGTAAATAGCCTCATGAAAATAATAATCTTATCAGTGTTGTTAATGTTTAGTGGTTTATTTTCTCAACAGTGCTAAGACTGAAAATCATTTATTAACCACTTTTCTACCAAAGCATTTATTTATTTTTTTACATACGTGAAAATCTGCATGTTTTGGAAGAAAATTACATAAAGCTCCCAAACAATTATATATTTTCCAAAATATGCCCTTAGGAATTTATTGGTAGCAGTTTTAGTTTTTTTTGTTGCATAGTATTTGCACAACTTTTTTAAAAAAAATTATTTTCAGTAAATAAAACACTAAAATTTATTTTGGTGTAAACACAATATAATGGTGTTGCGTTACGTAAATAGATATCAAACATTCCATGCCTTAAAATTATGTGCCCCTGTGAAATACCAAAACTGTATATAAGTGAAGCTTTGAAATCCTTTATAGCACATCAGTTTAATTATCATCAGAGTTAACAGAGAATGATGGAAATAGAACTATTACTCCAACATTTACAGCAATACCTAATATGTGTTGCATAAACACTGTTTACATACACATGCATGCCTGATGTATATGTTTACAACATACGGTGCATTCACATGTGTTCACTGGGCAGCGGAGTTGCTTTTACATTTTCTTTTACTTTTTATTAATTTATTTTTTTATTATAATTTATTGTTTATCACAGTTTCCTCACTCCATCTTCCACCCGACTCCCCTGCTGGCCAGGCTCCAACATATTTAAGAGCTGATCCAACCACCCTGCCAGGGTGATTGGCCAGATTCCTTCAAGTATGCAGATCAGGACCCCCTGGCCTCCACCCACTAGCTTCCACCCGCTCAACAACTCTCATGTGTGGGGAAAAATATGTGAATGAATGTCCCGCAGTGGACATTTGCAAAGTTGGGAGGTATGCCTACAGAAACCCTAACCAATTAGCAGGCTCATAGGCCACTGTGAGTCAAAAAAAACTACATTATCTACACTAGTTGCACCCTCTAGTGTGCTATATACCATTGGCAAAAGACAGGATCTCCTTATAAAGACATCAGAGTTCTTTTATACCCCTAATGTCTCCCCTGCCCTCTGCTACAGCCGATAAAGCACAAGACAAAGCAGAAATGCTCAATACATTCCCCATGATTTTGCAGCTCTCCCATAGAAGCATCACCCAACATTTTTTCCAGGTGTCTTCTGTAAGGTTATGTGTGATAAAGGGTGACAAGTAGTTTGGGAAAATCAAAGCAGTATTTAGGCATTAGTTATTTACAACCTACTGTTATGCCGCGTACACACGATCGTTTTTAATGTCATTTTCAAAAACGACGTTTTTCTCGACGTGATTTTTCTTGTTTCCTCTCAAGCCTGTCTTGCATACACACATTCATTAAAAAAAACGCTCGAGCAAAGCGCAGTGACGTACAACACGTACGACAGCACTATAAAGGGGAAGTTCCGTTCGAATGGCGCCACCCTTCATGTTAGTAAAGTTTGTTGAGCGACGATTCGCGCTTTTCAGCCTTGTGCTTTTCAGTCCGTTACAGCGTGACGAATGTGCTATCTCCATTACGAACGCTAGTTTCTTTTTCGTACATCACGGGACACAGAGCGACTTAGTCATTACTAATGGGTTATATAGATACCTTCAGGTGCTGGCACTGGCAACTTCCAAAACCGGAAGTACCCTCCCCTATATAAGCCCCTCCCATCCGGGAGCACCTCAGTTTTTTGCCAGTGTCTAAGGTGTTGGCCAAAGAGTAACATGTGTTTTCACTGGGCTTGCGTACAGGTTCTTTTACGGGCCTTAGTAAGCTGTTCCGGATCCGACCAAAAAAGCTTCATAGCTAAACGGTCGGTACCCGGGCCTTGCAAGAGAAGAGCAAGGTTTTGCCTGTAATGCCTCTCTTAGGAGGGCTGGACCCTGGGAGCTCTGGTCATACCCACGACCAAGATGTTGTCTGTGCAGGGTGCTATACAGGTCCAGGGGAGTGGAATCCTTGGGAACCCGGTCCCTGAAGGTTTAAATACAATGCCTGCCGTGATAGGTGAAGTTTGAGCTTCTGTGGACCAAACAAAGTCCTGCGGCGGGGAACAGGTAAGTGGGGGCCCCCAGGAACTTGGTTCTATTGGGGGACCCCCAAGCCTAATTTGTCTTTCTGTCTGTTACCTAACGGTATTCCCGCTGATATCTGTGTATGCCTGTAACTACTGGAAAATGTAAAATTTTAATAGTAGTCAAGACAAAAAAAAAAAAAAGGAGACCGCGGTACCTGTGTTAAACCACTAGAGGCCGCTGTGGTCCATTTTTCTTGTCATGTGGATCTTTGGCTTTTTCAAGTCAAAAGATCCAGGCAGTTGGTAAGTTTCTCTGTGGGAATCCACTTCCTCTGCCCTGTTGCTGCGCTCATCCACCGCACAGGCCCTCCGGCAAAAAGGGCCCTGGCTCCTAGTCCCTGCTTGTTTTCAAAAAAAGGCGCATGGGCGCGCGCGCGGGCGCGTGCACGCGCCTCCTATGAAAGGAAAGGGGCGGGTGGATGACACTCGATGCGCGCCGCGGCGCTTCTGCGCATGTGCAGGCGTCCCAGCATGGATAAAAGACACAGTACAAGTGTCAGCTGGATGCAAGCAGAGCTAGCAACAAACGGTGGCACACAGAGGCGGTTGATGCAGGCATCCCCATAGAAAGACACTTTAGTGGACACCAGCTGGTATATAGCAGCAACTGTGTTAGACTATTACCAGCAAAATTGGTGTATGACAACGGGAATACCTCAGCTTTGTGCTTAAAGGATATGTCGTCCAGACGCTCCGGAAATAAGTCTTCCAGGAAGCCAAAGGGGTCTCCATCGGGCTCTGAGGATTTTGGGCATGCTTGTATTGCACCAATCTCCCCTGAAAATTCAGAGGTCAGTAGCCGTAGGAACCCCGCAGGAGTACCTGGTGCTGCGGCTGTCCCCAGTCCACCTGCTCCTGTATATATAACAGAGGAGGTTTTTTCCTCAACTCTGGGAGGATTGGAAGAGAGATTAACAGCATTGATCGCTGCTTCCCTGTCACAGGGAAAGCGCGTCCGATCTCCGTCTCCTCCTTCAGAGTGCCTGTTAGTGGAGGAACAGTCCCACACAGAGATCGACCTACCTGAAGGGGATCAGGATGAGGTTGATTCGGTTATAGAGGAATCAACAGTGGAAGTACCTTTCTCAGCATCTCAGGCTGAAAGATTATGGGTTCAGTCTCTGACTAACATGGTCCGATCAGCATTTAAAATGCCTCTGGCGGAACCATCAACCACTACTGTTTCCTCGCTGGGGTCGCTGAAAGCTCCCCAGACTGTCTGTTCCTTCCCAATCCACCCTTTATTGGAAGGGCTTATTTACCAGGATTGGGAGCATCCTGATAAAATATTTACTCCCCCCAAGAGATTTCCAGTGATCTATCCCATGGAGGATAAGTTCATAAAAAATGGAGGGTCCCTACAGTGGACGCAGCCATCTCTTGTGTGAATAAATCACTGACATGTCCAGTAGATAATGTTCCAATGTTCAAAGACCCAATAGATAAAAAATTGGAGTCTTTACTAAAATCTGCTTTCTCTACAGCAAGCATGGTGACACAACCTGCAGTAGCAGCGATTGGAGTCTGCCAAGCAGTGAAAGATCAGTTGAAACAAGTCTTAAGGGACTTACCAGATCAGCAGGCTCTTGCCCTAGCTGACCTACCTAGAGCCTTGTGTTTTGCGGTGGACGCCATAAAGGATACAATCCAACAGGCCTCCCGCTTTACGCTGTCTGTAGTACATATGCGTAGGCTTCTATGTCTCAAAAACTGGTCTGCTGAAGCTCCCTGTAAGAAATTGCTGATTAGCTTCCCATTTCATGGAGAACGCTTATTTGGAGAAGATCTGGACAAGTATATCCAGAAAATTTCTGCCGGTAAAAGTACACTCTTGCCGGTTAAGAACAAGGGTAGAAGTCCTTCTTTTAAGAGGCCTACTTCTCCAGTCCCTGGCACATCGGCTGTGAAACAGTTCCGATGGCCTCCGCGGTCAAATCCAGGGGGCAGAAATCAGGGACAATCACAGGGTAACAAGAAACCCTGGGTCAAGAGAGGTACAAAACCTCCCCCCAAGTCATGAAGGGTTGCCCCCACTCAATCGGGTGGGGGGAAGACTTCAGTTGTTCACAGAGACCTGGCGGGACACCATCAGAGACAGATGGGTGATCTCCGCAGTAAGTCTGGGATACAAGCTGGAGTTAAAAGACACTCCTCCTGCCCATTTTATGAGGTCAAACGTGCCAAGCGATCCCCAGAAGAGAGGATCCCTCCTTCTGGCACTAGAACAACTATTGCTCCAAGGTGTAATCATGAAGGTTCCCTTGGAAGAAAGCGGGTTCGGGTTTTACTCGAACCTTTTCACAGTCCCCAAACCAAATGGGGACGTGAGGCCCATATTAAATCTAAAAGGGCTAAACAAGTTCCTACATATCAGGACTTTTCGGATGGAGTCGATCCGATCGGTGGCCACCGCCCTACAAGGGCAGGAATGGTTAGCCTCGATCGACATAAAGAATGCTTATCTGCATATTCCCATCTTTCCGGCCCACCAGAAATTTCTACGCTTTGTAGTAGAAGGGCGCCATTTTCAGTTCAGAGCCTTACCTTTCGGTCTGGCCACAGCACCACGAGTGTTCACAAAAATTCTGGCCCCACTATTGGCCAATCTAAGAACACGGGGTGTAACGATAATGGCATATTTAGACGACCTGCTACTAATAGACCACTCAGTGGAAAAACTGGAAGTAGCTATTCACGAGACAATCAAGTATCTGGAATATCACGGTTGGATTATCAACCGAGACAAGTCAGCTCTAAGACCAGTCAAAAGTCTGGAATACTTGGGGCTAAGGCTGGATTCAAATCAGAGAAAGATTTTCTTACCTCCAGAGAAGGTGTGGTCTTTGAAAGATTTGACCCACTTAGTAGGTACAAAAAGAAAACCATCCATACGCCTGTGCATGAGGCTGCTGGGAAAGCAGTACCCTACGGTCAATTCCATTCAAGGAACTTGCAGAGGGCCATACTGTCAGCCTGGAACAAAAAAGTTCAGGCTTTAGACTTACCAATGTCCCTGTCCCCTTCCGTTCGCAAGAGCCTCCATTGGTGGTTGGTGCCCCAGAATCTGGAAAAAGGGAAACCCTTCAGTCTGGTTTCTTGGAAGGTGGTCACTACAGATGCCAGCCTCATAGGCTGGGGGGCAGTACTGGAGCAATGGTCTCTCCAGGGCAAGTGGTCAGAAGCAGAGAAGGCCCTGCCCATCAATCTCTTAGAGATACGAGCAACCCGGTATGCCCTAGTAGCATGGACATCCAAACTCCAAGGGTCCCCTGTCAGAATTCAATCAGACAATGCCACAGCAGTGGCATATATCAATCACCAGGGTGGCACCAGGAGTCGTGCAGCCCAGAGGGAAGCGAATTGCATCTTGGAATGGGCAGAAAGATATGTCCCAGCCATATCCGCGGTTTTCATCCCAGGAGTGGAAAATTGGAGAGCGGACTTTTTAAGTCGCCAGCAATTATGCCCGGGGGAATGGTCTCTTCACCCCGAGGTTTTCCAGGCAATATGCCAGCGGTGGGGAACACCGAATGTAGATCTGCTAGCATCCAGATTCAACGCAAAGGTGGACAGATTTGTGTCTCGCACAAGGGATCCCCTAGCTTGCGGCTCGGATGCCCTAGTGTTCCCTTGGGATCAGTTCAAGCTGATATATGCATTCCCACCGCCACAATTGTTACCGCGATTAATCTGCAGAATCTGGGTAGAAAAGAAACCGGTGATTCTGGTGGCTCCAGCGTGGCCCCGAAGGGCATGGTACGCGGAGATTGTAAAAATGTCAGTGGGGAGTCCTTGGACCCTCCCACATCGTCCGGACCTGCTTTCGCAAGGACCGATATACCACCCTTCCTTACCAGCCCTAGGTTTGACGGCCTGGCTATTGAAGCCCACATTCTAAAAAAGAGAGGTCTCTCTAATCCTGTGGTATCTACCATGATCAATGCCAGGAAGCCGGTATCCAGGCAGATCTATTATAGGATCTGGAAGGCGTACATCGCGTGGTGTGAGGCCAAGAAATGGCATCCACGTAAGTACGTAATAGGTAGGATTCTGGACTTCCTACAGTGGGCTGTGGATAGGAAGCTTGCCTTGAGTACTATCAAGGGTCAGATTTCGGCCTTGTCAATATTTTTTCAAAGGCCCTTGGCTTCGCATTCACTAGTCAAAGCTTTCATACAAGGAGTGATGCGTATTAGCCCTCCGGTTAGTATTCCCATATGTCCATGGGACTTAAACCTGGTTCTGTCGGTTCTACAGAAACAACCATTTGAACCATTGCAGCACATTTTCTTGGTTCTTCTCACCAGGAAATTGATTTTCTTAGTAGCCATTTGTTCGGCTAAAAGAGTATCGGAATTAGCCGCCTTGTCCTGTAAGGAGCCATATCTGGTTGTCCATAAGGACAGAGTAGTATTACGTCCTCATCCAGCCTTTCTTCCTAAGGTGGTATCGAGGTTTCATTCGAACCAAGATGTGGTTCTTCCTTCCTTTTTTCCCCAAACCTAGTTCAGTAGAGGAAAAGTTATTGCATTCTTTGGATGTAGTAAGAGCAGTTAAAGCTTATCTAAAAGCCACTGCTCAGATTCGTAGAACGGATACTTTGTTTGTTCTGCCGGAAGGCCCCAGAAAGGGTCAGGCAGCATCAAAATCTACTTTAGCCAAGTGGATTCGACAGGTCATAATACAAGCCTATGGCTTGGGAAGGAGACCGCCTCCGTTCAAAGTTAGGGCGCACTCCACAAGAGCAGTTGGAACTTCATGGGCAGTGCATCACCAGGCCTCCCTGGCTCAGGTCTGTAAGGCCGCAAAATGGTCTTCAGTACACACGTTTACTAGATTCTACCAGGTAGACGTTAGAAATCAGGAGGATGTCGCCTTTGGGCGCAGTGTGTTGCAGGCCGCAAAAGATCCTCATGCCTGATGGCGCCCAGCTTATGTATAGTGTATCCCTCCCCTCATTTGGCATTGCTTTGGGACGTCCCATTAGTAATGACTAAGTCGCTCTGTGTCCCGTGATGTACGAAAAAGAAAAAGGGATTTTTATAACAGCTTACCTGTAAAATCCTTTTCTTGGAGTACATCACGGGACACAGAGCTCCCACCCCTCTTTTTGGGACACTTATTGCTTTGCTACAAAACTGAGGTGCTCCCGGATGGGAGGGGCTTATATAGGGGAGGGTACTTCCGGTTTTGGAAGTTGCCAGTGCCAGCACCTGAAGGTATCTATATAACCCATTAGTAATGACTAAGTCGCTCTGTGTCCCGTGATGTACTCCAAGAAAAGGATTTTACAGGTAAGCTGTTATAAAAATCCCTTTTTTACCAGAACGAGCGCTCCCGTCTCATACTTGATTCTGAGCATGCACGTTTTTTTTCCCCTCGTAAAAGCATACACACTACCGTTTTTCACATCGTTAAAAAAAATGACGTGAAAAACGACGTGAAAAAATAGAGCAGGTTCTCATTTTTTTTAGGCCATTTTTCACGTCGTTAAAAATGCTCTGGAGCCTACACACGATTGTTTTTAATGCCCAATTTAAAAAATGTCGTGTGTATGCGGCATAAGTGTTTGCTTAAATAATTCCTCTTATCTGCATTGCTATAGTGTGGTATCTGAAATAGATTCTCCAGGTTTCAGCTAATATTTACACAGGTCTTTCAATATGAATTTCAGAATGACTTCCACTCTCTTAGTAAACAGAAAGACAAATGCTAACACCTAACTGTACAAATTGTTTCCATGCTAGGGACAGTCTCTGTGTAGCAATCAGACTATGAACTGTTTCAGGCAATATTAAAAATGAAGGAGACTTCCTGGAATATTGCAACATTATCTCAGTACTAAGGCCCCTTTCACACTGAGGCGTTTTTACCGCATTTTCGCGGTAAAAATAGCGCTGTAAAAATGCCTGAAATAATCCTGCCCCATCATTCTCAATGTGAAAGCCCTGAGGGCTTTCACACTGAGGCGTTTTGCTGGCTATGCGTTGGAAAAAATCCTGCAAACAGCTTTTTTGGAGCATCTTTAGGGTGCTAAAAATTGTGCTGTAAAAATGCCTATCTCCATTGAAATGAATGAGTAACGCGGTAAAAACGCATAGGCGTTAGCGCTATTTTTACCGCGAACGCGGTAAAAACGCGGTAAAATCGTGGTGAAAAACTCATAATTTTTTTGCGTTTTTTCAACGCCTCAGTGTGAAAGGGGCCTAACCAACGGGTTGATTTACTAAAGGTACAAAGACTGTTTACAGAGCTTAGTGAATATGGTGAAGCTCTGCTGACTTCCATAATCCAGTCATGTGCAAGCAAAATATATTGCAATATTGGATCAGTCACACTGGGTTGTGCAAGACTGAAGGTAAGATTGGAGTTCAGTCTTTGAATGCAAGGTTAATTGCTGTACATAAAATTTGGGCAGCGTGCAGTGTGTTGATGTCAGTTCAATCCATAATACGTGCAATTCATCATCAAGATTTCCTCAAGAGAAATCAAGACTTCTTTAAGATTTCCTCAAGAAGCAGGACTAAGATTTCCTCAAGAGTGATCAAGATTTCCTCAAGAAGCAGGACTAAGAAGGACATAACGATTTCCTCAAGAAGCAGGACTAAGAAGGACATAACATAACATAAGAAAAGAGCTTTTAAAAAATATAAAAATGAAGGAACACTAGTGTCATTTAAATGTTACAAAGAATATAACAGAATATGTAAAAAGAAAATCAAGGATGCAAAAATTCAAAACCAACGACAGATTGCAAAAGATAGTAGGACAAACCCCCAAAAAATCTTCAAATATATTAATAGTAAAAAGGTCAAGTCTGAGCATGTAGGTCCTTTACAAAATAATCTAGAGTGGGTGACTGGGGACAAAGAGAAGGCTAATTTATTTAATACTTTCTTCAGCTCTGTGTATACAAAGGAGCATGGGGGAGCTCATCTCCATAATGGGGGTGGTAGTGACACAGCCCCAAATCTACAATGGCTCAAAAGTGATATGGTCCAGAAATATTTAGACAGAATATAGGTGGATAAAGCACCTGGACCAGATGGCATACACCCACGGAACGGATCCTAAAAGAATTGAGCTCTGTAATTTCAAAGCCATTGTATCAAATTTTTAGGGACTCATTAATGACAGGAATAGTACCACTGGATTGGCATAGGGCCAATGTGGTGCCTATATTTAAAAAGGGAACAAAGTCTTTACCAAATAACTATAGACCTGTTAGTTTAACTTCTATAGTTGGGAAGATACTGGGGAGATTAATAAAAGACCACATAGACGAGTTCTTGCTGGAAAAAAATATTTTAAGCAACAGACAGCATGGATTCATGAAAGAATCAGACAAACCTGATTTCTTTTTATGAAGAGGTAAGAAAAACCTTGGACAGAGGGGTGGCTGTGGACGTGGTATACTTGGATTTTGCAAAAGCGTTCGATACAGTCAGAGGCGTATCTAGTTAAAATGGCGCCTATGGCAAGCACTGAAACTGCGCCCCTGTCAAAACATTTGAAACCCATCTTTCCAATAACCAGGGACAGGAAAGGAACTGGGGACAGAGAGGGACGCAGTGCGACGAGGACAGAGAGGGACACTGGGGACAGAGAAGGAAGCCAGGGACAGGGAGGGACACAGTGCGACAAGGACAGAGAGGAACATTGGGGACAGACAGAGGGACGCAGTATTATGAGGACAGAGAGGGATGCAGTGCAAACAGGGGACACAGGGGGATGCAAGTGGGGGGAAACTGCGTGGGGGTGGGGACACCGTGGAGGGACCAGGAGAGTATCATGGGGCCTCCTGCGGTCCTGTTGGAGCCCAGGCCCCCTACATCTGTACTGGCTGCCGATGGTGGCGGCCCTGGTGTCTCTAGACTCCTGTAAAAAATAAAAAGTACACAGCCTCACCTAATGCCTGTAATAATAGGACCTCTCATGGCACACTGCTCCCCGCCAGCCCCTCCTCTCTTCTTGTCCGTCCCGGGTGATGTAATGTACAGTACAAACACCTGGGGTGGATGGGAGGGAAGGAGGGGCTGGTGGGGAGCAGTGCGCCGTGAGAGGTCCTATTGCAGCCGCTGCCCATGCTAGACTGTATGCATTGCAGTCTTGCAGAGCCTCTTATGAGCCCCCCTACTAATGGCCCCAGGCCCTTGGGCAGTGGCGATAGGTCAGTCTGCCCTTGCTCATTGAACAGTCCGCATTCAGTGAAAGTTAGTGCACTGCAAAGTTTGCAGTACATGAACTTTCACTGAATGTGGACTGTTCAATGAGCTTGTTGCACAAATCACTTTATTACACTTTATTAATGATATCTATAGCTGCTATGGATATTTCTAATTTATTTAATCTATATCGCGCACTATATTCGATGCCTGGCAAACACGCACAATTGCACATGATGATGACTTAAAACTTTTAAGTCATTAACACGTGTGATTGTGGGTGGGTGTCAGGCATCGAATATAGTGCGCAATATGGATTAAATAAATTATAAATATGCATAGCAGCTATAGATGTCATTAATAAAGTGTAATAAAGTGATTTGCGCAACAACTGTGCACAAATCACTTTATTCCAGTTTATTTATGATATCTATGGCTGTGCATATTGTGAGGGGGTTAGCTCGGCAGCGGGTGTGTGTGACCCCCGAGATGGGCTCCCCACACAAAACAGGCCCAGCAAACGGAGGTTGTGGTTTTCAAAATCAAAAAAGGTGCGGTTTATTTTCTATTTACAGTGACAAAACACAGCAAAGCAAAAGAAACATAAACAAAATAAATCCTGGTCAACTTGACCTCTGACTAAACATACAGGTTTCCTAACTAACAACTGGGATCAGCCTAGTGCTGTCCTAGTCCCTAAGTCCCTGGTTTTAAATGTCCAAGCAAATAGCCACACAGGCTTTGTCTCACCGCACAGGGGTTCACTCTCCCTAGACAGTCCACACAGGTCTGGGTCCAGGCATGAGCTAACATCTAATGAAGCTGGGAGTTCTTATAGAGGCCTAAATGAGCTGACAAGCTTCAGCTGGTCTCATCAACTCCCTGTCTGCACGACGCCCCACACTCTCCCTAGAGGTATGAGTCATCCATGAGCCCACTAGCCTTATACAACTCTCCACCTAGTTGTATAAGTCGGCGTAAAGCCTGAATCTGGGCGAAATATATCTACCCCCCTGGATGCAACCAGGTGACTTTACCTTCCTGCTGTCACATACCCCCCCCTCTTGTTTTAACCTCGGGGTTGGAACACCAGCAATCAGGCATTCATGTACTCGAGACAAAGCATCCACATTCCCCATTTGAACGCCAGGGCGATGCTTTACTGTGAAGTTGAATTCCTGGAGGGCCAGGAACCACCTATTCACTCTTCTATTTGTTTCCTTGTTTTGAGCCATCCACTTTAACGGAGCGTGATCCGTAACCATATCAAAGTGCCTACCTAGCAGGTAGTACCGAAGGGAATCTAGAGCCCACTTCACCGCTAAACACTCCTTTTCAACGGTGGCGTAATTTACCTCATGGGACTTCAACTTCCTGCTGAGGTAAATGACTGGGTGCTCTTCCCCGTTCCAGACCTGGGACAATACTGCTCCTAACCCCACATCTGACGCATCACTTTGTACGACAAAGTCTTTAGAGAAGTCGGGTGAGTACAACACTGGCTGGCTACATAAGGCTTGTTTCAAGAATTGGAATGCTGCCTCAGCCTCGGGGGTCCATTTAATCATGACCGACCCTTTCCCCTTCGTCAGGTTGGTTAGGGGCACAGCCTTAGAAGCAAAGTGGGGAATGAATCGCCGATAATACCCAGCGATTCCCAGAAAGGCTCGTACCTGCTTCTTGCTGTTGGGACGTGGCCAACTCTGGATGGCCTCGACTTTGTTGAGTTGGGGTTTTATTACTCCCCTCCCAATGGTGTACCCAAGATATTTGGCCTCCTCCTGCCCAATGGTACACTTCTTGGGGTTAGCCGTAAACCCCGCTTCCCGAACAGAGTCCAGGACTGCTTGCACTTTTGGCAGATGTGAGGCCCAATCTGTGCTATGGACAATTACGTCATCCAGGTAAGCCGCAGCATACTTCCGATGGGGCCTCAGCATCTGGTCCATTTTCCGCTGGAATGTGGCCGGCGCATTCTGTAACCCGAACGGCATTCTTTTATATTGGAACGCCCCGTCTGGGGTTACAAATGCGGTTTTCTCTTTGGCCGACTTGGCCAGGGGGATTTGCCAATACCCTTTTGTGAGGTCAAGAGTCGTCATGTATCGGGCTGTTCCCAGCCGGTCGATCAACTCATCTATACGTGGCATGGGGTAGGTGTCAAATTTTGTAACTTTGTTCAACTGACGAAAATCGTTACAAAATCGCCAGCTCCCATCCGGTTTAGGCACCAACACAATGGGACTAGACCAATCACTTTGGGACTCCTCTATCACCCCTAAGTTCAGCATTTTCTGTACTTCCTCCCGTATTGCCTCCCGTCGGGCCTCTGGGATCCGATAGGGTTTTAACTTCACCCTTTCACCGGGCGGGGTAATGATGTCATGCTCTACCCCAGATGTTTGTCCCGGCAGCTCAGAGAATACCTCCTTGTTGCGAAGCACAAACTCCTTAACCTCCTGTTGTTGGGGTTGTGACAAGGTGGCTGCTATTCCAACCTCAGGAGTCACGCAACCAGTTTGAGCTGGTGACCAAGTGTCTGCGACTAGGGACTCTCTATCCCTCCAGGCTTTCAACAGATTAACGTGATAGATCTGTTCGGGCTTTCGCCTTCCTGGTTGTCTGACCTTGTAATTCACTTCGCTCACTTTTTCCATTATCTCGTAGGGGCCTTGCCATTTGGCAAGGAATTTACTTTCAACCGTAGGGACAAGTACCAGTATCCTATCCCCCGGGGAAAAGGTACGGGTCTTGGCTCCACGGTTGTACACTCTCTGCTGTGCTAACTGCGCTTGGGCCAAATGTTCCTTCACGATGGGCATTACCTGTGCAATTCGGTCTTGCATCAGGGCGACATGCTCAATCACACTCCTGTGGGGAGAACTCTCACTTTCCCAAGTTTCCTTGGCAATATCCAACAGCCCTCTTGGGTGTCTCCCATACAGTAACTCAAAGGGGGAGAATCCCGTAGAGGATTGGGGCACCTCCCTAATAGCAAACATCAGATAAGGAAGTAGACAGTCCCAATCCTTTCCATCTCTATCCACCACTTTCTTCAACATTTGTTTTAGGGTTTTGTTGAATCTTTCAACCAGCCCATCGGTTTGGGGGTGATACACAGATGTACGTAATTGCGTCACTTTGAACAATTTACACAGCTCCTTCATAACCCGGGACATAAAGGGTGTACCTTGGTCCGTAAGCAGTTCTTTACAAATACCCACCCGGCTAAACACAAGAGATAGCTCTTTGGCTATGGTTTTGGCCGAGGTATTTCGGAGAGGGATCGCTTCTGGATAACGGGTGGCATAGTCCATTATAACTAATATGTACTGGTGCCCCCTAGCGGACTTGATTATAGGACCTACCAAATCCATGGCGATCCTCTCAAACGGGACCTCAATGATGGGTAGAGGGACCAGCGGGCTACGGAAATGTGGCATCGGGGCCGACCTCTGACACACAGGGCAGGAGGAACAATAATTTTCTATGTCCTTCATCACCCCCGGCCAATAGAATCTCTGTAATACCCTCTCTCGGGTTTTCTCTGTCCCCAGATGACCTCCAAGAATGTGCCCATGGGCCAACTCCAACACCAACTTCCTGTAAGGTTTGGGCACCACAAGCTGCTCAACGGTTTCTTCTGCCCTTTTTGCCACCCGATACAGTAGGTCCTTCTCTACGCTGAAGTATGGGTAAGTGCAGGTATTATCTGGGTTCACTAACTCGCCATCTATTTTCACTACGTTTTCCCGTGCCTTTATTAGGGCGGGGTCTTTCAACTGTTCTGTGGCAAAGTTTTCCCTGTGAACCTCAAGATCAGAAAACTCCACAGACGGTAGGTTTTCGTCTGAGGAGGTGGGCTCCTCTCCAGTTTCTTGAGTCTCCCCTGCCAATACTGATAAGGGAAATTCCGGAGAGTCCTCACCACTCTCAGGGGAGTTCTGGCTATCACATTCCTGGTACATAGGGGCACCAGTGGGGGGCTCAGGATCATCCCACAGTTCCCAGAACTTCGGAAAATCCCTTCCCACAATGGCGTCATGCGGTAACTGAGATACTAAGCCCACTGGATGAGAGAGGGTACCTTTGGGGGTCTCGAAACACACTGTAGTCACTGGATACTCTCGGGTGTCCCCATGCACACAAATAACAGCTACCTTGCTATTCCCAGAGACCTCTGTTTTAACTAACTCAGCCTTTATCAGGGTCACAAGGCTACCTGAATCCAGCAATACCACAACATTTCTACCATTAACACACATTTTGCATAAATGTTTCTCAGTTCCTCGAATGGCAGTGCATGCGACTGTCGCACACAGCGACTGACGTCTGCCCGTCAGAAAGTCACACTGCATGGGTTCCTCCACAACCGGGCAATTGGCTGCAATATGTCCCGCTTGCCGGCAGCGGTAGCAAACGATCCTTCTTGCGGCCTCTTGAGCCGCTGATTTCCCAGGCTGTTCTCGCCAAACTTGGGGTAGAGCTCCCACCCTCTCACTCTCTCCACCCTCACCCCTTGGAATCCTCTTATCCGCCCCTGGGGATGGTCTGGTCTTAGGGTGGAAAGTCCGAGTGTCTCTGGAAGAGGCTGTCAGGTTCTCTGTAGCCAAGTATTTCTCCACACGATCCACAAGACCATCGGCCGTCTCTGGGTCTCCATGGCTTACCCACTTTTGGATGGCAGTAGGAAGAGCTCTCAAAAACCGATCCATTACAACACGTTCCACAATCTTTGGTGCGGACAAAGTCTCTGGCTGTAGCCACTTTCTGCTCAGGTGAATGAGATCATACATTTGAGACCTGGGGGGTTTTCCAAGCTGGAAAGTCCAGTTATGCACACGCTGAGCCCGGACAGCCTGGGTGACACCCAGCCTTGCCAATATTTCAGCTTTTAGCATCACATAGTCTTTTGCTTGGTTAGGCTCTAGGTCATAGTAAGCTTTCTGCGATTCACCAGTTAACAGAGGAGCCACCAGTCCAGC
Organism: Rana muscosa; assembly: GCA_029206835.1. NCBI lineage: Eukaryota > Metazoa > Chordata > Amphibia > Anura > Ranidae > Rana > Rana muscosa. The sequence continues at coordinate 48,667,729 of CM055127.1, forward strand.
CCACTGCTCCTCAGGCCACTTTTCTCTTTCAGCGGTCCTTTCAAATGTGGTCAAAAATACCTCTGGATCATCCTCTCCAGTCATTTTTGTCAATAAACGACTCACCCCAAAGGACGCGGTATTAGTGGGACGGCTTTCCTCACTGGTCTGCGGACGTTGCTGCATTACTGCTTCCATCTGTTGTTGTAGTCTCTGCTCTTGCTTCTGCAACAGGTCTATGAAGCGGGCCTCAGATTGCTGCTGGGCTTGTTGCTGAGCCTCCAGACTCTGTTGCAAAGTTACGTTTGTCTGCTGCTGGGCTGCAAGGCTCTGTTGATGAGCTTGCTGCTGGGCTGCAAGGCTCTGTTGATGAGCTTGCTGCTGGGCTGCGAAGTTCTGTTGTTGAGCTGCAAGGCTCTTTTGCAAACCTGCATTTGTCTGCTGTTGATTGGCATTTGCTAGAGCCAGCTGCTTCAGTATCTCCTCCATGCTGGCTTAAAAAAAAACTGCCACTGGTTCTCCACCAACTGTGAGGGGGTTAGCTCGGCAGCGGGTGTGTGTGACCCCCGAGATGGGCTCCCCACACAAAACAGGCCCAGCAAACGGAGGTTGTGGTTTTCAAAATCAAAAAAGGTGCGGTTTATTTTCTATTTACAGTGACAAAACACAGCAAAGCAAAAGAAACATAAACAAAATAAATCCTGGTCAACTTGACCTCTGACTAAACATACAGGTTTCCTAACTAACAACTGGGATCAGCCTAGTGCTGTCCTAGTCCCTAAGTCCCTGGTTTTAAATGTCCAAGCAAATAGCCACACAGGCTTTGTCTCACCGCACAGGGGTTCACTCTCCCTAGACAGTCCACACAGGTCTGGGTCCAGGCATGAGCTAACATCTAATGAAGCTGGGAGTTCTTATAGAGGCCTAAATGAGCTGACAAGCTTCAGCTGGTCTCATCAACTCCCTGTCTGCACGACGCCCCACACTCTCCCTAGAGGTATGAGTCATCCATGAGCCCACTAGCCTTATACAACTCTCCACCTAGTTGTATAAGTCGGCGTAAAGCCTGAATCTGGGCGAAATATATCTACCCCCCTGGATGCAACCAGGTGACTTTACCTTCCTGCTGTCACAATATTTATAATTTATTTAATCCACTGAGCACTACATTTTGCTGCTTGCTTCTGGTTGGCAGTTGGCCCACACACATGAATATGATCATGATCAAGAAGTAGTACCTGGCTGCTATCCATTCTTTTGTGCTGCTGGGGGTTCCCCGTCGGGCCGCCATCCATTCCTTCTCCTCCTCCTCACATCATGTCACATTCCCCGCTCCTCCGTGGAGAAGATGATGCCGCGTATTGATGGGTAGGCGGAGCATTAGGCTCTGCCTCCGCCACTGTTACCCTACCCCTACATGGATCATCGGCCGTAATGGAGGCACCTGTCACTCCCCTCCCCAGGCCAAGAAGCAATTCTGTGCAGGCGCTGTGCTCCTGTAGGCTGGTCGGGCGCTACATTAGTGCGGGAGGCGGCCGCGGGAGGACGGGTGAAAGACGAGTGAACTTTTTTTTGTGCGGGGGTGGCTTTTTGCCGCCCCCCCCATGGCGCCCATGGAACTTGCCATGGCTGCCATACCCCAGATACGCCACTGGATACAGTTCCCCACACACGGCTAATGTGTAAGGTAAAGTCTACAGGCTTGGAAATATCAGTTTGTAAATGGATAGAAAACTGGCTAAAAGACAGAATTCAGAGAGTAGTGGTTAATGATTCTCAAGCCCCGTACACACCACCGTTTTTCCCGGCAAGAAATCTGCTGGGAGAGCTTTTTGCCATGAAAACCGGGCGTGTGTATGCTCCCTCACTGGGAAAACTGCCGGGAATCCCGGCGGGGAAAATAGAGAACCTGCTCTCTATTTTTCCGGCGGGATTCCCGGCGTTTTTTTTTTCTGCCAGATTTACTGACTTTGCCAATGCAAAACACTGCGAGGCAGTGCCGAGGGAGCATAAACCCTGTACACACGACCGGGATTCCCGGCCAAAGCTCCTCCCACAGTTTTCCCGTCGGGATTCCCAAGGGACTTTATACCACCGGGAATCCTGGCTGTGTGTACAGGGCTTTACTCTGAATTTTCTAAGGTTATCAGTGATGTACCCCAATGTTCAGTGCTGGGACCCTTACTTTTTAATATCTTTATAAATGATATTGGGTCCAGGATCATAAGTAACATTTCTGTCTTTGCAGATGACACCAAGCTATGCAGTGGAATAACGTCCTTACAGGATGTCTCCAATTTACAAGCCGACCTCAATGCTCTGTCTAATTGGGCGACTATGTGGAAGATGAGGTTTAATGTTGATAAATGTAAAGCTATGCACTTGGGGGCTAAGAATATGCATGCATCATACATACTAGGGGGAGTACAACTGGGGGGATCCATAGTGGAGAAGGATATGGGGTTTTTGGTAGATCATAAGCTCAATAATTGCATGCAATGCCAAGCTGCGGTTTCCAAAGCGATCAAAGTCCTTTTTTGTATTAAGAGAGATATGGACTCCAGAGAGAGATATATCATTTTGCCCCTGTTCAAATCATTAGTAAGACCTCATCTGGAATATGCAGTTCAGTTTTTGGCACCAGTTCTCAAAAAGGATATCGGGGAACTGGAGAAAGTGCAGAGAAGGGCAACCAAACTGATAAGAGGCATGGAGGAGCTCAGCTATGAGGAAAGATTACAGGAACTGAATTTATTCACTCTTGAGAAGAGGAGATTAAGGGGGGATATGATCAACATGTACACATATATAAGGGGTCCATATAGTGAACTTGGTGTTGAGTTATTCACTTTACGGTCAACACAAAGGACAAGGGGGCACTCTTTACGTCTAGAGGAAAAGAGATTTCATCTCCAAATACGGAAAGGTTTCTTCACAGTAAGAGCTGTGAAAATGTGAAATAGACTCCCTGCAGAGGTGGTTCTGGCCAGCTCAGTATATTGCTTTAGGAAAGGCCTGGATTCTTTCCTAAATGTACATAATATAACTGGGTACTAACATTTATAGGTAAAGTTGATCCGGGGAAAATCCGATTGCCTTTCGGGGGATCAGGAAGGAATTTTTTCCCCTGCTGTAGCAAATTAGGTCATGCTCTGCTGGGGTTTTTCGCCTTCCTCTGAATCAACTGTGGGTATAGAATTGGGTATATGGGATTATATGATATTATATATATTTATTTATTTTTTATGGTTGAACTGGATGGACTTGTGTCTTTTTTCAACCTGACTAACTATGTAACTATGTAACTATGTACAGTAACTATAACGATTGCTACAAGAACCATGGGAAATATTTTGTGGTGCATTGTGACCTACCTATAACTTGGAGGTCATATTTTAGGGTGAGTCTGGTTCTCATGGATGATGAAATTCATAAGTAGTTCTGTGACACAGTTTGGATTAAGTTTGGACAGGACATCTATTACTTCAAAGGGCAGATGTTTGATACAGAGAATATTACTTATTTTAACTTCTGCATGGAATTTATGATACATGTTTGATATTGAATGTTTTCGTCATATGTACTTCAACTGTGGATGCTGATTTAATAAGATTATAGTTTGATATTTGCTCTTTATATTTTATTTTTCATTCTATGTGGTTGAGTCATTTTTCCCTGCATGGGCAAGGTAATAAAAAAAATTGTAATTGTGCTCCAAGCAAAACATACATTGAGCATTTCCTTGTGTTGATTAATGGCTACATGACTGGGAAGAAGAATAGTACAGAGGAAAGAGATAAAGTGGTTTTAAAGGCAGAAGGTTTTTTATCTCAGATAAAAAACCTTCTCTGTGCAGCAGCCCCCCTAATACTTACCTGAGCCCCATCTCTATCCAGCGATGTGCACGAGTGTCTCGGCCATCCAGGACCCTCCCTCCTGATTAGCTGAGACACAGCAGCAGCGCCATTGGCTCCTGCTGCTGTCAATCAAAGCCAGTTAGCCAATCAGGAGAGAGAGGGGCGGGGCTGAACCACGGATCCGTGTCTGAATGGACACGCAGAGCTGCGGCTTGGCTCGGGTGCCCCCATAGCAAGCTCCTTGCTGTGGGGACACTCGGCAGGAGGGAGGGGCCAGGAGCGCCGGCCAGGGACCCAAAAAGAGGAGGATCTGGGCTGCTCTGTGAAAAATGATTACATGTTTATTATTTTTAAAGAAAAAAATTATAGATTTTAGTATCACTTTAACTAATAAAATTAGAAGGACTAGGCCTCACCTGATTGGAGGTTGAGAGCCTGTTTTATATTGACCATATACAGGTGATACTCAAAAAATTAGAATATCGTGCAAAAGTTCATTTATTTCACTAATGCAACTTAAAAGGTGAAACTAATATATGAGATAGACTCATTACATGCAAAGCAAGATAGTTCAAGCTGTGATTTGTCATAATTGTGATGATTATGGCTTACAGCTCATGAAAACCCCAAATCCACAATCTCAGAAAATTAGAATATTAAAGCGGAGGTTCCGCGGCAAAACTTTTTATTTTTTTTTCCTGCATTCAATGGGGTTTCCCAATAATAAAGTACACTTACTTGTTTAGTTTCTGCTAGTATCCGCTGTCCGTTTTCCTCGTAAAGAAGGAGTTATAAAATACGTTTCTCTGTGTTTCCATTTTGCTTGTGGGCATTGTGAAGCCCACAAGCAATCATTTCCTGGAGTAGCGCCGTAAACGAAAAGGTTGCCGTCACAACGGGGCCGCGTCCTTGAAAGATCACGCCCCGTTGTGATGGTATGCGCAATCTAAATAGAGACACCCTTGTCACGTGACCGGCGTCATACGTCACGTCGTATGTGAAATCTCTCGAGATTTCGCAGCACTGCATACCAAGTCCCTGCAGCCAAGTCCCACATTGCATTGCGGCGCCGGAGAAAGGCTTGGAAACGCCTACTCCCGCGGAAGGGAATCCCGGAAGTCGCTTTATGAAAAGGCAAATACAAGGTATTTATATATGGGGAAAAAAAAATGTTTTGTCCTTTAATGATGTACATATTACAGCGGTTGTGTTACAGTATAGTTGTGAATTTGGGTGAACCTCTGCTTTAAATGCAATCAATAAAACAAGGATTATATATAGAACAATATCGGACCTCTGAAAACTATAAGCATGCATATGTACTCAGTACTTGGTTTGGGCCCCTTTTGCAGCAATTACTGCCTCAATGCGGCGTGGCATGGAAGCTATCAGCCTGTGGCACTGCTGAGGTGTTATGGAAGACCAGGATGCTTCAATAGCGGCCTTCAGTTCTTCTGCATTGTTTGGTCTCATGTCTTTCATCTATCTCTTGGCAATACCCCATAGATTCTCTATGGGGTTCAGGTCAGGCGAGTTTGCTGGCCAATCAAGCACAGCAATCCCACGGTCATTGAACCAGGTTTTGGTGCTTTTGGCAGTGTGGGCAGGTGCCAAGTCCTGCTGGAAAATGAAGTCATCATCCCCATAGAGCTTATCTGCGGAAGGAAGCATGAAGTGCTCCAAAATCTCCTGGTAGACTTCACACTGGACTTCAAGCATCTTGCAGTGTGTACCTCTCCATTCTTCCTCTATACTCTGGGTCCTTGGTTTCCAAATGATATGCAAAATTTTCTCTCATCAGAAAAGAGGACTTTGGACCACTGAGCAACAGACCAGGTCTGTTTTTCTTTAGCCCAGGTAAGACGCTTCTGACGTTTGTTGTTCAGGAGTGGTTTGACAAGAGGAATACGACATTTGAAGCCCATGTCCAGGATCCGTCTGTGTGTGGTGGCTCTTGATGCACTGACTCCAGCCTCAGTCCACTCCTTGTGAAAGTCCCCAACACTTTTGAATGGCCTTTTCCTGACAATCCTCTCCAGGCTGTGGTCATCCCTGCTGCTTGTGCACATTTTTCTTCCACACTTTTCCCTTCAACATAACTTTCTATTAACGTGCTTTAATACAGCACTTTGGGAGCATCCAACTTCTTTTGCAATCACCTTTTGAGGCTTTCCCTCCTTTGGAGGGTGTCAATGATGGTTTTATGCACAACTGTCAGGTCAGCAGTCTTTCCCATGATTGTGATTCCTACTAAACCAGACTGAGAGATCATTTAACCACTTAAGCCCCGGACCATTTGGTAGCTAAAGGACCAGAGGTGAATTCAGAATTTTGCACTGCGCTGCTTTAACTGTAAATTGTGCGGACATGCAATGTTGTACCCAAACGAAATTTGCGTCCTTTTCTTCCTACAAATAGAGCTTTATTTTGATGGTATTTGATTGCCTCTGCGATTTTTATTTTTTGCGATATAAACGGAAAAAGACCGAAAATTTGGAAAAAAAAAGATATTTTCTACTTTTTGTTATAAGAAAAATCGAATAAACTCAATTGTAGTCATACATTTAGGCCAAAATGTATTCAGCCACATGTCTTTAGTAAAAAAAATGTCAATAAGCGTATATTTATTGGTTTGCGCAAAAGTTATAGCGTCTACAAACTAGGGTACATTTTCTGGAATTTACACAGCTTTTAATTTATGACTGCCTATCTCATTTCTTGAGGTGCTAAAATGGCAGGGCAGTACAAACCCCCCCAAATGACCCCATTTTGGAAAGTAGACACCCCAAGGAAATTGCTGAGAGGCATGTTGAGCCCATTGAATATTTTTTTTTTTTGTCCCAAGTGATTGAATAATGACAAAAAAATATATAAATTACAAAAAGTTGTCACTAAATGATATATTGCTCACACATGCCATAATTATATGTGGAATTGCACCCCAAAATACATTCTGCTGCTTCTCCTGAGTACGGGGATACCACATGTGTGGGACTTTTTTGGAGCCTAGCCGGGTACGGGGCCCCAAAAACCAAGCACCGCCTTCAGGATTTCTAAGGGCGTAAATTTTTGATTTCACTCCTCACTACCTATCACAGTTTCGAAGGCCATAAAATGCCAAAATAGCACAAAACCCCCCCAAATGACCCCATTTTGGAAAGTAGACACCCCAAGCTATTTACTGAGAGGCATGTTCAGTCCATGGAATATTTTATATTTTGCCACAAGTTGCGGGAATATGACAAACTTTGTTTTTTTTGCACAAAGTTGTCACTAAATGATATATTGCTCACACATGCCATGGGCATATGTGAAATTACACCCCAAAATACATTCTGCTGCTTCTCCTGAGTACGGGGATACCACATGTGTGGGACTTTTTGGGAGCCTAGCCGCGTACGGGACCCCAAAAATCAAGCACCGCCTTCAAGGTTTCTAAGGGCATAAATTTTTGATTTCACTCCTCACTACCTATCACAGTTTTGAAGGCCATAAAATGCCAAGATAGCACAAAACCCCCCAAAATGACCCCATTTTGGAAAGTAGACACCCCAAGGAAATTGCTGAGAGGCATGTTGAGCCCATTGAATATTTTTTTTTGTCCCAAGTGATTGAATAATGACAAAAAGAAAAAAAAATGTACAAAAAGTTGTCACTAAATGATATATTGCTCAAACATGCCATGGTTATATGCGGAATTGCACCCCAAAATACATTTGGCTGCTTCTCCTGAGTACGGGGATACCACATGTGTGGGACTTTTTGAGAGCCTAGCCGCGTACGGGCCCCCGAAAACCAAGCACCGCCTTCAGGATTTCTAAGGGCACAAATTTTTGATTTCACTCCTCACTACCTATCACAGTTTTGAAGGCCATAAAATGCCAAGATAGCCCAAAACCCCCACAAATGACCCCATTTTGGAAAGTAGACACCCCAAGCTATTTGCCGAGAGGCATGGTGAGTATTTTACAGCTCTCATTTGTTTTTGAAAATGAAGAAAGACATAATTTTTTTTTTTTCTTTTTTCAATTTTTAAAACTTTGTGACAAAAAGCGAGATCTGCAAAATACTCAACATACCTCTAAGCAAATAGCTTGGGGTGTCTACTTTCCAAAATGGGGTCATTTGGGGGGGTTTTGTGCCATCTGGGCATTCCATGGCCTCCGAAACTGTGATAGGCAGTGAGGAGTGAAATCAAAAATTTACACCCATAGAAATCCTGAAGGCGGTGCTTGGTTTTCGGGGTCCTGTACGCGGCTAGGCTCCCAAAATGTCTCACACATGTGGTATCCCCGTACTCAGGAGAAGCAACAGAATATATTTTGGGGTGCAATTCCACATATAACCATGGCATGTTTGAGCAATATATAATTTAGTGACAACTTTTTGTACATTTTTTTTTTTCTTTTTGTCATTATTCAATCACTTGGGACAAAAAAAAAAATATTCAATGGGCTCAACATGCCTCTCAGCAAATAGCTTGAGGTGTCTACTTTCCAAAATTGGGTCATTTGGGGGGGTTTTGAACTGTCCTGGCATTTTACGTACAACGTTAGGAAGCTTATGTCACACATCATCCACTCTTCTAACCACTTGAAGACAAAGCCCTTTCTGACACTTTTTGTTTACATGAAAACATTTTTTTTTTGCAAGAAAATTATGTTGAACCCCCAAACATTATATATATTTTTAAAGCAAAGGCCCTACAGATTAAAATAGTGGGTGTTGCATTTTTTTTTTCCACACAGTATTTGCGCAGCGATTTTCAAACGCATTTTTTGGGGGAAAAACACACTTTTTTTAGGCCGAGTACATGGATACCAAACACGACATGCTTTAAAATTGCGCACAAACGCGCAGCGGCGAGAAACTACATTCATTTTTAAAAGCATTTAAAAGCCTTTACAGGTTACCAAGTTAGATTTACAGAGGAGGTCTACTGCTAAAATTACTGCCCTTGATCTGACCTTCGCGGTGATACCTCACATGCATGATGCAATTGCTGTTTACATATGACGCTAGACCGACACTTGCGTTCGCCTTTGCGCAAGAGCAGGGGGAGACAGCGGTGCTTTTTATTTATTTATTTTTTATTATTTATTTTGCTTTTTTATTTTATTTTTAAACTGTTCCTTCCATATTTTTATTTTTTTATCATTTTTATTGTTATCTCAGGGAATGTAAATATCCCCTATGATAGCAATAAGTAGTGACAGGTACTCTTTTTTTGAAAAAAAATGGTTGGTTAGACCCTAGATCTTTCCTCTGCCCTCAAAGCATCTGACCACACCAAGATCGGTGTGATAAAATGCTTTCCCAATTTCCCAATGGCGCTGTTTTTATCCGGGGGGGGGCATTCCCTCCCACTGCTTGTAAAAGCAGTCTAGAGGCTAATTATCTGCTAGAATTGCTTTTACATGAAAGCCGGCCACTGGCTGAAAAGAATGATACCAAGATGATACCTAAACCTGCAGGCATCATTCTGGTATAAACATTCAAAGTCCAGCAACATACCAGTACGTTGCTGGTCCTTGTTGGACATGTATTGTAATCTTTTTTTTCATGCAGCCTGTTGGCTGAACGAAAAAAAGAGATTGATCGGTGGGTATGCCCACCATTAGAATACCTCCCTTCATCCACCCACTTCTAATGATGGGCTTTTTTCCTGAAGCATGGGGGCATCCTCCCGCAAAAAAGTTATGCCGCGTACACACGGTCGGACTTTTCCACGGGCAAGCCTCCGTCGGAATTTCGACCGTATATACGCGGCATTAGGAGCAAAATCGCTCCTCCGCCCCTGCTGCCCCCATGCTTCGGCATATATGCTCTTTTTTTAACTGTGGTGGTGAAATCACCTCCTACAGCGTTGGAGTCACGGCTTTATGTATCGTGGGAGCAAACGCTGTTGCTGTCAAGATAAATAAATCCACGATGCAACTGAATGGCGTACCTGCTAAGCAAATGATGGTTAACATTAAAACAAAGTAACATTACAGTACAACAGTAAGACCTTACCATACCATACCTGCAAAGCAAATACCAAAACAAAACCTAGTAAAAAATAAAACATTTTTTTACCGCAACCTGTGCCTAAAATATATATATGCCGAAGCATGGGGGCATCCTCCCGCAAAAAAGTTATGCCGCGTACACACGGTCTGACTTTTCCACGGGCAAGCCTTTGTCGAAATTTCGACCGTATGTACGCGGCATAAAAGGTTATGCCGCGTACACACGGTCGAACTTTTCCACGGGCAAGCCTCCGTCGGAATTTCGACCGTATATACGCGGCATTAGGAGCAAAATCGCTCCTCCGCCCCTGCTGCCCCCATGCTTCGGCATATATGCTCTTTTTTTAACTGTGGTGGTGAAATCACCTCCTACAGCGTTGGAGTCACGGCTTTATGTATCATGGGAGAAAACGCTGTTGCTGTCAAGATAAATAAATCTGCGATGCAACTGAATGGCGTACCTGCTAAGCAAATGATGGTTAACATTAAAACAAAGTAACATTACAGTACAACAGTAAGACCTTACCATACCATACCTGCAAAGCAAATACCAAAATAAAACCTAGTAAAAAATAAAACATTTTTTTAACGCAACCTGTGCCTAAAATATATATATGCCGAAGCATGGGGGCATCCTCCCGCAAAAAAGTTATGCCACGTACACACGGTCTGACTTTTCCACGGGCAAGCCTTTGTCGAAATTTCAACCGTATGTACGGGGCATAAAAGGTTATGCCGCGTACACACGGTCGAACTTTTCCACGGGCAAGCCTCCGTCTGAATTTCGACCGTATATACGCGGCATTAGGAGCAAAATCGCTCCTCCGCCCCTGCTGCCCCCATGCTTTGGCATATATGCTCTTTTTTTTTAACTGTGGTGGTGAAATCACCTCCTACAGCACTGGAGTCACGGCTTTATGTATCGTGGGAGCAAACGCTGTTGCTGTCAAGATAAATAATTCCGCGCTGCAGTTGAATGGCGCACCTGAAAACAAAAAATGACATACCTGAAAAGCAAGCATGATAAAACATTGCAGAATGGAATACAGTAAAAAAGAGCAGAAGAATAGAGAGAAAATAGAGAGAGCGAGAGAGAACAATAAAACGACAACTATTTTTTTTTTTTTTTTTTTTTTTTTTTGTGTTTTTTTTTTTTACGTTTTTTTTTTATTTTTTACACTTTTTTTTTTAAACTTTAACAACTGTAATGGTTCGGGTCTCTCAAAATGTAATGGCATCTTGGGAGACCCTGTGTAAGTGTGTCCTAGTCTGTGAAATGCTGTACCCTACGCTAAAACTTCACTTTTGAGTGGTAGCGTTCAAAACATTCACCAAGGCAAAGACCAGGTTTGTCAGGACAGAGTGGACAATAATAACGGGTGTCACGCCTAAATCCGCGCTTGCTACAGACACAACATCTTTTTTAGGGGGCTCGTTGGGTAGGGGTACTCGGGAGGAGATGCGTATAATGCCTCTCATGCAGCCGGCTTACTGCATTTGGTAGGGGGTGGTGAGGTGCAGAACCGCCTGGATACAGGAGTTCTGTGACTATCTCATTCTGGAATTTTAGAAGAGTTAAAGTCCCGCCTGAAGCTCTGTATAGCACATGAGCGTTCAGCAAAGCCAATTGGAATAAGGATAGAGACACTTTTTTGTACCAGCGTCTCGCCTTACGGTCAATTAGATACGGCGCCATCAACTGGTCGTTGAGGTCCACCCCTCCCATATTTTTGTTATATTCGTGGACACAGAGGGGTTTCTCCACAACACCAGTCGCCGTAGGAATTTGGACTGTTGTGTCTGCATGAAGGGAGGTAAGAAGGAAAACATTCTTATTGTCCCTCCACTTCATAGCGAGCAAGTTGTTACACTTTACGCAGGCTCTCTCCCCCAGCCTAAGACGGGCATCTACAAGCCGCTGGGGAAAGCCCCGGCGATTAGGTCGCACGGTGCCACATGCTCCAATCTGATGATCAAACACGTGACTAAACAGTGGCACGCTCGTGTAATAATTGTCCACATACAAGTGGTACCCCTTTCCGAATAAGGGTGACACCAAGTTCCACACTATCTTGCCAGCGCTCCCTATGTAATCCGGGCAGTTGACCGGCTCAACCTGACTCTCTTTTCCCTCATAAACCATAAAGCTCCATACATAGCCTGTTGCCCTGTCACAGCACTTATAGAGCTTGACCCCGTATCTGGCACGCTTGCTGGGAAGGTACTGCTTGAAAGCCAAGCGGCCAGAAAATTTAATCAGGGACTCATCAACGCAGACAGCTTGATCGGGAATAAACAAGGCTGCAAAACGTTCGTTGAAGTGGTTTATGAGGGGCCGAATTTTATAGAGCCGGTCGTATTCAGGGTCCCCACGTGGACGACAAAGTTCATTGTCGTTGAAGTGCATGAACCGCAAAATCTGCTCGTATCGTTTCCTGGGCATGGAGGCAGAGAACACGGGCATGTGGTCAATTGGGTGCGTGGACCAATAAGCACGCAATGACGGGAATTTATGTGTACCCATGTTGAGGGAAAGGCCCAGAAAGGTCTTAAATTCGGAAACCGTAATTGGTTTCCAATCTTTGGCAATGGAAGGCAACTGGGGATTAGCGGCGATGAATTGACCAGCATATAAATTACTCTGGTCCACAATAGATCTATAGAGATCTTCCGTGAAAAACAGCGAATAAAAATCGATTGGCATAAAATCAGCTTTTTCCACCTGAATACCGGGTTGGGCAGTGAATGGGGGAAGTACGGGTTCTGCAGAAGTGGTGGGGACCCAATCAGGATAGGCGAATTCTGCAGGAAGAGCACTATGGGTACGACGGGCCTGCCTTTGTCTTCTTATTGGTGGCAGCGGGACACTACTTGTGCTTGCCACCTCGCCAGCTTGAACTGCACTTATGGGACTCGCCATGTCACCACGTGATACTGCAGTGCTGGATGTACGCCCAGGCTGTACTAGGCCGCTGGTACTTGCCAATTCACCAGAAGGAATAGCAGCGCTAGTACTCCTCTGCTCCATAATACGAGAGCCCTGCGGTTCTTGCTCCTCAACAACCTCAGAAGATCGGGATCGGGTACGCCTGACCTTAGCAGGGACCTCAACTTCGTCGTCAGAGCTATCTGACGTGGGGCCGCTGATGTCACTGTCTTCTACGGGAAGATATTCTGAGCCTGAATCTGACAGATACGTGACCTCCTCTTCACTATCTGTCATGCTCAGAATCTCGTAGGCCTCTTTACTAGTGTACCTTCGACTTGCTATTTTGGGCTCTAAATTTAGGGGTACACTAGTAAGATTCACAGGAAAAAAAGCACCCGACTGTCGTCAGCAAATATATCAAACGCTACAAAAAAAACTGTTAGCGGTCGCAGGGATCAGGACTGTCTCTGCGAACGCTGCAGTTATGTGTTTTTTGTTCTTGGTAAGTGACAGTGATCGATCGATACTGCACTTGGGTGGGCTGGGCTGGGCTGGGCTGGGCGGAGGGGCTAAACGCAGGTGCTAGCAGGTATCTGGGCTGATCACGCTAACACTGCGTTTTTGGGAACCCTAAACCGCTGGGGACGCTAGTATAGATCTGATCAGATACTATACCACTAAGGGAGGTGTATGCTTTGCGCGTGGGTGTTAGCGTTACTGGCACTAACCTAACGCTGCCTGGGGCGACGCAGACCCTCTCTGGCGCTAAAACCTAATTGATCTCACCCGCCGGGCGATCAGGGGGTTAAACCTTTATTGGGTTATATACGGCGGGTGCCCTGATGCTATAAAAAGCAAACTAACCAACCAGTGTCACCCTCAACCTTTATATGGTGATCACTGGTGAAAGGGTTAACTAGGGGCAATCAGGGGGTTAAAACCTTTATTAGGTTAAATATGGGGGTACCCGACGCTATATAAAAACCTGACGGGTTACCTAAATAACGAAATAACTAACTGGGTAACCAGTGTCACCAGTGACACTTATGCGGTGATCACTGGTGAAAGGGTTAACTCTAGGGGCAATCAGGGGGTTAAAATAATATATGGGGGTACCTGACGCTCTAAAAACCTGCGGCGAAACTAAAAATAAATAACTGGCTATCTAGGGCACCACCGGCACTAAATACAGCGATCGAAAATACGATCGCTTAGTGACGCTGGCGTTAGGGGGTGAAAGGGTTACCTGGGGAGCGATCAAGGGGTTAAACCTTTATTAGGGGGGGTTAGGGGGCTACCCTGGACCTAAAGGGGCCTAATCCTAACTGCCCTGCAACTTTTTACTATCACAGATGACACTAAATGCAGTGATCAGTAAAATAAATGATCACTGCAATCAGTGACACTGTGATTGGGGGCTGGGGGGTGACCTGGGGGGTGATCTGGGGGTGACTGGGCGGTGAAATGTGTGCCTATGTGTACCTATGTGTCAGTGGACTGTTGGTGCACTAACCTGCTTCCTCTCTCCTCGGCGCCGGAATCGAAAAGACCGCCGCGAGGGAGATGACATCACTTCCTCCTGCCTGTGTTTACATCACATGGCGGAGGAAGCATTTTCATTAGCCGGGAGCGATCGCGAGGGGGTGGCCGAAATCGAATGGTCACCCCCTCATCTCTGATCACTCCCCAAGGATAAACGGCCGCTCACTGTATAGGAGGGGGGTCCGATCGGACCCCCTAACTGTACAAAGGCGATCACGTACACTCTACGTGATTGTGCCTGTCGGTGCCATTCTGCCGACGTATATATACAGTGAGCGGTCGTTAAGTGGTTAAAGGCTCAGGGACCCTTTTCAGGTGTTATGGCTTAATTAGCTGATTAGAGTGGTACACTTTGAACCTAGAATATTGCACCTTTTCACAATATTCACATTTTCTGAGATTGTGGATTTGGGGTTTTCATGAGCTGTAAGCCATAATCATCACAATTATGACAAATCACGGCTTGAACTATCTTGCTTTGCATGTAATGAGTCTCTCTCATATATTAGTTTCACCTTTTAAGTTGCATTAGTGAAATAAATGAACTTTTGCACGATATTCAAATTTTTCGAGTATCACCTGTATTAGTGGAATTTGATTTGAAATTTTTCATTTTAAGAATGCTTGTTTGATTTTCTGTTTGTTAGAGGGATCAATTCAACATTAATTTTCAACCGCAGTGATGAGAAAATTCCAAAGGGGCAGGATGAAAATTTTCTCTTGCAGAAACAAGTTTCTAACAGTGTGTATGGTTTTCTTTTGGTAAAGTCCATTTATTCCAAATGTAATGGTAAAAGCAAACAAAATGTTAAAGTACCTCCAAATGACATTCATGAAATCATCAAATATCTGAGCATTTTTTGTACAAATTTTCATACAAGTGGCCGTTTGAATGTATGGCCAATTTTAGTGTACTGTCACCAAACACAACACAACCATCCAAATGAATACTGCAAATTTTGATAAGTTCCCTTTTATTGGGGCAACTGCCAACAGACTGTTTGCTAAACTTATTACCCCATGTACAGGCATACTTACACGTGGGTATCTAAACTGAGCACAGTTATTGTTGAACATGTAGATGCATACCTCCCAACTTTTTGAGATGGAAATAAGGGACACCTATCAGCAAAAGTATGCAGACATAGGACACACCCCTTGCCACGCCCCCTTAAAGGGGAATCGTACAAAAATCAAGATTGGTTAAACCCACAAGTGCTTTTTTTACCATTACTATTCTTTTATATTGGCTTTTGGAATTTACAAATGCAGCAATTTAGAAATCAGATGAAAGGTTTATTGCTGGAAAACCCTTTCTGATAGATAAAAAGTAAATTTTATATACATCTATATAGATCAGACCAAAATGAGGGACAAATGAGGAGG
Source organism: Rana muscosa (assembly GCA_029206835.1). Classification (NCBI taxonomy): domain Eukaryota; kingdom Metazoa; phylum Chordata; class Amphibia; order Anura; family Ranidae; genus Rana; species Rana muscosa. The sequence continues at coordinate 48,683,433 of CM055127.1, forward strand.
AATGAGGGACAGAGGGACATTGCTCCAAATCAGGGACAGTCCCTCCAAATCAGAGACAGTTGGGAGCTATGTAGATGCACAAGATCTGCAGTTTCAATGATTAGTTTGACCACAAAAGCAATCAAGGCGGGAGACTGCTCTTACTAAAGAGACTAAAACATATGCTTAAATCACTATACCTTCCTGCATCTGCAAACATACCTGCAAAATTATTCTACATAATAACCAAACTGTAATTAATGTATGGGTGCCTGCATAAATTTAAATGTAGCAAATAATTTACCCTTACTGGATTATTGTTGCTATACTGAACTGTGACAGCGAGGCTTCAATAGACTGTACTTACTAGGACCAGGTTGTGACTTCTGAAGTTAAACCACATTAAGCTATGCAAACAAAGGGTACCATGGGCACTATTGAAAACTCTTGTCACCAAGTAACTAAAACTGTATACCTTCGCCAGTTGTAAAACCTTACTAACAGAAGTAATGGAGAAAAAAGCAGTTGCAATGGAGACAGGGCCGTTTGAAGGAATTTGGGGGCCCCAAGCAGATTGAGAATTTGGGGCCCCCAAGCAGGGGGGGTGGTACTGATTTTTTTTGGGAAGCGGGGGGGGGAAATACTCAATTTTTTTACTTTTTTTTTAAATTCAGAAGGGGGGTGCTAACGCGGGACATATTGACGCCAATATCGTGGGGGGGGGCCGCCAATATCGTGGGAGGGGGGGCCGCCAATTGTGGGAGGGGGGGCCGCCAATCGCGGGAGGATGGGGCCGCCAAATCGCGGGAGGAGGGGGCCACCAATCGCGGGTGGGGGGGCGCCAATCGCGGGAGGGGGGCCGCCAATCGCGGGAGGGGAGGCAGCTCTGCTGGGGCCCCAGGCCAGCTGGGGGCCCCAAGCAGTTGCTTGGTTTGCCTGTCCTGTTCCGACGGCCCTGAATGGAGAGGTAGATTGCAGGGTGAGAAGTGGATTTCATTATTTTGGCTTCTCACTCCATTATTTTCTAAAACATCTGCAGTTCCTTGTTCTCCACTTCTCTTTCCAGTCATACCATCTCGATAAATAAATGATTATACACTATCTAAGCAAATGTAATTATAAATTAAGCTTATATTCACTTTGGCTTCATGGATTAATAAATGTTTACATGTACAAATGTTAATATGCTTAAAGTGAATCTAAGGACAAAAACTTTTTTTTTTTTTATATAATGGGGAAAGGTTAGAACCTCTATTAAGTAGTTATTGCATGGGGGAATAAGGAAGTGAAGAAAAGTTTTCCCAGTGGTGAGTTCTAAAAAAAAAAAAGAAATCTTCCCTACTGTATAAAAAACTGTTTCCTGTTAGATGTAATAAGTTATTTTAGTTGACATTACATTATACATAAATGGAAGAACAGGGGCGTAGCTTGAAGCTTGTGGGCCCCGATGCAAAAGTTGACCTGGGCCCCCCCCCCCCATTACCACCCACCGTGCGTGCAGATACATCCACCGCACGCCGAGATACTCAAAGTGGCTTAAGAGTTTTGAGTTCCCAGAGTTCCTCTTCACATCAGAGGACAGGGATCACCGCTGGAGAATCAGAGGACAGGGATCACCGCTGGAGAATCAGAGGACAGGGACCCCTGGCAGGCCACTGGCAGAGCTCCTTTCCCATCCCAGCAATGTTTAGGGCTCCCCCCCCCCCCCACACTACACAGGGCTGAAATCACATTCCTTCACGCACAGTCTGTCAGTCTTCACAGGCTGTTTATGACTTTTATGTTGCCCTTCTGACATATGAAATTCTCCAGTCAGAACGGCAGTGTAGTTGCAGTAGGCAGATACACCCTGTACAGATCATGGCTAACTGGCTGTGTTGTGAAGGAATGTGATTTCAGCCATGCAGAGGAGGAACAATATAAAATGCTGTAATGGGAAAGGAGCTCAGCAGCCGGGCATAGTATCCAGGACAGAGGGGGTGGTCAGGGGGCTTTGGGGGGGGTGCAACTTAGATCTGGAAGGGCAAAGCCATGTGATACAAAATCTGGAGCCTGCAGCCCTTTAGGGGCCCCCTGAGGAGGTGTTAAGGGATTTGTTTTATTAATTTCTGAAGGCTTCTCTGTCAGTGTTGGCAGGTGTTGGGGGCAGGTCACCTGCCGGAGGTGTGTGTGTCTTTTCCCCAGTTGTCAGGAAAGTGGGGTAAGCAGACATCCCGGGGTGAGGGGGGTACAGAGAATCCCAGCGGGTGACTAGGAGACACTGAGCGCTGTCTTACCTCACAGTGACATCGGTCCCATCGTGGCTATAGGACGGCACTCTCCTCCTCTTGCCTCGCTAAGCACAGTTACCATTCCATGTTGCCAGCACACAGCACAGACACTTCCCCATCCTGGGCTGTTCTCACCTCGTGCTCCTCTTCATTCAGGAAATGCCTCACAACTTCTCCCTAGCCAATGAGATTGGAGGGGTGTGGACTGTGGAAGGAAAAGTAGAAGCCCAGTACTGGAGCGTGGCTGTAGGGCCCTAGGGCAGATCGGAGCTGGACTTTGTGGAGGATATGATAATATGACAGGGAGGTTGCTGGGGCCCCCTGGAGCTAGGGGCGGGGTTGTGATTGTGACCCCTGCAATCCCTTATGCTATGCCCATGTGGAAGAATATTCTTGGTTTAGACCCTGTTCAAACATAGTGGTGTGACCTATGTTTTACACTGGATGAACACAGGTCACTGCTAGGACATGCAGAAAACAATTGTTTTCTATGTGTCCTATTCACACTGCAATGCACCCTGGAGGTTCAGTGCAGTGAGCAGTGATAACATGCAGACATGGTGCACTTCATTGTAGTGTACAGAACAGGATCGCATGTCACTGTACAGCAGCGCAATGCATAGTGCTGCTGTACAGTGATATAATTGAAGTGTCACTTTTTTGCACTTCAAATTAAGTTGGTACAAAAAAGGGAGCTGTGTGATGCGCTGAAACGCACATCACACCATCCCCTGTGCCAGTTCAGTGCGGCCGAACGCGAACGAACAGTTGCCATAGAATAAACCACTGCAGTTTAGTGTGTGACGACTGTCCAGGGCAGTGTGAACAGGCCCTTACAAAAATGCTTTGCTTTCTTAAAATATTTTCACTCCACCTTCCAATTACATGTAACTGAGGTACATACCGCATTTAATTTTTCCACCATAGGACTAATAAATCTGTCTCTATAATTGTAACCCTTTAAGTATTTGACCACAGTGTTCCAAATTGGTGAATCAGCTTTTCCTTTAACTCTGAAATTAATTGTGGAGGATCTGAAAGCTTGAGCCCCTTTTACATTCTTACATCAAATAATCGTATTTTGCTTTAATATGGTACCATACTGATGCTAACTCTGGTTCTATGGTAGAGATTGACTGTGCAGACTTTTGTATTTATGTTGATGAGAGAAATATTTTATGAGGAATCATTACTGTGATCCATCAAAATGCACTCGTAAGTGTTTAACTCTTCTAATTAGCTTACAATAAACAGGAGAGGTAAGCAACAAGAAATAGTAATATTTGCTATCAGCTGGATACAGAATTCATTTAATGGAACTCCAGCCAATGCTTTTTTTCTAGCAAATGTTTAAAACCTCCTTCAAACGGGGTCCTGTTCACACTATTGTGCCACTTGCACATTAACGTGTATTATGCCTCATAGTAATGTGCAAATATGTTATGGAAGCCCATTCACTGCACACTTTTAGGAAGGCCATTATCATAATATGATCATCATTGAAGTAAGGATCCATCTCGGCAGCAATTACAGAGAGGCAAAAAAAATTGTTTTTGTGTGCTCACCCTGCCCCACTCTATGGCATGTGTAAACCTGATGATTATATGCAATAAACTTACAAATGGTTTTGTCATCCAAATATATCTTAATTTGCAGTATAAATAGTTTTTCTTTGCTTACCTCGGACATTAGGGATATGCAAATCGGGCTTAAATAGGGATAAATAACTAGCCAGTATAAAGCCTGGTACACACGATCGGATTTCCATCCGAAAAAGCCGTGGAAATTTGTGCGAAGGGCGTTGGCCGTGAACTTCTATTGCATACAAATGGCAAAGAATTGTTGACCAACCTACACAAAACTACGTTGTTTTTCAGCTCTTTAGCGCCACCCTTTTGGCAACTTCTGCTAATGTTATCTTATGGTTAGCATTGGTTCGGACCAGGCATGTTTGTACTTTGGATTTTTTTCCCGATGGACGATCGGATAATCCGACATCACACATTTGTTGTCGGAAAATTTTAAAGCATGCTATTCCACATTTGTTGTCGGAAAATCCGACAACAATTGTCCGATGGAGCATACAGTCGGATTATCCGACAACATCCTGCCATCACACAATTCCCGTCGGAAAGTCTGATCGTGTGTACAAGACTTAATGGTTTATCTGTATCGATTGTGCCTGCTATCGTTTAACATTTATATCATTTTTTTTCAGAATACCATGTAAGAAGAAACATATGAAAAAGTAAAGTCTTAACTGCAAGACAGAAAATACCACTACCATGGCTTTAAACTACAGTGATGGATTTTATAACTCGGCATACCATGATTCGGAGACTCTTGAGATTGATAGAGGGTATGTCTGCATTAAGGTTTGAATTTGTACTTGCCAAAAATAAAGTTTATCTACTTAAAATGTTATGAAGATTTTGGGATGACTCCAGGAAAAGTCAGGATGCAGAAGCTCTTAAGCGCTGGATGGCCTGGAATTGTACCTACTGCCTGTCTCCAGATTGTTCTCCACCACAATACAAGCAGACATTGGCATAAACTTTATACAAAGAGGGTCAAAGCATATCTAAACCCAAGATCTAAAACATTTTATACTATGAGGTTGCTTACTAAAACTGGAGAGTGCAAAATCTGGTGCAGCTGTTCATGGTAGCCAATCAGCTTATAATTTCATCTTGTTCAATTAAGCGTTGACAAAAAAACCTGGAAGCTGATTGGTTTCTATGCAGAGCTGTACCAGATTTTACACTCTCCTGTTTTAGTAAATCTCCCCCTATATATTACAGCTTACAAGTCTTTTGATGTGGTGGCTGCAAAAACGTACTTTCATCTAGAGATACTGCCCATCACATTTCCAGTCTTGGTTGTTTCTACAGAGGAGAAGTTTTGTCACCCAAGGCTTTTGTCCTACAAACCCATTGTTCATAATGTGGGGGCGGGGGGGGGGGGGGTGGGTAGGGATTTTTCTGTAGCCCAAAGAAGATAACTGGGAAGGCTGACAACATTGTTTGAGATTTAAATTCAGTTTACAGAATGTTACAAGGACATTTGATTTTTGATTCTTAACTCGTGAATATTGTATCTAGTCCGAAAAAGAAAAGTAATGCAGCCACATTTAAAGTAGAAAATGGGCAAAACGTTTGTTTTCATTTTGGATAGAGTAAGGGAGGTTTATAACTGTTGTCAGATTTTTTTCGTCATCTCTGTGTCATTGCAGAGATTTCCCTTCACTTCCTGTCCCATAGCCAAACAGGAAGTGAGAGGAAATCTCTGCAAAATAAAGGAATTTCCGGGGGACCCCCAGCTCACCAGAACTAGTGTCCCCATTGGAAGATTCCCCATCTATTACTTTTCTGGAGACAACCCAAAATTTAGGATTTACTTTTTACTTTCACTTTCGATGATATTGGTAAACAGGACAAATAGAGAGGGTGAATCTCCTTAACCGGGGCACAGACAGCAATAAAAATTGACAGGGGCTCTAATCCCTCTCCACTCGGTCCAAAACGGAAAAAAAAGTTTGGCCTTTAGTTATACTTTAACCACTTAAGGACCGCCTCACGCCGATATACGTCGGCAGAATGGCACGGCTGGGCACATCAACGTACAGCTACGTTGCCCTTTAAGAGCCCAGCCGTGGGTCACGAGTGCGCCACAGGTGGCGCGCTCGCGACCCGGTCCTGAGCTCCATGACCGCGCCCGCGGGACCCGCGGGCCCGAACGCCGCCGGTGTCCCGCGATCGGGTCACAGAGCTGAAGAACGGGGAGAGGTGAGTGTAAACAAACCTTTCCCCCTTCTTCTCCATGGCATGTCAGTGATCGTCTGTTCCCTGTCATCGGAACAGACGATCAGTGACGTGTAACGTGTAGCCACGACCCCCTACAGTAAGGATCACTTCTTAGGGTACACTTAACCCCTACAGCGCCACCTAGAGGTTAAACCCTTCACTGCTAGTGTCATTTTCACAGTAACCAGTGCATTTTTATAGCACTGATCGCTGTATAAATTACAATGGTCCCAAAAATGTGTCAAAAGTGTCCGATGTGTCCGCCATAATGTCGCAGTCACGAAAAAAATCACTGATCGCCGCCATTACTAGTAAAAAATTTTTTTTTTTATAAAAATGCCATAAAACTACCCCCTATCTTGTAAACGCTATAACTTTTGCGCAAACCAATCAATAAACGCCAATTGTGATTTTTTTTACCAAAAATATGTAGAAGAATACGTATCGGCCTAAACTGAGGGAAAAAAAAATGTTTTATATATTTTTGGGGGGTATTTATTATAGCAAAAAGTAAAAAATATAGAATTTTTTTCAAAATTGTCACTCTATTTTTGTTTATAGCGCAAAAAATAAAAACTGCAGAGGTGATCAAATACCACCAAAAGACAGATCTATTTGTGGGAAAAAAAGGACACAAATTTTGTTTGGGAGCCACGTCACACGACCGCGCTATTGTCAGTTAACCACTTGACAACTGGGCACATAACCCCCTTCCTGCCCAGGCGAAATTTCAGGTTTCAGCGCCATCACGCTTTGAATGACAATTGTGCGGTCGTGCGACGTGGCTCCCAAACAAAATTGACGTCCTTTTTTTCCCACAAATAGAGCTTTCTTTTGGTGGTCTTTGATCATTTCTGCGGTTTTTATTTTTTGCGCTATAAACAAAAATAGAGCGACAATTTTGAAAAAAACACAATATTTTTTTATTTTTGCTATAATTAATATCCCATTTTTTTAAAAAAAAAACTATTTTTTTCCTCAGTTTAGGCCGATACGTATTCTACATATTTTAGGTAAAAAAAAAAATCGCAATAAGCGTATAGTGATTGGTTTGCACAAAAGTTATAGCGCCTACAAAATAGGGAATAGAATTATGATTTTTTTTTTATTATTTTTTTATTTATTTTTTTACTAGTAATGGCGTCGATCTGCGATTTTTTTTTTGTGACTGTGACATTACGGCGGACACATCGGACACTTTTGACACATTTTTGGGACCATTCACATTTATACAGCGAACAGTGCTAAAAATATGCACTGATTACTGTATAAATGTGACTGGCAGGAAAGGGGTTAACCACTAGGGGCGATCAAGGGGTTAATATGTTCCCTGCTAGATATTCTTACTGTGGGGGGGAGGGGACTGACTGGGGGAAGTGACTGATGGTTGTCCCTATGTACAAGGGACACACCATCCGTCTCCTCTCCCCGACAGGACGTGGATCTCTGTGTTTACACACAGAGATCCACATCCCTGGCTCTGTGACAGCCGATCGCTCGTACCTGGCGGACATCGCGGCCGCCAGGCACGTGCATCGGCACTCGCCTGACACGGCGGGCACAGTTTTTCCCCGAAGCGCGCCCGCGGTGGCGCGCATCGCGGAAGTAAATAAGAGGACGTCCATAGACGTCCTATCAGCAATTGACGACCGCTTTGCGGACGTCTTTTGCTTATAGCCCGGGCGCGAAGTGGTTAAAGCGACGCAGTGCCGAATCGCAAAAAGGGGCCTGGTCCTTTAGCTGCATATTGGTCCGGGGCTTAAGTGGTTAAGGACTGGTAGGCTGCAATAAAGAACATTTTGATTCTTGAGTTTGGATACCTTTTAACTCCTTAAGGATAATAGAACACAGTTGTTTTAAAGTGGGAGTAAACTCATGATTTTTTTACCTATAGGTAAGCCTATATTTAGGCTTACCTATAAGTACTGTTAATATATGTCCCAGAATTCAGGGAAGTAAATGCGTGGGATTCTATACAAAGTACATTTAAAAAGTTCATTCAGATTAATAGGAATACGCTAGAAATAACTGAAATACAAAGTGGAAATAAATATATGAATGAAAATATAATTCTACATTTTGACTATAGATACAATTTAATAAAAATGCCATTGTGCCAGAAGTCCAAAGTTCACCCTTGCACCAGATGAAGTATATATACACGTGATCTGACACTTCTGGGTAGGGGGCGCGGATGCGCGCCGCCTGTGGCTCGCTTCTGCTGTGATTACACACAGCGGGAGTCAATCGGCGGGTGCACGGTACCCGATGTCCTATGTAAACAAGGCAGATCGCCATTTTGACAGGAGGGAATGGATGAAATTTGTGTCACTGTGAAGCAGGGAACAAATTTCATCTCTTCCCCTAGTAAAAGCGCCTCCTACAGTACACATAAACACTGGCTAGGCACACAGTTAACTCTTTGATAGCCCCTGATGTTAACCCCTTCCCAGCCAGTGTCATTAGTACAGTGGCAGTGCATATTTTTTAGCACTGATCACTGTATTAGTGCCACTGGTCTCCAAAAAGTGTCAGTTAGTGTCAGAATATCCACTGCAATATCCCAGTCCCACTATAAGTCACTGATCACCGCCATTACTAGTAATAAATAAATAAATAAATAAAAATATCCCATAATTTGTAGACGCCAGTGGCGTCACAAGGGTTGGTGTCACCCAGTGCGAAAAAAAATGGTGTCACCCCCCCACCAACTATAGTCCCCCCTCATTACAGACCCCCCTCCACTAACTACAGATCCCCTCCCTCAGTACAGACCCCCCTCCATCAATATAGACCCCCTCCCTCAGTATAAACCTCCCCTCCATCAGTACAGACACCCCCACCTCAGTGCAGACCCCTCCATCAATACACACACTCCCACCTCAGTGCAGACCCCCCATCAGTACAGACACACCCACCTCAGTGCAGACCCCCCAGTGCAGACCCCCCAGCAGTACAGACCCCCCCCCTCAGTACAGACCCCCCAGTGCAGACCCCCCCAGCAGTACCCCCCCTTAGTGCAGACCCCCCTCAGTTACAGACCCCCCTCAGTGCAGACCCCTCAGCAGTACAGACATCCCCCAGTGCAGAACCCCCTCAGTACAGACACCAGTACAGACACCCCCCCTCAGTACAGACACCCCCCTTCAGTACAGACACACCCCCTTGGTGCAGACCCCCCTCAGTGCAGACCCCCCATCAGTACATACACCTCACCTCAGTGCAAACCCACCAGCAGTACATACACCCCACCTCAGTGCAGACCCCCCAGCAGTACAGACACCCCCTTCAGTGCAGACCCCCCAGCAGTACAGACACCCCCCAGCAGTACAGACATCCCCTCCCCTCAGTGCAGATCCCCCCATCAGTATAGACACCCCCCTTACAGAACTCAGAACAGCAGATACACACAGCGGTGTGTTTCCCTTGAGCATGGGCTCCTCCTCCTCTGTGGATGTAAACAGAGAGGAGGGGAGGCGGCTTTGTTCCGCTCCACTGAGGGACACAGCCGCGGCGCGAGGTACAGGGCAGCGGGCGGTGTTAGTGGTGCCACTACCCACGGGTGTCACCCGGGTGCGGCCCGCACCCCCCTTACCCGCCTAGCAACGCCACTCGTAGACGCTATAACTTTTGTGCAAACCAATCAATATAGGCTTATTGGGATTTTTTTACCTAAAATATGCAGCAGAATACATATTGGCCTAAATTTATGAGGAAATTAGATCTTTTTCAATTTTTTTATTGGATAGGTTTAGCAGAAAGTAAAAAAATATTGCTTTTTTTTGTTGTTGTTTATAGCGCAAAAAAACAAAAAAAAAACAAAGGTGATCAAATACCACCAAAAGAAAACTCTATTTGTGGGAAAAAAGGACATCAATTTTATTTAGGTACAGCGTTGCATGACTGTGCAATTGTCAGTTAAAGTAACGCAGCGCCGTGTCGCAAAAAATGGACTGGTCATGAAGGGGGGTAAATCTTCCAGAGGTCAAGTAGTTAATCCTAGCATATGTATTTGGAGCAGCAAGGTTTTGAAAAGTGCCTACGTATATGTGATTCTGAGTAAATTACATCTTTAGGTCTCAAAATTTTGCTCTACACAACATCCCTTTGTGTCTTTATGTACCAGATTTCAAGACATCTACAATGGGCAGAACTGGGAACATCTGGTCTGCAGACTCACAGGACTCAGCAACTGGTGCTCCCAGTGATGGAATAGACCTAGATAACCCAAAGGTTGTGACTGGCCAAACCTAAAATTTGTACTTGTGGTTTTATCAGAGTAAAGCCTCATACACACGATCGGACTTCCATCTGACTTTTCCGTGGATTTTGGTCCGAATGGGCGTTGGCCGTGAACTTGTTCTGCATACACACGACACAACATTTTCAGCCAACATTCACCAAATCACGTGGTTTTTCTGCTCTTTACCGCCACCCTTTGGGCAACTTCTGCTATTGTTGTCTGATCTTTAGCATTGGTTCTGAGCATGCGTGTTTGTACTTTGGGCTTTAGTCGGATGGACTTGTGTACACACGATTGGATAAGCCGACGTAGGACATTTGTTGCTGAAAAGTTTGAGAGCATTCACAGCGAACATTTGTCCGATGAAAAAGCTAAAACAATTGTCCGATGGAGCATACATACGGTTGGATTGTCCGATCAAACGCGTCGGTCGGACCGTTGTTGTCAAAAAGTCAGATCGTGTGTATGGGCCTTGAGTGTGAGAATAATGTCCGGAGCAAGCAGACACTACATAGGAGCCTTGGCAGAAATTGAAAAAAAAATTTCAGAGGATTTTCTCAAAAGATATAGGCACAGTGCTTGAGAATGAGATAGAAGAAAATAGAGAACAATGTGGTTGCAACCTGAATTTCACTGCCGCTCACATACCACTGGCTGGTTGGCTTCTTTGTGTTGCCATCTATAATAGGCAGCATTGACTTTTCACCCTTAATGCTGCAAGTTTTTGTTTCCTTGTATCATTTCTGTCAGAATGAAAGAATGGGAACACAGTGACCTACCTGTCATTGTAAACTATTTATAGGAATAAAAAGGAGCTCCAAATGGAAAGAAAATACATTGTTACTTTTGTAAACCCTTAGCAAGCCTCTGAGAGTATTGAATAAGAATCTATGTATCTAGAAAATAATCTATCAGAGCAGAAACATTGGAGCTGCCATTATAGAATTGTTTTGAAGATGCATGCTCTAGCTCTCCTCTTTATCTTTGTTTTAATAAACCATTGCAAGCAGCCATGGAAGAAAACACTTTCTCTGGATAGAACTAAAGCTAACACCTTATTTTTGTGTGGTGGAGCTGGGTTACAACCCCTAACAGTTTTTGTGCAATCTGTGTCTAGTTGGGGAGATTTTCCTCACTAGTGACCCCGATTTAAAAGATTTCCCTTCTATTGCTGTTCTGGTGACAACTAAAAAAAAAATAGTTTTTTTTACTTTCACCAGGACAAATAAAGAGGGTGAATCTCTGTAACGGAGACACAGACAGCAATAAAAACTTAACAGGTTTTCTAATCCCTTTCCACAACAGAAAGTTGCATTTTAACGATTCATTATTAGTGAAGAAAAGGTAAGGACGACAGCCCTGGTGCTTTCACCCTTAAAGATTTGTCAGCAATGGCTGATCCTGCCCATCTATTCTGAGAGGTTTCTATTGTTCACTTATTTGCTTTATAGTGGTTCCAAAAGTAAGACATTTTTTATCTTAATACATTTCCTGCACTAAAGTAAAAAAAGTCCCAGTAGTTGTATCCCCCCACCCCCCCCAATCAAAAAATACTTATCTGAGCCCGTTCTCGATCCAGCACTGTGCCCGTCCCAGCACTGTGCCCGTCTGCAGCAGCCCTCTCCCCGCTCTCACAGGACACAGAGGCAGCAGTGTAGCCATTGGCGCCCGATGGTTTCAAGCAAATCCTGTAAGGAAGGGAGCAGCCCTGCTAAATATGGACAAGCACAGTCCAGCTCAGGAGTGCTGCCGCACAAGTGCTGCTATAGCAGCTGGCTTGCTATGAGGGCACTCGCAGAAGTGGAGGAGTGGAAAGTGTTGGCAGGGGACCCCAGAAGAGGAGATAAGGAACTGTTATGTGCAATACCATTGCACAGAGCAGGTAAGTAAAACATGTTTATTATTTTTGGGGGAAAAAATAGCCTTTATAACAATTTTATCCTATCAAGACACATATTGCCTTTTTTTGGTTAAAGTAAAACTGTCAAGAAAATAAAAACTTTCCCACCACAGTGAACTAGGCAACTTCTAGGCCTGGATTTATATTTAGTCCTGGATCTTCTTCCAAAAGTTTGCCAGCCAGTACCAGAGCATTTTTAGCAATCAGGGTTGGGTGCAGTAGCTCTAAGGGTACGTTTAGGCACCAAAGGGGGGGGGGGGCTATTGGGTTTAGGCATTTTATTTCCTTGACAAGCTTGCTTTAAAAATTCTGTTAAAGCTTATTTAAACCCAAGAACACATATTTTATATATTGCAGCTTATCAGTCTTTAGGACTAGTAAGCTGCAATGTAGAACATTTTTGTTAGATATCCTTTTAATGTGTCTTACATTTATGGTAAACTTATCAACAACAGAAGTTGCCATTGCTGACCTTTTTCATAGTAATTGTTATATACCACACCTATATTTAGGGTAATTATGTTGTATATATAACTGAATTTTACTATCGTAGCTCTAACATTTACAGTATAGCCTAGGTGAACTATGACTACAGGGATAGGCAGAAAGACTGACAATGTGTCAACAGGACTTTGGGCTTAAGTACAAATTTGTCCGATTTTCAGATTTGGCTGTACATTTTGTTACCTAATCTGTCATAAATCTGATCAGATTAATGGATTTTTATAGAATGGTGTAAAATAAACATTTTAATTGTTTCCTGTACATCATTGGGGCTAATACAGGTTAAAATCTTAGATGCAGCCAAGTATGTAGAACTATATTTCTAATAAAAGGTTAGAAGATTTGTTGTTCCCTGAGGTAATAAAGGGCTTACATGTCTCTTTAGATCACAAACATAAGTGGATATATGTGGATTAGTTACCTAATTTGGCTATAAATGCTTTATTATCCCATACGGGAAATCTGTGCTTATGTTCTGTAGGCTTCAGAGCAGACCTTCATCCAAGCCCTCCACCAGACTACCTTTCAGACAGGATTCATCTTTCCAACAGAACCCTTATGTAGAAGATGATAATGATGTTCCTAAAAATAGTTTTCCTAAAGAAAGAAACCAGAGGCGGAACCAAGAGTTTCTTCCAATGAACAATCTTCAGACAGATGTTGATTACAATATGCGATTACCTGGATATACTTCAACAGGGGACGAGACATATGCCTTAGGGCACTGTAAGTAAAATTACTCAACACAAAATACATATAATTATCAATCTAAAGATCCAAGTGTGACCATTAAACATTGAACCAGCTTTGGCCAAAAAAATTCTCTCAAACCCACAACCAATATATACTATTTGTTGCCAAAAGTTTGTGGATACCCATTTAATTGACTGAGTTTAGATGTTTTTAAGTAAAGGGTGCTGTTAATGCTACAGCGCATAAAGACATTACAGCCATCTTTACACTTCCAACCTCATGGCAATAGTTTGGGGAAGGCCCTCATCTGTTCCAGCATGACCGTGTGCCTATTCACAAAGCCAGGTCCATAAAAACATGGTTTAATGAGTTTGATGTGGATAAGTTTGAGTGACCTGAACAGAACCCTAACCTCAGCCCTACTGAGCACTTTTGGTATGAGTTGAAAACAAAAACATATGATCTTTTGGCTAAGTGGGCACACATCCCCACAGACACATTCCAAGCACTTGAGGACGCTTTACTAGATGAATGAATGCTTTTATAGCTGTAAAGGGTGGGGGCAACTCTATATTGATGCCCATGGTTTTAGAATGGGATAACCAATAAGCTAATATAGATGTGATCGGTGTCAACAAAACTTTTGGCTATATAGTATAGATGTTAATGGGATAGATTATTCACTTATTTTTAACCCTCCTTGAGTACTTCAGTTGAAAAAAACTTGCACTTAAATTCTCATGTCCACTTGCTGGCACATTTATCGTAGATATGCAGGGATTGTGAATTGTTCTGCCTTGACACTGTTGTAATAATTGTCATGACTTGTGGTTTATTCTAACCCTAACCCCTAAACCGACTCCCAGAATACCCCCTCTACCTAATCCCTAATCTTAGACCATGTAAAAAAAAAACTAAACTTAATTTTACAGTACTTCTGACGTGAAACCAAATAAAATGAAACTATACTATAAAATATGTGATTTTTTTTTAGTCAGAGCACAATTCGCCAAGAAACTGACATTGAAAAATGTACGCACTAAACAAATATAACCAACTTATTTACAGATATTAATAATGATTTTAAGGATATAATATAGCAGTGGCAAAACTAGAACCTTCAGGGCCCCGGTGCAAGAAACTATGAAGGGCCTCCCTGACCCCATCCGGCTGGGGCCCTGCCCTTCGAGCCTGGTGGCGGAGCGCCAGGGACCTTTGTGAGCCTGGCAGTTCTGCCACTGGTGTTAGTAGTCTTTATTTTTGTTATTTTTCCATATTTTAGGAGACCTGTTGGGGGGCTTCACTTTGGTGAATTATCAGGGGTCTAAACAGACCTCTAATGTTTCACCTTTGAGACAAAAGGGAAGATTTTAAGGACACAGCCCTCAATCTCCTTCTCTGCAGCCTCAGCTGTATAGAATGATTGGACAGGAATAGCTCTGTACAGAGCTGCCTGTTCATTCACAAACAGATGCATAGTAAACACAGTTTACGATGCTTCAGCTATGAATGTACAAAGTCAGTGACCGGTACTGATCACTGACTCTATTTATTCAGACAAGGAAGGGGCCGGCAGATTATAAAATTATTGGCCTCTTCCCCCTCTCTCCTCCCTGACAGCATCCCCCACAGTGGACTGTGAGAGAGGGGAAGAGGGAAGCTGGAAGCCATGTGGGGGATGTGGGGGGCCAGAAGAGAGCAGAGGGGGGCCAGGAAAGAGCACAGGGAACAGGAGAGCACACAGGCAGGCAGCAGAAAGAAGCTGGATAGGAGGAGTGGTGTGGTCGGCTGCAGCGGAACCAATCTATCCATTTTCTTTATGCAGTTGCTGAATGCCTGCAGGAGGGAGAGGAGGAGAAGTGAGCATTCAATGGCTGCAAAAAGAAAATGGAGAAATCGGTTCCTCTATATGCAGCCACCCCACTGTTCCTCCTATTCAAGTGTACTAGAGCATGTTGCGACCCCTGCGACAGCTGTAGGTATGCCCCTGTAATATAGCATAGATAGGTTTATTTTGATGTATATTCTTATAGAACAAATTTAATTCAGTCCATAGTCTAAAGAAAAGTAGAAGTCTGGCATAAAAGCATCTTGAGATAAAATCACTTGGTTTTATTCATAAGTAATCCATCAAGACATACAAAGAATCAATTCCTACAGTAGAATTGACTTGTTTCAGCCACCTGTATGGGCCTTTGTAATAATCCCACTGCAATTTGTGTTTCATATTTAATTCAGTACAGTATTGGTATTATGTGCTTTGCTTTTGTACAAATTGTAACTATTAAAAAATTTTTCTTTGCTAGATAATCCTTCATTTCGGACTGACTATGGACCTTCTTATATTGAGATCGACAGAGATCCCGATGATGCAGTCGATGGAGGTATGGGTTTAGGCATTATATGTTAAATCAGTGTTGGGTTAATCAAGCAGTTGTCACAATAGCTGATAAGATAATTCCTATGAGTTATGATTTACCAAAGAGCAGAGATCTTATTTAAAAAACATAATTTATTATTTATTTTATTTCAAAATCGTTTTTCCAGAGTGAAAATTACTACTGGGGCTTGGGAAATTTTACCACCTAGGCCAGGCATATCCAAAGTCCGGCCCGTGGGCCAATCACAGCCCACGTTCCGGTTTCGGATGGCCCGCCTGGTAATTTTGACATGTATATTTTTTGTGGCCCCCAACGAATCCCCGACCGCTGGGGGCCACAAAAGATGTGCATGCTGGCTGGACTGGGAGGGGGCAGGACGAGTGCCGTACAGGAGTATTTCCTGTTTACACGGTGACCTCTGTAAAAGGAAGTTCTGTCTCCTGCGCTGCCATTGGACGATTGTTCTGTCCATCACAGGAGGCGGGACTTTCTATCAAAGAGGCAGCAGATAAAACAGGAGTTTCTCCTGTATGTCGGCGGGGCACGTCCCGTCGCCTCCCTGGCTCCTCCAAAGCTGCAGATGTGCATGAATCAGGCTGCACTGATGGCAATGGTGAGTCTGCATTCATGTCAATAGGGGTGCTGCATTAATGACAACAGGGGTGCTGCATTCAGGGCAAGGGGGATGCTGCATTCTGGGCAATGGGGGTGCTGCATTCATGACAACAGGGGTGCTGCATTCAGGGCAAGGGGAGTGCTGCATTCAGGGCAAGGGGGTGCTGGATTCAGGGCAAGAGGGTGCTGCATTCAGAGCAAGGGGGGTTCTGCATTCAGGACAAGGGGGGTGCTGCATTCAGGACAAGGGGGGTGCTGAATTCAGGACAAGGGGGGTGCTGCATTCATGACAAGAGGGGTGCTGCATTCAGGGCAAGGGGGTGCTGCATTCAGGGCAAGGGGGGTGCTGCATTCAGGGCAAGGGGGGTGCTGCATTCAAGGCAGGGGGTGCTGCATTCAGTGCAATGGGGGGTGCTGCATTCAGGACAAGGGGGCTGCTGCATTTATGGCACTTGTGGGGCTGCATTGATGGGCACTGACCCTTATTTTGCTTCACAGTTCTTTATTTAAAATTTAAGATTGTTTTCACGTGTTATACGCTGATAAATACAGTATATCCAAATAACACGCCCTATCTCATCTCTTTACTCACACACAGCCACAAAGGCAAGAGAATTCTTGTTGGGCCATGTATTAGTGATCGAACGAACACACTTAGACTGGATTTTAATGGTTCACAGAATGTCAGGCAAAATGGTCGGCCCTCATGCATATTCACTTCACCAAATCTGGCCCTCTTTGAAAAAAGTTTGGACACTCCTGACCTAGGCAATATTTTGGATTAGTCAGTGATTCTTTTTAATGGCATGTATAGACCATAAGAAAAGCCGAGCTAACTGCATCTAAAGAGTTTAAGATGTGTGTCTTTTGTTCATCTCAGGTTCCCAACATGTTGAACAGGTAATGTTTTTTTTTCTAACTGCAGGATTGACATTAAAGCGGAGCTCCGCCGGAAAAAAAAATATTAAAAGCCAGCAGCTACAGCTACAGCAGCTGCTGGCTTTTAATATTTGGACACTTACCTGTCCTGGAGTCCAGCGACGTCCGCAGCAGAGGACGAGCGACCGCTCGTCGCTCTGCTGCTCCCTCCGCCATCCTCGCTGAGGGAACCAGGAAGTGAAGCCCTGCGGCTTCATACCCGGTTCCCTACGGCGCATGCGCGAGCCGCGCTGCGCCGTTCTGATTGGTGCTCCTGTGTTCTGGGAGCCGAGTGTCTCCCAGAACACTACGGGAAGTCTGGGGAAAGTGACGTCACTCCCGCAGATTCCCGGAGAGAGGACTCCCGGATGTAGGTGAAAATACCTGTCTTAGACAGGTATCTTCACCCCCCTCCCCCCTGAAAGGTGTCAATTGTGACACCGGAGGGGGGGAGGGTTCCAAAGAGCAAAAGTTGCTATTTAGGGTGGAGCTCCACTTTAAGATAAGGTCTTATTTACTTCTAACATAGTTTAATCTAAAATCCTGAATTGTTTATTAGTTAATGTTGACATAATTCTAGTTTGCAAGAAGTACAAAACCTACATCTTTCTGTCTAACCAAATTGGAACCATTTATAAGTGAACTGGTTGAACGAAAGCTGCAAATATCAGCAGTTTAATATCAGGGAGTTTAGTATAGTACTTGCCAATTTAAAAAATTCAGTGGTGATGATATTCACCTTTGTGGTATAGGGTAAAATTAAAATGTACTGTATATCCAGCCAAAACATTTTTTTTTAGTTTGGATATCTGTGACTCTGTTGAGGAAATTACCCCTCACCTTCTATTCTGTTAACAACAGTGTCACCAGACAGAAAGTGAAGGAAAATCTACAACAGGGACACAGGCAGCAATGAAAAGGTGAAAGAGAACAACG
This sequence comes from Rana muscosa, assembly GCA_029206835.1. Lineage (NCBI taxonomy): Eukaryota > Metazoa > Chordata > Amphibia > Anura > Ranidae > Rana > Rana muscosa. Next base: position 48,701,675 of record CM055127.1, read on the forward strand.
CCAGTGTATTCTTTACTCCATGGTTCATTAATATTGCTGTATTTCAGTTCTATAGTTGTTAATGCGAGATTTATATTGTCGTATGCAACAATGAATTTCCATTTATTTATTTTTTGTCTGTATTGACATTGGATATTTACCCTTTAACTGAGCATACCCAAGATGGTTGCATCACCTAGGAAGAAAAGCACTACAGAAATATAAATTAATAAAAAAAAAACCTTCCTGTCTGGTGATACTATTGTAAGCAAACCTAGAAGTGAGGAGAAAGCCCCTGAGAGAGCCCCAGATATCAGTAAAATTTGACAGGGGTTCTAATTTGTCCCCACTTGCACCCAAGTGCAACTGTTTTTCTAAACCCTATACTGTGTACAGTTCTATCTTTCTTAAGTTCTTTAGACAAACCTGTCTTATAGGACATGCTAGGAGTGTGGCATTTGATTTTTTTTTCTGAAGTGCTCAGTTTGTCCCAGACATTGAACATTGGGAGTTTATGGGAACATTGAACTCTCTACTCTAAATAGCAGTAGCATGGTTGTTACTACAGTATGCTGTTTATTATAAAAGGTACATAAATCACACAATAGCCCCTTCTGTGTAAAACTGGATGTTGGGGAGAAAAAAACTGCGCTAACCAAAAATCTTTAAAAAAATATAGGCAGCAGCTTGAGTGGGATAACACAAACAGCATATACAAAAATAAAAGCTGCGCCAAGCATCAAACAATAAAGTAAAAAGAGTCCCTAGATGACACAAGGATGAACACAATCAGCCTGGTTCAAACATGAAACACCGGGTACCAGTCTATAGACATATCATAGTTCTTATATTGATAAAAACGACACCCCAGTGACTTCTTAAACATTTGTGAAGCCCACCACCAAATAAGGGAGCCGCTTACCGGAGGGCAAGCACAATGGAGCAGTCGGCTATAACCCAGCCAAGGCCTTTTATCCAAGGGGAGATGTGCCTCATAAGGAACGAAGGCTCACGGACATGAATTTCTCCACACTCGTGCAGGCAATATCAACATATGCAGGTATAAGAGAGGGGGGACCATAGCATAATTCTGTTTGGGTGAGTTTATTAAAAAAAATTAGTTGTACTTACAACATAGAAGATTAAAAACAGCGTGTATATAATGCCGGCCGGCATAGCAAGGAGCCCTTCCTCCTCAGTTCAGCGTGGTGACGTCACTGCGCGTCCTTCCATACGCGTTTCATCATCAAACAGACGTTCTCAATGGGGATAGGGCTCCACAGTGACTCACCATGTTTAAATAGACCAGACCTTGTTGTGAAATGCGAGGAACAGCCATCAGCGCCATATTGGTTAAGGGCAAAAATGCCAGTAATCTACAAAAAATTATTCCCAGTATATCTTATCTGGGTAAAAACTCCTAGACATTAAAAAATTCAAAGACAATTCTTGTCTTGGCAGCACACGACCCAAATCTAAATTAATAAGAGCTCTAAATGTAACGATTGGTACTAAATCACGGGTTCCAGCCCCGCGGACGAACGGCAGCTGACCCGAAGCTGATGACACCTAGGGGGGGACATTTTGGCCAGTATTTGAACAACAAAAAAAGATTTACCTGTGCTAGGCATACAAGCCATCATGGTAACCCCACGGATGTTAGGTACCTACCAAGAAGTACTCGAAGTGAGGATGGTAGGCAATATATTATTATACCCTCATTTAGACGTAAAGTCTTAAAGGGATAAATATAATCAAGAATTCCACACACGATTAAACGTGAAAATGTGGTGACTCACCCATGACACCTAGTGTAATGTGTAAAAACTCCCAGTGGGTATGATGAATGAATTTGTTTGAATTAACAAAAAACGTGATAATAAGCTCAAAGGTTTGTAATTAACTAATGCCCCTCTATGTTTGGGCAGAAAGGGAGAAGTGTATTAACTGTATCTGTATTAAAATAAACAAATTAGTCCACAAATCTATATACTGAAAAGACTTAGGAAGTGAATCCCCGTTATAGTTTTATGTGCAAAGCATAATACACGGCTATAGCTAGTGAAAAAATAAAATATTATAAAAAATGAAAAAATTAGTGTGAAAAAATAATAAAATTCAATTAAAAATAAATTATAAATAAAATTAATATTAAAAAATTAATATGAATGCAGTAATTCCGAAATTACTTAGATAATTGATATTGCCTGTTAGTGCATATCCCAACGGGTTTACATACTGGCTGGTTCATGCATTGTTGATAAAGGCAATAACATCAGTTTCTATGTTTAACCCATGGGGCGTATATGTTTTTAAACGATGGATCCAAGCCATTTCCAACTTGGAAATCTCTCTCACCAAATGGCTCCCCCTTCAATTGGGTTTGAACTTGTCAATCCCCAAAAAAAGGGTGTTTGAAGGGTCCCTATTGTGTTTAAGGAGATAGTGTTTAGAGACGGAATGATTTTTAAACCCCACCAGAATGTTAGTAATCTGCTCATTGAGCCATATACTGGATGTTGTCCACAAATAAAACTGGATGTTGTCCACAAATTTAGATGCTATTTTGACTAGTAGAGGTGGCAAAATAATGTGTGATTTAAGAGAAATTGTCATCAAAAAAGTATTTGTATAGGTCTTGTAGCAGTTTCCTACAGGGAACCTGAAAAGTCCTGTTCAGGATTCACACCTCTCCCAGGCTTCTTTCTTACACCTTTCAAGACTTCTGATCCTCTGATACACTTGGGGTTTTGCATCACCCTGTCAAGCAATGTAGGTTCACCTGAGGCATAGAGTCAGTGCTTTGTCGTTTTAGGAGCAGACAGGTCATGTCTGTTGAAGATAAAGGTTGGTGAAAGTACAATACTGTGGATGTGGAGGCTGATAAGCAGTAGGCTTGGAAAGTCTGTTAGCTAAGATTGCTGGTGTGTAGTAAGGGCTGGGACATGGCTAGGTTTTCTCTTGTTGAAAGTTTATTTTACTCTGAAATGCTGTACAGCACCTGTAAGTAGCACAGATAAAGTCACTGCTGTTTGCCAAGACTATACTGGACTGGTATCTGTTTCTAAGGCCTCATTCACATGGGCGTACTGATTTGTACACCTATGTGAATGTCTGTCTTCTGCTGCCCGGGACGCATAGGTGTCCCATGAAGGCAGCCTGTTCAAATCAAAGACAAGTGGCCAGTAAACACACACATCCCTGTTCTGTTCAGTGAGGAAATGCAGATCGTGAGTTCCTAATAGCTAGGAACCACAATCTGTAATTTCCTCTAGGTCAGTCCCACCCCCTTTCAGTTAGAACACACATTAGGGAACACAATTAACCCCTTGATCAACCCCTAGTGTTAACCCCTTCCCTGCCAGTGACATTTTTACAGTAATCAGTGCGTTTTTATAGCACTGATCGCTGTATAAATGCCAATGGTCCCAAAAATGTGTCAAAAGTGACCAATGTGTCCACCATAATATCGCAGTCCTGATAAAAATTGCAGATCGCCGCAAATTACTAGTAAAAAAAATTTAAATTTAAATTGCCGCTTTTTTTTTTGTTTATAGCGCAAAAAATACAAATCGCAGGGATGATCAAATACCACCAAAAGAAAGCTCTATTTGTGGGGAAAAAAGGACGTCAATTTTGTTTGGGTACAGCGTTGCATGACCGCGCAAATGTCAGTTAATGCGACGCAGTGCCGTATCGCAAAAAATGGCCCGGTCATTGGGCAGCCAATACTTCCGGGGCTGAAGTGGTTGAAGGGATGAGGTGGCAACTCTACTCAGAGTGTACTTCCATGCAAGTCAGGTGTTTGGATCAGAACACAGAGAGACTGCATTCTGATCCATGGACACGACCTGTACACTCTGGGATCAGTGTTGCCAACCGTCAGTATTTTTACTGTCAGCCAGTAAAAAATTGGCGCTTTTCTCCTGCCAGTAAATACCAGTTACAGGAAAAGGTTGGCAGTAAAAAATACTTCAGAGTTCCGGCCTGGAGGTAGCAGAGACCATCCGAGTGCCTACTACAGTGTGTTCGGGCGGTGCCGGCAGGGGGGCGGTCTGGCGGAGGCGGTGCCAGTGTGTCATGGGATGTCATGGTGCAAGGGAGTCGAGCGGAGCCAAGGGACTATCAGTGCTGTTTGTACTGAAGGGACCGCATGGCATGGAAAGAGACTGTCATTGCGACACAGGAGGGGACGTGTCGTGTCGGTGTTGTGTCAGTAAATAATGAATCGAAACAAAACAAATGTTTTCGTTCTGCACATGTCTAATAGAAATTCAGCCTCCAGGCTTATACATACAACATTGCCACTCTATCCTTCCACCTCAGGCCCTCATATGTCTCCTACAGACTGTTTTCTCAGCAGCACTGTCTAAATAGCTGTTTTCTCACCAGCACTGTCTAAATAGCTAGCAGCGCTTTGTTGCTTTGGCTCCCACTTCTCTCCTAGGTGGAGCCCCCCTGACATCTAGGCACACCATAATAACCTTGAAAAAATTGGAAAAGGGGTGCCCCTGGGATTGTGTGGATTGGAATAATTTATGGATTGCCACCAAGTATATATAGAAAAATATAAAGAATTTTATTTATACATAATACACATATATATCAAAATTAGTTTAAAATCAAAGAGAGGAACAGACATATACAGTCATTGAAAAGCAATTGCATGAAGGCACCTTACTACTTAAGACATACAAGTCATATAACTAGTGGTGACACAACCGACATGTTTCGGATACTCGAGCTATATCTGTGATAGCCTCCATTATTTCCTTCTTCAAGGTTCATGCAATAGTTTGAAGACAAATTGGTCTCTATATAAGAGAAAAACAACATAGTATGTGATAGCTATATAATACACAACAGTGTATTGGCATGATTACATTATTTTGAATTTCTCCCATATGTGGGCGGCTAGAAGATAGACATTGTTGCAAAAAAAAAAAAAAAAAGGGAGGGGGGGGAAGAAACAAAGGAGAAGAAAAAGAAGAACAAATATACATGAAAGTTCATTAAGAATGCATGGATGCATATATGCATTATATGATTGTATGTCTACAGGATACAGTACATCTATATCAAATAGTGTTGCATACATACATTTCCAATGGTAATATAAACATCAGCCGCTTTGCAGTGTTTCTTTGGCCGCTGCACTGTCTTTATGTGACCATTAAACTCGCACCATATCCATCTGGGCTCCATATCACCGGGACAATTCCTCCAAGCGGCTGATGTTTATATTACCATTGGAAATGTATGTATGCAACACTATTTGATATAGATGTACTGTATCCTGTAGACATACAATCATATAATGCATATATGCATCCATGCATTCTTAATGAACTTTCATGTATATTTGTTCTTCTTTTTCTTCTCCTTTGTTTCTTCCCCCCCCCTCCCTTTTTTTTTTTTTTGCAACAATGTCTATCTTCTAGCCGCCCACATATGGGAGAAATTCAAAATAATGTAATCATGCCAATACACTGTTGTGTATTATATAGCTATCACATACTATGTTGTTTTTCTCTTATATAGAGACCAATTTGTCTTCAAACTATTGCATGAACCTTGAAGAAGGAAATAATGGAGGCTATCACAGATATAGCTCGAGTATCCGAAACATGTCGGTTGTGTCACCACTAGTTATATGACTTGTATGTCTTAAGTAGTAAGGTGCCTTCATGCAATTGCTTTTCAATGACTGTATATGTCTGTTCCTCTCTTTGATTTTAAACTAATTTTGATATATATGTGTATTATGTATAAATAAAATTCTTTATATTTTTCTATATATACTTGGTGGCAATCCATAAATTATTCCAATCCACACAATCCCAGGGGCACCCCTTTTCCAATTTTTTCAAAAATTACCGGGATGTGATTGGAAAAAATGGTAACTTGCCCTGTATCTGCTGGCTAATGGCTTCATCTCCCCCCAATCAATATACACCATAATAACCTTGTGCAGCGCTGACTCCCCCTGCTGCCGGGGCCCACCATGTCCCAACCCTGCAGCGCTGCCGGCTTCCCTGTTTTCATCTCCCGCCTGCTACTGAGGGGAGATGTGTCAGGATGGAGAGTGGGGGAAGGGGCTAGTAATTTATATGTCATTTAACGGCCCCTACATTTTCTGAAAGAATACAGGGAGTGATCAGTACCGATCATAACTGAAGCATACTAAACTGTGTTTGTAAAGGAACAGGAAGCTGCTTAGCACAGAGCACTTCCCATTCATGCACTGTCCAGTGCAGCTGAGGCTGCAGAGAAAGAGACTGGGGGATCTCTGTCCTCAGTTACTTTTTCTGTCTCAAAAGCGAGACATAAGGAGTCTATTTAGACCCCTGATACTTCACCAAAGTAGGGCTCCTAAAATAAAAATAAAAATAATAATATTATAAAAAAGAATTTAAAGTGATTGTAAAGTCTTGTTTTTTTTTTCTTTAAATATAACAAACATGTTATACTTACCTGCCCTGTGTAGTGGATTTACACAGAACAGCCCGGATCCCCCTCTTCTCGGGTCCTTCTTTAGCTCTCCTGGCCCCTCCTTCCTGTTGAGCTTGCTATGGGGGCACCCGAGCTGAGCTGCAGCTCCCTGTGTCCATTCAAACACAGAGCCCTGATTTGGCCTCGTTCCCTCTCTCTCCTGATCAGCTAACTGACTTTGATTGACAGCAGTGGGAGCAAATGGCGCGTGTCTAAGCCAATCAGGAGGGAGAGTCACGGATGGCCGAAGCACTCGTGGACATCGCTGGAGGAAAATGGGGCTCAGTTAAGTATTAGTGGGTGCTGGGAGGCTTCTGCACATAGAATTAATTCTATTTCTATTTTTATTTATTTTTTACTTTCAGGATAAAATGCATAGCTAGCTTTCAAATCCATCAATTTTTTTCTTACTTTACACAAGGCCATGAAACGCGTAGAGTGTTCATCCAGGGATGCCATGCCACACTTGCTCCAATAACTCTAGCCAATCATGTTTTCTATTTGTAATCATTATGTGAACTACTGTACGTATATATTGTATATTTTCTATTCTTTATCTGTATTTATTGGTTTTCTGCTATGAAATGTAATTTGTGTTACAAATCATGCTTAGTGAATAATCTTGTATCAATAAATGAATTATTATTATATCAACTCATGTTGAACCTTTTTATGATTGTATTTCTACATTTCATGAATGTTTTATTATACTATTGAATCATGTTTAACAATACCACTATCATGAACTACCCTCTGGGATTGTGACACTTAGTTTATTTACATTCCATACAAATTATTTAATACACCCACATGCCTCAATTAATATATATATGCAGGGATGTCGGTGCCTGATTAAAGGTTGAGACAGGTCATACTAACTTTTTAGCCTAGAATGCATTAGGATAAAAAAAACTTCTGCCTTTACAACCCCTTTAAAAAAATAAAATAAAAAGTAATAATAAAAGTAAAAAACTACTAACACCGCCCACTGCCCTACTGATACCGTCTACTGACATTGTCCATGTTTTAATACATTTTAAAATGTTTGTTTACAATAATGTATAATAGTGTGTGTCTGTATGTATGTAAACTTTGGGGTGCATACCCTAATGCAATAGTCTGTGCACACCTATACTCCTGGGCGAAGACCTCCTGTGTGCCAGGGTGGAGCCCAGAACCATATTTGGGGTCTCCACAAAAAGCCCTGCACACACTGTGCAATCAGTGTGCTGGCTGTTCACAAAACCTTGACCAAGGATTGTAAATTTCATCCCTCACGGATCACTTTTAAATGTCCCACCTCCAGGTCCCACAACAGACTTTACTAAACAATAAGGAAACTAAAAAGCCTGTTTTCTCTGCATGACAAAAGTATCTCACAAAAGTGAGTACACCCCTCACATTTTTGTAAATATTTTCTTATATCTTTTCATGTGACAACACTGAAGAAATTACACTTTGCTACAATGTAAAGTAGTGAGTGTACAACTTGTATAACAGTGTAAATTTGCTGTCCCCTCAAAATAACTCAACATACAGCCATTAATGTCTAAACCGCTGGCATGAAAAGTGAGTACTCCCCTAAGTGAAAATGTCCAAATTGGGCCCAATTAGCCATTTTCCCTCCCAGGTGTCATGTGACTCGTTACAAGGTCTCAGGTGTGAATAGGGAGCAGGTGTGTTAAATTTGGTGTTATCGCTCTCACTCACTCATACTGGTCACTGGAAGTTCAACATGGCACCTCATGGCAGACTCTCTTAGGATCTGAAAAAAAGAATTGTTGCTCTACATCAGGGGTCTCAAATTGGCGGCCCTCCAGCTGTTTCGAAACTACAAGTCCCATGAGGCATTGCAAGGCTGACAGTTACAAGCATGACTCCCACAGGCAGTGGAGGGCCGCCAGTTTGAGACCCCTGCTCTACATAAAGATGGCCTAGGATATAAGAAGATTGCCAAAACCCTGAAACTGAGCTGCAGCACGGTGGCCAAGACCATACAGCGGTTTAACAGGACAGGTTCCACTCAGAACAGGCCTCGCCATGGTCGACCAAAGGAGTTGAGTGCACGTGCTCAGCGTCATATCCAGAGGTTGTCTTTGGGAAATAGACGTATGGGTGCTGTCAGCCATGCTTCAGAGGTTAAAGTGGTGGGGGGTCAGCCTGTAGGTGCTCAGACCATACGCCGCACACTTCATCAAATTGGTCTGCATGGCTGTAGTCCCAGAAGGAAGCCTCTCCTAAAGATGATGCACAAGAAAGCCTGCAAACAGTTTGCTGAAGACAAGCAGACTAAGGATATGGATTACTGGAACCATATCCTGTGGTCCGATGAGACCAAGATAAACGTATTTGGTTCAGAGGGTGTGGGGCATCCTCAAACAAAAGATGGAGGAACACAAGGTCTCTAACATCCACCAGCTCCATGATGTCATCAGAGGGCTATAGTGGCAACCTGTGAAGCTCTGGTGAACTCCATGCCCAAGAGGGTTAAGGCAGTGCTGGAAGATAATGGTGGCCACACAAAATATTGACACTTTGGGGGGAATTTATACATTTTCACTTAGGGGTGTACTCACTTTTGTTACCAGCAGTTTAGACATTAGTGGCTCTGTGTTGAGTTATTTTGAGGGGACAGAAAATGTACACTGTTATACAAGCTGTGCACTCACTACTTTACATTGTAGCAAAGTATCATTTCTTCAGTGTTGTCACATAAAAAGATATAATAAAATATTTTCAAAAATGTGAGGGGTGTACTCACTTCTGTCAGATACTGTGTATATATATATATATATATTATATACATATATATATATATACAGTATATACACGTAGTTTCATGACAGTCAGAGGCTGTAGCTAATTTCCAAAATCACTTTGGTTCATGTCTAGATATAGTAGATACTTTCTGGCTTTATTTTATGGAATTTTGAGGGGCCCTATGCACAGCTTCTTCTGTACTGTAGGGAAATCAGATTAATTTACCCAATTGCAATGTGAAGCAGTTGTGTTAGACTTAAAGTGGATGTAAACCCAAAATTGTTTTTTTTTTTTTTTTGCTGTCACAATGTAGAGTATAAGATTCCCTATCATTTGTGCCAGGTCTTGCCACAAAGAGTTAATCCAGCTCTGAGCAATCCTCTTTTATTGTTCAGTGAGATAAAACGGACAAACAGAGAAAAACCTTTGTCCGTTCCGCCCCCTTGCTTTGAGTGACAGGTTATTTACATATCTTGTGCACTAGCTTTAGACAGGCATTATTTTTTAATTCCCACCCCCACTCCTTTTCTGAAGTCATGTGGTTACTTCTGGATTTTGACTGGATGTTAGTGATCATAGCAGAAGGAATACACAGGAGAAAATGCATGTTGATAAGGGGAGTGTAGGGGTGGGCGGGGAGTCTACTGGCATCACGACTCCACCCACCGAGCTCCAGACAACAGATCCACCCATAGAATCTGCAGTTTTTCAGTTCTTATAACAGACAGAGGGGAGACATTTGACAGATAAGGATACATGCAGGAGGCATGTATATCCTTATAGATCAGCCCTATGGCAGTAGTTTAGAAAGGATGAGAGTGGGTTTACATCCACTTTAACCCCTTTTAGGCTTGATAGCAGTGCAAAGACTAGACAAGTTCTTCAGGTTGCTTTTCTGCACTTCTTGTACGTTGCATTGTGCACTAGTCCAGCAGCCACATATTTTGGATCATGCTATCCTTTAATGTCCCTGGGTTGACTGAGACTACAAGCATCTCATTGTGAGATAAAAGAAGGGCAGAACCGGAGCTGTAACTGGCGCCAGCTTATCAACAAAACAGCAATCAGGAAAGTTTTTTTTTTTAGCCTGCTTGATAAAAGGTTACCCCAGCAGCAAGTACCTGGCTGGTTCAGAGACTACAGACAAAAAGCTGGACCAAGCAGCTGTCATCTCATGTCTGTGGGTAACCTAAACATTCTTGTTAATTTTATGAAAGAGATGTAGTGCTACCCCCGTAGGGGCCGCTGGCATTAGCTGGTTCTCCCCCAAACAATACAGAGGCCACCAGAAACACAACCAACCAATTCCACTTGCTCCAGCTCCAATAATTCAGTCTAGGGGTTGTTGTTTTAGGATTTATTACTGAAGAAACTTTAACAGGGGAGGGATTAGGGCATGCAGTACTCCAAAACAGTTAGAAATTGGCTGTGAGGGGACAAACTTCTCTTTAAGCAGCTGTGAATATTGGACAGTCTAAGCCCTCACAGCTGGGGACCATGAGGGAAGTGTCTTTGGCATCTGGTTACCTGGCACTGCTGCACAGCTATTGGTACCCAGTTCAATCTCAAGAACACTGCACAGTAAAGGAGGACACTCTTCTCTACGCTCACAGTCCAGGACACCACTGAGGACAGGGGAATGCAAGTATCTGTGACCCTATTAGAGCTGTCTCAGTCCAAGCTACAGTACCTCTGGCACTTATATCCCAAAAGAACACAGTCACCAGGAATCAATTCAGGATCATTACTCACAAGTCCCAGGACACAATCCAGTGAGTGAGACATTCCTTCTGTAGACCAGGTCCCTTTGATGAAGTTCTGCAGTCAGTTCCAGACCACTTCCAGGTCCCAGCTCTACCACCACTGAGACCTCACAGAACAGCAACACAGTCCTCAGGCTGCCTCAGTGGCAATAGCCTGCTGAGACTTGGAACTCTCCTAGCTGGGGAAAGAAAATCTCTCTAGGGCTCCAGACTTTTTATCGACTTCCCAACCTCCATCTGGGCAAACCCCCCAATATTCAAGCTAGTTATTTGCATTCTCCCTCCCTAACCTCTAGAAAGTTCTTCTAGAGGCAGGGGGAAGCAATCAAACTCCCAGCCTGTGAAACCCTGAACAGATCAGACCAAACAATCACTGCCCCCTTGATTACAGAAGGAGGTAAAAACTAAATTTATAATTTAGTTTTTGTTTTTTTCTCATTAATAAAATTGTTGGGACTTTATATGAGACAACGACTGTTGCAGAGTTTGTATGTCTCCATCCCTGATCATATAGAAAAAAGAGGGAAAGGGGAATGGAGGAATGGTGGGACTTTATATGAAGCACAACACCAGAACCAAATTAATCAATTAGTAGATACTATTTAATGGTGCACATGGATGTGTGTGGGACAGTAAATAACATATAATAAATAACATAATAAATACATATAAATGTATACACACACATAAGTGTTCCTACATAGTAAATAATATATATTAAAATGTATTAAATGTAGCCCAAACTTGCATATAGACATGACTGATTGCGCGCATGATAATGTAGAATTGATTCAAATTTCTTCAAGGTAGTCGCATAGTAGACACATGGTAACTGTGATAATACATCTGTATATAGCTCTACGCACGTTTCGTGGGTAACTTCCACTCATCAGGAGCAAATGCGATATAGGTATGTCTGTAATAAAATATAAATACCAAATAATATAGTAATTAAAATAACAGGAAGAAGGGGAACCACAACTTAATCCCAACACTCTTACCTATAAGTAAGCTACAGTATTTAACAACATGGGTAGTATTGGTAGCTGGAGGCACTATGGGAAAATCATTCCCCCATTCCCCTTTCCCCTCTTTTTTCTAAATTTACCTAGAATTTTACACTAGGAGGGTGCTACAGAGGCATTAAGTAAAGCTGGCCATACACTGTGCAAATTTCAGCTGGTTCCTGAGAAACAGGTGGATATTTGCTCAGTGGGTGGCACTGCTGTCCCCACTCCATTCAAAAAAAAGTTGTTCAGTCAACTGGTGTCAAAGGAGCCTGTTGGTTGAGCAGCAACTGCACCCAATTGGATGTAGTTGCTGGAGTATTCTGCAAGCCGGCGGGGCCGGCTGACAAATAATACCTGCAGTGGGAGCTTCATTCATCCACTCTGTGTAGCGTGGATAGAGGAATCCAACAAAATGAACAAAATGGAAAAATAAATAAATAATATTAAAGTGATACTAAAGGTTCGAATTAAAAGAAATAAAAATAACAACTTACCTCCACTGTGCAGTTCGTTTTGCACAGAGTGGCCCCGAACGCCATCTTCTGAGGTCCCCCAGTGGCTCTCGCGGCTCCTCCGCGCATCAGATAACCCCCTAGGAGAAGCGCTCTCCCGGGGGGTTGTCTTGAACAGCAGTGCTTACCGAAACATATGTACTGTATATAAAGCTGTTGCCCAGTTTGAATAAGGCAACAATCATCTCAGGTGCATAGGCACATATGTTAAGGTGGGGCCAAACTTACCGTACCTTACCTTCAATGCTCCCTGTCCCTCACCATCACCCTATTCTGGGTGCTGGTCTTTAGCCTTCTTCATTGGCCAGCGCAGAATGAGGACACCCATGTGCATGAGCAGGAGTAAATCATCCCACACACACAAGCAATGTAATCTAAGCTGCAGGGAATGCTGCAAGCAGGCAGGAAGGTGTATTTTATTTCAAAAGAGACATTGCATGTCACTTCTGCAGTAATGAGCATGCCTGCTCACAGTTTACAACTTTAACTTTAAAATCAATACTTTTCAAATGTCTACATTTTGTGTATATGAGGTGATTATACTAATACTGATGTCCATTTAGCTTTATATAGTAGAAAAATTAGATAACCAAAAATGTGGTGGGTACCGCTGCTAAAAGCTGAATTATTTTAGTTTCCCAAGTATCATTATCATTATTACACTATATTACCAGGCTGTTTATTTCTCACCCCAGGGTGCCAAGAAGCACCTTCCAGTACTGATCATTTTTTAAGGATAATGCATGAGAGCTGAGAAATCAAAGAAACTGGATTAACAGCATTATCTCATAATATTCCACCTCTCTATAACTGTTCATTATGGTCTAAGACCCTTTCACACTGGGGTGGTTTGCAGGCGCTATTGCGCTAAAAATAGCGCCTGCAAACTGACCTGAAACAGCGGCTGCTCTTTCTCCAGTGTGAAAGCCCGAGGGCTTTCACACTGGAGCGGTGCGCTAGCAGGATGGTAAAAAAAAAGTCCTGCTAGCCGCATCTTTGGAGCAGTGAAGGAGCGGTGTGTATACCGCTCCTCCACCGCTCCTGCCCATTGAAAGCAATGGAACACCGCGGCTATACCGCCGGCATAGCGCCTCTGCAGAGGCGCTTTGCGGTGGTTTTTAACCCTTATCGGCCGCTAGCGGGGGGTAAAACCGCCACCGCTAGCGGCCGAATACCGACACAAAATTAGCTTTACCGCTACAGCCCCAGTGTGAAAGGGGCTTTAGACATGTCCGAAAACATTTATTGTAAATCCCTATGTAGCGCTACCCCCAGTTAAGAGAGCCGCTGGGGGGGGGGCGTGGCCTGACGCAGCATGTGAGCAGACGTTCCTCTCTGCAGCTCCAAGATCCCTCTGCACAATCCTTCGCAATCCTGCTAACCTGCCAAACCAATCGGCCCAAAACTTTCTCCAGACACCCAAGAGGGACCCTGCTACTCATCCACGGAAGAATTTTGGTGGATGGGAGGAAGAAAAGGGAGAAAACAGCCCCCGGTCAGGATGAATATTACCACTCGGTCCTCCCAAGATGGCCGCCGCTCCACCATGCTACATGTGCCTCTCTCATCTACACCGGAACTCTTCGGTGACGATCTGGACCCCTCACTACCACCATCCCCTGGGGCTTCAGCCCCTTCAATACCCCTGGCCCACCCCGCTCCGAGTGATGACGGTCTCGAGGAGGGGCCGGAACCGGAGCCCACCTTGCTGGATGTTCTCAAAATCCTGAAGGTAAATCATTCTGATATTATGGGGAAGGTGGAGGAACTAAAGCTGGACATTACTATAATGCGCCAGGACATGCATAAGGTCAGGGACCGGGTCGCTGAGACAGAACGCTGCATTAGTGACCTGGAAGACACTGTAGGCCCGGCCCTGCCTGTGCTGAAAACCCATGGCAACAGAATTCAATCGTTGGCAGATAAGATCGACGATTTGGAAAATCGTTTACGTAGGAATAACCTGCGCCTGGTGGGCCTCCCAGAACGGGTCGAGGGTGCAGACCCGGTATCCTTCCTTGAATGCTGGTTTACCCAGGAATTTGGCAAAGACTGCCTGTCCCCATGTTTTGTGATCGAACGGGCCCACAGGGTCCCTGGGAGACCGCTCCCTGCTGGAAACCCCCCTCGCACCATGGTTATCCGTCTCCTAAATTATAGGGACAGGGACGCTATCCTGAGGGCTGCCCGCATAAAGGGAAGCCTGAAAATCAACAACGCATCGGTCTCCCTCTACCCAGATTACTCCCCAGCAGTTCGTGCTGCGAGAGCCAAGTATCAACATGTTAAACAGAAGTTGAGAGAACAGACCATACAATACTCCATGCAATTTCCCGCAACGCTGAGAGTCGTCCACCAGGACCAAGTGCACTTTTTTCAGAACCCTGCTACTGCGCTTTCCTGGTATGAATCCCTGTCCAAACCCGGCCGCGCATCTGACCGACCACCTGCAACCTGATCGGGGTATCCCCCCCGCACAGGCTACAAAGCCACTTCATTTTCTTTTTCTCGCCCCAATCGGGGGCTCTTTGTGCCTATGGCAGGTACCTTATTCTACAGCTCGACAAGAGGCTATGGATCTTTAAGGGGAAGATTGGGATGCTGCAGTTGTTTTCCTTTTTCTTTCCCCTTTGGTTTTCTTTTTTTTTTTTTCTTTTTTTGTTCTCTGATCATTGACTGATCGAAATAGTTTGCTGACTTGCCTGTATTGGCCATGTTCCTAGTGTCTACTAGCAGTTTTGGGACAAAGCCGGCCCCTTGTTCTTGGGGTACGGCAGGGGTAGTAACGAAATCAATGTGGATTTCAACTGGTAATGTATGTGTAATGGTTTGTGTGTTTGCATGGATGGTGGTTGTGTGGATGTGTTCATGGGTACTCCTTTTCTCCTGCTCCCCCCCAGTGTTGGATTGCAGCCGCGCCGGTGACAAGTGTCTGATTTGTATTACCATATATGGGCCCCTTTTTAACCCCCCGCCATGTCTATAATCACATGCATCTCCTGGAATGTCCGGGGGTTAAATTCTAAATTTAAAAGAGCATCCTTATTTGAATTTCTCAAGCCACATAGGCCACAGATACTATGCCTACAGGAGACACATCTCCTAGGCTCCAAAATACTTGCTTTGAAAAAACACTGGGTGTCACAGGGGTATCATTCCACGTACTCAAATTATGCTAGGGGAGTCTCTGTCCTCATAAGGAAGGGACTCCCTTTCTCCTGTGACCAGGTAGTTATTGACCCAATGGGTCGGTACGTTTTTTTTACTGTGTAAAATCCACGCCACCCCATTGCTCTTGGTGGTGGTGTATGCCCCCCCCCCTGTCACGGCTGCAATCTTCACTGACTTAAGTTTACAGTTTTCTAAATTGCCGGGTCTGCCTACCCTTGTGCTGGGGGATTTCAATTCTGTCCTGGACCCAGGTCTGGACAGGTTGAGGCCCCTCCAATATGAATCCAAGCTATTTAGCCACTGGTGTGCCTCCTTTGGTTACGTCGACCTTTGGCGGCGTGGCCATCCACTGATAAAAGAATACTCCTGTCAATCCAGAACATATGGTACTCTTTCCAGGCTGGATTATGCCCTGGGAACCTCTGATATGGTCCCTTATGTTAAGTCGGTCGCATACATCTCGCAGACAATCTCAGACCATTCGGCCCTTAAGATAGAGTTGGTGATGGGTCACCGACCCTCTTTTCGGCAGTGGAGGCTCAGCCCTTGCTGGATCTCCACCCCCGAAATACAGGACCCGGTGGGACAGGACATGTCCCACTTTTGGGCGGATAATGAAGGATCTGCCTCCCCTGGCCCCACATGGGACGCCTTTAAGGCGACTGTGCGGGGTTCATACATCTCTAACACTACCAGACATAAAAAAAACCTCCAGGCCACTCTTTTAGCCCTAGAGTCCTCCTTGGAGATTGCGAGGGCCCAGTATTCTGCGTCCCCCACCCCGGACTCCCACGGGGTCCTGGTGGGGGCGCATAGGGCCCTGGACCTCCACAGGGTGGATGTAACGCAGAAACAACAGAGATATCTGATGGCCAGGCTGCTTGAACACAGTGGGAAAAATGGCAAGATGTTGGCATATCTCTCCCGCATGGACTGTGTTGATAGGACTATTCCGCAAATCCAGGTGCCGGATGGCTCCATCGCTTCAGACCCTAGGACCATTAATCTAACTTTTAAATCCTTCTATGAGGACCTATATTCGTCCCAGCCCTCTCCACCTGAATGGGAAACTATGGGTTTCTTCGAGTCTCTCCGGTTCCCTGTACTGGAGGACTCACACAGATCCATCTTAAATGAACCTTTGACGGTAGAAGAAATTACCACTGCCATATACTCACTCCCCCCGAACAAAACTCCTGGATTGGACGGTTTGCCCGCTGAATGGTACAAACACTATGCTGGGGACTTGGCACAGAGGTTGCACTCTCAGTTTGGGCAGGCAATGGAGGAGGGCGTTCTCCCCTCCTCCATGTGTGAGGCCCTGATTGTGGTGATCCCCAAGCCTGATAAAGATCCAACGCTATGTGGCTCATACCGTCCAATCTCCTTACTCAATAGCGATGTTAAGATACTGGCCAAGGTACTGGCAGTGAGACTACAAAAGATTATCCTACACCTTATCCATAGGGACCAAACTGGATTCATGCCTGGAAAGAGTACATATGACAACATTAGACGATTGTTCATACATATCCATAGAGCTGACACTGAGCATAAAAGTGGCCTGGTGTTGTCCCTGGATGTGATGAAGGCCTTTGATACTGTGAAATGGACCTTTTTGTGGGAAGTCATGCACCGAATGGGTTTTAGTCACCAATTTATAAAATGGGTTCGCCTGCTATATATCAATCCCAGGGCAAGAATATGTACTAACAAGGATGTATCGGATGTCTTTTCTTTACACAGGGGAACACGGCAGGGCTGCCCGCTCTCGCCACTCCTGTTCGCACTTGCCATAGAGCCTTTGGCTCTGGCGGTGCGACAGACGGCGTCGGTGGGCGGCATATGTTATGGTAATCTTACAGAGAAGATCTCATTATATGCTGATGACGCATTAATATACCTTGATGGCACAGAACAGTCCTTTAAATCTTTAATGGAAGTGGTGGAGGAGTTCGGGAGGGTCTCGGGACTAAAGGTGGGCTGGGACAAGTCTGTTGCTTTTCCCATAGGCCCCAAACAGGATTATACTTACTTATCTCACTCTAACCTGTCAGTCAGATCCACATTTAAATATTTGGGCATTCACATTAATGCAGACCTGGCCCTCTTTGAATCTCTTAACATTGCCCCAGTTGTTACACACATGGAGACCAGGTTGCAAACTTGGGCCTCATTACCTTTGAATTTGATAGGGCGGGTGAACATATTTAAAATGATATACCTACCTAAATTTTTATATGCCTTTAGGGCATCCCCTATTTTTCTCTACAAAAAGCTCTTCAAAAGAATAGACTCGTTATTATCCTCCTTCCAATGGCAGGGGACCAATCCCAGAATAGCGAAGGCTTCCCTCCAGGCCTCTAAGGGTGATGGGGGACTGGCCTGCCCCAACTTGCGACACTATTTTATAGCAGCCCAATTAACCTATGTCTATGAATGGTTCCAGGGGGCCTCCGCATCCTGCTCTACCTATCTACTGCAGGCACTTGCTGGCCTAGAGACCCCATTGGTAGATATTATGCATAGATCTTTACCAAAACGATGCTCCCGCGGCTCCCCGATAGAAGTGAGTTGGTTGGCCTGGCATGAAGGGAATAAGACGATTTCAGAATTGGGGGGGTCTCACCGAAAACCCCCCTATGGCATAACCCCAATCTTCTGGAGCTCATGGGTCACCCCGATGCATTGTGGTGGACACGGCTGGGCATTACCCACGCTGCCCACATTTTTCTCAATGGTGAATTTATCTCTTTTGAAGTCCTAAAAGCTACAAGTGGATTATCAAATAAATTCTATTTTAAATATCTTCTCATACGACACGCTGTCCGTGCGCAGTTTCATGGCCTGACTCTTGAGCTCGCTGAATCCCCGCTTGAGGCATTGATGTCGTGTTCTGGCATTACGAAATTAGCCACGACCATTTACTCCCGACTGCAGACGGGTGGGAGTTCTCCCTTCCGTGCTGCACAGCGGAAGTGGATGGTCGACATCCCTGGGCTTTCAGAGGAGGGGTGGGAGGAGGCCTCTGGGGCCTGTTTCTTGGATATTGTTGGGTCTAACGACCAATATATACAGTTCAAATTTATTCATCAACTGCATTACACGCCGGCCCGTCTGGCTCGCATGGGTTATGTTTCAGGGGCCCTCTGCCCTAGATGTAAGTGCACCAATGCTGGTTATGTACACATGTTTTGGTCCTGCCCGGCCCTCTTGGGGTTCTGGGTGGACCTATTCTCTTTTTTTGAAAACAATCTATGCCTAGTGACCCCCCACACTGTTGAAGTGGGGCTCCTGGGCATCCTTAATGACCACATACCCAGAACCCACGAACGGACCCTAGTCCGCTTGATACTCTTTTATGCCAGAAAACTGATATTACTACAATGGAAGTGTGAATCTGCTCCCAACATCCAACTGCTGTACCGCATGATAAACAAAGTCGTACCAACCTTTAAACTAATCTATAAAGGAAGGGCCTGTATACAGAAATTCTACAAGATCTGGCAACCTTGGCTGGATATAGACAGCTCCTTTTGGAAGGATACCCCTCTGTCTCAGCAGTAGTGGGCCCTGATTCAGCCCCTCCTGTTTGATGGGGGGGGGGAGAACTACCTCCTATCCTAAATAAAGAAGCTGGGGACATGAAACATATCCCACATAAATGTGGGGGGGGGAGTAGGAGGAGTGCCCCCACCCAGCTGTAGTTTCAGCTGGGGAAATGGGTGGAAGTGCTGGGTGAATGGGTATGAGTGTTGTGTGAGTGAATGCAAGCACTTAAGTATTACTGAATAAGGATAACCGAATGAGTCCTGTGAAAATCACAGTTAAATACTCTCGATACACCTTTGGTATTAGGGTTTTGTGTTTCTTTTTTTTTTTTCTTCTCCTCCGTTGAGGAACTGGGACACCTATGTGGCCATGTGGCCACAAGCTGTAGGCCTTATTAGGCTTGAATGTTATTTTGAGACTATATTGTTTATGCTCCCGCTTCACGGTGTAATACTGGTATATTGCTACTGAATACAAGAAAATAATGTGTAAGCGTGTATGTTGATATGCTCTGTAATTTTTCTCTGTTCAATGGAAAAATCAATAAACATAAATTTAAAAAAAATAAAAAAAGAGAGCCGCTGGATTTGTTTTCGGGCCCTGTGTACAGCACCACCAACCCCCGGCAATCTGCTCGACCCACCCTGGCACAGCTAGTCTAGGGGTTATATTTTTATCATAATCAATTGGTATTGTAAAGGCACCCTCTTTACAGTAAGACAACACACAAATGTTAAAGATTAAGTATAACAGTTTTACTTTGGTTGTAAAAAAAAGGCTTAAGCAGAATATAATACACACAACTGGCTTGCAGAGCCCTGCAGCAATCAATATAGCACACAATAATGGCGCTGCGCGGTAAACCACCACGCGTAGCTATTATGGTATACACGCCCTGTGGCGCACTAAACAATATCCTATCTCCCCTCCCTGGCCAGGCCTGACCTAGAATAAATCTCAGTCCTTCCTATAGGGATTTCTTCGCATCCAAACTTTCGATGGTGCACTTGATGAATAGTATTTGTAATCCACAAACTGGCAATCACTAAGAACACTATGCTGGGGGGACACTTCAACTCTGTCCTGCTACCGGTCCCCCAGTGGAACAACAAGCAAACGATCGGTGAGCCACGGCAGTCTATAGGCCTAGAAACGGTAAAGTCTATTTGATTGAGCAAGTGCTCGCTCACCACTCCGGGCGCGATCCCAGCCCGGGACTTCCACCTGCTGTGTCTCCGCACACAGCGTCTGCACCGATCGGGTCCCCGATCCAACTGATGTCCTCACTCGACCAGTCTGGTGCTACCCAGGCTCCGCAGCGGGGTGGAAGGCTCTTCGGAAGTTGCGCAAGGCCCCAGGCTTCAGGCCTTGCACTGCAGCAGATCCGCACAGGAAGAAGCTGTTGCTTGCAGCGCGGTGTCCAAAGAGACCGAGCTCCGCCTGGCCTCCTCCTTAAATAACCCCTCCCATGAGTCTCTGCGGTGGCCAACTGGGGTTCTGGGTAACGTAGTCCCGGGGCCTTAAAGGAGACCCCGCTACACCTATACAGTATCTGCACCTGCAGGTCATTGCTCTGTTATTATATGACCAATAGTTAACCATGATAATACAGCAGTGATTGATTATTTTGATAGATTTTTCCAAATAAGTAATTTTTTTTAACAATATTTAGTTACTGGTTTGAGCTCCCTTAGTTTTTTGCATTTCATTTAGCACTATTTTTGAGGAAAACTTGTCTAACGGTGGCCATACATGATTCAATAAAAAAATAAAAATAAAATATCCAACCAATCTGGGATTCAATCAAAACAATCAAATCTGCAAACAATCAAATAGTCATAACTCTCCCTCTGATCAATTTAGAATCAATTTCAGGCAAATCCAATTAAACTGATTCCATAGGCCAGGGCAGAAAATGACCGACCATTTTGCATTAATCAGCAGCACTGATATACTTTGTTCATGAGTACGATCATATTTAGATCGATCAGATTATGAGATCACATAGTGGAAACAGAGATGCGATCGATTTAGGATTGATGTTCATATCTGAACTATCAATCGAAATCCACTTCCTCATGTGTGGCATATTGATCGAATGGGTTTGTCGATCATAGACTAATTATTCCAATCGGACTAATAGTAACCAATTAGGCTTTTATTCCACACTACTTAAGCGGATGGAAAAATAAAATAAAATTTGATTAGTTCATATAAACAGCACACACAGCGTATCTAGTCTTATAAAAAATATGAAGAACAAAGTGATTAATGGACTAAAAATAAAATTAGAATCACTGTTATATTTTCATTTCTGCACGGCATGAATGATAGTTGAAAGCTTGGTTGCTTTGGGCAACAAGAAATGTTCTACATAGCAGACTTTTTATACATAAGCAGATGTTAGAAAATGTCCTTGTTATCCATGACAACCAGACAGCTTCCAGCTGTCATATCTGTAGCACATGTTTACATATGAATAAAGGATTCTGATTGGTTGCTATGGGAAACCATGGGTTTAATTTGTGCGCATCTACAGCAATCTGCAAAGAAACCAACCAGAAAACACTTTGCTAAAGTCACGTTGATACAAAACGCTCCCTTATTGGTTGTCTACTTCTGAGAAAAATCATTCTCTCAGGCATTTGATAAATGATGTCACATGATCCCCCTGGACCTGCATAGCATCCTAGAACCTAGTATATCATTATTGCAGGAGAATTATACTTTGACAGAAAACTATTGTGTTATTAAAATGGCAGAAGGACCGGACGTTACTCTTTCTGTTGATACGCATGAGTCTTCAGTCTCTGTACATACCAGTGATACGCCTGCACTGAACGACCATCAGGTGGTCGCCATAGAAGGTTTGTGATCAACCCGAGAAACCAAGATTGTCATGTCTGTCCAGCACTTTAGGCGCAGCTTCTCATATGGAGGATTTTGCTGAAGCCAGGCCTTCAGTCTCACAAACCACCTCAGACATGCTTTACCTGGTAGAACTGACAGGTTTTGACCATGGTGGTCTTGTTTCTAATGTGGAAGTTATGGAATTACCTCCAGTTACTGCATATGTTAATACATTGTACAGCTTTACAGTGCTTACAGGGGCACAACAATCAAATGTTTTAACCATATTATTATTATTATTGTTGATGTTGTTGCTATTATATTTATTGATGTTTAGGCCTCGTTCACATGGGGCAAATTAAAGCGTACGCCCATGGAGGGCCATGTTTAACTGCAAGGGGATGCACGTGCAGATGTTCGTACATCCCTGAGCAGGTAATCCCATTGATGTTAAGTGAGACTCAGTGACTGCATGGACACAGACACTGCTCCCAATCTGACATCCATGTTGGTGCACGGCCCTGAACGCTGACAGTGTGCGTTCAGGGCCGTGCCCCCACACCGATGTCAGATTGGGAGCAGTGTCTGTGTCCACGCAGCCACTGCGTCTCACTTGACATCAGTGGGGCTGCCTGCACGGGGATGCACTGAATACCTGTACATCCCATTGCAGGTAAAAACGGCCCTCCCTAGGGGTACACTATAGGCCTAAAATACATATATGGAGTTTTTTTTTTTTTTTCATTTTTAACCAACAGCTAATAACATAGTTACATAGTAGTAACATTTTATTCTTTTGTCAAATTAAGGGCTAAGAAACCGTTTGAGGCGGCAAACTGTATTTTCACATTCAGTATAACAGTTTTACTTTGGTTGTAAAAAAAAGGCTTAAGCAGAATATAATACACACAACTGGCTTGCAGAGCCCTGCAGCAATCAATATAGCACACAATAATGGCGCTGCGCGGTAAACCACCACGCGTAGCTATTATGGTATACACGCCCTGTGGCGCACTAAACAATATCCTATCTCCCCTCCCTGGCCAGGCCTGACCTAGAATAAATCTCAGTCCTTCCTATAGGGATTTCTTCGCATCCAAACTTTCGGTGGTGCACTTGATGAATAGTATTTGTAATCCACAAACTGGCAATCACTAAGAACACTATGCTGGGGGGACACTTCAACTCTTTCCTGCTACCGGTCCCCCAGTGGAACAACAAGCAAACGATCGGTGAGCCACGGCAGTCTATAGGCCTAGAAACGGTAAAGTCTATTTGATTGAGCAAGTGCTCGCTCACCACTCCGGGCGCGATCCCAGCCCGGGACTTCCACCTGCTGTGTCTCCGCACACAGCGTCTGCACCGATCGGGTCCCCGATCCAACTGATGTCCTCACTCGACCAGTCTGGTGCTACCCAGGCTCCGCAGAGGGGTGGAAGGCTCTTCGGAAGTTGCGCAAGGCCCCAGGCTTCAGGCCTTGCACTGCAGCAGATCCGCACAGGAAGAAGCTGTTGCTTGCAGCGCGGTGTCCAAAGAGACCGAGCTCCGCCTCGCCTCCTCCTTAAATAACCCCTCCCATGAGTCTCTGCGGTGGCCAACTGGGGTTCTGGGTAACGTAGTCCCGGGGCCTTAAAGGAGACCCCGCTACACCTATACAGTATCTGCACCTGCAGGTCATTGCTCTGTTATTATCTGACCAATAGTTAACCATGATAATACAGCAGTGATTGATTATTTTGATAGATTTTTCCAAATAAGTAATTTTTTTTAACAATATTTAGTTACTGGTTTGAGCTCCCTTAGTTTTTTGCATTTCATTTAGCACTATTTTTGAGGAAAACTTGTCTAACGGTGGCTATACATGATTCAATAAAAAAATAAAAATAAAATATCCAACCAATCTGGGATTCAATCAAAACGATCAAATCTGCAAACAATCAAATAGTCATAACTCTCCATCTGATCAATTTAGAATCAATTTCAGGCAAATCCAATTAAACTGATTCCATAGGCCAGGGCAGAAAATGACTGACCATTTTGCATTAATCAGCAGCACTGATATACTTTGTTCATTAGTACGATCATATTTAGATCGATCAGATTATGAGATCACATAGTGGAAACAGAGATGCGATCGATTTAGGATTGATGTTCATATCTGAACTATCAATCGAAATCCACTTCCTCATGTGTGGCATATTGCTCGAATGGGTTTGTCGATCATAGACTAATTATTCCAATCGGACTAATAGTAACCAATTAGGCTTTTATTCCACACTACTTAAGCGGATGGAAAAATAAAATAAAATTTGATTAGTTCATATAAACAGCACACACAGCGTATCTAGTCTTATAAAAAATATGAAGAACAAAGTGATTAATGGACTAAAAATAAAATTAGAATCACTGTTATATTTTCATTTCTGCACGGCATGAATGATAGTTGAAAGCTTGGTTGCTGTAACGCCGAGCGCTCCGGGTGTCCCATCCATCCCGGAGCGCCCGCGGCGTCTGTCCCCCTGCAGCGCTCCGGTCGGCCCCTCTGACCGTGAGCGCTGCTCTGATGCTGGCGGGGATGCGATCCATGCGGCGGCACCTGTCCGCCCGCGGATCGCATCCCATCCTGCTCACTGGCCTCCTCCTCCTGCTCCGTCCCGGCGCGCGCAGTCCCGCTGCTCTCCAGGGCGCGCGCGCGCCGGTCTTCTTAAATTTAAAGGGCCAGTGCACCATTGATTGGTGCCTGGTCCAATTACTGTGTACACACCCAAAACACTTAAAAACCCACTCCCCCTTCCTGTCCTTGCCGGATCTTGTTGCCTTAGTGCCCTGAGAAAGCGTTTTGTAGTTGCCTTGCCAGTGTATCTGACCTTCTGCCGTTGCCCCTGACTACGAACCATTGCCGCCTGCCCTGACCTTCCGCTACGTCTGACCTTGCCTCTGCCTAGTCCCTGTGTACCGTGCCTATCTCAGCTGCCAGAGAAGTCGAGCCGCTACTGGGGGACACGACCTGGTTGCTACCGCCGCAGCAAGTCCATCCCGCTTTGCGGCGGGCTCTGGTGAAAACCGGTAGCTGCTTAGAACCGGTCCTCCAGTGCGACCCGTGCCTTCGCCTCTCTGGCACAGAGGATCCACCTCCTGTGTCCTCACTAGCCACCAGCCCGGGCCCTGACAGTAGATCCGGCCATGGATCCCGCTGAGGTACCGCTGCCAAATCTCGCTGACCTCACTACCGTGGTTGCCCAGCAGTCGCAACAGATCGTCCAACAAGGACAGCAGCTGTCGCAGTTGACCGCCATGGTCCAGCAGCTTCTGCCGCCACAGCCTCCAGCATCTTCCCCTCTCCGAGCTGCCGCTACTACCTCGAGAATTCGCCTGTCTCTTCCGGAGAAATTTGACGGGGATTCTAGGATGTGCCGGGGATTCTTGTCCCAATGTTCCCTGCATCTTGAGATGATGTCTGACCAGTTTTCCACAGAATGGTCTAAAGTGGCATTCGTGGTCTCTCTGTTGTCTGGAAAGGCCTTGGCCTGGGCCACGCCACTCTGGGACCGCAACGACCCTGCTACAGCCACCGTTCAGTCCTTCTTTGCTGAGGTTCGCAGCGTTTTTGAGGAACCAGCCCGAGCCTCATCCGCTGAAACCGCTCTGCTTAACCTTGTCCAAGGAAACTCCTCTGTGGGCGAATATGCCATACAGTTCCGCACACTGGCCTCAGAGTTAGCCTGGAATGATGAGGCTCTCTGCGTGACCTTCAAGAAGGGTTTATCCGGCCACATCAAGGATTGTCTGGCCGCACGAGAGATACCCTCTTCCTTGACGGAACTCATCCATTTAGCTACCCGCATCGATATGCGCTACGTCGAAAGACGCCAAGAGCTTCGCCAGGAGAAAGATCTCGTTCGCACCAGGCGTTATCCGCGCCTGGCTCCTCTCTTTCTGAATCCAATGCATCCTGTTACCGTGCCTCCCGCCGAGGAGGCCATGCAGGTGGACCGGTCTCGCCTGACCCTACAAGAGAGGTCTCGCCGTAGGAACGAGAACTTATGCCTTTATTGTGCGAGCTCTGAACACTTCCTAAAAGACTGCCCTATTCGTCCTCCGCGTCAGGGAAATGCTCACACCTTGTGAACGTGGGAGAGGCGTTACTAGGTGTGAATTCTTCCTCTCCACGTCTGACTATTCCTGTGCGGATTTCTCCTTCTGCTGGCTCCCTCTTCCCTGTGGTGGCCTTCCTGGACTCTGGTTCTGCAGGAAACTTTATTGAAGCCTCTTTTATCAACAGGTTCAACATTCCTGTTACCCGTCTCATCAAACCCCTCTTCATTTCCTCTGTAAATGGAGAGAATTTGGATTGTACTGTGCGTTACCGCACCGAACCCCTGCTCATGTCCGTTGGTGTTCTTCACCACGAAAAGATTGAATTCTTTGTTTTGCCGAACTGTACTTCTGACATCCTTCTTGGCCTACCCTGGCTCCAGCGTCACACTCCTACCCTCGACTGGACCACTGGGGACATCAAATCCTGGGGTGACTCCTGTCACAAGCATTGCCTTAAGTCTGTACCGACCTGTCAAGTCCCCATCACTACTCCTTTGCCTGGCCTTCCAAAGGCCTATCAGGACTTTTCTGATGTCTTTTGCAAAAAACAGGCGGAGGTCTTACCACCACATAGACCCTACGACTGCCCCATTGACTTGCTCCCAGGTACTACACCACCCCGTGGCAGAATTTACCCTCTCTCCTCTCCTGAAACCAAGGCCATGACTGAATACATTCAGGAGAACCTCAAGAGAGGTTTTATTAGGAAATCATCTTCTCCAGCCGGAGCGGGGTTCTTCTTCGTGGCCAAGAAGGACGGATCTCTACGCCCTTGCATAGACTATCGTGGTCTCAATAAAATCACTATTAAAAATCGCTACCCTCTGCCTCTCATCTCGGAGCTCTTTGACCGTCTGCGCGGAGCAAAAGTTTTTTCTAAATTGGACCTCAGGGGTGCTTATAACCTCATCAGAATCCGTAAAGGAGATGAATAGAAAACCGCATTTAACACCAGAGATGGTCACTTTGAATATCTCGTCATGCCGTTCGGACTTTGCAACGCCCCGGCAGTCTTTCAAGATTTTGTCAACGAAATCTTCCGGGACCTACTGTATACCTGTGTGGTTGTCTATCTTGACGACATCCTAATCTTCTCTGCCAACCTTGAGGAACATCGGCTCCATGTCCGTCAAGTGCTCCAGCGCCTCCGCGTAAATCATCTTTACGCTAAATTTGAAAAATGCCTTTTTGAGCGCAGCAGTCTTCCTTTCCTAGGTTATCTGGTCTCTGGACAAGGTCTTCAAATGGACCCTGACAAACTCTCCGCAGTCTTGGGTTGGCCACGCCCCTCTGGACTTCGTGCTATCCAACGCTTCCTTGGATTCGCCAACTACTATCGTCAGTTCATACCCCACTTCTCCACCATCGTTGCTCCTATAGGGGCACTGACCAAAAAAGACGCGAATCCTAGGTCCTGGCCGCCTCAAGCGGAGGAAGCCTTTACTCGCCTTAAGACCGCCTTCTCCTCTGCACCTGTTCTGTCTCGGCCAGATCCTCTAAAGCCGTTCTTCCTTGAAGTTGACGCCTCCTCGGTAGGAGCCGGAGCTGTGCTTCTTCAAAAAAACGCTAAAGGGAAAAACGTCACTTGTGGTTTTTTCTCTAAAACTTTCTCCCCTCCGGAAAAAAACTATTCCATAGGTGACCGTGAACTGTTGGCCATCAAGTTGGCATTAGAAGAGTGGAGACATCTCCTGGAAGGATCCCTTCACCCTATCTCCATCTACACTGACCATAAAAATTTGTCCTACCTTCAGTCCGCTCAGCGCTTAAATCCTCGCCAGGCCAGGTGGTCATTGTTCTTTGCCCGCTTCAACTTCCAGATCCATTTTCGGCCCGCAAACAAAAATGTCAGGGCTGATGCCTTGTCCCGTTTCTCCGATACCTCTGAAACCGAGACTCCTCCTCAACACATCGTACCCCCTGAGTGTCTGATTTCCTCTGCTCCCGCTTCTCTCGTGCCAATTCCTCCAGGAAAGACTTTCGTTCCTCCACGCCTTCGGCTTCAGATACTCAAGTGGGGCCATTCCTCCCATCTAGCCGGTCACGCTGGGATCAAAAAATCCATACAATTGATGGCCAGACACTATTGGTGGCCTACCCAGGAGAAAGATGTGACTGACTTTGTACGGGCCTGCACTATCTGTGCACGTGACAAGACTCCTCGCCAGAACCCTGCAGGTCTTCTCCTTCCCCTACCTGTGCCTGAACAACCATGGTCCCACATCGCCATGGATTTCATCACGGACCTCCCTTTGTCTCGTAGTAACACTGTCATCTGGGTGGTCGTTGACCGCTTTTCTAAAATGGCTCATTTTGTCCCGCTCCCTGGTCTTCCTACTGCACCTCAGTTGGCGAAGCATTTTTTTCTTCAAATTTTCCGCCTCCATGGGCTGCCCTCACATATCGTCTCGGATAGAGGCGTTCAATTCATCTCAAAATTTTGGAGAGCTCTCTGTACTCAACTAAAGATTAAGTTGAATTTTTCTTCCGCTTATCACCCGCAGTCCAATGGACAGGTGGAGAGAGTTAACCAGGTCCTTGGCGACTACCTACGACATTTTGTCTCCACCCGTCAAGACGATTGGGTCGACCTATTGCCCTGGGCAGAATTCTCATACAATTTCAAGAACTCTGAATCTTCCTCTAAGTCGCCTTTCTTTGTGGTCTACGGCCGTCACCCATTGCCCCCCTCCCCATTCCCACGTCTTCTGGAGTTCCGGCCGTGGATGAATTAACTCAGGACTTTGCCTCTATCTGGAAAGAGACTCAAAAGTCGCTCTCACTGGCCTCTGCCCGCATGAAGAGACATGCAGATAAAAAAAGAAGAATCCCTCCTGTCTATGCCCCTGGTGACAAAGTGTGGCTCTCCTCCAAATATGTTCGGTTTCGGGTACCTAGCTACAAGCTGGGCCCTCGTTACCTCGGGCCATTTAAAATCAAAAACCAAATCAATTCTGTTTCTTACAAGCTCCACCTTCCTCCTTCTCTTCGTATTCCCAACTCTTTTCATGTGTCTCTTCTTAAACCCCTCATTCTTAACCGATTTTCCCCTAAGGTCACTGCTCCTGCTCCTGTCTCTGGTTCTTCTGATGTCTTCTCGGTGAAAGAGATCCTCGCCTCCAAGGTCATCCGAGGTAAAATATGTTTTTTAGTTGATTGGGAGAACTGTGGTCCTGAGGAAAGATCCTGGGAACCTGAGGCCAACATTTTAGATAAAGAGCTCATCCGTAGATTCTTGGGTTCCAAGAAGAGGGGGAGACCTAAGGGGGGGGTACTGTAACGCCGAGGGCTCCGGGTGTCCCATCCATCCCGGAGCGCCCGCGGCGTCTGTCCCCCTGCAGCGCTCCGGTCGGCCCCTCTGACCGTGAGCGCTGCTCTGATGCTGGCGGGGATGCGATCCATGCGGCGGCACCTGTCCGCCCGCGGATCGCATCCCATCTTGCTCACCGGCCTCCTCCTCCTGCTCCGTCCCGGCGTGCGCGGTCCCGCTGCTCTCCAGGGCGCGCGCGCGCCGGTCTTCTTAAATTTAAAGGGCCAGTGCACCATTGATTGGTGCCTGGTCCAATTACTGTGTACACACCCAAAACACTTAAAAACCCACTCCCCCTTCCTGTCCTTGCCGGATCTTGTTGCCTTAGTGCCCTGAGAAAGCGTTTTGTAGTTGCCTTGCCAGTGTATCTGACCTTCTGCCGTTGCTCCTGACTACGAACCATTGCCGCCTGCCCTGACCTTCCACTACGTCTGACCTTGCCTCTGCCTAGTCCCTGTGTACCGTGCCTATCTCAGCTGCCATAGAAGTCGAGCCGCTACTGGGGGACACGACCTGGTTGCTACCGCCGCAGCAAGTCCATCCCGCTTTGCGGCGGTATCTGGTGAAAACCGGTAGCTGCTTAGAACCGGTCCTCCAGTGCGACCCGTGCCTTCGCCTCTCTGGCACAGAGGATCCACCTCCTGTGTCCTCACTAGCCACCAGTCCGGGCCCTGACAGTTGCTTTGGGCAACAAGAAATGTTTTACATAGCAGACTTTTTATACATAAGCAGACGTTAGAAAATGTCCTTGTTATCCATGACAACCAGACAGCTTCCAGCTGTCATATCTGTAGCACATGTTTACATATGAATAATGGATTCTGATTGGTTGCTATGGGAAACCATGGGTTTAATTTGTGCGCATCTACAGCAATCTGCAAAGCAAGCAACCAGAAAACACTTTGCTAATGTCACGTTGATACAAAACGCTCCCTTATTGGTTGTCTACTTCTGAGAAAAATCATTCTCTCAGGCATTTGATAAATGATGTCACATGATCCCCCTGGACCTGCATAGCATCCTAGAACCTAGTATATCATTATTGCAGGAGAATTATACTTTGACAGAAAACTATTGTGTTATTAAAATGGCAGAAGGACCGGACGTTACTCTTTCTGTTGATACGCATGAGTCTTCAGTCTCTGTACATACCAGTGATACGCCTGCACTGAACGACCATCAGGTGGTCGCCATAGAAGGTTTGTGATCAACCCAAGAAACCAAGATTGTCATTTCTGTCCAGCACTTTAGGCGCAGCTTCTCATATGGAGGATTTTGCTGAAGCCAGGCCTTCAGTCTCACAAACCACCTCAGACATGCTTTACCTGGTAGAACTGACAGGTTTTGACCATGGTGGTCTTGTTTCTAATGTGGAAGTTATAGAATTACCTCCAGTTACTGCATATGTTAATACATTGTACAGCTTTACAGTGCTTACAGGGGCACAACAATCAAATGTTTTAACCATATTATTATTATTATTGTTGATGTTGTTGCTATTATATTTATTGATGTTTAGGCCTCTTTCACATGGGGCAAATTAAAGCGTACGCCCATGGAGGGCCATGTTTACCTGCAAGGGGATGCACGTGCAGATGTTCGTACATCCCTGAGCAGGTAATCCCATTGATGTTAAGTGAGACTCAGTGACTGCATGGACACAGACACTGCTCCCAATCTGACATCCATGTTGGTGCACGGCCCTGAATGCTGACAGTGTGCGTTCAGGGCCGTGCCCCCACACCGATGTCAGATTGGGAGCAGTGTCTGTGTCCACGCAGCCACTGCATCTCACTTGACATCAGTGGGGCTGCCTGCACGGGGATGCACTGAATACCTGTACATCCCATTGCAGGTAAAAACGGCCCTCCCTAGGGGTACACTATAGGCCTAAAATACATATATGGATTTTTTTTTTTTTAACCAACAGCTAATAACATAGTTACATAGTAGTAACATTTTATTCTTTTGTCAAATTAAGGGCTAAGAAACCGTTTGAGGCGGCAAACTGTATTTTCACCACAGTTTATGCGGCCATCCAACATTGCTGGGCTTGACCCTGCTCTGGAAAGACAGATCGAGAATGAGAAAAAACAAGGTGAGCAATACTTCTCCAGTGACTATCAACTACTTCAACTTCAATTTTAAATCCGTACAGAGCTTTCGTCTGTAGAGGCGTACTCACAATGTCCGTGCAGCTCTTGGTAAGGAGGGGCTTCTGTCTGTGTGGATGATGCCTCATCCTCTTCCTCCTGGCCCCCGGTTTCCTCCAGTCCTGGGGTGGTCGGTGCAGGGTCAGAGTGCCGGGAAGGCGTAGCAGCACACTGACAGGCACATGCAGGACTCAGAAGAAGCGGCGGTGGTTGGAAGTCCGGGCTGTGGGGCGGGTTAAATGGACGGACAGCATGACGCACATGGACCTCGTGTGTGGGGAGTGGCGTGTAATGGAAAAGATGCCTCGTGAGTTGCCTGCCTTCCTCCTTCCCCCCAGTCTCCGTACGTTCACAATCCCTGGGATCATCATGAATAGTCTTCAGTGTTCATTTACTCACTGCTGTGTCAGTGTCACCGCTGGAGCCTAAGCCGGGACTGCACCGCAACTTCTTCCTCATAGCGAAGCGGAAGATCTCACAGTCTCCTAGACTGCACAGCGCAGGAGAAGAGCTGCAGGTAACCTGCCGCCTGCCGCTGCCCCCCTCTAAATTTTGCGCACGGGGCGACCGCCCCCTGGCCCCCCCTACGCTACGCCACTGCTCCAAACAGCATTGATCCTTTCTCACAGATTCTCTCATACAACAGTTATACCAGTGCTAGCAAAGCACCCTAAAGAGAAACTGTGCTTCCCTTTTATTTAATTTATTTAACTGAGTTGTTAAAAAAAACATGTAAACTTTCCCAGCGAGTCCAGCGTTGTCTAGTGTCAGCTGCTGATGCGTCTCAGCACTCTGGGTCCCATGTCTCCATCTTCTCTTCTGACATTAGGAGGCGGTTTGTCTTTTCAGGATGATTGAGGCGACCCCCTTGTGACACATGGAGGCGCATGTGCAGTGCAGCAGGGATTGACCTGAAGCTTCCTAGTCTGAGTGACATCAGTATTCCAGGAGGCTTCAGGGAGGAGGGGATGTCAATCTCACCTAGATGAGAAACCCAGAAGTGCAGAGCAGGGACCTACGTCATAACATTATCCTAAAACCTAGTGCCTGAGGCCTTTATAATTGTGATGTTAGGATGAAAGATGTGTCCACTTCAAGCAATAAATCACATTGAGACTTATTTATAAAACAAGAACTGTCTGCAGTGACCCAATGCCCATATTAATAAACTGTGTTCAAGATGTATTTTTTCCTAGAGCAGGTAGAGAATGGGGCATTGCAAATCAGTTTCTATTTCGTGAATTGTACCTGTTCAGTTGATATTATCCAGCATTTTGGAATATGGTCTATTATGAAAACAGTGAAACGTGTCTACTACAGAGCTCATTTACAGACACAGAAGATATGTGGTTCCTGTAGTAACCAATGAGATTCACTGTGCAGTTTAGTGCAGCTTAGAAAATGAAAGCTGGATTCTTAGCAATACCATACCAGGTCACATGTGTTAGATTTTGAAGCACCTCAAGTGCATGTAACTCGTGGGCTGCGGTCTGTTTGGCTATAAAACGAGCCTGTCATGGCAGTCTGCCACGGACCGCAATTAAAATGTATGGGACTGGATCCACTAACATGGCCTCATGGTGAAGGCCATATTTCTGAAATAGCACAGTGCAGGATAAAGTGATTGCTATAAAGTGCTTGTTCGTACTAAGTTTATTACTCTCTGTTAGGTCCCAGCATCACCAAGGCTCTGTTTATAAGGCTCTATACTTTTTTAGTATAAGTGTTCAAAATATATCCCACCCATCAGAATGCATGGTTTATAGTGGCTAATAATTCTCCATAAATGTGTTTTGTCAATATTTTTCTATTCTGTTTGTAATATTTTTTTATTATTGTTAATTTAGCTCTGTTTTTTATCAATCAGAAAGAGAAAAGCTAATTGCAGAACTAGTGGAACAGTCTAACAGTGAAATAGCTAACAAAACTCGGAAATTTCCAACTTGTCTGAATGAAAAACGAAACCTAAGGTAATAGTTGCATTATATGTAATATATAATACAGTAAAGCCCTGTAAACACAACCGGTTTTCCCGGCAGGGTCTTTTGTGTGGCCGTGTGTATACACGGCTTTTCAAGGCAAGCTTGGCAGGAATCCTGTCAGGAAAACCCAACGGTTTTCAAACAGACGGGATTCCCGGCCCAGTGTACAGAGCTTATGAGAAGTAGTCACATTTCTATTTTTTTTTTTTATTAGTGTTGTACAGTGTCCCAACTTCCTACGTGCTGTGAAAGGCTTGCTACATAGTTGGATAGGAGGTCCAATCCCCCTTATGCACTACCTTTCAACAATGCAGCTAACAAGGAGCTGGCCCATTGCTTGACTCCAAGCACTTTCCCAAGTCAAGCGCCAGCAAGTTGGAATGCAGATGGATGGAGGGTCCCCTTGAATTTCTCTGGCTGGGGCTTATCTTGGGAAAGTGCTTGGAGCCAGATACAATAGCGCCATCTCCTTGCTAGCTGCGTTGCTGAACAGCTGTGGGGGAGGGAGGTGTCCTGTCCAGCCAAGAAGCTACCCCTCCACAGCATGTTTAGAAGATGGGCCAAAATACTACATGTACTTTGTCCCCTGGGACACTAATAAAAAAATGAAATGAGACTTCTTCTCTAAGGTCAGTGTAATTTTTTTACTCAGGAACTAACTGGTTTAAAACTTGTATCCTGCTGTAACTTCCCTGGAAATAAAGAGAAACTAGTACATATAAACTAACTTTGTTTTATAACATCTGCTCTATCTTTTTCTCCTCTTGGCTCCTGAGACAAGCCATGTCCTTATTCTCTTCCTTCCTCTTTCCATAGCCATAATCATAAAAATTTATTGTACAACAACCACTGCACGTTTTTAGAACCATCGTCCATTTAAAAGGTCACATGGTAACCAGATTGTGCCTGCACAATGTCTCCACACAGTTGCATAAGACAGTGCTCTGACGGCTTGTGTAAAACCGATTTCAGTATAAAAAGCCACAAGCTTATGTTCAGTTTTAAGGCAATTCTGGGAGCAAGTGTTTCGGGCGATCTCCAAGCTACTAGACTCCTTGATCCCCTTCATAGCCCAACCTGCTCACCTAAATCTCAAACCTCCAGGTCTTACAAAAAGGAGCATTAAGCTACTCCTTCACATCTCAACGGCAGCTAAACAAATGAGAGCTATCCCTGAAGGAGCCACTTGATAATTTCAGGTTCTGCGTTCTGCCCCTCCAACCCCAAGAAAAGTCTCAGCCCCTCTGGCACACCTGATTAAACAAATTTTACTGCAGTCGCAAGATAATAGGACACCAGACTGTAGCGAGAGATTTTGCAATAAAGAAGACATTAATAACCTGAAAAGGGTAGTTCCCTGTAGTAAACTCTGATACTAAGCAACTAGACACATAATAAATATACAACGTAATTAAATCACAGTTTAAACAACCCACAGGCCCTGAAGTAGCCTATTTGCTCAGGTATGAAAGGGAGAAAAAATGACTTATGTCAATCTACCTCCTTAAAATCCTGAGATCACGGGCCCAGAACATAAATGTACAATGCAGTCAACAACAATATGCAACTTTAAACTGTACACTTTTTAAATGAGAGTTCTCCCTTAATACAGTATGTACCAATATTTTGCACTGAGTCCTTAGAGTTGTAGAAGACGAAATGTGGGAGTCCTTATAGTGGAGATATCCAGTATCTTCAGCTAGTTCAACAAGGGCCCAAATAGATATCCTGGCAATAAGGGCCAGTAACAGAGTATAATGCCGCGTACACACGATCATTATTCACGGCGGTTAAAAAACCGCCGTGAATAATGACAGGAAAAACGAGGGAACCGCTTCGTTCCCTACACACGGACGTTTTTCCCGTCATTTTTTCTCTTGACGAGAAAAACGACCGTCTGTGGGCTCCGCGGCAGTGTCTCCCTATGGGAAAACTGCCGCGGAAAAAAATGCTGGAAAAAACGATGAGAAAATTTAGAACATGTTCTAATTTTTCTCGTCGTTTTTTATGCCGTTTTTCTCAACGAGAAAAACGACATAAAGCCCACAGACGATTGTTTTTCTCGCGAAAAAAAAAATGCCGTTTTTCTCGTCGAGAAAAGCGGTCGTGTGTACGCGGCATAAGGCCTTGTACACACGGCCGAGATTCTCGTTGAAAAAAACATGTCGTTTTTTTCGACGAGATTCTTGGACAAGAAACTTGTCCCGGCCGAGTGTACACACGCTCGTTTCAAAGAACCCGCGGTTCTTTGAATGGAGCGTACGCGGTGACGTCATCGACTACGACGAGCATGCGCTCGTCACATTCGATGCCGTCGCCGCCATCTTGGTATACCCTACGTATGCCTATGAAGCTACCGCGCATGCGTCGAATTCATTTCGAACATGCGCGGGCTTCCAGGCGGACAGGTAAGTGTACACACACTCACTTTTCTCGTCGAGAAACATGCCGAGGAGAATCTCGACGAGAAAATAGAGAGCAGGTTCTCTATTTTCTCGTCGAGGTTTCTTGTCGGTTTTCTCGACGAGAAACCCGATAGCCGCGTACACACGACCGATTTACTCGGCAAGACCTCTCTGCCAGCAAGTTTCTTGCTGGTTCTTGCCGAGAAAATCGGCCGTGTGTACGAGGCCTAACTTGTGTAAAGTGTCTCCTGTGAAGGCTCTGATGAGAAGATATAGTAAAGGTTTCTGTATGCAGTGTCTCTTTTAGTGTACAGTATGTGCTCAAGGTGGCCTTATGCCCCATACACACGATCATTTTTCATGCCGTTAAAAATGCCATTAAAAAAAATGGCCATTAAAAATGATCGTGTGTATGCTCCAGAGCATTTTTAACGACGTGAAAAAACGGGCATTAAAAATTTCGAACATGCTCTCTTTTTTCACGTCGTTTTTCATGTCGTTTTTTTTAACGACGTGAAAAACGATAGTGTGTATGCTTTAACGACGTGAAAAAAAATGCGCATGCTCAGAATCAAGTATGAGACGGGGGCGCTCGTTCTGGTAAAACTAGCGTTCGTAATGGAGATAGCACATTCGTCATGCTGTAACGGACTGAAAAGCACTAGACTGAAAAGAGCGAATCGTCTCTCAACAAACTTTACCAACATGAAGGGTGGCGCCATTCGAACGGAACTTCCCCTTTATACGTGGTGTACGTCACTGCGCTTTTCTTGAACATTTTTTAAAATGATGGTGTGTACGCAAGACAGGCTTGAGAGGAAACAAGAAAAAAAATGACGAGAAAAACGTCAGTTTTAAAAATGACATTAAAAATGATCGTGTGTATGGGGCATAACACCCGCTCACCAATTCTGAAGATACAGAAGCCTAAAAGGATTGGATGTCCTGGAACAGGCTCTTGAAGGATGAGGACTGGCAGATGACGGGCCTGCGACAGGTAATTTGTGTCCGACCATGTATCTTGCTTCCTGGAAGGGCCACCACCTTGCTCATCCTCGATGTTTCGCCCAGCAGGTAAAAGGGAAGCACTCCTTTGGCCTCCTCAAGCTCGCCCTGATAACCTTGTGGTCACCTAGTCTGCCCCTGGCTCCTCATGGTATCTCTCTTTTCCAGCTCACACCCTCTTCTTCTCCCTAGAGCCTACTTGCTGGGGCTTGTAGTTTCCTCCCCAGGCTTGGAGAAAGAGCCCCCTATCTTTGGGACTACATGTCCCATGGTGCTTCGCTCCCCCTGTTGCAGAAAATGAACCAGGGAACACATTCTGATCTGCCCCACTCTTCTGTGGCAGTGTGCAGAGGAGAGGGAGGGGGAGAAAAGCCAGCAGCGACTGCTGTCTCCCTTCATCCCAGTGCCGCTGCGTGTGTGTTCTTATGTGGCAGACAAAGCGGGGGGGGGGGATCGGCACACAAACAATTGCTAAAGCCTGGAAATTTCCTACCCTCACCTTGGTTGAAGCTAAAACAAGAATAAATTCTGTGATGTTGCATGAAAAGATTTAAGTAAAATTGACTGATAGAATGGATAAGTTCTAGTCTAACTGCCAGCCATGGAGCTCTAAGTTTCTTCCTAAGGGTTTCGATCTATACCTTCTGGAGCTTTGGGGGTAATGTGTCCATTGACAATACCTATTGCGTAGAGTGTCCATTGGCAATACCTATTTTGTAACTGTCCTGCTTATACCCCTTACCCCTCACACACACTTTTCATTTACCCTAAGTAGGCTTAGTGTGATCATTTCTACATTCCTACATTCCCTTCTTTGTCCCTACCCTTTCGCTAGCTCTAAACATGAATTTGCATCACAGTTATCCATTCTCCTAGCACAAACAGTCTCATATCTCCTTTCCTCTATATCATACTTTTTCTATACCCTGTGTTCAGAATTAGATTGAATATGGAACCCATTATTTCTCTTCTACTTTTATTCATCATTTCAAATTCCTCATAAATTGTAATATGTTTTATGTTATGTTTATTATCTACTACCCCTATTTGACAAATTCAAATTGTTGCTAATTTATATGCAAAACTAATAAACAGAATGAATACGTTAATATATTCCTCTATCAGCCATTGAGAGACACAGTAACAGGATATAAGGGTTGTATAATGTGACCTAAATGGGAATGGACTGTAGGTCCGCCCTATAACCCCTCCCACATCATACATGCCCCCTGTCCTTCTCTAGCTCTGTTTTGAGATGTGTATGACTTCTTCAATCAAGTAGCTGCTGGTAAATTAGTAGACTACAGTCTTATTTACACTAGTGTCCATTCTCTTGTAGGTGGTTCCAAATAACACATTGTCTTATACTCTGAGCATGTGTCTCTTAATGGACTTTGATAAAAGGATTTTACGGTAAACACAAAAATCCTATTAAGTACAATACTGCTGCAGAACAAATGCATTAATTGAGAAAACAGGATGCAAGAAATATGGAAAGGCTGGCTGTATATCTTATGATTACATTAAAAAGTAACTCTTTGCAGGAACCAAGTCATGAAAATAAAACAGAACTCTTCGAAAGATGCTTCTGAAATGAAGTGCTGTACTGGATGTCTTCGTAGTATTAAGTTGGTAAGTCTTCTTTATGTTACTATTTTCATCTCATTATGCTTATCTTTCATTTATAAGGCATTTAAAGGCATTTATAAGGTATCATCCATTCAATATATTACATAGAGTACACAATGTGAAAAATAATGCCTTTGCCTATTAGAACAAATGGAGGACAGCGCACAAGTGTAAATAAGTGCTCTGTGCAATTTCTGTAACACAAACATATAAATTTCACTCTTGACCCCCTTGGGTCACTCTCTGTACCCTCTGGTCACGCTCTGTCCCCTCATTACACTCTCTGCCCTCTCTGGTCACTCTATGCCCTCTCTGCTCACTCTCTGCCCCCTCTGGTCACTATTTGCCCTCTCTGATCACTCTCTGCCCTCTCTGATCACTCTCTGCCCTCTCTGATCACTCTCTGCCCCCTCTGGTCACTTTCTGCCCTCTCATTTCACTCTCTGCCCCCTCTTTTCACTCTCTGTCCCCTCATTTCACTCTCTGGTCACTCTCTGCCCCCTCTGGTCACTCTCTGCCCCCTCATTTTACTCCCTGCCCTCTCTGGTCACTCTCTGCCCTGCCCTCTCTGGTCACTCTTTTCCCTCTCTGGTCCCTTTCTGCCCCCTCATTTCACTCTCTGCCCTCTCAGGTCACTCTCTGCCCTCTCTAGTCACTTCCTGACTCCTCTGGTCACTCTCTGCCCTCTCTGGTCACTCTCTGCCCCCTCTGGTCACTCTCTGTCCTCTCTTTTCACTCTCTGTCCCCTCATTTCACTCTCTGGTCACTCTCTGCCCCCTCTGGTCACTCTCTGCCCCCTCATTTTACTCCCTGCCCTCTCTGGTCACTCTCTGCCCCCTCATTTCACTCTGCCCTCTCTGGTCACTCTTGTCCCTCTCTGGTCACTTTCTGCCCCCTCATTTCACTCTCTGCCCTCTCTGGTCACTCTCTGCCCTCTCTAGTCACTCCCTGTCTCCTCTGGTCACTCTCTGCCCTCTCTGGTCACTCTCTGCCCCCTTGCACTTGAAATTGCACTGAAAGTGCACTTGGAAGTGCAGTCGCTGTAAATCTGAGGGGAAGATCTGAAATGAGGGGACGCTCTGCTGATTTTATCATCCAACCATGTGCAAGCTAAAATGCTGTTTTTTTATTTTCCTTGCATGTCCCCCTCGGATCTACAGTGACTGCACTTCCAAGTGCACTTTGCACTTGTAGTTTGCACTTGTAGTGCAAAGTGGATTTGCCTTTCGTAAATAACCCCCAAAGTGCTTTGAAGAGAGATAATGAAACAGATATGTGTGCCCAGCTCAAATTTCATGAATCAGGTTTACATCCAGTTTAAAGTGATTCTAAAGCTTAAGGTTTTTTCACTTTAATGCATTCTATGAATTAAACCACTTGCCCCATATGGACATACCCATACATCATCTGGTTTAGTTGTTCTACCAGGATCATTGCTGCAGCTGCAGTCATGACCCTTGTATCTCTTTCTTCAGTAGGCAATGATGAATAATGTAACAAAAACCACTGCACAGAGCAAGTAAGTATGTATGACGTTTGTTATTTTATTTAAAAAAAGTAAGGCTTTACCATAGGCGTGCCCACGGGGTGTGCCGGGCACACCCTAATCATCCCTGCTGTGCCTGCAATGTATGTCCTCCTTGCTGTGTGTTACAGTCACTGGCACTGCCTGGGGTAATGTCTGGCCGCCGGCTGGCAAATACAGCTTATTGCTGCTAAATGCTGCGAGTGGGAGAAGGGAGCAGGGGGGGGAACTAGCGCGGAGTAACACCGCCAGGAGCCGCATAAGCCGATGCAGCTTCTATAGTTCCGGCTCTGCAGGTTACGCAGGCGCCGGCGGAGTGATCTAAATCTGCACTCCGCCCCCCCTCCGGCCCGTGGCGTACTAAGTAGGGGGCGGGCCGCACCAGGTGCCACACACTGGGGGGTGTCAGACCGGCGCCCCCCCCCTCCACCACTGAAGAGGACCACGCAGAGACAGCGGGCGGCATGGCGCGGTGACAGGCAGCCAGCGCTAGTTATGCTACTCCTGCTGCACTGTCCACACTGCACAGAGCTTGCAACTAGCACCAGGCAACTGACTGTCATGTGTCAAGCAGCGACACCCCCCTCCCCCTGCGCGCGGCTCTCATCTCTGACCCCCTCCCCCCCCCCCCAGCAGGAAGCTCTCCAGTCTCCACTCTGATGTGTGTAGTGTCCAGCAATCCCTCCACCTCTCCGCTCTGAGATCGTAAACTGCACACTTCTCCAGAGTCCCGCCCCTCCTGTGTTCTCGTCTGTGAAGGGGAGGTGGGCGGGAAGATTAAAAACAAGCAGCCACACTGACAAACTGCTGAATAAACCAGTGAGCCAGCCCCTGGGGACCATTCCAAGTGAGTGAGCATGTTCACTGACCAGACCCTGCTCTCTCTCTCTCCCCCCTCTCTCTGACCCCCCCCTCTCTCTCTCTCTCCCCCCTCCCTCTCTCTGACCCCTTCCTGACCTCTTTCTCTGACCCCCCTCTCTCTCTCTCTCTGACCCCTCCCTGACCTCTCTCGCTCTCTCTGACACCCCCCTCTCTCTGACACCCCCCCTCTCTCTGACACC
Source organism: Rana muscosa (assembly GCA_029206835.1). Classification (NCBI taxonomy): domain Eukaryota; kingdom Metazoa; phylum Chordata; class Amphibia; order Anura; family Ranidae; genus Rana; species Rana muscosa. Next base: position 48,742,932 of record CM055127.1, read on the forward strand.
CCCTCTCTCCCTGATTTCTCTCCCCCTGATCTATCTCTCTCTCCCTCTCCCTGACCTCTCTCTCTCTCTCTCTCTGACACCCCCCTCTCTCTGACACCCCCTCTCTCTGACACCCCCTCTCTCCCTGATCTCTCTCCCCCTGATCTATCTCTCTCTCTCCCTGACCTCTCTCTCTCTCTCTCTCTGACACCCCCCTCTCTCTGACACCCCGCTCTCTCTGACAACCCGCTCTCTCTCTCTCTCTCCCTGACCTCTCTCTCTCCCTGACCTCTCTCTCCCTGACCTCTCTCTCTCTCCCTCCCTGACCTCTCTCTCTCTCTGACCTCTCTCTCTCTCTGACACCCCCATCTCTCTGACACCCCCTCTCTCTCTGATCTCTCTCTCTCTCTCCCTGATCTCTCTCTCTCTCTCTCCCTGACCCCCTTGCACTCTCTCTCCCCCTGATATCTCTCTCTCTCCCTGATCTCTCTCTCTCTCTCTTTGACCCCCCTTGTGCTCTCTCTCCCCCTGATATCTCTCTCTCTCCCTGACCCCCTTGCGCTCTCTCTCTTCCCCCCTGATCTCTCTCTCTCTCTCTTCCCCCCCTGATCTCTCTCTCTTTCTCTCCCCCTGACCCCCTCACTCTCTCACTCTCTCTCTGACCCCCTCTCTCTCTCCCTCTTTTTCTCTCTCTCTTTCTCCTCGCCAACAACAGTCTGTTTATCTCCTGTTTTAACTCCTTCCTTTCCATCATCTGCCTATATATTGACGTATAACAGAATTACTTGATTAACTTTATTTATTAAAGTGGTATTAAAGAAAAGCAAAATATTTATGTAAAGAGGTCCTTAGGTTCAGGGAGCTGTGTAATGTAAAGGGGTCCAGAGGTGCAGTCTTATATAAAGGGGTGCAGTGTAATATAAAGGGGTCCAGAGGTGCAAGGGCTGTGTAATGTAAAGAGGTCCTTAGGTGTAAGATGCTGTGTAATGTAAAGGGGTCCAGAGGTGCAGTCTAATGTAAAGGGGTGCAGGGTGTAATGTAAAGGGGTCCAGAAGTGCAGGCTAATGTAAAGGGGTGCAGGGTGTAATGTAAAGGGGTCCAGAGGTGCAGTGTATATATATATATATATATATTAAAAAAAATTTCGCTGACAATATCTATGGCAGTGGCTGGTGCTCAAACATTTTTGGGGGGGGCGCAAACAAGCTGAAAAAAAACCACATCAATTGCAGCCACTGTGCCCATCAAACGCAGCTACTGTGCCCAATAATTGCCGCCACTGTGCCCATAAATAGCCGCCACTGTACCATCAAACGCAGCTACTGTACCATCAATTGCTGCCAGTGTGCCCATCATTTGCTGCCAGTGTTCCCATCAATTGCCGCTACTGTGCCCATCAATTGCTGCCAGTGTGCTTATCAATTGCTGCCAGTGTGCCCATCAATTGCTGACACTGTGCCCATCAATTGCCGACACTGTGCCCATCAAATGCTGCCAGTGTGCATCCCCCACCCGCCCGGTGTCCTGCACGCTCCTCAATGTCTTCTCCCATCCTCTCTTCCCTTCCTCTGCTATGATTGGACGCCTGATAGGCATCCAATCAGAGCGCCTGTCGTTTTAGCCAGTCAGGTGACAGGTGACAGGTAACAGATCCAAGCACCAAATTGGCTGAGAGGCGATTCAGTGTTAGGAAAGGGAATAATCATTCCCTTTCCTAACATAACGCTGAGTAAACTGCGAGCGCCCAGCATGGCGCCCGCTGTTCACCTTTTTGGATGCCTATTAGAGCCTACGCCTCTAATCAGGTGCTTCCAAAAAATACCCCACCACTGTAATTCAGGCTCCCGAAAAAGGGCCAGGCACCTGAATAGTCAGAAAAGTGGTAAGCACACTACAGATTATTATGGCTTCCTTAACACCTTCTGTGCGACGTCTTCTTCTCTAAAACATGTTGAGGAAGCCATAATAATCTGTAGTGTGCTAACCACTTTTCTGATGCCAGTTTGATGTCTAATTACATATTTCGGGGGCTTTTTTTCAGCAGGAATGCGGGAAAACACAGTTTCGGCACCTCAGCACTGAATGTATATGCCAAGTGGTGGCGGGATTTGATGGAGTGTCTATTGATGTTGCCTGATGGGGTCTCTATTATCACTGGGTGATCTATTGATGCTGGGGAAGTCTGTTACTGCTGGTGGGATCTATTGTTTCTGGGGGGTCATTTGTTGATGGGAGTATACTACTGTTGAGGGAGGGGACTTATGTTGTTGGCTGCTGGAGAATATATTGATACTGTATGCTGGGAGATCTATTGTTGCTGGGGGGTATTTTCTTGTGGGGTGATCTATTGTTGCTGGGGGTGATCTATTGTTAATGGGAGGGATCTATTGTTGCTGGGGGTGTCTATTGTTGCTGGGAGGGATCTATTGTTGCTTGTGAAGCTATAGTTGCCGTGAGGGATCTATTGTTGCTGGGGAGATGTCTTGTTCTTGGGGGATCTATTGTTGCTGAGAGAATTATTAACATTTATTTAAAGCAGTAAATACAATTCAGGATATTAAAAAATCCTACTTACCGTTCAGTTTTTTAAATTGCTTATTTGATTTAGAGATTTATTTAAAAGCTTTGTTTATGTTAAAAGATTATTTAATTAATAAGTTAAAAAAATTATGTTTGTTTACATTGATAAATGTTTTTTTAATAAAAATGTTTTAATACATTTTAAAATGTTTGGTAACATTTATTTATAAGCGTGTATGTGTGTGTGTGTATATCTCTATATCTATCTATCTATCTATCTATCTATCTATCTATCTATATATATATACATACACACATATACACACACAGATGCACGTGTTTTTGAGCTTTGATTTGAGGTGCACACCCTAATGCAATAGGCTGCGCACGCCTATGGGCTTTACAATCAATTTAAATAATGAATACTATAATAAAGAGTACGTTTTGACATGCACTTCCTAGTAAGAACCCATCGTAAATAGTGTGGGCTGATCAACAATGGTTTTGCAATTTTGAGAGGTCACCATGTTTACAGGCATACAACGCACAGGCTGATTCAGTGGTATAAGTGAAACGTTACTTCCAGGAACCATGCAACTGACAGAGCAGCTGTTTTGACATTACATTTGACTTCTTTAAAAAAAAAAAAAAAAAGGCTGAAATGTATTCTTTGAGTTTTGTGACTAATGTTTATTTTAGAACTAAGCTTATAGCCTAGAATTAGGGCTGGGGTTCTTCATGAAGTTCTTAGGAGAGGATTTGCCATAGGATAGGTGTACATTCATTTGTTTGCTCTCTTGTGTCAACTAAAATATTTTCATATATAGCTCACAATGCCCTTTCAGAGCGTTCCTTTTGATGCACAAAAATGTACTGGTCTTTCCAGGAAAACGCAAGAGTTTGTGGTAGACCAGGACCTTGCAAAGCCACTATTGTTCAGAATAGTTTAAAGTACATTTAAACCTTAACTGACATTTGGCTAAATGTGTCATTGCCATTTTTTAATCATGAAATATACTTTCACTTTTTTTTTTATCCTTTTTTGCTGCTTGTACTGCTGTTTTCCCCTGGCCTTTTCAGTCATTTCCTACATGCACTTGCTCCAGCTTTGGCTACACATCATTACTCTGGACTAGCTTTCTGATGGTGACACACTGAACCATGTTTGCACAATGTGTATCTGCATTGGCCACTTGCAATCACTACCAGGGGTGCAGGTGTCAGGGTGACCACAAAGGAGCATAACTGGGAGACAGTTTTCATTAATAGGTAATGTATTGTTTAATAAAAGCTGCATATTTAAAGAGATTAAAGACCCTTTTGAAATGTCAATAATATGTGAAACCTTATATATGATTTTAATGATCAACCTCTTGGCACCGACAGTATGCATATATATGCGGCCTCTCGGCGGGTGGGCGTTAATGCCAAGTGGGCGCATATATGTGGCCCTGTGTAAACAACTTACCATGCTCAGAGCGTGCTCCATGCAGGCTTAAAACACGGTAGCCGACGGGGATTGGTAAGCTCTCGATGCATACATGCGTTTAGGAGTTTCCGATCATGTGACCGCTGTGACAGCCAATCACAGTGTTCACACGACCCGAATGCCTGCCTCCGACTTTTAGAACTCTTAAAGGGCTGTAGGCTGTCAGCGTCTACATCTACAGTAAAGTACTGTATCAGCGTTTAATATTGTGTGATTATTTTGTTTCCATTGTACCACTTTAGCTCATCTATTTTCCTAATTTTTCTAATGTTTTTTCAATCAGTCCTTTCAGAGATTCAAGCAAGCCACCTTAGATGTTTTTGAAATATTAAAACTTTGGCATAGTACCTTGAAAATCATAGAAGGAAAATTTGGATCAAGTATTCTGTCATACTTTGTTTTCCTCAAATGGCTCCTGCTCTTCAACATCTTCTCATTTGTGGTGAACTTCAGTTTTATAACTATTCCGCAGTTTGTTGACATGCCACCCAACAACCTATCATTTTCTGGTCTGGAAATTCTTACGGGAGCTGTAAGTACAACGATGCTTTTCATAGACTTTTGTATTATTCATTGTTTGTATGGTATGTCCTTTTTCCATATGTTACCATGCAATGAAATGTTTTGCTGAATCGTGTTTCCTAGTCTGTGCCTCCTTTGGATAACATTTTTGTTAAGGAGAGTGTAGAGTGAGATAGACATTTTGCAAAAATGTTAAACACCCATGAACCCCATTAAGATCCACTGTACTAAAGTTTCAGATGTCTATATTGCCTAGGGTTTGTTTTCTTTTTTATATATAATTTGTATTTCTTTTTCATCAAAGTAGAGAGGGGATTGAGAAGAAAACCATGGGGGAGGAGAGGTAGAAGTAGTGTAATTAAGCCTATAGCAATGGAGCCCTATAAGTATAAGGTACAGACTGATAGGACCAGCCTAGTTGACTAACTAAACTTAAAGCTGAAGTCCATGTTTTTGTAAACTTTAAATAGTTCCTTTTAACCAAACTGGTCTAAACTAACTATTTACCTCACTATTAGCACAATAAGCATTTTTAGATTAGCAGCTGCGTGCGCTGTATGAACTGTTTGTAGCCTCAGATAACTTCTGGCAGTGGGACATGACAGGAACTGTGGCTGAGGCAGTTTTTGACATCATCTGGTTGCCGCTTTGCCTCAGCCAATCACAAGATGCTTTGTATTCATTCATAGAATACAAAGCTTGTTGTTAATGGCTCAGCAATGTTCAGCCTGATTCGACTTTGTTCTGGGAGCGGGACAGGAAGTTATCATCTCGCTGCCAGAACACAGCACTGTATAGTGTATTTAGCTGTAGCTACATACAGGTCTCAATGTGCACACAGCCAATGCATCTCTTGGTGAATTAAATACAGCAATTCATTTGGACCAGCTTGGTCCAAACAAACTATGTAACTTCACTAAAATATGGAAATCAGCTTTAAGCTGGCCCTACGTGGGTATTTTTTATTTATTTTTCATTCAGCCAGTGGCTGTAGGCACTGATCAAAAAAAGTTTTCCTACATTCAAATGATCGACCTCTGTCGAGCAGAAATTGCCACACACTGATCGAAACTGGGCCAGTCACTAGTGAGCTGACCAAATTTTCACCTGTCTATGGCCAGCTTTAGTTTAATACTACAAGAACCGACATCATAGCCACACAAGACACTCCCAGATGGGATAGAGACAGGGCCGCTGATAGGGCAGTGAAACCAGCCCTACTTTACCGGGGCCCCGCTCAGCAGGGGGGCCCGGACAACTTTATTCTTCAGCTTCCGTGAAACCACTTTGCCCAGGTGAAAGCATTAATAATGCTCCTAGGCTTGCTGTAACATAAGTCTATTTTACCTGGCCCCATCAGCACAGCAGAGGGGCCCAGGAGGTGATTAGTTGAAAGGGACTATTTTTTTAATTTCGGGTGCAGGCATCTAAAGCCGGCGCCGCACTTTTTTAAACTTCCTGCTGGCCGCGGCTGATGACAGCCAATCTCTGGCGGAGTGATTCTCCTTTCCTCCCTCAGTAACTGAGGAGGGCAGAGGACGGGCTATATCTGGGCGGCGGGAGATGAGCGAGAAGTGGTTGAGAGCGCAGGCAGCACAGATCCCGATGCACGGGCAGGCTCACGTTTCCTGGAAGATACAGAAACTCACAAACATACAGAGAGGCATACAACTTCTGTACTGTGTGATCATCATGATAATCATGATGATCACATAAGCACAGCGAGATGCTGTTAGGTCTTGTTTACTTTTGTGTTTGGGGGGGGCAGTAAAAATGTGCAGCTCAGCCACAGTTTTACCATATTCCAACTCACCTTTATGCTGCAAAGATACTACTGCCATGGTGCGGCAGTAGTGACGGGATGTTGTGTAAAACACCCTGCAGGTGTACTACAGAAGTAGTGCCTTTGCTGCATAAGGGGGAGTGGTTGGGGATGGTAAAACTGTGGCTCAGCTGCATATTTTTACTGCCCCCACCCAAACACAAAAGTAATCAAGACTTAACAGTTAGCATCTCACTGTGCACTGCCAATCATAAGTGGAGGCATTACCCACAGCCACACATATACATGGATAAATGTATACATGTGGTTGTGAAGCAGGGAATGTCTTGACCACTCATGATTGGCAGGGCACGACGGCGCCCTGTCAGGTAAGCTGTACAGGGCCCCATGATTTCTAACAGCAACCCTGGATAGAGACATTAATAAAAAACATTTACCTTACTTTCTGTGAGGCCCGGTTCACACAGGGGCGGCACGATTTTGGGGGCGACTCGGCGGCGCGATCTCAAGACGACTTGAGACGCCCAGGTTAAGGCTATTTGCATAATGACTTCTGTATAGAAGTCAATGCAAGTCGCCCTGAGTCGCTCCCAAAAGAAGTACAGGAACCTTTTTCTAAGTCGGAGCGACCTGAGTCGCTCCTATTAGAACGGTTCCATTTAACAGAGCGGGACGCGCCTTTTAGGCGACCGAGTCGCCTGACGAGTCGCCCCTATGTGAACCGGGCCTAACTCTGACCTTCAATGTTTTACATTAAACATGAATATGTCAGTGCATCCACCTTATAAATAGTGCCTGTTGCACTCTTTTTCATTATGCTCAAAAAAACAACTTTATTTAAAAAAAAAAAATGTACCTACTCTGGTTTTAGTGCAAGTAGGTGACTAGACAAACTGTAGCCCTCTTACTGCCAGAGTTCAGGACCCTAGATAGCATATACTAAACAGGACAAAAACTTAAACTGTACAGGGCAGCAACAATGAGAATGCAGCTTTATTGCCCTAGGTTCTTTGCATTACTGACCATCAGCAGTGTGGATTATAGAAAGTGTGTTGTCACTTCTTACAGTCCTTCTCTCCTGATAGTAGATGACAAGTGGAATCATATGCTGGCTTTATACATCTTTTGGAAACTGCAGTGGTGTGTCCCAGACTTTCTACTGGAGTTCTATCTAGCTGTTACAGCCATGGTTATGTCTCCCATGCCCCATCGCTCCCCTAATGGACATCCCCATGGCTAATGATTCACTTGCTCCTCCAGGCTAATATTTTTATTTACCCATTGTATATGTGATCTATTAAAATCTGATCCAAAGGCCCACTTACATGTTGATTACATGCAGTGTGCAGCAGACATTTCTAAAAAAAAAAGCACAGGCTGCAACATGCCATGTGTTGTAGGGCCAGGGCAGGAAGAGAGCACCAAACCTGCACAGCTCCCTTTTTGCATTGCTTTTACTGCGCATGTGCCATTCCTCCTGCTTTGTGCTTACACAGTTTCACAACCTTTCCCACCATCCTCCCACAGCCTGCACCAATGCTACCAAGCATTTCTGCAGAGAAAAGGCATGGGCTACCTACTGCTTTATAATACCAAGGTCACAGACCGCTATATAACCTCCCCTGCTCCTGTAGATGATTGCCACCGCTTCTGAGACCTGTAGTTTTACACATTTTCACTATATCGGATCATAGGTGCAGAGGGAGCAGGCCTTCTTGGCTTCCTATCCACTATAACATCTCTGGGATAGCTTGTAATGCCCCTGCCTAAGGGCCTAACACTGACGGTCTGTATTGTTCCCCCCTGCTAGAGTCCTCATGCTCTTTTGAGTTTACCCTAACATTCTCAAGTGTGACTTCCTTCTCTGTGTTCTCTAGCAAGGAGTTTTCTGCAACCATGTCTGACTTCATGGCTAAAATAACTACCATGATAGCCTATTTCAGCTTAACGTATTTTATTTTCCTGCAGAGTCTCTCTGCACCTACCTCTGTATGGTTGACTTTGAATGAGTTTGTGCATGAGGAGCCTTATTCTGCCGACATTACTCCTAGGCTGAAGGAAACAATTTCAGTCATTATGACAGAGTAGACACACACACCTAGAGCTGGAGCAGCCTGCGTCCAAATTCTCTAAGGTTACCAGTCTATGCTCCCTCAAAAGCCCCAAGCCTACCAAACCTTCCCAGTTCACTTGCTACTAAAATCATTTTGTATGAAGAGTGTTAAAATCCAGAATAAGCTATTTAGCATTACCCAAAAAAATAATCTTTATGGATCCAGCCATTTCTATCCTAACAAGACTCTGTTCCTGTGGAGGACATTCCAGTGTTTGAAAAACGTAATTCTTCCTAACAGGTGCTGCCTTGCAAGCAGTCATTGCTGTGATGTCCATCTGCCAGACCCTGGTTGTATGATCCAAGGATATGCCTAGAGATCCAGGTTCAACATTTACTGATCCTTTAGTTCTTCCACAATTGGAACTTATGCCTATTGCCCTGCACTACTGATACACTTGATATCTAGAATGGGCCTCATACAGAGGCAGCTCTAGGCTTTGTGAGGCCTTAGGCAAAACTTAGACATGAGGCCCCACTCACACCCATAATGGGGAAAATAATTCAAGCAATAAAAATGGCTGCAGAAAATGCACGGATCTAGCACACAGGTGATCAGCACCACTTCCAGGGCACCCTCCTCACCCATCAGACATATGCAGCCAATGCAAGAGGGGGGAGAGAGTTGTAGGTGATAAAGAGAGAGGGGTGATAGAGATCCAATGGCGCCGTCAATAGTATTGATCACAGACAAATTAGGCGGCCGCGAGGCCCCTGTGAGGGTGAGGCCTTAGGCGATCGCCTAATTTGCCTAATTAGAGAGCCGCCTCTGGCCCTCGTGTCTATACGTATGTGGAGGACCCTTTGGCTTAAATGCTGGTCTATGAAACATCAGTGCAAAAAATGCCTATTGTGCATGGGCTTACTATCAAAGGGCATAAGGAGGCGAAGCCTCAGACTGGAAAAATCTTCCAGTCTGAGGCTTAGAATAGTCCTTTTCATTTCTCCCAGTCCTCTAGGTCCAAGCCCAAGCCTAGGACTACCAAAGCCTGCAAGCAAGTCCTCCTAGCAACGAGGGGAGCCCCCCACTTCAAAGTGTGGGGCGTCTGTTAGCCTTTGCTACCACTTGAACCAAACACATCTTGGATGCATGGTGACAGCTAGAGTTTCAAACTCTACCTCCACCCTACTTTATGATGTCAAGCCTGTCACCATACCTGCAAGGATGAGCATACCTCCACAAATCTCTGGAAGAGGAGTCATAGCCAGGGTAAAAAGAGGTTTCATTGTTTCTACTGAAACCAATTTACTCTCCCCAATGCAAAAGGGGGCATTTGCCCAATTCTGGATCTAAAGGCATTCAACCTTTTCATTCAAATGCAAAAACTCCTTTGGACAGCAGAATAACCTTATTGTCTCAGAATTACCCATGTGTCCCCTAATGAACTCCAATAAAAGGAAATCCTGTTTTATTATTGTATATGATGCCTTACTGCATTACAGTATTAGATAATGAGCGTTAAATTATGCTTTTAAGAAAAGATTTTGTGGGTGGATGTTAAATCACTAGCGAGCTTCTAATGTTACAGACTTTACCAGTCTATCTTACTCTCATAAATGTAACCTCCATCTATACATTTAGGCTAAAATAGTTTCATTGTTTTTTGGGGAACTAGGAACCAGTGGCGGCTGGTGCTCAATTTTCTTGGGGGGGGAGGAGCCCACGGTCTCCCAGCCAGCCAATCAACTAACTCTCCCCCGACGCTCGCTCGATCACCACTTTCATACCCATCTCTCGATCGCCGCATCACTCAACTGTCGCCCGCCAGGCCCCTCACCAGCCCCTGCACTTACTCCATCCAGGTCTCTTCCCGAGTCCCAGTGGTCACTTCTTCTCCCGGCCAATCAGGACTTAGGACCCACGGCCAATCAGGTCTTAGGTCTCGGGGTCTCAGGATCTGCTTCCTGATTGGCCAGGAGGAGAAACAGGAAGACATTAGCGAATATTCATTCGTTAATGTCACACAACTGGGTGGGTTTAGGGCGCAAAGAGCCCACTCTTTTTGAAGCCAATTAGAGCCTCTGGCTCTAATCATGTGCTTCTAAAAGAAAAAACCCATTGGAATCCATGTGTACAGCGCCCTGCATGTAGATTAGGGGCCGGACGCATGGATAAGGGGGGGGGGTAACAGCGCCCCTGCACACTGCATAAGCAGTTGCCACTGCTAGGAACTTTGTGCTAGAGTGTGGACAGACAAAAATAAAGATTAGACATCGTGTCTTTGCTGCTTTGCTTGATCAGAAGGTGCAGGTGCATTTTGCACAGATATAAGACCCCACCAGGAATCATGTCTGCTTTCTGCGTTGATTAGAAAAACATTATGGTCACACTGCAGATGGATGTCACATGTGCCATATGGTATGACCAACAGGAAAGGGGCATTTATATCATTTTTAGGATGTATAGATACTGCAAATGTGTCTACATACAGTACATCTTATAGGTAAGATATCATTATATTTGACTTGTGCTATTTATTTTTTTTACATTTCAGGGCTATTTTGATAAAACTGTTCTGTATTATGGATTTTACACAAATGACACCATCAGAAAATATCAACATCTCGCACCTTACAATATGCAGCTTGCGTATTTTTTCACTATTGGATTGTATTTGGCTATCTGCTTCCTTATCCTGCTTTTCAGGTAAGATGTATAGCATCTGTACGGCTAAAAACACCATATTATACTGCCCATAAGGACCTTTTCTCTGACTTCCTATGTGCTAAATAATTATTATATTTAAAAAAAATTGACATGCAGTGGGATGAAACTTTAATTGGACTCAAAGGCTCATCACCTGGGTGACTTTTGTCTACAACTCTTCCTCCTAATATTAATTTCCTGACACAGCATGACAGCATATACGTATGGGAAGGCTCCGCCTCCCTGCCTAATTCAGGACCGGTTACACCAGGGATATGCAATTAGCGGACCTCCAGCTGTTGCCAAACTACAAGTCCCATGAGGCATAGCGAGACTCTGACAGCAGCAAGCATGACACCCAGAGGCAGAGGCATGATGGGACTTGTAGTTTTGCAACAGCTGGAGGTCCGCTAATTGCATATCCATGGGTTACACTATAAAAGTAGGTCTCCTCCCTTCCTGCAGTATTCTCTTTTTTTTGTTCCTCACTGCTACAGCCGGTTATGCTACTGCTAAAAAGCAGAATTTTTATTTTTCCCTCACCTTGCCGGATGCTTCTGGCCAAGCCGCACAGGTTCAAGCATCTCCTGTGACGAAGCTCCCCGCTGTAAAGGCAGACATGAACCATACCTCCCATCCTGCACGGATTCTGCGGATACCCGCACTGCCACTTACTTCCCGCATTCCCGCAGCATGACAGGACGGGAGAAGAAGAAGAAGGTAGGAAGGAAGATTTCACTCTGCGCCTCCCCGCTCAACAACTTTGAAGTTACGAATGGGAACCACAAACCCCCCCCCCCCCCGCTCAACAACTCTGTCCCGCAAATGCCTTTTTAAAAGTTGGGAGGTATGCATGAATGCCTATTTGGGGGAGACCCCACCCCCCCTCTCAAGATCCAGGAAGATATGGGGGTGAGGGCATCTGGTCTCTAGGGATTGCTCCTTTATCATGACGCCATGGATGGACATTCATTGGACTTTCTGTTTGGACATGAAGCATGCAGGTGGTAAGGACCACATGGTGCACAATTCCATTAAGTTACTGCTGCAAGTATGTGGTTAAAGTGGTTGTAAACCCACTTTTTCAAATTGCACCTACAGGTAAGCCTAGATTAAGGCTTACCTGTAGGTGCAAGAAATATCTCCTAAACCTACACGGTTTAGGAGATATTTACTAAAATGTCAAGCGCCGCTATCTACGGCGCATGCGCGCCGTAGACAACGGCGCATTTATGGGGTTAATACCATTCACATACTCGGCTACTTCCCAGCAATCGCTGGGTGTAGCCGAGTGGGACGCCTCCCGCGCGCATGCACAGAGTGACGTCTCCGCCGCTCCAGCCAATCACAGCGCCGGAGCGGCGCTGTGATTGGCTGGTGCGGCGATACCCGGAAGTAACATTCCGGCTATCGCCGCAGTGATGTCTGCGTCTGCAGTGAGGGACGAGGACGGCTTCGGGGGCCCCGATCTAAGGTAAGTGGAACATAATGAGCTATTATGCTAGTCATAATAGCTCATTATGCCTTTCTCTTGCAGGTGGGACAAAAAAAAAGTGGGTTTACAACCACTTTAACCTGCTAGTGCTAATTGTCAGATGACTAATAACTTGCACTGCTTGTCTGTGATTACATTAACTATACAGTGTGAATGACTGTTATGTGTTTATTTCTATGCATTTACATGCTGACCTTGGTGCTAAAATAAAAGTCAGAATCTGTTTAGTCACATTCCTTAGTACTTATCTGTTAGCAATAGGTAATTGCTTGTGTTATTTGGGGTACCCCACAGAAAGATATGTGGTTTGTAGTGGTTGCTACTTATGGCAAATACCCCAGGCATGGCTCCAGGCTTCAGCTCATCTGTGAACCAGTAGCAATCAGCCTTCCTAGAGACCAGCAACTTTAACTAAGGTGAGGGCAGGTAGGTATATGCTATATCCTAGAAGAGTGCACATTATGGACATAATGAGTGTAAATCTCTCCAGCCCTCAGCACCAACACCAGTCAACCTACTTCTGCAACAGGGGACAAAAGCAGCCGGCCAAACAGGCTGCATCAGATTAACCAAGGGTGCCATTCTTCCAACAGAAGAGGCAATATCCTTTGCAGAGACCCTGGGACAGCAATAGATTCAGAGATGAAGAAGGTTCATACTACTGTTAAGTAGTGTTTTTTGTCCTGCGATTGAGCTCACTTCGGTAGCCAGACTGTCAGGACCCCAGACAGGATGAAAGCAGAGCTCTGCTCAGTGATAAACTCTCTATGATGGCAGATCCTAGATTGAAAATGGAGTAGCCAATGAAGCAGTTCAGACACTGCGGATACAAAACTGTATGCTGTTTCTCCAGTAATCATTGTGGTCAGTGAACCCTTATGTCCCATCCCACAAGTAAACACATGCCGCTTTAAGTCAGAGTGGTGACTGTTCAAGTCGGATCTGGTGATATTTAGAAGGAGGATTAATTCCTGATATTAATCACCAATGACCAGAGGATAGCCAAAAGGCAAAGTAACAGAGTGAATGACAGTTTAGACCTGGGAGAACTATAGCGGAGAATAAATAATCAAGAATCATCTTTATTTGCCTAAACCAGTGTTTCTCAACTCCAGGCCTCAAGGCGCCCCAACAGGTCATGTTTTGAGGATTTCCTTCAGATGGAACGGGCGTGGTAATTACTAAGGCATTGAAGCTGATCAAATCACCTGTGCAAAATAATGGAAATCCTGAAAACATGACCTGTTGGGGCGCCTTGAGGACTGGAGTTGAGAAATACTGGCCTAAACCCAAGCCGCCCAATAGGGTCAGCTGACAGTTATATGTAAATTGAGCTTAGGATCCATGGGTCCTGTGCATTAAGGAAGCCAATGGAATTTTTTTCATTTCTCTCTACCAATTCATTGCATTCCCTTCATGATGCATCAGAGCACAAGGGTTGTGATTACATGGTCGTTAGTCAAAAGTAAGACTTGAATAACAAGCGGAAGGATAAGGATCCAAAAAATTGCACAGGCCATTGTTGCAATTAATCTCTCCAGCCGTCAGTAAGGCTCGACCTCCACAAATCATACCCCATAATTTCCAAGGAGTATCGTTCATAGCGGTGCGACCCCAAGTTGCTGCAACAGTAAAGTAGTCCCTACACTACTTTTGATCCCACTGTGATCTAACTTGGGGCCATAGACATCAAGAATACACAGGCATTGATTCAAAACACATAGAAATCGCAGTAAAATTACACGATTTTAGGTCGCAATAGTGGAAACCTAGGCTAAGACTATTGATGGTCTTTAGACCTAGCAAGTTGTATAATTGCATGGTTGCATAGGGGGTGAGGTTGAGGATGGACACAGATCCATCAAGTCCAACCTATGTGTGATTATATGTCGGTATTACCTTATATATCCTGTATGTTGTGGTCATCCACAAGTGTGTGTGTGGGTGAGTGTGTGTGTGTATACTGTATACACACTTCGAAATACCCATGTTTCAGCAAGTACCTTTGCTTGGCATTTAGAGTTCACTACGCGTTCATCTGGCAGACTGTGACCTTTCCACAAACTCCCGGACATTTCCTGGGATATTGGGTCCAGTAAGGGCCGACTTGCGGGACCAAGGACTTCTGGTGAGCCTTGTCTGGACAACAGACTGGCGCAATGACTTCCAGATTCTGGGAAAAGAGTCCCAGTACAGACTCTGATTGAGTCAGGAGGAACCATCATCGAGAGACCAACTAGTCTCATCACAACAATGACCTACCGGGAAGCAATTCTGAATCTCTGAAAAAAATACAATAAAGTTACACTCAGAGAGAGCAACAGTATAAGTATCTCACTTGAACAAATGGCTCTTTCCCATTGGTTGCATCCCACGGTCGCAAGAGCGATAAAGTAGCCTGTAGTAATCCATGAGGTCCGAGGTGCCCAAGGGAAGGTTGACAACTGTATTAACTGGGTTTTGTAGTAAGGAAAGACTTACTTCCTGCACTAGAAACAGTAACTTCACAGAGGAGAAAAGTCCCCTCTTGGGGAGGTAGCTAAACTAACTAATCTTTTAGCGTATCAGCTATTAGGCATACCAATCATCCCAAGTGGTTACTCGTCGGGTATTCATGCCAATATAAAACAAGGTGTCCAAAAGTCAGAGTTATAGCGGTCGCAGACTGGAGTCTTTCCTAAACGCAACAAAAAGAGCCTCAACTATGCTGAAAAGACTCAGCAAAATGGGGAAGGCCTATCTTCGCTGTCAAGAAGTAATGCAAAACTAGTCAACTTCTGTCAGAAGCATCTCCCAGCATGTTAAGTTAGGGTTTTCTAGAACTTACGGCCAGATGGCGTAAGATACAAAAGCCGTTGGATGACAAGGGACAGTCTCCAAAACAAAAAGCCGGGGAGACTATCAAGAGACGGCAACAAAAAAGGCTATCAAGATATTGGTCTGACAGTAACCTGGGTGGCTTCCCAGAGGTTGAAGCAGAAAAACTGACAGCCAACTGGGTCGGCAAATTAGCCAATATGTATATTCAACAAACCTAATGGTCTCCAGGATCCTTATCCGGATTCGCAGCCGTTCGGTGGTGATAACAATAATTGCCCTGTGGCTTGCAGGCCATAATATCCGCGGGTACAGTCTCAGATCTGAGAACCTCCTATTCTCCTTCCTGAGATCCAACACCTCATACAGCGTAGCCAATGTTATCTTCCAAATTCATACAAGTTATATCTAGATGCTGGAGACCAAGAAGTAGAGGTCTCACCGTTTTAGTGTTTAAAATCCTATGGAGGTCAGAGCGCCTACTCTAGACTTCAAGTACATTAGATACGAGAAAAACCTACAGAATTTAAAGGATGGAATTCTCTGTTCCTTACTGTAAGGATTGCATTGTATACAAGTAAGCCAAGAGACGGCATTTAAGAATACATGAAACTCAGTTGTGTCCTCACTCTCTGGGATCCAGTAACGGTGGGATCCAGTAACGGTTGCATATCTTAGCAACCAATTCCGAAAAACCTGGGCAAGTTATTATTTTCCCCATGGAGTCTTCCTAATAGTGTGAGACACATTATCTTACTCTCTATTTAGAGGGATAAGACATCCTAAATATGGCTAGTAACATGGAATAAGTATTCCTTTTGGCGAATAGGTCTAGAAGGATCTCAGACATCCAAGTGTCAAGCTATAAACTACCTTGTTGCTGAAATTATCAGGCAAAATGGCTCTAGTCTCTTCCTCAACACTATACAAAGGTTGGTATCTTTGCAACCTGGGTTAGAACCTTCTGGCATATCCAAACTAAAGTGTTTGAAGTACCACAAACATTGAAAATAGTCAAGGTTGAAAAGAGACATAGAATTGGCCCTTCTAGGAGAAAAACGATAGACTCATCAGGCCTAACGGCATCGGAAAAAGACAATCACTGTCTAACGAAGACAATCACAGTGGTGCGGATCAAGTTAGTCAAAGCTTAGATGACTAGGACAAACCCATCAGGTGAGGGCAGAGACTGCTCTGCCAGACATATTGCGCATCCATTGATGGAACTCCAGAATAGTTCCTCCAGAATTAATATGTAAAACTACGACCTGGTCTACATTCAACACGTTGGGGGTCCATTCTTGTGGACCCAGCAGTCTTAACTACAATACATCTCAGTCGTTAGTGGGGATAGATCTAATCCTCTTAAACACTTGAGCAGTACCCACCCTTCTTGTCTGGTGATTTGGTACATCCCATACATATATGCTGTCATGCTGTCAGGAAAAGGGAAAATGTTATACTTACCTGATGGTAATTTTCCTTTCCTGATACAAGCATGACAGCATATAGGTCCCCTCCCAAAAAAAATAAAAAATAAAAATCACGAAAATATAATAAAGACCTTCGCAGTGATACTAAGTTACGAGAATACTGCAGGAAGGGAGGAGACCTACTTTTATAGTATAACCGGTCCTGAATTAGGCAGGGAGGCGGAGCCTTCCCATACGTATATGCTGTCATGCTTGCATCAGGAAAGGAAAATTACCTTCAGGTAAGTATAACATTTCCCTTTTCTGCCACAGGAGGTGACACAAGTCTAAAAATAAGGAAAACAAAGAACCACATAAGCACTGACCCACCCTGCCCAGCTGGAGCATTAACATTGAACTTCTCTTTTTTGCTTCTTTTGGTCTATTAAATATACCATTAAAAGCATTTTGTTATATCAGTTTGAGAAGTAAAAAGATACCTGTTAATCCTGCCAGAAATCTTTCTGATGCACGGTAACGTGTTGTGTTAGGACAGCTCAGTAAAAATGAATAGGCTGCCAACACACCCAAACATGCTTAAAATTGCACTCGACATTTTTTATTTTTTTTTGTAAATTAATGTATGTCATTGAACGACCATGTGTTGTCATGTGTTGCAGCCAATTTACTTTAGTGCGTTGGGTTGCTGTCCAAAAAAGCCAGGTTTGTTATTTGTGAACATGGAGTTACTGGTCATGATCTGAAAGTACATTGAGTTGTCACTCTATAAGAATAGGAAGTGCTTGAACAAAACATTCATGACAGGTCAAGTATTTATTTTACTGAAAGCTGCAGATTTATGATTAAAACCTCTTTTGAAATTACATTAGGATGTTTATGTTAGAGTTTGGTGATTTGGAAATACATAATAAAGAAACACTTTTTTTTTTTTTTTTAATATCGTACCATTTCTTGGCACAATGTTTTATCGCTTTATTGATTGTTTCAATTCTGCTATGCTTTGATAAATACTTAAATCGAAAATTCACCCTAAAATGGAAGTTCCACTTTATGTCCTTCCTCGTTAGCAGCTATAGTATTTGTAGCTGCCAACTTTTAGGCTCCATGCACACTGGAGTTCATAAACTGCAGTTTATTGGAGTTTGGAGTTCATGGGCTTTTAAAAAAAAAAACGCCCAATCTATGTAAGCCTATGTGTCCATGCACACATGGACGTTTTTTAGCTTTACAGCGCAGTGGATTTCATGGGCTTTTTTCTGAACGTCAGAAAATCGTGTTCAAAGTGCAGTTTTTCTGACTGTAAAGACGGTAATAAATGCTGATAAACGCTCAAAAACTTTGCTCTCCTGCGTTTTTTAGCGTTTTTTTATCCATTGAAAAAAAATAAAGAATAAAAACGCAAAAAAAGTGTCACTGCAAAGCTAATTGCATTTTTATAACATTATTTTAGTGTCCAGTGTGCATGGAGCCTAAATGTTTTCTTTCTAGGGTGAAGAGCCTCCTTGACTTGGCTGTTCACATATAAATATACCGTATATACTCGAGTATAAGCCGACCAGAGTATAAGCCGAGGTACCTAATGTTACCACAAAAAACTGGGAAAACCTACTGACTCGAGTATAAGCCGAGGGTCAACAATGCCCATTTGCACGCCTCACTGTGCCCATTGCAACTTCACTAAGCCCATTGCCACCTTACTGTGCCCATCCTCACTGTTCCCATCCTTACTGTGCCCATCCTCACTGTTCCTCACTGTGCCCATCCTCACTGTTCCCATCCTTACTGTGCCCATCCTCACTGTTCCCATCCTCACTGTTCCTCACCTCACTGTTCCTCACCTCACTGTTCCTCACCTCACTGTTCCTCACCTCACTGTTCCTCACCTCACTGTTCCTATCCTCACTGTTCCTATCCTCACTGTTCCTATCCTCACTGTTCCTATCCTCACTGTTCCTATCCTCACTGTTCCTATCCTCACTGTTCCTATCCTCACTGTTTAAATTGAGCATTGTAAATTGTACCTGAAAAAAAATTGAGAGGCTGCCGCGTTCATCGTTTAAAACTCGCGGTCTCTTCCTCTTCCCTTCCATGATAGGCGTTTTCTAAGCACACAGTTCCGCCTATCACGAACGTTCTCTCATCCTCAGTTTCCCAGCAGACGTCTGTGATTGGCGGAACACTGAACACAGTGTCTGCTGGGATGGGTGAGGATGAGAGAACATTCGTGATAGGCGATTCTCAGCAGACACTCTCCGCCTATCACGGAAGGGACCAGGAAGAGACCGCGAGATTTAACGATGGACGCCGCAGCCTCTCAACTTTTTTTCCAGGTACAATTTACATTGTTAAATTTCGCTGACTCGAGTATAAGCCGAGGGGGGGACTTTCAGCCCAAAAAAAAGGGCTGAAAATCTCGGCTTATACTCGAGTATATACGGTAAGTAATCAGCACAAATGATTTACTAGAGAATCCAAACAGATAAATAATGGAGTCAGAATACGGTAATTATTTTTTTCAATTTCTTTATTTATCTATTTTATCCAACATACAGGGGGAGTAATCAAATAACACATTTTCCTCTTTCAGTTTAAACCAATAAATGCCCCACGGGCCCAAACCATCTAACACATTCTTATGATCTTAAATAGAGCATAAATCTAATTCCATTGGAATATTCCTGTTCCTTTGATTCTTCCCCTCCTATTACCCACCACCTTCTAAAAAACTTTAGTTACCTCACCTTAACAAAAAAAAAAAAAAAATTAAAAAAAATATAAAAAAAAATAATAATAAAAAAAAAAAAAAAACTCGGGTCGGACAGGGAGGTAGACGAGCTCTAGCTCCCCCCACCTCTTCTTGGGTTACAAAAAAGGGTCTTCCCTTCTTCCGAGTATTTAAATATGTTCCATTGTGCCCAGGTTTTGGAATAAATCTCATGACGGTCTTGACGTGAGAGTGTCAAGTCCTCCATCTTGTTTACTTCTTCAATTCTATTAAACCATAGAAAGATTGTTGGGGGATTCGTATCTCTCCACTGCCGGGCAATACATGCTCTAGCACCGTTAATAAGATGACGTACAATTGATCTACTGTATATTTCCCCTGATATTTCAGAAACATGCAGCAAGAATAAAGCCGGGTCTTCTGGTATATTATAATCAGTAAATTTTTGTGCTATCTGACGTACCTCCCTCCAGAAATGTGCTAACTTCGAGCATGACCAAAACACGTGGAGCAATGTCCCTCTTTCCTCTTGGCATCTCCAACATTTATCTGAGATCACCGGAAAATATTTGTTAAGCAGTGATGGTGTTTGATACCATCTCGTCATGATTTTAAAGTTAGTTTCTTGGGCCCTCGTACATATAGATGATTTTAGCGCCCACTTTATAATCTGCTTATGTTGTACCTGCGTAAATGTCCTGTCTAATATTGTTTCCCACTTCCTTATATATGGGGGAACATAATCTTCTGGGGGGGCAATCAATAATCCATATATTTTGGAAAGTGTATGGTAACAAGGGCCTGTTTCTTCACACAACTTTTCTAAAGGAGTCAATGGTCTTAGGAAACCCTCCAGGGGTGGTAGGGTATTAAAAAAATGTCTCAGTTGAACTCCACTCCAGAAATCAAGGCCAAAGCGATCGTTAGGTGAAGTTAATTCCCTAAGTGAGGGCCAATTAATCGTCCTTCCTTGCGCGAAATGCGAAGCCTGAAATATCTGTAAGTCTAAAAGTCTTCTCCATGGTCCCTCCTGTAATCACATAGGGAAGCGTGGGTTCCCCACGATGGGGTACAGGGGGGAGTTGACTGATGATAGTCCGGTGTTGGTGCATATTTGAGAGCAAATCCGCAGGGTAGGGCCCAAGGTTGGGTGCTTTTTGAGGTCAGAACTAAGGTCTCCAAAGCACCAAACCGCTCGACGCAGTGGGACTCTGCACTGTGATTGCTCAACCTTTGACCATATTTTAAAACTTGTATGCCTACACCAGTCTATTACTCTCACCATGTGGGCCGCTTGATAGTATTTCTGAATGTCAGGAACTGCTACCCCCCCAAATTGTTTAGGCATAGTCAGTATTCGACGTTGTAATCTTGGCCTCTTATGACCCCAGACAAAATCTACTATCAGTGCATTCGTCCGTTTAAAAAATTCTACAGGTACATGGATTGGCAGTGTTTGAAATAAGTATATTAATTTAGGCATAATTGACATTTTAATTATGTTACATCTGCCAAACCACGAAAAGGTACCCTTGTCCCATTTAGCCAATAGGGTTTTGATTTTACTTAATAGGGGTAAAAAATTCAAATCAAAAATTTGATCTAATTTGGGTGGCATATAGGTGCCCAGATATTTAATGGCCGTCGAGGACCATCTAAATTTAAAGTTTGTTTTCAAGGTACTAGTTTGTAATACTGACATAAATACCCCCATTGTTTCTGATTTTATCATATTAATTTTGAAGTTAGATATGGTACCATATCGATCCAATTCTCCCATCAAATTCGGCATTGATATTATTGGTTTCGTCAAAGAAAACAAAAGGTCATCCGCATAAGCGGAGACCTTATAGTCCGTATCTCCTGTTCTTACCCCCGATATATCGGGGTTTTGCCTTACTGTACAAAGTAGGGGTTCAAGCGATAGCGCGAAAAGAAGGGGTGATAAGAGGCATCCCTGTCGGGTGCCATTAGAAATAGAAAAAGGATCAGATATGAATCCATTTACTTTAATTTGTGCCTCTAATCTTGTATATACACTCGATATCCATCCAACCATCCTCTCCCCCATCCCAACATATCGTAGCACTGAGAACACAAAAGGCCAACTAACCCGATCAAATGCCTTTTCGGCATCTGTTCCTAAGAACACAGTGGGCGTGTTTGAGAGGTTGGCTACATGGATAAGGTTCAGGATTTTAATAGTATTATTTCGGGCCTCTCGACTTGGTATAAAACCTACCTGATCTAGATGTATTAAATCTGTTAAGTGTGGTTGGATACGCATGGCCAGTATTTTAGTAAAAATTTTTAGGTCTACATTGAGTAGAGAGATAGGGCGGTAACTGCCACATGCTGATGGATCCTTGTCCTCCTTCGGTATAAGAGTGATGTGTGATTTCAGCGTTTCTGGTGTAAACCTTGTCCTATTGCATTAAATATTTGTACCATCTGCTTACCTAGAAGTGGAAAAAATTTCTGATAGTATTTATATGTAAATCCATCTGGACCCGGGGCTTTACCTGGTTTAGCTGACTTAATGGCCTCCTGTAGTTCCTCTAATGTGATAGGCGCTTCCATGTCCTCTCTAGTCTGTTCTAATAATTGGGGGATACCTGACGATGCTATATATTCCTCTATCTTATTTTTATTATTTTGGGGTTGCATTGTAGTAGGCAGATTATATAAAGTCTGATAAAACTTACGAAAAGTCATAGCTATCTGAGTGGGGAGATATATCTTGTTCCCCTTCAAATCCACCAAAAAAGGGATATATGATTGGGTTTTCTGTTCTTGTATAGCCCTAGCCAATGTTCGACCACATTTGTCTCCTGATTCATAATAATATCTCCGGCATCTCTGTACTGCTGCCTTAGCTCTATAATGCAATAGATCTGTCACTTGTCTACGTAGGGCTAAAAGTTCCCTCTCTCCTGTTCCTCTCGGGTCTTGTTTATGTTTGGTCTCCAGTACTTGTATGTCTGTAAGTAATTTATTCAGTTGCTTTTCCCTATCCTTCTTTATCCTAGAACCATGTTTAATAAGAATCCCTCTTATTACAGTTTTATGCGCCTCCCATGTTATCCCTGCATCTATCTCTGGTATAAGATTATATTGAAAATAGTATTCAATTTCTCTCATCATTACCTCTTGAACCGTTACCTCATCCTCAAGCAGGTTCTCATTCAGTCGCCACTGTCTCATCTTTCCCTCCGACTGTTTATTCAAACTCATTGTCATGGTAATCGGAGCATGGTCAGACCATGTGATACTCCCTATCTCTATTTCTTTGATCTCCATTACCATATTGTGTGAGACTATAAATAAATCGATCCGAGAGTAACCCTTATGTGGAGTTGAATAAAAGGTATAGTCCTTTTCATCTGGGTGATACGCTCTCCAGGCATCGGTGAGTTGAAAATTATGGAAGGTCTGTAAGACCCTCTTACGAAGGCCTTTAGCTACCGAGGATCTTCCTGCTGAGGTATCCATTTTAGGATCTAGGGGGAGATTAAAGTCTCCTCCCAGGAGTAATTTCCCTTCTGTGAATTTCATAAGTTTATTAAGGGTGGCGCAAATGAATTGATCTTGATTAGTATTAGGTGCATATATCGTAGCCAAAGTCACTTTATTACCCTCAATCATGCCTTTAAGAAACAAGAATCTGCCCTCTGTGTCTATTCTTTGATCTATTAATTTCCAATGTACTTGTCTTGCTATTAATATAGATACTCCTCGAGATTTACTTGCCCTATTAAAGGCGTGGTATACCAATGGAAAAAGATTATTTTTCAGAATTGGTGCTCTGCCTTGTCTAAAGTGTGTTTCTTGAATATATGCCACATCCGATTTTAATCGTTTCAAGTCTTGAAGGAGCATCCTCCTTTTTTCTGGGGTATTAAGCCCCTTAGAGTTTAGAGAGATAACTCTCAGCTCCTCCATCTCCCCTACCGAGCCGAGAGAAAAAAAAAAAAAAGGCAAAAAACAAAAGGGTTCTAACAACCCTAATGTGTTACGGTGGGTAAGAGCACCCCCGTATCCCCCTTTAAGAAGTAGAGGGATTCAAATTAAAAGTTACTTTTTTGTACTCACTTTGGGTTTACCGCTTAAGTGAGTACTTACCTAGGTGGGGGTTCAGTCAAGAATATGCGGTTGAGGTCCCTCCCCCCTCCCTTCCCCTTCCCTCCCCGCCGATCGCATCAACATTATTCTTATTGTCTGCCCTATTACAAACAGCTTATATTCCGGTATATATATACACATCAGTACTATTAGACCCTTTTTTTCTTTCTCTTCCAGTTTCCCCTCTGCATCCGATATTAACCATATATTAACCAAATTGTAACCATATTATGTCCCTTAAGATAAGGGCAAATATATATATATATATATATATATATATATATTTATATTTTTATATATATATATATATATATATATTTTAAGTCATAAACATAAACAAAAGTTTCACTCCCTCCCTTCTCCCTTCCCCCCTCCCCCCTCCTCCCTCCCTCCTCTCCCCTCCTCTCCATCCTCTCCCTCTCCCTTCCTTCAACATAAAATATATTATACCCAAAAAAAAAATAAGATCCAATTCATTCAATTCCCACGACCATTGCCATGGTTAAAAACATAAACCCCAACGCTAAGATTGCTTATCTAATTGGTAATTTAAATCCCGGATTAGGGAATTCTTAAGGGGGAACAGGGAGTGAGCGGGGGCTAAGCTTCTGTATGTCTCTCTAATTAGGTTACTGGGAGTTCGGGAGGACCCTTTATGTGATTCCTCCTCCCTACATACAAAAAAAAAACCCAAAGCAAAAAAAACAAAAACAACCCCCACCCCTTCCCCTCTCCCCCTCCCCTTTAATAGTGAGTTCTAAGTGACCCCCCTTACTTTCTCTTACTATGCTCCCCTCATCCTACTCCCCAAAAAAAAAAAAAAACCCAACTGTGATTACGAGTACCGTACCCCTTTACCGTACATTAATTACATATCTCTATAGTGCTTACCTCTCTCTTGTACCCTCTGTTAGAAATGATATTTCCCCCAAACATTCCCCCTTTTATATAAACTATTGCAAAAATGTGTTTTACAATGTGTTTTACAACCCCCCCTCCCTACCCAATACCCCATACCCCCCCTCCAAATCTCATATACCATCCCGCCCCCCCCCTTTTCACCCCTTTTCACCCCCCCCTTTCCTCCCTTTTTCACCCTAAAGATCCCCCTTCCCTCCCCCCAAAGCATAACCAAATATAATCACCATAGCCCCATACGCTCCACCCCCAGATTATATTAGGCATTACCCATCTCATTATCATTATCAACCTCCCTCCCCCTTATTTCAGTCTATTTCAGTCTATTATATTTGTCTATTCCAGGGTATCATCCACATCAAAGGGAAAAAATAAATAAATATATATATATATATATATATATATATATATATATATATATATATTTATGTATGCTTTTTAAAACATAACACACAACCAATAAGGAGAGGAAGTCTTCCCCAAACAAGGGGGGGGGGGGAGAGGGAGAGAAAAAAAAAACAAAAAAAAAACAATAAAATGATATGAGGGATCTTCTCTTTCTCCCTCTCTTCTTTATATATCCTTTATATACCCTTATGCAGGGTTTTCCCACTCCTCCTCAACACGAGAGAAAAAGGGGGGGGAGAAAAAAAAAACGGGAAAGGTGGTGAGAGTACCTGGAATTAGTCCATGTCCATGTCCCTTTTCAGTCTCCTTCTTTCCATAGGTGCCACAGGGGTGTCTCATGGGCACCTCGAGAATGCAGAGGAGGAACAGCAAAAAAAAAAAAAAAGGGTGAAAGAACTATGAAAAATGCTGTGGAAAGTGCTGTGAGTAATACGATAAGCTGTGCAGCTCTATCCCTGCTTAGCCTCCTGCTCTATATTTTCCTGTGTCCTTCGCCTCCATCTATTAGTCCGGGGCTGCTCCCCTGTCTGTTTGGACTGGTTCCCCCGTTGTCCGGGGAGTTGTAATGGTCTCAGCCAGTTTGGTAATGGGAAGGTAGGGATCCCCAGGAATACAAAAAGATCGGCGGAGTCCGTCATCCTATTCAGAGTAAAAGAAGTCTCCTCTTTCCGTATAGTCAATGCGAACGGAAATCTCCACCTATATGTTAAACCCATCTCCCTCAACTGGTTTAGTAGAGGTCTTAGTATAGCTCGACGCTGTAAGGTCGCATAGGAAAGATATGGTAATATCTTAACATTGGCTCCATTAACATCTAAGACCCCCACACTCCATGCCTTCCGTACAATGTCCTCTTTATACGCATATACGCATATCTATGTATTCGACAGATAATGTCGCGAGGCCTGTCCTCTTCCCTCCGTTTGGGACCCAGAGCTCTGTGCACCCGGTCTATTTCAAATATTTCTGGTGGGTTAGGCTCCAGTATCTTTTTAAATATAGCGACCACCGTTTCTCTGAGATTTTCATGACCCACAGATTCAGGGATACCTCGTAACCGCACATTCCCTCGTCTGCCTCGGTCCTCCATTTCCTCTATATGTAATTGCAAATTCAATGCATGTTCCTTATAACTAGCCAGCTCCTGTTCCATCTTTACCAGCCTCCCCTCTACTCCGTCAGCTGAAGCTTCCCTCTCTGCAACCCGCTCACTCAGCTGTTGCACGTCCGACCGCACCTCCTGTATTTCCCGCTGATGGATCTCAGACACCCGGGAAATCATTACCTCTATGTCCTTCCTAGTAGGTAACGCTTCTATGTCTGCCCTGGTCGAATACGGTAATTAATATGATGGATGCAACACAGTGACTTTTTTGCTGTGTAATTTCTAAAGGGAGAACACAGTATATTTTTAGTGAACACATACTACATTTTAAATTGTTGTTGTATTGTTTAAAATGAAGATTCTCCCCCAATTTTATTATTGGTTTAGGACATTTAGGACATTGCAGCAATCACATGTTCCCCAGAAGCTCTCAAACCCCTTCTGTACCTTGGCCCTAAAGCTCTGTACTTTTTGACTCCATCCGTGCTCACTACCCTTAGGACCTGGACATAGGGTTGGGTTATGAATCCCAGACCCAGATGGTGCTCTCCCCTAACACCTGTCTCTGGCTCAATCCCACCCTACCACACCTATGCTCACTTTCAGATCCCCACTCCTGGACCAAATACAAGATTAAAATCATTTCACATATAGTGGATCAAGGCACGACAATATTCGTACATAATATAATATCCCGGCCTTCTATTATTTTAGATATTGGCAACTACCCCACGCCTTTGGTAGCCAATTTTCCCATTCCACTGTAGTTCTAGCTTGCTCATATCTTGAACATATACTCAGAACCAAATGTTCTGTTAAGTCCACCTTAGTACTCTACAACTACCTGGTCATGGTAACACTCTCCGATATGTCACTTTTTTGGCGGAATTGGCTGGTGGATATACCGGAGCTTGAGAGCGAAGCTTGGTCTGACCTTTGGGATGCTCTCTTCAAATAACTTGTCTCTTTTAGGGACAGGCTCATACAATTTCAAATTGTTCACAGAGCGTATTTTACACCCTCTGTTGACGCCACAAATTGGATTAGCCAAATTGGTACTTATTTTCTGTATGTGCCCCGCCATAGTCCTGTACTGGGAGGCAATAATTAAAATCATCATTGCAACTACTGGTCTTGCCTTCCCCCCCCCCCATGTATATGCTTGCGGGTAGTGATGAGCCGAACACCCCCGGGTTCGGTTCGCACCAGAACCCGCGAACGGACCGAAAGTTCGTACGAACATTAGAACCCTATTAAATACAATGGATGCGAACGTTCGAATTCTAAAGTGCTAATTATAACAACTATTATGCATGTTATTGTCCTAAAAAGGGTTTGGGAACCCGGGTTGTGCACCAGGGGACATGTATCAATGCAAAAAGAAGTTTTAAAAACGGTCGTTTTTCGGGAGCAGTCATTTTAATGATGCATAAAGTGAAAAAAAAAAAGTCAAATATTCCTTTAAATATCGTACCTGGGGGGTGTCTAAAGTATGCCTGTGAAGTGCCACGTGTTTCCCGTGTTTAGAACTGTCCCTGCACAAAATTACATTTCTAAAGGAAAAAAAGCCATTTAAAACTGCTTGCGGCTTTAATGTAATGTCTGGTCCCGGTAATATGGATGAAAATCTTTAAGAAAAATGGCATAGCTACCCCATGACCCCCCCCCCCCCCTACCCCAGCCCATTACCAGCCCCTTTGGGTCTTGTATGGATATTAAGGGGAACCCCGCACATAAAATAAAAAAGGCCCTATATACTCTGAACAGCCGTATACAGGCGGTGCATACAAGACAGGGACTGTAGGTTTGTTCTTATGTAGAATCTGTTTGTAATTTTGAACAGGTACATTGTTGAAGTGTAGCTCCAGCCCAAAAATCTATTTTTAAACTTTTTGGAAAACATAGGTAAGGGTTATCACCCCTGTAACATTTGTTTTGCTGTCTGTGCCCCTGTTCAGAACATTTCACCTCACTTTCCGTCCCAATGACAACTGTTTTTGAAATGTGGTGTTTTTCTTGAAACAAGGATTGCTGATAAAGCATCAGTACAGAGGAGACACCTTTCTCCCATATTTATTCTTACAGGAGAGAATTTTCCTTCCTAGTGGTAGATTTCCTCTCACTTCCTGTTGTCTTCTTGCGTTTGCAAGTAGGAGTCGTTTGTAAGTTGGATGTTTGAAAGTAGGGACCTGCCGTATATACTCTGCAGAAATAGGCCCCTTAGTTGTTGGTGTTGGCACAACACTGTAAGCACTCACAGTTACTCTTGGTTGGTGCTGGAACGCCCTGCTGTCAACTATTATATCAGGAATTTTAATTACATATAATTGTTGAACAGTGGTAGTAAAAATTGGGCCTTTGATGGTGGTGCTGGTGCCACAACACTGTAAGCCCTGACAGTTACTCTTGGTGGGTGCAGCAATGGGCCCTGCTGTGAATTATTAGATCAAGAATTGTAATTGCATGCCCCTGTTGAACAGGGGCTGAAAAATTGGGCCTTTCGTGGTGGTGGTGGTGTTGCCACAACACTGTAAGCCCTCAGAGTTACTCTTGGTGGGTGCAGCAATGGGCCCTGCTGTGAATTATTAGATCAAGAATTGTAATTACATGCCCCTTTTGAACAGGGGCTGAAAAATTGGGCCTTTCGTGGTGGTGGTGGCGTTGCCACAACACTGTAAGCCCTCAGAGTTACTCTTGGTGGGTGCAGCAATGGGCCCTGCTGTGAATTATTAGATCAAGAATTGTAATTGCATGCCCCTGTTGAACAGGGGCTGAAAAATTGGGCCTTTCGTGGTGGTGGTGGTGGTGGTGGTGTTGCCACAACACTGTAAGCCCTCAGAATTACTCTTGGTGGGTGCAGCAATGGGCCCTGCTGTGAATTATTAGATCAAGAATTGTAATTACATGCCCCTTTTGAACAGGGGCTGAAAAATTGGGCCTTTCGTGGTGGTGGTGGTGGTGGCGTTGCCACAACACTGTAAGCCCTCAGAGTTACTCTTGGTGGGTGCAGCAATGGGCCCTGCTGTGAATTATTAGATCAAGAATTGTAATTGCATGCCCCTGTTGAACAGGGGCTGAAAAATTGGGCCTTAGGCACTGGTGGCACAACACTACAACCCCTCACAGATACTGTACTTGGAGCACAGCAATGAGCCCTGTTGCAAAGTATTGCTTCAAAAATTGTAATGACACGCCCCTGTTAAACAGGGGCTGAAAAATTGGGCCTTAGGCACTGGTGCCACAACACTCCAACCCCTCACAGATACTGTACTTGGAGCACAGCAATGAGCCCTATGGCAAATTATTGCTAAAAAAATTGTAATTACACGCCCCTGTAAAACAGGGGCTGAAAAATTGGGCCTTAGCCACTGGTGGCGGCACCCATAAACAAAAATGATCTTCCAAGCTATCATCATCAATCGTATCATTGAGGACTCGGAGGAGGAGGATAGCCAGTCAACATAACAGCACAGGCACTCAGCATCAGCATCAGTCTTGAAGGGATGTGACATGTTAAAATCAATTAGTCTGTTATATCAGCATCAGGTGTGTGGTAGCTGGTGGTGATCCAAGACTGGTTCATCTTGATGAAAGTCAGTCGATCAACCGAGTCGGTGGACAGGCGCACCCTGTGATCCGTGACAAATCCTCCAGCAGCACTGAATGTGCGTTCCGAAAGAACGCTGGATGCAGGACAGGCCAGTAGCTCAATTGCATACTGTGCAAGCTCTGGCCAGTGATCCATCCTCAAGACCCAGTAAGCCAGAGGATTTTCGGTGGGGAAGGTGTCCAAGTCTGACCTTGCCCCTAGATATTCCTGCACCATGTTTATCAGACGCTGGCGATGGTTGCTGGAACCGATCATACTTTGGGGCTGCGGACTAAAGAATTGTCTGAACGCATCAGTCAGACGGCCACCTTCCCCACCGCTCCTTCTTTGACTGGCCGAAGCCTCAGCAACTCGTTGTCCAGGACCAGGAGTTTGTAACCTCCCAGTCTCTGAGAACGCGTTGCACAGACCTTTCTGCAAGGCCTCCCGGAGTTGTCTCATCCTCTGCTCCCTCTGCGACGGTAACATAAGGTCCGCAACCTTACCCTTGTACCGTGGATCAAGGAGAGTGGCCAGCCAGTAATGGTCCCTCTCCTTGATCCGAAGAATACGAGGATCCTTCCGCAGACTTTGCAGGATCAGGGAGGCCATGCAGCGTAGGTTTGCTGAGGCATTCGCTCCGGAGTCCTCTGGGTCACTAAGGACGACATGATCCGCAGCCACCTCCTCCCAGCCACGTACAAGTCCACTGGTTTCTTGGGACTGTAAATCATCCCTAAAAGACTGCTGCTGATGATGCTGAGTGCCAGCCTCCACCTCCATGCTGACACAATCCTCCTCCTCCTCCTCCTCCTCCTCCTCGTCCTCTTCCTGTGCGATGGGTGGGACAGAAGGAACACTGTCTGGGTAAAGGGGGCCTTGAGAGGCAAGGAAGTCCTCCTCTTCCTGCCTCTGTTCTGCCTCAAGTGCCCTGTCCATTATTCCACGCAGCGTGTGCTCCAACAGGTGGACAAGAGGTACAGTGTCACTGATGCATGCACTGTCACTGCTCACCATCCTCGTGGCCTCCTCAAATGGTGCCAGGACAGTGCATGCATCCCTGATCATGCCCCACTGGCGTGGAGAAAAAAAACCAAGCTCCCCTGACCCTGTCCTGGTGCCGTAGTCGCACAGGTACTCATTGATGGCCCTCTGCTGCGTGTGCAGCCGCTGCAGCATGGCCAACGTTGAGTTCCACCTGGTGGGCATGTCACATATAAGGCGGTTCTTGGGCAGGTTCAACTCCTTTTGCAGCTCAGCCAGGCGAGCACTGGCATTATAAGATCTGCGGAAATGCACACAGACTTTCCTGGCCTGCCTCAGGACATCCTGTAAGCCCGGGTACCTGCCCAAGAACCGCTGCACCACCAGGTTAAGGACGTGAGCCACACAGGGCACATGGGTCAGTTGTCCCTGTCGGAGGGCGGAGAGGAGGTTGGTGCCATTGTCGCAAACCACCATTCCTGGCTTAAGCTGGCGTGGCGTCAACCACCTCTCGGCCTGGCCCTGCAGAGCAGACAGGACCTCTGCCCCAGTGTGGCTTCTGTCCCCCAAACACACCAGCGCAAGCACGGCATGGCATCTTTTTGCCTGCGTACTTGCGTAGCCCCTTGAACGCCTACGGAGCACCGCTGGTTCCGAGGACAAACCACAGGAAGAGGCCATGGAGGAAGAAGAAGAGGAGGGGGTGGAGGAGAGAGGTGTGTCACAACCAGTAGTAGCATTTTGGAGGCGTGGCGGTGGAACAACCTCCAACACTACTGCACCTTGTCCTGCATCCTTCCCAGCTGCCAAAAGAGTGACCCAATGGGCCGTGAAAGAAAGGTAACGTCCCTGTCCATGCCTGCTGGACCATGAGTCAGCGGTAATATGCACCTTACCGCTGACCGCCCTGTCCAGCGAGGCCAAGACATTGCCTTCCACATGCCGGTAGAGAGCCGGAATAGCCTTCCGTGAGAAAAAGTGGCGTTTGGGAACCTGCCACTGAGGAACCGCACATTGCACAAACTCACGGAAGGGGGCCGAGTCTACCAACTGAAAAGGCAGCAGTTGAAGCGCTAGCAATTTAGCCAAGCTAGCATTCAACCGCTGGGCATGTGGATGGCTGGGAGTGAACTTCTTTCGACGGTCCAGCAGCTGGGGCAGGGAAATTTGCCTGCTAGAATCGGACGTCGGTGTACTGCTAGCAGAGTGGCCGCAAGTACTTGGCTGTGACACACCTAATTCTACACCTTCATTCCTCTCAGTGCATGTTTCAGAGAGGACTGAAGTTATAGTGGGGTTGGAGATCCCAGCTGATGCGGTGCAAGGAGAGGTCCGCTTTGTTCTTTGGTGTGGGTCTTTGAGGTAGGCTTGCCAACGAGCTGCATGGCAGGTCAACATATGTCTGGTCAGGCATGTGGTACCCAAGCGGCTGATGTTTTGGCCACGCGATATACGCTTGAGACATATGTTGCAAACAGCAGCTGTGCGATCTGATGCACTAGCCTCAAAAAAGGCCCACACCAAAGAACTTTTTGAATGACGGGCAGAGGCAGCGCCCTGCACAGGCGGAGCTCTGCGGTGTGATTCCGTTGGTGTACTGCCCTTACGCTGGCCACCAAAGGGCATCCTGCCTCGTTGGAGATGTGCCTCCTCCTCATCCTCCTCCTCCTCCTCTCTCCTATTAGGCACCCACGTGGAGTCAGTGACCTCATCATCACCTCCCTCCTCATCACTGGAGCCAATCTGGCAGTATGCTGCAGCTGCTGGAACATGACTGCCAGATTGGTGTCCTTCTTGAGCATCCCCTCTGTCTGCTCTCACGCTACTGCCTTCCTCTAGCTGGGTTTCATCATCAGACCCTTCGAAACGCTGGGCATCCTCCTGGAGCATGTACCCAACACTGTGCTCAAACAGTTCGGGGGACTCCTCAGGAGGAGGACATGGTGGGTCTAGGGAAGGAGTGACTGATGATGAGTCTGACATTGATACCAGGGAAGAGGACGCTTTGGCAGCTGCTTTTCCAGTACCCTGAGCCTGGGTGAGAGAGGATGAGGAGGAGGAGGAGGGCTTGGTCATCCACTCTACCAAGTCTTCGGCATGATGTGGCTCAACATGTCCAGCTGCCGAAAAGAAGGACAAGCGTGTCCCATGGCCATGTGCTGATGACAATGCACCGCGTCCACGACCAGCACTGTTGCCCCCAGACACAGAGCCTGCTTGCCCTCTTTTATTGCCTCCTGACTGTCTGCCTCTCCTTGTTTGCCTTCCAGACATTCTAATAGATGGCCTGCAGGGAGATGGGAAAAAAGCAATAAGGGCTACCTTCAGGTGTCCTTCTCTGTCCCTTTACTTAAGGATTTCTAAATATGGTTGAGGATGATTGCTTTTGCACAGAATAGCACAACGACAATTTCCCTGACTGTCCAAAAAAACAAAGGATTTCAAAGATGGTTGATGAGGAATGCTTTAGCACACTATAGCACAAGGAGAATTCCCTCACTGTCCTTCCCTGTCCCTAGAAACAAGGATTCGCACAGTAAAACACACTGACACTCTCCCTACCTATAGTTTTCTGTCCCTAGAAAAAATGTTTTTTTAAAGCACACTATAGCACAAGGAGAATTTCACTCACTTTCCTTCTTTGTCCCTAGAAACAAGGATTATCACAGTGAAAGAAACTGACACTCTTCCTTCCTATAGTTTTCTGTCCCTAGAAAAAAAATGTTTTTTTGAAGCACACTATAGCACAAGGAGAATTCCCTCACTGTCCTTCCCTGTCCCTAGAAACAAGGATTCGCACAGTAAAAGACACTGACACTCTCCCTACCTATAGTTTTCTGTCCCTAGAAAAAATGTTTTTTTAAAGCACACTATAGCACAAGGAGAATTCCCTCACTGTCCTTCCCTGTCCCTAGAAACAAGGATTCGCACAGTAAAAGACACTGACACTCTCCCTACCTATAGTTTTCTGTCCCTAGAAAAAATGTTTTTTTAAAGAACACTATAGCACAAGGAGAATTCCCTCACTGTCCTTCCCTGTCCCTAGAAACAAGGATTCGCACAGTAAAAGACACTGACACTCTCCCTACCTATAGTTTTCTGTCCCTAGAAAAAATGTTTTTTTAAAGCACACTATAGCACAAGGAGAATTTCACTCACTTTCCTTCTTTGTCCCTAGAAACAAGGATTATCACAGTGAAAGAAACTGACACTCTTCCTTCCTATAGTTTTCTGTCCCTAGAAAAAAAATGTTTTTTTAAAGCACACTATAGCACAAGGAGAATTCCCTCACTGTCCTTCCCTGTCCCTAGAAACAAGGATTCGCACAGTAAAAGACACTGACACTCTCCCTACCTATAGTTTTCTGTCCCTAGAAAAAATGTTTTTTTAAAGCACACTATAGCACAAGGAGAATTCCCTCACTGTCCTTCCCTGTCCCTAGAAACAAGGATTCGCACAGTAAAAGACACTGACACTCTCCCTACCTATAGTTTTCTGTCCCTAGAAAAAAATGTTTTTTTAAAGCACACTATAGCACAAGGAGAATTCCCTCACTGTCCTTCCCTGTCCCTAGAATCAAGGATTCGCACAGTAAAACACACTGACACTCTCCCTACCTATCCTTCTCTTTCCCTAAACTAAAGGAATCCAGGTTAAGCAAGAAAAAAATAAATGTCACTGTCCCTGCCTATGTTTCTCTTTCCCTGCTCCGGAACACACTACACTAGGCCGCCGTGCTGGCGGCCTTTTATAGTGTGGGGCGTGTACTAAACACCCTCAGCAATAATTGGCCACAGGCATCCTGCCTGTGGCCAATCATTGCTCTCCTCGCTGCCGGCGCTGTGATTGGCCAAGCATGCGGGGTCACAGTGCATGCTTGGCCAATCACAGCGCCTGGATGACACTGCGATGGCGTAGTGCATTGTGGGCCGTTCGCGTCACTCGAATTTGGCGCGAACGGCCCAAATCGTTCGATCTTCGTCGAACGATCGAACAGCCGATGTTCGAGTCGAACGTATGTTCGACTCGAACACGAAGCTCATCCCTACTTGCGGGGCCTCTTTAAGGAACTGGCCCCCACAGTAGCTGAGAGGACACTGCTGGGACTCCTCCTGTTCTACATAAGGAGGGTCATTATCCTGGAAAAAGCCTGCTCCATCCATCGTAGCATTTTGGAAGCAAGTTCTAAATGCTACTCTGCCCTTGTACCAAGAGATCTACCACAACAGAGGATGCCCCAATAAGTTTTGACAAAGTAGAGTCAAAATGGCTTGACAACAATTCTAGTCTTGATGTCTGACACTCCTTGATTAACATAACAAATTTCCTGTGCCCAGATCTACCTAGGCTATATGACAGGGCTGAGCTGATGTTTCTCTGGGGACTCTGAACCGATTTCAGCAACATACTCGTAATAGGTTTCCCACACACACACACGTCTTTTACTGCATGGCCGTAGCGCCTTGTTTGTGCCTTTTGGCTAGGTTTGTATGGGTGGGCGCCCCTACACGGCGATTCCTCACTCCAATGACAATCTGATGTCTGTGCATGGGCTCCCAAACCAGCTGGCTGTTCTCTGTGATGACAACAGTCCGACATGTTGGAAAACTGGACAATTTAAAATTCCTCCAGCTGTGAAACTGAAATAGTAAGGATGCAGTGTCTAAAGCCGTGTACACACGATCGGTTTTACCAATGAAAACAGTCCGATGGACTTTTTTAATCGGACAAATCGATCGTGTATGGGCCCCATCGATCTTTTTTCCATTGGTGAGAAAAAATAGAACATGTTTTAAATTTATCCGATGGGCAAAAAACCGATAGCAAATTCCAATCGTCTGTGTGGAACTCCAGATAAAAAACCCACGCATGCTCAGAATCAAGTCAACGCATGCTCAGAAGCATTGAACTTCATTTTTCGCGGCTCGTCTGAGTGTTTTACGTCATGGCGTTTGGGACAGTCGGATTTTTGACTGATGGTGTGTAGGCAAGACTGATGGAAGTCAGCTTTATCGGATATCCGATGGAAAATCCATCGGATTAGAATCCATAGGAAATCCGATCGTGTGTACACGGCTTAAGAGGTACAGCTTATACTGTTAGGCTTCATGTACACGGACATTTTTACAACCTCTCCTGAACGATTTAGCTTGAGATAGTAACCCACGTTTTAAAACGACCAAAAAAACGAAAAACGCCTAAAAACGAAACGCGGCTAAATGCTGGTTACTGCGTTTAGCCGCGTTTAGAAGCGTTTGGTGCTAGAAATGCCTATAAACACAGCGTCTGAACTCATTTTTTTTGCTTTCCAAAAAAAGCTTCTAAACACAACTGCCTAGAAACTACTATAAATGACCCTGTGTACATGTACACATAAGATAACATTGAATGAGTTCAGGGGCAGTTGAAAAAAGCGTCCAACTGCCTCTGAAAGTCCGTTTAGCAGCAGCAGTGTACCTGGGGCCTTAACATCAAGGTATAGTATTAAAATTGTTCACTTACTGGACACTCACAATAGACATACATTTTTTAAATTAATACCAGAATAGCATTACATGGGTATAACTTCTCTAATGAGACAGTTAAGTATGCGCAACCATTATCATACTGGATTTCAAATCTTTTAAACTACACTGACAAGTTGTTTGAATTCAAGTGGCTACCTCTGCACCAAAAAGGAAAAATAGTTGTATTTTTCCTTTGCAGATAATAGACAGGAAAGCAATCTGTCCTTCGATGCAGGTCTGATGCTTTTGTACCTTTCCCGGCATCTCTCCTGTTCTCAAGTCCCTGTCGCTCACATGACTCTCTTAGGAAACATCTCCACCTGGTTCCTTCTACAGTATTCATCTAGTAGTCGCTCTGTAATGCAACAAATAAGGCTATAGTGCAGACCACAGACCAATGGTATAAAATTTCAGTTTATTAAACTTACAATCAGTAAAGGCACATCTATTGTGCAGTACTGCTAAGCAGAAATAATTAAATAAACTCAGTTATGGTGGAGGTTATGATGAATATCCCAAAGAAGTTTAATTTCCCAAAGGTTTCATCCCAACATACAGTATACAGTATGCAAACTAAATTCCAAGAAAATAACAGGATATTAAATATCGGGAATGAATACATCTATAGGAGAGTAAAACATAATGAAAACAGATCATTTTTATTGTGTACAATCAGACATCTACTGCCCCTAAAATTACATACAGTATAGTTTAAAAACATTGTTTTACAGGCATTAGAGTAAGTAGTAATATTAGCATGTATAGTCTATGCGTTTCACGGATATCTCCACTTTCTCAGGACCTTGTGGGCTGTGTAAATAATAGCCTTGTGTTGAAATATGAACAAAAAAGATACATAATATATAATAGAGCTAATCTAGTATTCAAAAAATACATAAGAAAAAATAGAACTCAAATCTGTCCATGGTAGCAGAAAAAAAATTGCCTTAAAAATCCCCACACTTATCCCCACTGCAGTATGGATAAACCTCTTTACTATGGGACAAGCGAAAAGCGCCCACCAGCTCCCTGCAATACTAACCACATTCAAGAAACACTTAAACCCTGTACACACGATCGGATTTCCTATGGATTCTAATCCGATGGATTTTTCCATCGCAAATCCGATGAAGCTGACTTCCATCAGTCTTGCCTACACACCATCAGTCAAAAAACCGACTGTTCCAAACGCTGTGACGTAAAACACTCCGACAAGCCGAGAAAAATTAAGTTCAATGCTTCTGAGCATGCGTGGGTTTTTTATCCGATGGAGTTCCCCACAGACGATAGTAATTTGCTATAATTTTTTTTTTCCATTGGATAAATTTAAAACATGTTCTATGTTTTTTACACCGATGGAAAAAAAAAACGATGGGGCCCATACACGATCGGTTTGTCTGATGAAAAAAGTCCATCAGACTGTTTTCATCGGTAAAACCGATCGTGTGTACAGGGCTTAAGAATGAACACTCACAAGAGTGAACAAAAATTATCACTTGTGTCACCAAAAATGACACCGCAAACAATGCTCTTACCTGCAGGGAGGTTTGTCATACATTTTGAAGCCCAATCTCCCTGTTGCTAGTCTATGAAGTCTTTTGGACCCTTAGGGTGGGTTTCCATTACTGGCCCAATTATACATGTCCTGTTTGCTGTTCTATTTTCAGTGACACAAGTGATGAT
Organism: Rana muscosa; assembly: GCA_029206835.1. Lineage (NCBI taxonomy): Eukaryota > Metazoa > Chordata > Amphibia > Anura > Ranidae > Rana > Rana muscosa. The sequence goes on from CM055127.1 coordinate 48,780,771, forward strand.
TTTTCTGCACTCGTAGATACCGAACACCTCTTTTTGGATCCCTTGTTATCCTGTGTTGGCATTTATCCCCATGTTTGTAATTTTAGGAGCAATACTGTAGGTTCTGACTGAACACAATAAAAATGATCTGTTTTATTATATTTTACTCTCCTATTGATGTATTCATTCAGGGTGGTATATTTAAAGTTCTGTTATTTTATTGGAATTTTGTTTGCATAAGCGGAAAATGTGTGTTTAGAACTATAACTGTCCCATATAATAGCATAACTTCAAACTACAAGACTTTTTAAAAACATTAATGCGTATAGAAGGGTTTGTTTAACTTTTAGCAGATACCGTATTTATCGGCGTATAACACGCACCGGCGTATAACACGCACCCCAAGTTTAGGAGGAAATTTTAGGGAAAAAAACTTTTGCAGGGAAGTTTAAGGAAAAATAACTTACATTGAAATGCAGCCTTGTCAGTGTCCATTGTAGCCTTGTCAGTGTCCATTGCAGCCTTGTCAGTGTCCATTGCAGCCTTGTCACAGTGCAGCCTTGTCAGTGTCCATTGCAGCCTTGCCCCAGAGTCCATTTCAGCCTTGCCCCAGAGTCGCCGTGCAGCCTTGCCCCAGAGTCGCCATTCAGCCTTGCCCCCAGTGTCGCCGTGCAGCCTTGCCCCCAGTGTCGCCGTGCAGCCTTGCCCCCAGTGTCGCCGTGCATCATTTTAAAATTGGCGCCGAGACTGTGCGAACGCCGGGGACGCAGGGGACGCAGGGGACGCAGGGACTGGGCGGAGCCGCCGCCGAGATACACATAGCCGAGTGTACTCGGCTATACTCGGCTTTTCTCGGCTCCGCTCACAGTCACGCCGAGTCCCGCCCTATGATGGACATAACACAGGTCCAATGGCGGGACTGGGCGTGACTGTGAGCGGAGCCGAGAAAAGCCGAGTATAGCCGAGTACATTCGGCTATGTGTATCTCGCTCCGCTCACAGTCAGCGGAGACAGCTCAGGGATGACAGTATCGGCGTATAACACGCACCCACGATTTTCCCCTGATTTTCAGGGGAAAAAAGTGCGTGTTATACGCCGATAAATACGGTAATCTTAATGTTTAACTTAAGATAAACGAAAAAGACTAGTTTTCTATTCAAAGCTGTAAAAGATAACAAGACAAATATGAGGACATTATTTTACCAAGTGAAGGTAATGGGTGTTTTCTTGAAAGGAGTGCAACCACTGATTAACAGAGGCTGGAGTCATAAAACAATTATTGCGTAAAAGCACAGGGTCAGTGGTCATACCTCCAGACCTGTCAGGATCTGAGATTAAAGCAATACAGGGTTATTTATTATCTTTGTGCTTAATTGCTAAATGTGCCTACAGACAAAGGATGATCTTTTCTTGATCCAGCTCATTATGGAAAATTATTTTCTGTGTAGCACACGGACCTTTTTCCTGCCTTTGGCTCACTTGCAGGTCAAGGCACACCGCGCTATATGCCCGTACCCTCCTGTTTTAAGAGGTTGAGCGGTGTTAACAATTTTGGGTCTTGCAGCAAGTTATCCCCTTCAACTGGTTCTTGTCTCCTAGAGTGTAGGGACAAGTCTCTATTTCTCCCCAGGAAGGCCAATGTCCACACCACTTTAACTCCAACGCTGAGTTTATTTTATAAGCAAAGTTCAAGTTCAGCAGACAGGAAAGGTGGATGAGAGAAAGGACAGTAAGGTTTGGGAGATAGGTCCAGGCACTAACTGGTACAATAGTCGCTACTCGATCCCGAGTAGGTTTAGCTCACCCGGATAGTCCCCTGTAAGAGCAGATCCTAGCAGCCGGAGTGATGCTCGAACATTCACTTTAGGTTTCCTAGAGATACGATCGGGAGATCCTCTGCCACAGAATCTTTAAGTCCCAAACTTCTCAGCAATTGCAACACAAGGACAGGTGCCAGCGATAGCACGTTGCAAGGCCTGTGACGGATCTTTGAATCCCTCCAGAAGGTAACCAGGTCTCTCTTTCACCGTGAACTCTCACCGGTCCATCAGAAAGGTCCTCCCCCGGTCTCCTCTTCTTAGAGCGAGTCCACCCTTTCCCGGGCACCCTGGGATTCCTCTTTTAGAGATAGGCCCCAGTCAAAGGTGCTGGGCCTACTAGTGCAGTTGCAGCCCCAGGCTAAAGGTGCCTAAGACTGATACACACGTGCACCCTTGGCCTGAAGGGCCGGGTGGCGCGAACCGCTCACTCCCCAGCGCTTCAGTCTTTTCTAAAGATGGCGTCTGCCCCTTATGTATCCTCTCCCAGCATGCACAGCAGGCCAACCACGCCCACCTTACCACTGCCGAGAGAGGATACCCTAAGGCATACCAATGTCACCCATGGTTCAACCCTGACCTGATATGGCAGTGCCACCTACAGGCCACAGGGAACTGTACATCAGGCTACATCACATAGGCAGAAGCGAATACTAACAATCAAAGTGGTCTGAGCCTGGCTACTAGCTCAGACCAACCCATAAATTTAAGTACATAGCACCCCTGAAAGTAAAGGGGCGCTACATATGTCTATAAACACACCCTGATCTCTTCAGATATCTCATGGGCTACCCTTCTTTGAAAAAAATCAGTTGACTAGATCACATTTTACCTGACATTAGCTGTTTCTTTCACTAAAGATAAGCTGCCATCAGGAGTCAGGTGCCTATAGATGATACTCTCCCTATCTAAGCCTATTTTTTGGCCACAACATCAAAATATTATCCAATGTCTATAGGGGAGTGTAGCATCCTCGGGGAACTAAAATTATGTTAGAAAATACTGTCTGATCGTAATGTTTTTCTCAAGTGCCTGGGCTGTATGTGCACTGCTCGCAACCCCCCCATTGTACCAATTGGGGGTGCTTGTGTGACTACATCATCACCACGCATAATATGCATAGCCAAGACATCATGTACTTCTAGTGTGTAGATCCAGCTTTACAATGCTTTCTCCCAATCTTCCAGCCAATCTGAAATGTGCATTCTCACAGGGAGATCTTTCGTTAGAAAGACCTTTTAGTGTTTAAATTGTGCTTATATGTTCAACCACAATTTGACATCTGTTATTGCTTTCTATGTTTTTGGGTGTCAGGGGAAAAAAAATTAAAAATCATATACAGTACATCTCTGCAATGCATGCATATTTTCCAATGTGTATCCCTTCAAGTACAGAAAATATCCATTGATCTGCCAGATCAGCTCCTATTTTCTTGTTGTGGGCTATAAAAAATGCTTTCAAGGGTTATTCAACAAACCAAAATAAGAGTTCTTTGTCAAAGTTTATGTATTTTTAAAATTAAGTTTTGGGTCAATTTATTTTAAAACAGAATTCCAGTTTCCAGTTTATCACTTATCTAGGCTTGATGTGGTCACTCCTATCCACCATCTTCTGTGCATGATAGTTTCAAGTAGTCCATGCAATGACCCTCTGACCATCTCATTCTGGCTATGGCTCGAATGTAACCTCCAGCTTCAAGACACTGGCTGTCCTGTGTCTGACTGCAGTTTTTATGCCCTTTGTAGTTCTCCAAACTGCAGGATTGATGTATTCAGATCCCTGATGATACAAATAGCAGTAAACCCACACCAGACAATGCTGACATGCAATTATTGACATGTCTCTCTCCTAGCAGAATTTAGACACCGCTTGTACATAGAGGTGGTTGTGTGTTGCAAGGGTAGTATTCACATTAATTTTCCTCTGCTTGCTACGCCCAAACACAATACAGCCTCAATCTACTGGCAGGCATTCCCCAGGGAATGGTAGTCCCTGTGTTGATGCACACCTTAGTGATGCCAACACTTTGAGAGTCGCTTCTCCCTGCCCATACAGAGAACAGCATGGAGAAGAAGACTATAATGCCGCGTACACACGATCGAGATTCACGGCGGTGAAAACACCGCCGTGAATCCCGACGGGAAAAAACGAGGAACGGCTTGTTCCCCTACACACGGCCGTTTTTCCCGTCATTTTTTCTCTTGGTCGAGAAAAACGACAGTGTGTAGGCTCCCCGGCAGTGTTTCCCTATGGGAAAACTGCCGCGGAAAAAAATGCCGTGAATCACGACGAGAAAAATTAGAGCATGTTCTAATTTTTCTCGTCGTGATTAATGCCGTTTTTCTCGTCGGGAAAAATGACTAAAAAGCCCACACACGGTCGTTTTTCTCGTCAAAGAGAAAAAATGTCATTTTTCCCGACGAGAAAAATGGTCGTGTGTACACGGCATTAGAACATAACATGCCCACAGCTTTTAGACTCGGTTAAAATGTAGTGTATTATTATATTACTATTTTTTTTTTTTTATTATTATGCCTGGATTGACCAGGGGTATGGGAGAACAGTGGAAAATCATTGAATTGATGACCCAGAGTTCCGCTTTTAAGCTTATATGTTTTAAAACTGATGTTTTGCATCTGTTTTTACTATATACAGTATACACAATCTTTGTTTTACAAATATTTAATACATACCTAAAGATCCCAGAGCACTAGGGGCTAGCACAACACTTTAAAGCAGACTGGCTCTAACTGAAACCTCCAACTCTGCTGTCTACTAGGGGATGCATCACAGTAATGAGTCATTCATCTGTGTTTGTAAATTTCACCTTGATTTCTGTCCACAACTGTTTTTTTTCCCCCAAGATGGCTAAATAGACAAATAAAGTAATGACCCAAAAGCTCCACCTCTGAAAATAATACAACAATTTAACAATAAATGTTCCTGATTTAGAACAGATTAAACTAAAATAAACTACACATTCTCTTTTAACATCTTTTCTTTGTGGAATTATAACTTTGGTTCTAATACTTTCCTAATCTGTTCTGTTTTTCAGCATGGCAAAGTCATTCAGGAAGAATTTTATTAACCCTACTTCCTACATGGGAAACACCGCAAAACTGCTGTGCAGCTGGGATTTCAGCATAAATAATGAGAAAGCTGTAAAATTAAAGAAAAAACATCTCAGTACACAAATAAAGGTAGAATATTAAATAAAACACATTTCCTGGTACCTATTGACTTAGTGTGTACCAATTGCAGAATTTTCTATGAAGTTTGGCATACTATACTGTGTCTCTTGTTTCCTGCATTGACCAGAAAAACTGGTTTCAACCAAGCAAACAATCTAGTGATTTACGGTAAAAAAGCTGACTCTACAGTATTGTCCATTCTGTATGTAAACTTTGAAAATGATATGAGATGTACAGTTTCAAGATTTGAGTAAAACTGATACTGGATAATAATGCTCCACACCACCACCTCTGGACACATTTACCACCACTAAGCCACTGTGGACAGCACCATGGCTTAGTGATTAGACCGGGCCCCCTGGTTCGAATTCCTGTCAGGACACTCTGTCAGTGGCGGCCCATCCATTAGGGGCACACGGGCACCGCCCCCCTATCCATGCGTCCGGCCTCCTAATCTACATACAGGGTGCCGGAATATGGATTCCAACGGGGGTGCTTGAAGCAAGCGATTAAAGTCAGAGGCTCTAATAGGCTTCAAAAAAAGTACTGCGCTCTGAGCCCACCCAGTTGTGTGACAATAACAAATTGATATTCGCTATTGCCACACTAATCCTCACCCCGGCCAATCAGAAAGCGGGTCTTGAGACCCGTCACCCAATTGGCTGAAAGAAGAAGCGTTCCAATTGGCCGCTGAGGAGTGAGAAGATGTCATGCAGGGGAATCCTGACCCACCAGCTGCCATGGAGGAGCGCTCTATAGGCTGTCATCTCCCTCCATGCCTGTGTGCTGTGCCCGCTGTACCCATCCCCTGCCAGGGTAGGCTTCAAGATGGAAAGGGGAGACAAAAAGGCAGGGACATGGGGGGGGAGCCACTGCCGGCGGGCCAGCACAAGGTAAGAGAGCCTGCGACCAGGGGGTGTATATTGCGCGGTGGCCGGCTGGAGCGATAGGGGGGGCATCTGTGGTCAGGTCCAACTGCAAGCCCCCACCGATGGAGCACCAGTCGCCACTGCTTTCTGTATGGAGTTTGCATGTTGTACCTCTGATTGCATGGGTTTTCTGTGGGAACTCTGGGTTCTTCCCACACTCCAAAGACATGCCGGTAGGTTAATTGTCTCCTGTCTAAATTGGCCCTAGTATGTGTACATGAAAGCATGTGAGATAGGGACCTCGTTGTAAGCTCATTGAGGGAAGGGACTGGGGTAAATCTACAGTATGTAAAATGCTACATAATTGTCAGCTTTATAAAAAAACTATAACACATACATTCATTAAAAATAAATAAAATGAAATAGTAAATAACTGTTTTGTAAATGGCATCACTTATTTCCATTGTATCCATTCTGCCCAAACCCAAATTTTTGGTTTTGGTTACTGACCACCAAGAACTGTATACATTAATGTATCTACAGAATACAGCCTTGTCTACAGAACTCTAGGCTCATTGCCTATAATTATCTACAAAGGAAATAGAATTTGGTGCCCATAATAATCACATCAAACAATAAATATTCTTTATAGATAAGTTTTTCAGCCACATGCTGTGCTCCCTGAACACTGAGCACTGTTATCCAGACAGACTGCCATAATCAGAAGGTAAAAGCAGCGACAGGCACACAGCATGGGACCTGGTCACCTGAAGTTGGCAAATTTCTTATCTAGGGTAGGATAGAATTACGTTTTCTAACCTTTAATATAAAAGAAGTCTGAATAAACCTAATGGATAAATATGTAAACTGAAAATAAGGGGACATTAATATTTTTAATACATGGTTCAATTACTCTTCTGCATTGCTTAGAATAAAATCACGTAATTACATAGTTACATAGTTACATAGTTGGTAAGGTTGAAAAAAAGACACCAGTCCATCCAGTTCAACCTGTGGTGTGTGAGTGCGCTTGTTTTTATGTCAATAGTGCATTGTATATCCCTGTATGTTGTGATCTTTAAGGTGCCCATCTAATAGTTTTTTTAAACTATCGACACTCCCTGCTGATACCACTGCTTGTGGAAGAGAATTCCACTCTCTTACCGCTCTGGCAGCAAAGAACCCTCTACGCAGTTTAAGGTTAAACCTCTTCTCTTCCAATTTTAGTGAATGGCTTTTTAAATTCCCTTTCACTGAAAAGTTTTTTACCTATGCTAGGGTCACCAGTATGGTGTTTGTACATTGCTATCATATCCCCTCTCAAGGTTCCTCTCTCCAGAGAGAATAGATTGACAAAACTCTGGTGATTTTAGGCTGACTGACTAATAAATGAATTGATATTCACTGTATGATCTCTAGCAATACTGACCACTATAAATTTTCAAACCAGAATTCACTACTTTATAATCCCCCCATTCCCCCAATATCTCAGTTTGTGTACATACTTGGCCAATTATTAAAATGTGTTTTTATTTTTTAATAATGGCTCATTAATTGAAAGCCTACAAATTTGGCATTGTGTTTTATGACTGGCAATGGCTCCACCTAATGCAGTTTGCAGTCCTAGGTAGAATGAAATCTTGATACTATGATAAGTGTAGATGATGAAATTACTTGTATCAACTAATGTTATTGGACATTCAATTTTTTTTTTTTAAATAAGTTAAGTACATTAATAAAAAAATTTTTTTACATACTTTTGTTCTTATTACTCCCCCCCACCAATCATACTTGCACTAGAAAGTAACAAAGAACGAAAGTTCAAATCCATCTGGTAGCTATGGGTCAATTCAGACAGTTCTCTCTTTAGATACTGTGTATTGTAGATGCAGTATACTATATACCGTAATTGATATAAAGTCATATGTTTGTTACCCTATGACAACTACACATTGACTACAACCCTTTCATGAGCTGCATTCTCTAGGCCAGTGGTGGTTAACTTTCCTTATTAGGGGGAACCCAAGTTTGGCCCCCAACCTCACCAAAGGGCCGCACATAACATTTAGTGAATATTCAATATCTGAAACGGCAAAAACACAACAGGATATAGTCAATGACTATAGGTATGATACAAGAGATGGTCAGAGACTGTGGACAATATACAAGAGATGGGCAGAGACTGTGGACATAAAATAAAAGATGGTCAGAGACTGTGGACATAATACAAGAGATGGACAGAGGCTGCAGACATGTTAGAGAAGATGGTTAACCACTTAACGACCGCCCACTGTAAATATACGTCGGCAGAATGGCACCGACAGGCACAATCACGTATATGTACGTGATCGCCTTTGTATAGTTGGGGGGTCCGATCGGACCCCCCTCCTTTACAGTGAGCGGCTGTTAATTGTTCAGGAGCGATCAGGAATGAGGGGACGGCCGTTCGATTCCGGCCACCCCCTCGCGATCGCTCCCGTCGAATGAGAAAGCTTCCCTGCCTGTGTAATGTAAACACAGGCAGAGGAAGTGATGTCATCTCTCCTCGTGTCGGTCTTTTCGATCCGGCGCGAGGAGTGAAGACATCTCACAGTAAGTGCACCAACAGCCCACTGACACCAGTACACGTAGGCACACTTGTCACCCCCCAGTCACCCCCAGATCACCCCCAGATCACCCCCAGTCACAGTGCACCGTTTGCAGTGGTCATTTTTTTACTGATCACTGCAATCAGTGTCATTTGTGACAGTAAAAAGTTGCAGGGCAGTTAGGTTTAGGCCCAGGGTAGCCCCCTAACCCCCCCTAATAAAGGTTTAACCCCTTGATCGCCCCCCAGGTAACCCTTTCACCCCCTAACGCCAGCGTCACTAAGCGATCGTATTTCCGATCGCTGTATTTAGTGCCGGTGGTGCCCTAGATAGCCAGTTATTTATTTTTAGTTTCGCCGTAGGTTTTTATAGCGTCAGGTACCCCCAAATATTATTTTAACTCCCTGATTGCCCCTAGAGTTAACCCTTTCACCAGTGATCACCGTATAAGTTTTACTGGTGACACTGGTTAGCCGGTTAGTTATTTAGGTTACCCGTCAGGTTTTTATATAGCGTCGGGTACCCCCATATATAACCTAATAAAGGTTTTAACCCCCCTGATTGCCCCTAGTTAACCCTTTCACCAGTGATCACCATATAAGTTTTACGGGTGACGCTGGTTGGTTAGTTTGCTTTTTATAGCATCAGGGCACCCGCCGTATATAACCCAATAAAGTTTTAACCCCCTGATTGCCTGGCGGGTGATATCAATTAGGTTTTAGCGCCAGAGAGGGTCTGCGTCGCCCCAGGCAGAGTCAGGTTAGTGCCAGTAACGCTAACACCCACGCGCAAAGCATACACCTCCCTTAGTGGTATAGTATCTGAACAGATCTATACTAGCGTCCCCAGCGGTTTAGGGTTCCCAAAAACGCAGTGTTAGCGGGATCAGCCCAGATACCTGCTAGCACCTGCGTTTAGCCCCTCCGCCCAGCCCAGCCCACCCAAGTGCATTATCGATCGATCACTGTCACTTACCAAACACAACACACATAACTGCAGCGTTCGCAGAGACAGTCCTGATCCCTGCGATCGCTAACAGTTTTTTTGGTAGCGTTTGATACATTTGCTGACAGTCAGGTGCTTTTTTTTCCTGTGAATCTTACTAGTGTACCCCTAAATTTAGAGCCCAAAATGGCAAGACGAAGGTACACTAGTAAAGAGGCCTACGAGATTCTGAGCATGACAGATAGTGAAGAGGAGGTCACGCATCTGTCAGATTCAGGCTCAGAATACCTTCCCGTAGAAGACAGTGAAGTCAACGGCTCCTCGTCAGATAGCTCTGACGACGAAGTTGAGGTACCTGCTAAGGTCAGGCGTACCCGATCCCGATCTTCTGAGGTTGTTGAGGAGCAAGAACCGCAGGGCTCTTGTATCATGGAGCAGAGTAGTACTAGCGCCGCTATTCCTTCTGGTGAATTGGCAAGCACCAGCGGCCTAGTACAGCCTGGGCGTACATCCAGCACTGCAGTATCACGTGGTGACGTGGCGAGTCCCATAAGTGCAGTTCAAGCTGGCGAGGTGGCAAGCACAAGTAGTGTCCCGCTGCCACCAAGAAGACAAAGGCAGGCCCGTCGTGCCCATAGTGCCCTTCCTGCAGAATTCGCCTATCCTGATTGGGTCCCCACCACTTCTGCAGAACCCGTACTTCCCCCATTCACTGCCCAACCCGGTATTCAGGTGGAAACAGCTGATTTTATGCCAATTGATTTTTATTCGCTGTTTTTCACGGAAGATCTCTATAGATCTATTGTGGACCAGAGTAATTTATATGCTGGTCAATTCATCGCCGCTAACCCCCAGTTGCCTTCCATTGCCAAAGATTGGAAACCAATTACGGTTTCCGAATTTAAGACCTTTCTGGGCCTTTCCCTCAACATGGGCACACATAAATTCCCGTCATTGCGTGCTTATTGGTCCACGCACCCATTTGACCACATGCCCGTGTTCTCTGCCTCCATGCCCAGGAAACGATACGAGCAGATTTTGCGGTTCATGCACTTCAACGACAATGAACTTTGTCGTCCATGTGGAGACCCTGAATACGACCGGCTCTATAAAATTCGGCCCCTCATAAACCACTTCAACGAACGTTTTGCAGCCTTGTTTATTCCCGATCAAGTTGTCTGCGTTGATGAGTCCCTGATTAAATTTTCTGGCTGCTTGGCTTTCAAGCAGTACCTTCCCAGCAAGCATGCCAGATACGGGGTCAAGCTCTATAAGTGCTGTGACAGGGCAACAGGCTATGTATGGAGTTTTACGGTTTATGAGGGAAAAGATAGTCAGGTTGAGCCGGTCAACTGCCCGGATTACATAGGGAGCGCTAGCAAGATAGTGTGGAACTTGGTGTCACCCTTATTCGGAAAGGGGTACCACTTGTATGTGGACAACTATTACACGAGCGTGCCACTGTTTAGTCACTTGTTTGATCATCAGATTGGAGCATGTGGCACCGTGCTACCTAATCGCCGGGGCTTTCCCCAGCGGCTTGTAGATGCCCGTCTTAGGCTGGGGGAGAGAGCCTGCGTAAAGTGTAATAACTTGCTCGCTATGAAGTGGAGGGACAATAAGAATGTTTTCCTTCTTACCTCCCTTCATGCAGACACGACAGTCCAAATTCCTACGGCGACTGGTGTTGTGGAGAAACCCCTCTGTGTCCATGAATATAACCAAAATATGGGAGGGGTGGACCTCAACGACCAGTTGTTGGCGCCGTATCTAATTGACCGTAAGGCGAGACGCTGGTACAAAAAAGTGTCTCTATCCTTATTCCAATTGGCTTTGCTATACAGAGCTTCAGGCGGGACGTTATCTCTTCTAAAATTCCAGAATGAGATAGTCACAGACCTCCTGTATCCAGACGGTTCTGCACCTCACCATCCCCAACCAAATGCAGTAAGCCGGCTGCATGAGAGGCATTATCCGTATGCCCTCGAGAGTACCCCTACCCAACGAACCCCCCAAAAAAGATGTCGTGTCTGTAGCAAGCGCGGAATTAGGCGTGACACCCATGTTTTTTGTCCACTCTGTCCTGACAAACCTGGTCTTTGCCTTGGTGAATGTTTTGAACGCTACCACTCAAAAGTGAAGTTTTAGCGTAGGGTACAGCATTTCACAGACTAGGACACACTTACACGGTCTCCCAAAATGCCATTACATTTTGAGAGACCCGAACCATTACAGTTGTTGAAGTTACAAAAAAAAGTGTAAGAAAAAAAAACGTAAAAAACACAAAAAAATATATAAAATAAAAAATAAAAAAAATAGTTGTCGTTTTATTGTTCTCTCTCTCTATTTTCTCTCTATTGTTCTGCTCTTTTTTACTGTATTCTATTCTGCAATGTTTTATCATGCTTGCTGTTCAGGTATGTAATTTTTTGTTTTCAGGTGCGCCATTCAACTGCAGCGCGGAATTATTTATCTTGACAGCAACAGCGTTTGCTCCCACGATACATAAGGCCATGACTCCAGTGCTGTAGGCGGTGATTTCACCACCACAGTTAAAAAAAAAGAGCATATATGCCGAAGCATCGGGGCAGCAGGGGCGGAGGAGCGATTTTGCTCCTAATGCCGCGTACATACGGTCAAAATTCCGACGGAGGCTTGCCCGTGGAAAAGTCCGACCGTGTGTACGCGGCATAACTTTTTTGCGGGAGGATGCCCCCATGCTTCGGCATATATATATTTTAGGCACAGGTTGCGTTAAAAAAATGTTTTCTTTTTTACTAGGTTTTGTTTTGGTATTTGCTTTGCAGGTATGGTATGGTAAGGTCTTACTGTTGTACTGTAATGTTACTTTGTTTTAATGTTAACCATCATTTGCTTAGCAGGTACGCCATTCAGTTGCAGCGCAGATCTATTTATCTTGACAGCAACAGCGTTTGCTCCCACGATACATAAAGCCGTGACTCCAACGCTGTAGGAGGTGATTTCACCACCACAGTTAAAAAAAAGAGCATATATGCCGAAGCATGGGGGCAGCAGGGGCGGAGGAGCGATTTTGCTCCTAATGCCGCGTATATACGGTCGAAATTCCGACGGAGGCTTGCCCGTGGAAAAGTCCGACCGTGTGTACGCGGCATAACTTTTTTGCGGGAGGATGCCCCCATGCTTCGGCATATATAAATAGTGCATGTATGCCCATCATTAGAAGTGGGTGGATGAAGGGAGGTATTCTAATGGTGGGCATACCCACCGATCAATCTTTTTTTCATTCAGCCAACAGGCTGCATGAAAAAAAAGATTACAATACATGTCCAACAAGGACCAGCAACATACTGGTATGTTGCTGGACTTTGAATGTTTTATACCAGAATGATGCCTGCAGGTTTAGGTATCATCTTGGTATCATTCTTTTCAGCCAGTGGCCGGCTTTCATGTAAAAGCAATTCTAGCAGATAATTAGCCTCTAGACTGCTTTTACAAGCAGTGGGAGGGAATGCCCCCCCCCCCCGGATATAAACAGCGCCATTGGGAAATTGGGAAAGCATTTTATCACACCGATCTTGGTGTGGTCAGATGCTTTGAGGGCAGAGGAAAGATCTAGGGTCCAACCCCCCAATTTTTTTCAAAAAAAGAGTACCTGTCACTACTTATTGCTATCATAGGGGATAATTATATTCCCTGAGATAACAATAAAAATGGTTAAAAAAAAAAAAAAATATGGAAGGAACAGTTTAAAAATAAAATAAATAATAATAAAAAAAAAAAAGCACCGCTGTCCCCCCCTGCTCTTGCGCAAAGGCGAACGCAAGCGTCGGTCTAGCGTCATATGTAAACAGCAATTGCATCATGCATGTGAGGTATCACTGCGAAGGTCAGATTGAGGGCAGTAATTTTAGCAGTAGACCTCCTCTGTAAATCTAACGTGGTAACCTGTAAAGGCTTTTAAATGCTTTTAAAAATGAATGTAGTTTGTTGCCGCTGCGCGTTTGTGCGCAATTTTAAAGCATGTCGTGTTTGGTATCCATGTACTCGGCCTAAGATCATCTCTTTTATTTCATCAAACATTTGGGCAATATAGTGTTTTTTAGTGCATTAAAAATAAAAAAAGTGTGTTTTTCCCCCCAAAAATGCGTTTGAAAAATCGCTGCGCAAATACTGTTTGGAAAGAAAAAATGCAACACCCACTAATTTAATCTGTAGGGCCTTTGCTTTAAAAAAAATATATAATGTTTGGGGGTTCAACATAATTTTCTTGCAAAAAAAAAAATGTTTTCATGTAAACAAAAAGTGTCAGAAAGGGCTTTGTCTTCAAGTGGTTAGAAGAGTGGATGATGTGTGACTTAAGCTTCCTAATGTTGTGCATAAAATGCCAGGACAGTTCAAAACCCCCCCAAATGACTCCATTTTGGAAAGTAGACACCTCAAGCTATTTGCTGAGAGGCATGTTGAGCCCATTGAATATTTTTTTTTGTCCCAAGTGATTGAATGACAAAAAAAAAAAATTTACAAAAAGCTGTCACTAAATTATATATTGCTCAAACATGCCATGGTTATATGTGGAATTGCACCCCAAAATACATTCTGTTTCTTCTCCTGAGTATGGGGATACCACATGTGTGAGACATTTTGGGAGCCTAGCCGCGTACAGGACCCCGAAAACCAAGCACCGCCTTCAGGATTTCTATGGGTGTAAATTTTTGATCTCACTCCTCACTGCCTATCACAGTTTCGGAGGCCATGGAATGCCCAGATGGCACAAAACCCCCCCAAATGACCCAATTTTGGAAAGTAGACACCCCAAGCTATTTGCTGAGAGGTATGTTGAGTATTTTGCAGATCTCGCTTTTTGTCACAAAGTTTTGAAAATTGAAAAAAAAAAAAAGAAAAAAATATGTCTTTCTTCATTTTCAAAAACAAATGAGAGCTGTAAAATACTCACCATGCCTCTCAGCAAATAGCTTGGGGTGTCTACTTTCCAAAATGGGGTCATTTGGGGGGGGGTTTGTGTTATTTTGGCATTTTATGGCCTTCAAAACTGTGATAGGTAGTGAGGAGTAAAATCAAAAATTTGTGCCCTTAGAAATCCTGAAGGCGGTGCTTGGTTTTCGGGGGCCCGTACGCGGCTAGGCTCTCAAAAAGTCCCACACATGTGGTATCCCCGTACTCAGGAGAAGCAGCCAAATGTATTTTAGGGTGCAATTCCGCATATAACCATGGCATGTTTGAGCAATATATCATTTAGTGACAACTTTTTGTACATTTTTTTTTTTTTCTTTTTGTCATTATTCAATCACTTGGGACAAAAAAAAAATATTCAATGGGCTCAACATGCCTCTCAGCAATTTCCTTGGGGTGTCTACTTTCCAAAATGGGGTCATTTTGGGGGGTTTTGTGCTATCTTGGCATTTTATGGCCTTCAAAACTGTGATAGGTAGTGAGGAGTGAAATCAAAAATTTATGCCCTTAGAAACCTTGAAGGCGGTGCTTGGTTTTTGGGGTCCCGTACGCGGCTAGGCTCCCAAAAAGTTCCACACATGTGGTATCCCCGTACTCAGGAGAAGCAGCAGAATGTATTTTGGGGTGTAATTTCACATATGCCCATGGCATGTGTGAGCAATATATCATTTAGTGACAACTTTGTGCAAAAAAAAAAGTTTGTCATATTCCCGCAACTTGTGGCAAAATATAAAATATTCCATGAACCCAACATGCCTCTCAGTAAATAGCTTGGGGTGTCTACTTTCCAAAATGGGGTCATTTGGGGGGGTTTTGTGCTATTTTGGAATTTTATGGCCTTCGAAACTGTGATAGGTAGTGAGGAGTGAAATCAAAAATTTGCGCCCTTAGAAATCCTGAAGGCGGTGCTTGGTTTTTGGGGTCCTGTACGTGGCTAGGCTCCTAAAAAGTCCCACACATGTGGTATCCCCGTACTCAGGAGAAGCAGCAGAATGTATTTTGGGGTGCATTTTCCACATATAACCATGGCATGTGTGAGCAATATATCATTTAGTGACAACTTTTTGTAATTTTTTTATTTTATTTTCAATCACTTAGGACAAAAAAAAATATTCAATGGGCTCAACATGCCTCTCAGCAATTTCCTTGGGGTGTCTACTTTCCAAAATGGGGTCACTTGGGGGGGTTTTGTACTGCCCTGCCATTTTAGCACCTCAAGAAATGAGATAGGCAGTTATAAATTTAAAGCTGTGTAAATTCCAGAAAATGTACCCTAGTTTGTAAACGCTATAACTTTTGCGCAAACCAATAAATATACGCTTGACATTTTTTTTACTAAAGACATGTGGCTGAATACATTTTGGCCTAAATGTATGACTAAAATTGAGTTTATTCGATTTTCCTTATAACAAAAAGTAGAAAATTATCATTTTTTTTCAAAATTTTCGGTCTTTTTCCATTTATATCGCAAAAAAAAAAAAATCGCAGAGGCAATCAAATACCATTAAAAGAAAGCTCTATTTGTGGGAAGAAAAGGACGCAAATTTCGTTTGGGTACAACATTGCATGTCCGCACAATTTACAGTTAAAGCAGCGCAGTGCAAAATTCTGAAATCACTTCTGGTCCTTTAGCTACCAAATGGTCCGGGGCTTAAGTGGTTAAAGACTGTGGTCCGTGGACATAACACAAAAGATGATCAGAGACTGTGGATATATCATAGGAGATGATCAGGGACTGCAGACATATTTAAGGAGATTGTCAAAGACTGTGGACATAACACAAAAGATGGTCAGGGACTTGTACGTAAAACACAAGATGGTCAGATTGCAAACATGGTACAGTAGATGGTCAGAGACTGTGAACATACTGCAGAAGGCTGTCAGAGACTGAACATGATATAGGAGGAGTTGGAGACTAGGGACAATTTTCAGGAGACATTTTACATAGACTGAAGACACAGTGGCGGCCCGTCCATGCAAGGCGCAGGGCCGCTGCCCCCTAATCCATGAGCCTGGCCCCTAATCTACATGCAGGGTGCCTGACGCATAGATTTCAATGAGTTTTTATTTTTTGAAGCACATGATTAGAGCCTGAGGGTCTTATTTGCTTCAAAAAAGGGTGGGCTTGGGGTGCAGAGCACTGCGCCCTAAGCCCACCCAGTTGTGTGACAATAGCAAATTAATATTCGCTATTGTCTTCCTGATTCGCCTCCCGGCCAATCAGGAAGCGGGTCCTGAGACCCAATCTTGTCTCAGGACACACTTCCTGTTCAACTGGGAGGAGAATATCTCTGTGTGACCACCCCACCAGGCAGACAATGTCTTTGAAGTCCCGCCGCTAGAAGCGGTCAGTGTGGCCCCGGCTCTTCCTTCCCCCTGCCTCCTAAGGTAAGGCATCTGATTGCCATATTCACGTCCGCCTTCCGCGGGGGTGGTGTTAGTTTTCCGCCCCCCCCCCCAGAAATATTGAGCACGAGCCGCCACTGATGTGAAGCACACACAACCCCACTTTTTCTCTTCCTGTACGTAGCTCTCTGGCTTTTCTTTTTCTGGACACGCCCACGAACTACGCAGTTGAAAAAAAAAACACAGTTCTGTGCCCCTAACCCCTTTTTCTTTCTTTTGCTCAAAGTACAGTAACACAGTCCAACTTCTCCAATGGCCAACTTTCCAATCACATAGAAAATAATCCACTCATGCAAGAGGTAGCCACAAATCCCGGACTCGAGCCCCCACGTGTAGCACACACAACCCCACTTTTCTTCGCCAATGGCGGGTTACACCTGCTGCTTGCCCGGTATCCCCTCCCTGTGTATCGAGAGGAGCGAGCAGTGTTATTGTTGGGTCTTGCAGCAATTTCCTCTCTAGAGTGGATCCCTTCTCTCCGTTGTCTAGGCAGAAATCTTCCAGAATAAGGCCAATGTCCACACAGGAGTAAAACCCAATCAGCAAGGTTTTATTCTTTATACTTGAGGTAAACTTGAAGAGAGAGAGTAGAAAGTTGAGAAAGTAGGGGAAGGTTCAGGCACGCAACACTTAAAGCTCAGTGTCAGTCTTTTGTCGCCACTCAAGCCTGAGTGGGTATTGCTCACCCACATAGTCCCTTTGAGAGCGGTCCGAGCAGCTGGGATGTAGCATGGATAATCAAGACAGTGAATCCCTCTTTAGGCGAGTTTCCAGGCCTCTTCCCGAGATAGCTGTACCGTCGCTAATCTCCTCAGGGACTGATCCTCCCCTGGACTCCTTTCCTAAAGGTGGGCTCCCTACAAGTGGGCAGCCTGGGATTCTTCTCTGAGGTGTAGGCCCTTGCCAGCAGAGCCGGGCCTACATTGCAGCATCGAAGCCTCGGGCTGAAGGTGCCCGGGGCCTAAACACACTCGCGCACCTTGTGCCATGCGGGCCACGAGGCACACTTACAGGACCGAAGGTCCCCTGGAACGCCCCCAACAATGGCGTCTGCCCCTTATGTACCCTCTCCCAGCATGCACAGCAGGTAGACCACGCCCACTGCATGGCTGCCGAGAAAGGACAACCAGGGTGCTGTGATACCCCCTGTAGTTCAACCTATGCCGGCGGTGACAGTGTCACCTACAGGCAACAGAGAACACTACAGCCAGGCAGTATCACACCCAGAGCAGAAGCAATAATGAATCAGTGATTGGTCTGAGCCCAACTACCGGCTCAGACTACCCCTAAATTTCCACATAGCGCCCCCAAATATTGGGGGGGGGCACTACAGATATTAAACGAGACTGATAAAAATCACTGCTGGAACAGGGCAATAGGGAAATATAGCTTAAAGTCTGCAGGGGCCCTGAGAACCACACAAAAAGTGCCAAAACACCACAGGTTGTGCATTGGGCCTTTAGGTCTTAATGGTGCTTTATTAACTGTGCACCAAGGTATGCAAATGCACAGGAAATTCAATGTGTATATAGATTTGTTTATTTAAAATTATTTACAGAATTAACTTTTCTATCAATTGAAAATGCTTTCTTACAGTATCATTAAATGTTAAATAGAAAACTGCTGGCAAAATAAAACTTTGGTAGTTTTAATCTGCTTTTATCCACTTGTTTATATGCAAATATCGGCACTAATTCATGAGGTTGCTTTAACATATTTTTTATTGTAGGAAATCCTGTCAGAAAAGTTGCTGCAGAAATTAAAGCTTTCAGTTAGTCAGAGGCTGGCTCGGCTTGCCATTCACCTGGTTGCTTGGATCGCAGCAATAGGACTGGCAGTTGGCTGTTGTGCTGGAGTATACTTCCTCTGTGTTCATGTTGGATTATCTGTACAGGTAATCTTTTTGTTGTCTTATGAACCCTTTTTTTAAAGTGGACAAATTTAGCAAAATCCTACAAGATGTTAAGAATGTGTCCAGCAGATTTTTGTATACGAGAGTCAGCTTTTAAAGAACAACAATTTTTTTACTGTGATTGTATGAGAAGAACTAAACATAATAGGCCTCACACGTGTTCATGCATCCTCGTGCGGGCAATTCCATTCATGTCAGTAGGTTGCATTGGCTGCATAGACACAGCTGCTCCTGCAGCCAAATGCATACAGTGCAGGGCTGTGCAATAAGGTTTTCACCTCATACCTTTAAACCCAAACACATATTAATTACACAGGTTCTGTGGCTAATTAAGGTGATAATTAAACTCACTTAAAGAGGAAGTAAACCCTCCTCAACATTTTGAGATAAACATACGCCCTGCAAGAGAAAGGCATAATGAGCTAGTATGCATAGCATACTAGCTCATTATGTGGCACTTACCTCAGATCGAAGCGCTCCTCGTGCCCCTCCGCCGCCGCCATGTCAGCTCCGACCATCTTCCTGTTATCGCTGCTCCGGCGATGTGATTGGCCGGAGCGGCAATGACGTCACACGCATGCACGCGGGGCCGGCTTTCTCCATTGAGACAACCGGCAGTCTCCATTGAGAAAACCGGCAACACGCAGTGCGCCTGCGCGTGACGTCATTGGCGCGGTTTTTAAAAGCAAATATCTCCTTAACTGTGTACAAATGTTTTTGTTTAGGAGAACGCTGTGGACTTTTGTGTTGGGGGAAACTCTGAAGTAAGGGGATTTCTATTCACCAAAGCCCCCCTTACATCTGAGTCCCCCTTACCTTGGTTTACTCACTCAGTGGCAGGAGAGAGAAAGGAGGGAGGGGAAAAACTTCAGTCACAGACAGTGGATGGTGAGCTGACTCACCTCAGAATTGAGGCTCAGGCATCGGCACCTTTCATCCACCATGTATCTTCCATCTACTGGGTTTTACATTTTCCAGCCACGCATCCCTATTCTGAGGCACAGCACACCTGGGATTGGCATGACACAGAGAGGTAGGGGCAGGAGCAGATCGAGACCCTCTCTACTGTCCCATCCATGTCCTCTCCCATACGAGGGGAACTGTGCTGGCTCTGTTCTGGGCAGTGTGAGAGAGAGAGTGTCACGGACACATGTCTTAGACAACTTCAGCCAGCCCTCTGGACAGTTGGTTACCCTGATGATTAGGGTTTGTCCAGGTACACACAGCCTGTGGGCACACCTATGCACTCGTGGTTGTGGTACTTAGTTACTTGGTGAGTCACAGCCCGGTCATCCACCCGGACAGTCCAGGTTTTGAATCATGTGTCCAGGTTTCAGACTGCTTGAAACCTAGACACATGATTCAAAAACTGGACTGTCCGGATGAGGTAGCAACCCTACTGTGCACCTGCACAACTGTCAAATTGGGAGCAGCAGCTGTTTCTGTACAGATACTACATCCTAATTGACATGAATGGAACTGCCTGCACAGGGATGCACTGAACAACTGCATCTTCGTGCAGGCAAACATGGCCCTCACATGGGTGTATGCTGTAGTACACCAATGTGAACGAGCCTTTACAACATGTTTACATTTGTGTGGTGTGTTTTAGGTGCGTTGCATTTTAGACATGGTTTACATGTGTTTTAGGTGCATTACCACTGCATGAGTTTTCATGAAAACACATCCAAGATCCAGCAAGCAGGACTTTTTTTCAACACATCGCACCTAAAACATTTAGGTATGAATGGAACCTTTTGCTGGCTATCCATTAACCATGTTGCATTTTCATGACTAGTTTAGAATCATTCCAGGAATTTCCAGGAGTAAAATTCAGAGCAGGATGTTGTACACACCAGTTATTATGTCACTAACCATCATAAAGGTATAATTACAGAAGTGACAGAAATTCTTTTCAAGGTAATTTCTCATGTTTTGGTCCAGAGATTATTTTTACAGCCATGCTTGGAATGGCACAGGAAAACAAGTTTGTATCTAAGCAATAGTGTTGCTAGGCCCCGGAACACAGACAATAGTGCCCTATGTCTTCTACTGAGTGACTTTTGCAGTAACCATTGCCGTCATACCTAGTATGACAAATATTCAAGGTATTTGATATAGAGAATTTTTTATTTAAAATAATTGACTGGGTTTCTATCTTTTTCTGTGCTTCACAATGCATATTTACTTTCCTCTTAACCAATTTATGCACATTGATTTACGGTGAGGTTATACGTTCTATGCACAAAGAACTGTTAGGGCATCAGGTAATTTGTAATGGCAGGTCTTTTTTTCAGTTTTGGTCATATCATCATTTATATTTATGAAATTGGTTATTATATTGTTTACTTCTTTCCAAAAAAAAGGATAGTAGTTTTATACTTATAGCTTATTCTAAATGGATTTAGGAGGGTTGCAGGTTAGCGACATAGACAGAGATGACACTGCCTGGAAGTGTTGGATTCCTCTGAAACTTTGATTGAAGTGTTGGAGTCAGAGGAATCCAACACTTCCAGGCAGTGTCATCTTTGTCTATGTCACTAACCTGCAACCCTCCTAAATCCATTTAGAATTAGCTCTAAGTATAAAACTACTATCCTTTTTTTCAAGGCTTTTTTCCTTGTCAAAAGATTTTTATTAAGTCTACAAGAAAGTACATAACAAATATGATGAGTGAAAAGATTATAATAAAGGAAAAGAAGATCAAAGTACAATTTGATATTAATATAAAATATAAAGAAAAACAACTGGATATAACCTAGAGGAGGTGTAGAATGCCGTGTACACACGACCGTTTTTAATGTCATTGAAAAAAACTGTTTTTCTCGACGTGATTCTTCTCAAGCCTGCCTTGCCTACACACTATCGTTGAAAAAAATGCTCGAGTAAAGCGCAGTGACGTACAATAGGAACGACGGCACTATAAAGGCGAAGTTCCATTCGGATGGCGCCACCCTTCATGTTAGTAAAGTTTGTTGAGAGAAGATTCGCTATCTCCATTACGAACGCTAGTTTTACCAGAACGAGCGATCCCGTCTCATACTTGATTCTGAGCATGCGCATTATTTTTCACGTCGTTAAAGCCTACACGCGGCCGTTTTTCATGACGAGAAAAACAACGAGAAAATTAGAGCATGTTCCAATTTTTTCATGGCCATTTTTCACGTCGTGAAAAATGCTGGAAAGCCCACACACGATCATTTTTAATGACCATTTTAAAAAATTGCATTTTTCTCGTCATTAAAAACGGCTGCGTGTACGCGGCAGAAGAGTTTTAAAGCTTTTTTCAGCAAAAAAACGTGAGCATGAGGAGGTAATACTGTTGCCATTACTCCTACTTTACTTTTACAATGTTTTAATTTAATTGTCTTATTAAAAATATATTGACTATGGGATCACAATAATTAATTACATTACTACTAGCTGTAACACCACAATAGTTTTTATGACCTACAGGTTTTGAAGATATTATAAAAAGTGACTGTTAGATTGCTTTTTATGACACAGAGACTGATTTTCCAACCTGTTAGCTCCCTTCCCCCCTTGGACCTAAAAATAACCATTGAAAGTGATCAATGGCCACACATTGTTTCATTTTTCAAAGATACAATGAAGTTTTAAACATACTGTATGTGAACACGTTTACTTAAATATGGTTTTGAAAAACGGTATATACAGTCCCTTTAAGAGAAGGAAGCAAGAGCTGATGGTGAAGAGAAGTTAATAGTGGGGTGGAGAATGATAGCTGCTAGATAAGTGGGAGCCAATGCTGGAGTAGATCGGAGAGGAGAGAGGCAGGAAAAGTGGACATGGTGGAGGGAAATGCCATGCTATGGATGACAACAAAGGCCATGTAGGAAAATAATTTAACATTTATAACAATCCTTCAATTAAAAGTGAAAGTACCACTCATCCACCTCCTCCCCCTTCTTTGTCTTTTTGTCTGGGAGCGGGTATCTCTTTCTGACAGGTACCCAATTCCACTGCCATAATTCTCACCTAGGCGAGAACAAAAGCTTGGCCTGCCCCCTGCCTACTCGCAAATTCCTGGGACACATCACAGGTCTCAAAAGGCTACATGACCAATCTGACAGCACAATGCTGTCTTTCTAAGTGGGGAGCTGGGTGTGAAACAGCAGGAAGTCACAGGCAGCTCTCACATCCAAGATCCAAAGACCAGCTAAGAATTGGCCCCGATGAAGACAGCACTGAACCCCTGGGCTGGTGAGTGTCTACTTAATAAAACTCAGCACCTACAGTATTTGTAGCTGCTGACTTAAAATAACAACTAGAGTTAATCTTTAAAAGAGATTTAGGAAAGAGAATGGGGAACAGTGAGGATGGCCGAGGTGGAAGTTGTGCAAGATTCCTGAGAATGTAAAGCTACATATGCTAAAATAATCAAGAATTGTCATTCTCTCTATATATTATACAGGGTAAGTAAAAGGTATTTCCATGTATAAGCTTATTTCCATGTTTTTTTTAAAGGAAATACAATATGGTGGAAGCAGCGGTGTTTCCATGTATGTTTGGGTGTCCTTTTGAATGTCCTAGATTTTTGGCTAAAAAGCACTGTCAAAGGGCCAGAGTACATATAGAATAAGTAAATCTATTGGATGTGGTGACTGAATTTGCTTTCTTTCTTCAGGCTCATAAATTTTTCAGTAAATACAGAAAAATAGGATTTTTATTACAGCTTACCTGTAAAATCCTTTTCTTGGAGTACATCATGGGACACAGAGCCTTAAGTAATTTACTTAATGGGTAATAGGCCTACCTTCAGGTGTTGACACTGGTAAACCCTAATTAAGGAAGTTTACTCCCTATATAACCCCTCCTCCTTCCAGGAGCACATCAGTTTTTGTAGCAAAGCAATATGTCTAAATCCCAAAAGAGGGGTTGGCTGCTCTTTCTTGTAAAGAGCCGTATTTAATTTTTCAGATCTGTAAGGCCGCAACTTGGTCTTCAGTGCATACATTCACAAAATTTTATCAGGTGGATGTAAGGAGGTATGAGGATATCGCCTTCGGGCGCAGTGTGCTGCAAGCAGCAGTGTAGATCCTCAAGTCTGGGTGTACCCTGCGGGTTGTTTCTCCCACCCCTCAAGTGGCATTGCTATGGGACGTCCCATTAAGTAAATTACTTAAGGCTCTGTGTCCCATGATGTACGATAAAGAAAATAGGATTTTTATTACAGCTTACCTGTAAAATCCTTTTCTTGGAGTACATCATGGGACACATGGTTTTGGAAAAAAACGATGGCAGGACAATATCTTGGTTCAGGTGAAAACCTGAAATTACTTTTGGCAAAAAGCCTGGACGAGGGCGTAGTACCACTCTGTCCTCATGAAAAATTAAATACGGCTCTTTACAAGAAAGAGCAGCCAACTCTGATACCCTCCTTGCTGAGGATATAGCAACCAAAAATACCAACTTCCTTGTCAGAAGGACTAGGGGAACATGTTGTATCGGTTCAAATGGCTGTTTTTGTAACACAGACAAAACTAAGTTTAAGTCCCAGGGATTCAAGGGAGGTTTGACGGGCGGATTAAGCCGCGTTACTCCTTGTATAAAGCCCTGGACTAAAGAATGAGTAGCAAGTGGTCTTTGAAATAAGACCGATAAAGCTGAGACTTGGCCTTTAATAGTACTTAAGGCCAACTTCATCTCTACCCCTAATTGTAGAAAGGCAAGAATTCTGCCTATGATATATCTCCGAGGGTGCCAACCCTTGGATTCACACCAGGAAACATAAGCCTTCCAGACTCTATAATATATAGTTCTGGAAGCTGGCTTCCTGGCATTGATCAGGGTGGAGATAACTGACCCGGAAAGCCCACGTTTCTTTAGAATGTGGGTTTCAACAGCCAAGCCGTTAAATTTAGAGACCGTAAGGCAGGATGGAATATCGGTCCCTGAGAGAGCAGATCTGACCGTAGTGGGAGGGACCATGGGCCCTCCACTGCCATCTTTACGATTTCTGCATACCATGACCTTCTGGGCCATGCTGGTGCTACCAGAATAATCGGCTTCCTTTCCAGCTTGATTCTGCAAAGAAGTCGAGGCAGCAACTGGATTGGGGGAAATGCATATATCAGTGAGAACTGATCCCATGAGGTCACCAACGCATCCGTTCCGCATGCGAATGGATCCCTTGTTCTGGCCACAAAGTTGACCAACTTCGTGTTGAATCTGGATGCTAGGAGATCTACGTCCGGAGTCCCCCCATCTTTGGCAAACAGCCCGAAATATGTCGGGGTGAAGCGACCATTCCCCTGGGAATAACTGCTGGCGACTTAAGTAGTCCGCCTGCCAATTCTCTACTCCGGGAATGAATATTGCAGAAAGGCAAGGAACATTCCTTTCTGCCCAAGTTAGAATATGGTTCACCTCTCTCTGCGCTGAGAGACTCTTGGTGCCCCCTTGGTGATTGATATAGGCCACAGCTGTGGCATTGTCGGATTGAATCCTGACAGGGTAATTCTGTAGCCTGGAAGTCCAGGCCTTTAGAGCCAGACGTACTGCCCGAATCTCTAGGATATTGATGGGCAAGCCTCTTTCGGTCCTTGACCATTGTCCTTGGACTGTTGTCCTTTCTAGTACTGCTCCCCAGCCTGAGAGGCTGGCATCCGTCGTTACGACCTTCCAGATAACTGGTCTGAAGGATTTTCCCTTCAGCAGATTCTGGGTTAGTAACCACCAAGTGAGGCTTTGGGCCACTCTTGGGGAAAGCCGCATTGGGGAGTCTAAGGCTTGAATTGTTTTGTTCCAAGCAGACAGGATACTGTTTTGCAACAGTCTTGAATGGAACTGGGCAAAAGGAACTGCTTCGAATGAAGCCACCATGGTTCCTAGTAACCTCATGCAGAGGCGAATGGAGGGATTGCCATTTGACCTGACCCGCCGTACCAATTCTTTTATGGAGTTGATCTTTGCTAGAGGCAAGAACACCTTTTCCTGGGCTGTGTCTATGATCAGACCCAAGTACTCCAGTCTTTTTAGCGGTATTAAGGAAGATTTCTCCAGATTGAGAATCCAACCCAATGCTTTCAGATAGTCGGTTGTAGTGCGTACCACTTGCTCCAAGCGAATCACTGATTGATCTATAAGTAATAGATCGTCTAGGTACGCTATGATTGTTATGCCCTGTGCCCTTAACCTGGCTAGAGGTGGGGCCAGCACCTTGGTGAACACCCGGGGTGCTGTTGCTAGCCCGAAGGGCAGGGCTACAAACTGGAAATGCTGTTCTAATTCGAACCGCAGAAATTTTTGATGAGCAGGGAATATAGGGATATGCAGATATGCATCCCTGATGTCGATTGACGCGAGAAGTTCTCCTCCTAGAAGGATAGAAACTACTGATCTGATTGTCTCCATGCGAAAGGAGCGGATCTTCAGGAATTGATTTAGCTTTCTTAGATCTAGAATGGGTCTGATGTCTCCATTTGGTTTTGGTACCATGAAAAGATTTGAATAAAACCCCAGACCTTGTTCCCTTGTGGGGATCTGTATGATCACCCCTTGAGATCTTAATCGGTCTAGTGTTTGAAAAAGAGATTGTTTCTTCTCTGGATCCTTGGGTACGCTTGATCTTAGGAAACGAGATGGTGGAAAGTTCCGGAATTCCAGCTTGTATCCCAGCGTTACCGTGGAGATGACCCATGTGTCCTGAATCTCCTTTTTCCAGACTTCTGAAAAGTGCAGAAGTCTTCCCCCCACCTTGGTGAGGGGGGTTGCCTCTTCATGACGAGGCTTTAGGATTCTGTTTTGCAGATTTCCTACCCCAGGGCTTCTTTTGAGCATGGGTCTGACTCTGAGGTCTTCCTCTAGAGTCTGACGGCAGAGGCCGTCGCCACTGCTTAGAGGCGGAAGCCCTTGGCGCAGGGGAAAGGGCCCGTTTAAATGAAGGGCGTTTGTATTTTCTTTTGACGGGTAAAAGCGTGCTTTTCCCACTAGAAATTGTCTTGATATATTTATCCAAGTCCTCTCCGAAAAGTCGCTCCCCATGGAAGGGAAACCCAGTTAGGAGGTTCTTACATGGCGTTTCAGCTGACCAATTCTTTAGCCACAGGATCCTGCGCATATGTACAAGCATAAGCGTAAGGCGGGATGCCTGGTGAATGGAATCTTTAATGGCATCTATGGCAAAACATAATGCCTTAGGTAGTTCAGCCAAATCCCGAGCTTGTTGTGTAGGAAGTTCTCTAAGGGCCAATTTAAATTGGTCCTTTAGGGATTGGCAGACGCCTATTGCGGTGACTGCTGGCTGAGTGACAGCACCTGCTATGGAAAACGCAGATTTTAGCAGGGATTCCAACTTCTTATCTGTTGGATCCTTAAGCATTTGTGCATTGTCTACAGGACAAGTCAAGTTATTATTCACATTGGAAATTGCAGCGTCAACTGCTGGTACTTTCCATCTTTTGGAGAATCTTTCCTCCAGAGGATAGCGATTTGAAAAACTCTTAGGAGGGAGAAAATGTTTATCCGGATGATCCCATTCCGGAAAAATAAGCTGTTCTAGCAATGCATGTGCTGGAAACGCATGCAAAGCATGGGAAGGTTTCAAAGAACCTAAGGAAGAGGCCGGGTTTTCATGAGACTGTTAGAGGCAGCATGAAGGTGGAGCGAACCATTTCTGTAAGAGATTGTATCAGCAATTTCTCAGTTTGGGAAGCTGAAAAAGGTTCATCTACCGTTGTCTCCTCCAAGGAGGAATCATAGGTTTGTCTTTCTTCCTGATCGATTGAGGGTAACACCTCATCGTGAGTCCACTGTTCCCCTAGTAAAGCTAAAGTGGGGGAAGGGCTAGTACGTTTCTTATCACTCTGAATAGAGGATGCGATTAAAGCCGCTAATCTTTCTTCCATACCCTGGAGGGAGGAGGAGAGGGCATCTTCAGTCACATATCTAGGTGCTGAGATGTGAGAGGCAGTTGCACCATCAATTTGTTCCAATGGCTCACCCTGTGTTGCCATAATTGGTAATTCAGGCGAGAATGACAGCATGGAATTACAGCTAGAAGTCTCAATGCCTGGGGGTGAAATCTTTGCTTTTTTGGCCCTTGAGGTGTCTTTTTTGGTAGGCATAGTCCTAAGTACAAAAACAGAGGCGCTATACAAATTGCACTATATCACTGAAAATAGTCATGACTTTAAAAGCCGCTATAAAGTTTCAGCCTAGTGCTGAAAAGAGTGACTTTCCTGAATCAGGAATGCCAGTGCAACCCATACGTGTCTCACAGCTCGTGTGTCTCTGTGTATGCTTCCTCCTCAGCAGCGGAGGAGAGACTGACATGGCTATATGTTTCCCATTTTCGCGGTACTGCGTTTAGGCTCCGCCCCCTCCAGAAAAAAATTCCGCCCCCTTTTTCCATTTAAAAAAAAAAAAACTTTTTTTTTTATGGATCCCTGACCAAACAAGAGAAGGGGAGGGGGAGGGGAGCAGAGACTGCAATGAGGCAGAGAAACAAAAAAACAGCCAGACAATCCTATTGTGGTACATAGCAGGACCTCTGCGTCCCCCACGGCGGGGGGAGGGGGTAAATAAGGGGGGTGCAGCGCTGCTGTCTCCCTAACCCACTGGTCCCATCAGAGGGGGGGGGGGGAAACTCTTTTAAAAGGCTTTATCTTACCTTGGTAAGAATCTCCCTTCCACCTGCTGTACCAATCAAGCACGGACTGAGCTTAGTGAAGACGACAGAGTATGGTAAGTGCATAGGCTCCCTCTAGAGGAGACTTTAAGGCATGACAATCTCTTTTCCTTAATGGAAGAAATACATAGACATTGAAAATACCTAAGTTTCTTCCTTACCTTATCATCGTCGCAGAATTTTCTGAATTAACAGAAAAAATCCAGCTTACACCCATCACGGTGGGCTGTGTTTAACCAAACCTTCAAGGACGGGGGTCCCTGAAAAGGGATTTCCACTGCCTTGGACCATGTATAGCACCCCATCAGGAAGCAAATAGGTAATGTAACAAGACCTAAGCCCTGGTTTCCTGGGGTCCAGCCCTACAAAGAGAGGCATTACAGGCAAAACCTTGTGCTTCGGATACGAGGTCCCAGGTACCATCCATTTAGGCCACAGTGGCACTGTGGTGGATCTGGCTTCTTTTTATGGAGGAATTTAAATCCAGCATGGATCCCTCCTGGAGCTTCTCAGAGCACATCTTCACTCGTGACCAACACCTTTAGACACTGGCGAAAAAACTGATGTGCTCCTGGAAGGAGGAGAGGTTATATAGGGAGTAAACTTCCTTAATTAGGGTTTACCAGTGTCAACACCTGAAGGTAGGCCTATTACCCATTAAGTAAATTACTTAAGGCTCTGTGTCCCATGATGTACGATAAAGAAATACCTGTTGATCTTGCCACGAATGCAGTGTCTTTGTCACTTCATCTTAACTGAATGTTCTCTATCTTCTGTAAACTACTTATCTCCCAACCACCATTTAGTAAAGATTAACAAAGACAGATATGTTTGCGTCCAGCCTGGGTGGCAATCATAGTCTCTCCATAGACCATGTGGGGGTATGAGTGTAGTCACCCAGGATTCAGGAACAGGATTTGTGGTATTTGCAAGAAGCCTGAAAAAACTAAATCTACTACATCTATTTGATCTAAGATCTGGTAAACTTCAATATATACAATTTTTGTTTTGGGGTTTAAATATGCTTAAGGTGCAACTGAAAGGGGGATATATGCTCAAGAGAGGGAATACAAAAAAGAGAAAGAAAAATGGGAGAGATAAGATTAGGGTCAAGAAATAGCCTTATGCATTTTAGGACCCTAGGAATGCTACTGGATTAAAGTAGCCAATGAAACAAAGTCCCTTTAAATGCTGTAATAGTAATCTTAGTCCTTATGTACTTCATTTGGTGGACGCTCATGCTTGTCTACCAATGACTTGCATCACTGTGGAGCAAACCACCTGGGATTGCTGTGGAAACTATTTCCATCACTGAAATCTGTGAGTGATCTGCCAGATTTATTGTTTATATGGCAATTATGATAACTGGTAACATTAATTAGTGATACAGATTAGCCTTCAAGTAGATCAGAGCTATGACTGCATTAGAAAAGGTTGAACTTGACCATGATAGTGAAAAGAGCAGGGTCTACTAGTAGCTGAAACTAGCAATAAGATATTATGATAATTATATAGATTTAAATTCAAATGAAGTGTTTTCCTAGGCCTCATATTTTTTTGCCCACTTTTTCCATCCAAAAGTGAACACATCATAGTTTCCTTCCTTGCAGGTTTTTTTTGGCATTAAACACCAATGTATTTCAGTGTCCTGGCTATTTTGTGGCACAGCTCTGTCTATTTCTTCTTAGGACAGAGCAGCCTCATGCCGCGTACACACGATCATTTTTCCCGTCGGGAAAAACGACATTTTTTCCTTTGGACGAGAAAAACGATCGTCTGTGGGCTTTTTGCCGTTTTTCCCGACGGGAAAAACAGCATTAATCACGATGAGAAAAATTAGAACATGTTCTAATTTTTCTCGTCGTTTTTCCTGACATTTCTTCCGCGGCAGTGTTTCCCATAGGGAAACACTGCCGCGGAGCCCATAGATGATCGTTTTTCTCGTCATTTTAAAAAATGACGAGAAAAATGACCGTGTGTGGGGAACAAGCTGTTCCCTCATTTAAAATGTCATTATTCACGGTGGTTTTTAAACCGCCGTGAATAATGATCGTGTGTACGCGGCATCAGTCTCAGCCTCTCTGAAGTCCATCTGGTTCTACAGCCAGACAGACCTAAGCTCTCCTTTGTAAGCAACACCTGTCTGACTACAACCGACCCTTTCTCTGCTGAAACCAGCACCATCTCCACACAAATATATAATATTCATCTTTCAAAAAATATAACGATATAACTGGATACTAAAATTTATAGGTAAAGTTGATCCAGGGAATATTCTATTGCCTATTGGGGGATCAGGAAGGAATTTTTCCCCTGCTGGAGCAAATTGGATCATGCTTTGCTGTTTTTTTTTTGCCTTCCTCTGGATCAACTGTGGATATAGGATTGTGTATACAGTGGAACCTTGGATTATGAGCATAATCTGTTCCACGAGAATGCTTGTAATCCAAAGCACTCGCATATCAAAGCGAGTTTCCCCATAGAAGTCAATGGAAATTAAGATAGTTTGTTCCACATTGACTTCTATTGCATGCAATACCGCATGTGGCCAGAGGTGGGGGGGCGCCGGAGAGACTCGGAAATACTCGGCAACCGTTCGGATGCACTCGGAAAACCTCAGAAAGGCTCAGAAACACTAGTGAGCGGAGTGTTTCCGAGTATTTCCGAACGGCTCCGAACAGCTCAGAGTGGCACCGTCGCCCCCGCACCTCTGGCCAAATGCGGTACTGGACACCGCAGAGGCTTGAATCCTGCTCATTTTGCGAGACAACTCCCGAGTCAGGATTTAAAAAAAAATATTTCTCGTATTGTGAAACGCTCGTTAAACGCGTTACTCGCAATCCGAGGTTCCACTGTATAGGATTGCATGATTTTATTTTTTTATTTTATTTTTTATTTAGGATTTTTTTTTTCCTTTTATTGGTTGAACTTGATGGACTTGATGTATTTTTCCAACCAGAATAACTATCTAACTATATTAAATATAGCAATTAGTGTAGGTAACTGAATATGACTTTGCATTAGTTGTTTGCTACTCCTGTACAGCGAAGTTCAGTCTGGGAAAGGGAGAAACAGCACAAAGTCTGCGGCACTCTTTTGCCAGCAAGGATATGCTAATAGGAGGAGAGTGACATGAAGATGAACTCCTCGTTCAGCTGCTTCATCTTCACTCTAGAGTCTGGAATTATTACAGGCCTGGTGCAGGTACAAAACCAGCTTCTATTACATAATTGCAGTAAAGAAATGTTCGTTCTTAAACCATCTGTCCATCCATTATTGGACAAATATAAATCATTTGGCAGGAAAAAAATCACATCCAGTCTGAGAATAGCTTAAAAACCTAATATTCCTAGTACTATTCTATAAAAACTGCCATGTGTGTGTTTCTTTTAACAGGAATCCAATTTGGATGAGCTAACAAAGCAAGCAGCAACATTGTTAGTTCCAGTGGTAGTCTCCCTCATTAATCTCATCATGCCTCTAGTCTTTGCCATGTTTGGCCTTGTAGAGAAATTCAAGTATCCCCGCCATGAGATCTATGTGGAGATTTTGAGGTGAGGCTTTTATTTTGTTATATTTTGTGATACAAAATTGAAATGAAATTTCTGACTTATTGTATATATGGTTATGTCTTTTATAGAAATATTCTTCTGAAAATCTCAATTATTGGAATTTTGTGCTACTACTGGTTGCAGAAAGTTGCAGAAAGCAACCTTAAGGTGGGTTACATTTTTGCAAGTTATAAATCAACCTTGGGAATACTATTATTATTATGTTATCTGCATTTTTCCCTTGAAATGAAACGAGGCAAAACGTTTTTTTTGTTTTGAATAAAGTTAGAAAAAAAATTCAATTTCTGCTAGGTTTGTACTGCTAACCAGGGTGATAGCTTTACATTCACTTCCTGTTCTGAGGACTAAGGATGAGCCGAACACCCCCCCCCCCCCCCCGGTTTGGTTCGCACCAGAACTTGCGAACAGGCAAAAAATTTGTTCGAACACGCGAACACCGTTAACCACTTCGCGCCCGGGCTATAACAAAAGACGTCCGCAAAGCGGTCGTCAATTGCTGATAGGACGTCTATGGACGTCCTCTTATTTACTTCCGCCATGCGCGCCACCGCGGGCGCGCGTCGGGGAAAAACTGTGCCCGCCGTGTCAGGCGAGTGCCGATGCGCGTGCCTGGCGGCCGCGATGTTCGCCAGGTACGAGCGATCGGCTGTCACAGAGCCAGGGACGTGGATCTCTGTGTGTAAACACAGAGATCCACGTCCTGTCGGGGAGAGGAGACGGATGGTGTGTCCCTTGTACATAGGGAAAACCATCAGTCACCTCCCCCAGTCAGTCCCCTCCCCCCCACAGTAAGAACATCTAGCAGGGAACATATTAACCCCTTGATCGCCCCCTAGTGGTTAACCCCTTCCCTGCCAGTCACATTTATACAGTAATCAGTGCATATTTTTAGCACTGTTCGCTGTATAAATGTGAATGGTCCCAAAAATGTGTCAAAAGTGTCCGATGTGTCCGCCGTAATGTCACAGTCACAAAAAAAAAAATCGCAGATCGACGTCATTACTAGTAAAAAAATAAATAAAAAAATAAATAAAAAAATAATAAAACAAAAATCATAATTCTATTCCCTATTTTGTAGGCGCTATAACTTTTGCGCAAACCAATCACTATACGCTTTTTGCGTTTTTTTTTTTTTTTACCTAAAATATGTAGAATACGTATCGGCCTAAACTGAGGAAAAAAATAGTTTTTTTTAAAAAAAATGGGATATTAATTATAGCAACAATTTAAAAATATTGTGTTTTTTTCAAAATTGTCGCTCTATTTTTGTATATAGTGCAAAAAATAAAAACCGCAGAAATGATCAAAGACCACCAAAAGAAAGCTCTGTTTGTGGGAAAAAAAGGACGTCAATTTTGTTTGGGAGCCACGTCGCACGACTGCGCAATTGTCATTCAAAGCGTGACGGCACTGAAACCTGAAATTTCGCCTGGGCAGGAAGGGGGTTATGTGCCCAGTTGTCAAGTGGTTAAAGTCTATGGGACACGAACACGAAAAATCAAAAGTGCTCATTTTAAAGGATTATATGCTTGGTATTGTCATAAAAGGAGTTTGGGGACCCGGGTCCTGCCCCAGGGGACATGTATCAATGCAAAAAAAAGTTTTAAAAGCAGCCGTTTTTTCGGGAGCAGTGATTTTAATAATGCTTAAAGTGAAACAATAAAAGTTAAATATTCCTTTAAATTTCGTGCCTGGGGGGTGTCTATAGTATGCCTGTAAAGTGGCGCATTTTTACCGTGTTTAGAACAGTCCCTGCAGCAAAATACAATTTCTAAAGGAAAAAAAGTCATTTAAAACTGATCGTGGCTGTAATGAATTGTCGGGTCTCGGCAATACAGATAAAACAAATTTTATCGCCCAATTTTTTTTTTTAAATCGCATAGGGGTCCCCCTCAAAATCCATACCAGACGCGATTTTAAGGGGAACCCGGCGCCAAAATAAAAAAAATGGCATAGGGGTCCCCCCCCCCAAAAATCCATACCAGACCCGTATCCGAGCACCGTACCCCCACCATTTCACAAAAAAAGTGTAAAAAAAAACAAGAGCCAGCTTGGTTTCCTGTGGTTTCCCCGTGGCATCAGAGGGGGGCGGGGTCGCCCATGTATTTCATCGGCTGGCCCCGCCCTCAGCTATATAAGAGCTGTCAGAGCGAGAAAAGCGTCACTCGCCGGGAGCCTCCTATCGAGGAGCATCTGTAGCAGGTTTTTCTTTTTTCGTCCCGTCGGAGCGAGATGGATCTACATCGCTGGACTTTTTTCTTTTTTTCTTTTTTAATAAAGGACTTGTCCCAAGCTGGCTCTTGTTTGGTTTTTTTTCAATTTTTTACACTTTTTTTGTGAAATGGTAGGGGTACAATGTACCCCATTACCAATTCACATAGGGGGCGGGATCTGGGGGTCCCCTTGTTAAAGGGGGCTTCCAGATTCCAATAATCCTCCCACCCGCAGACCCAAACAACCACCGGGCAAGGGTTTTGGGGATGAGGCCCTTGTCCCCATCAACATGGGGGCAAGGTGCTTTGGGGTCCATGTTTAGGGCATGTGGCCTGGTACGTTTCAGGAGGGGCAGCCTGCAGCCTGCCAGGTTGCATGCTCGGATAAGGGTCTGGTATGGATTTTTGGGGGGACCCCTACGCCATTTTTTTTAAAATTTTGGCGTGAGGTTCCCCTTAAAATCCATACCAGACCTGAAGGGTCTGGTATGGATTTTGAGGGGGACCCCTAAGCCATTTTTTTTTATTTGGTGCAGGGTTCCCCTTAATATCCATACCAGACCTGAAGGGCCTGGTATGGAATTTGGGGGGACCCCCACGCAATTTTTTTTTTTAATTTTGGTTCGGGGTTCCCCTTAATATTCATACCAGACCCAAAGGGCCTGGTAATGGACTGGGGGGGGGGAACCCATGCCGTTTTTTTCAATGAGTTTTATCTGTATTGCCGAGACCCGACAATTCATTATAGCCACGAGTAGTTTTAAATGACTTTTTTTCCTTTAGAAATGTAATTTTGCTGTGGGACTGTTCTAAACATGGGAAAAATTAGCCACTTTACAGGCATACTATAGACATCCCCCCAGGCACGAAATTTAAAGGAATATTTCACTTTTATTGTTTCACTTTAAGCATTATTCAAATCACTGCTCCCAAAAAAACGTCCGTTTTTAAAACATGCACTGATACATACATTGATAACATGTCCCCTGGGGCAGGACCCAGGTCCCCAAACCCTTTTTATGACAATACCATGCATATAAGCCTTTAAAATTAGCACTTGATTTTTCATGTTATTCTGCCATAGACTTTTAAACGGTGTTCCGCGGCTTTTGAATTTGCCACGAACACCGCAAATTGTTCGCTATTCGGCAAACAGGCGAACACCCGATGTTCGAGTTGAACATCAGGCTCATCACTACTGAGGACTACCAGAAAGGAAATAAGGAGAAAAGGTGCAACAAGGGCACTGACAGGGGAACTAGTCTTCCCCTCCTTTACTAAAGAAAACTTCCCCCCTATTTTCTGTTTGCTAAAATGTTATCAACAAGACAATAAGTAAGGGTAAAGCCTTGTACACATGACCGAAAATATAGGAGAGAAAAAGTTGCGCTATTGAGAATATCACCAGTACAGCAGCTGGTGAAAGTGTAAATATGAGCCAAAAGGCTCACACAGTAAATATATGACACAAATTGATGAAAGTGAGTGATGCGAACATGCGATAAAGAAATCACATAAACAAAAAACCACAAAAGTTGTCGCATATAGTCCAAACGATAGAGTTCATATGCACAAAGAATGCTCCTCCACCGTGCTGATTGTGATCCAATGTATTACACCACGAGCAAGTGTAGGATAGGACAGCCTCCACCAATAGATTTACTGCCTCTTACCGATAGTGATGGATCCCTTGTCACAGGGGATCAAAGAAAGCCTGTGGCTATTCCCCAGCCAAGGGAATGGGGCAGGCAGCGTCTCACTGACCAGGAGATCCACAACTCTCAATGATAGAAAACGCGGTCCCCGTAAATAAAAAGAAGGATATACTATAGTGTAAAACATTTTTACATGTTTAATAAAAAAAGACGAATGCACACTTACATGAATGCAGATAAAAACGAGCGAAAATGAGCCGGCCGACTCTTAGACATAAAACAGCCCGTATGCCTCCGGGTAGCGTGGGCGCGATGACGTCAGAACGTGGCTCCTCCCTACGCGTTTCGTCATCAAAGACGTGTTCACGGGATACGGGCGGCGTTCTGACGTACCGCTCTAATATAACCATCTCAAACAGCCAAGCCTCGATGTGAACCGCGGGATGCCGAAGCACCGCCATTTTGACTGAGGGAAAGGATATCGCTAGATGCTATGAAGGGATTGGCAAACCCAAAGCAAATAGTATTTAATGTGCGCAGAGAAATAACATTATTGAACACAATCTATTTTAAAAAAGGAAGGGGGCAGAGCAACAAACGGTCTAAAAACCATTAAATGTATAACAACTACATATAGAGGTTGATCCTCTACTGCTGAAAAATAACAACCAAAGGGAGGAGAGAACCTCATCCAATGGAAAAGGCGAACTGGATCATTCCCAAGATTCACATCGAGTGTACAAAAACACAAGGAATTATCCAAGGCTAGTACAGTATGCCACCATCGTAAACCTGATCCTAAGAGATTGTTATAAATAAAAACTATAAATAAAAACAAAACCCTAACAATATATTAACAATAATTGGACACTGTACAAAAATTGTATACATATTAACTAAATAGCACTTTATAATCCAAACGTGGAGTCCCAACTCCATCCTCCTTCACATAAACCCAATTAACCCATTGAGGTCGAGATCCAAACCTATGAAGGGGAAAAGGGAATGCTACAAGGTGCATATAAAGGAGGGGGGAGGAGGAGGAGGGGAAAAAAAAGAGAAGGAGAAATATACAAAATAAATAAATAAATAAATAGGGAATCAAACTAATCTAGACAGGACACTCTTCCCTACCTCAATTTGTACATTTTAACTGGTCGGCACAGAGGTCAAGAATTGTCTATGAAACAATTCACATCTACATCTATGTTAAGACCAAAAGGGGTGTAGCTCTTAATCCTATGCACCCACGACATCTCCAACCTAGAGATGCTCTGGACCAGATTGCTACCCCTCCAGTGAGGGCTATATTTATCTATTCCCAAAAAGGTAGTACCCTTAGGGTTCCGATCATGCACAGCCAGATAATGTTTCGACACAGAGTGCTTTGTGAACCCTCTTCTAATATTACCAATATGTTCGTTCAGGCGTACCTGAAGTGGGCGTTTGGTCCTGCCCACATACTGCAACCCACACGGGCATTGCAGTAAATAGACCACGCCCTCCGTCGAACAGGTAATAAAAGGTTTGATGTCGAAAATTCTGGAATTACAAGTAGAGCTAAATTGAGTAGTTCTCCTAGATCTACACCCATTCAAAGAGCATACTTGACACCTCCTGCACTGATAATAACCAGTGAGATTGGGAAAGAAGGTGGATCTAGTCATGGGTGGATCCATAATGTTGGGTGCAAGTCTGTCCCTCAGAGCCGGAGCTCCTCTAAAAACCACTTGAGGTCTATCTGGTAAAATGGTATTGAGGACCCTATCATTCTTCAGAATATGCCAGTGTTTATTAACAATGTGCCTAATCTGAGAATGTTGGCAAGAAAAGTTGGTAATAAAAGGAGTACGAAATGACGACCCAGCATCCATCTTAACTTTCTCTTTTAGCAAAACAGCACGGTCCACACAACTGACTGAATCAAGGGTAGCTTTAAGGGACTTAGGAGAGTAACCCTTATCTATAAATCTTCTGGTTAGGATATCGGACTGTGCTAAGAAGGTGGTATGGTCCGAACAATTTCTTTTTAATCTTAGAAACTGACTCACAGCACCCAACCAGGGGGCATAATGACAACTCCCTTTGGGAATAAATGAATTCCTATCGGTAGGTTTAAAAAAGGTTGAAGTGGTAAAACCCTGATCACCCACCGAAATAGTCAGATCTAAAAAATTGATCCAATCCTGACTAGCCACATAACTCAAATGGATACCTCTAGAGTTGTTATTAAGAGAATCCATGAAGTCTACAAGGTCAGGGTGGCTACCCCTCCATAGGAGGAGGATGTCGTCTATGTAACGAGCCCACAAGGCCACATAGGGCCTGGTGTCAGCACAGACGACATCCTCCTCCCATTTGGCCATAAAAAGGTTCGCCAAACTAGGGGCATATTTAGCCCCCATGGCGACACCTCTGTCCTGCCTATAAAACTCCCCATCGAACCAAAAGAAGTTATGAGTAGCTGCATACTCTAATAACTCCATAATAAAACTAATTTGGTCCGGGAGTAAGTCGGAGTCGCGATCCATATAATGACGAACTGCGTCCAAACCCAATTAATGGGGGATCACAGTATACAGGGATGTGACATCCGCTGTGACCAACCAAATACCTTCACTAGATGTTATTTCAGAAAGGAGGTTGATCACATGGCGGGTATCCTTTAAAAAGGAAGGGATTTTCCGCACTATGGGCTGCAAAAAGAAGTCTATGTACTTGCCCACCCGGGACGTGATGGAATCTATCCCACTAACAATGGGACGTCCCGGGGGGCAAGTCAGACTCTTATGCACCTTGGGTAGATAATATATTATCGGAATTCACGGTGCCTTAGGCACCAAAAATAACCGTTCCTTCTTATTAAGGATCCCGTCATCCGAACCTCTTTGGACAATGACCTCCAAACGTGCCTTGTATTTTAAATTGGGATTGGATGTCAGTGGAGTATAAGTGGCCGTATCGCTTAAGATACGGTGCATTTCTTGCATATAGTCGCATTTATTCAATACGACTATACCCCCCCCCCCCCCTTGTCAGCCGGTCGGATGACAACATTTTTGTTGGAGCACAGAGAATTCAAACCCAGCTCTATATCCCTTTTATTTTTGTGTATTCTGATCTGCATGGCATCTAACTCTTTTAGTGCCAAGTCTCTAAAAACCCTCAAAGAGGGAGACAGATGACCTGGAGGGTTGAAAAGGGAAGCATTCGAAAGCCCGGAATGGGAGATGTGATCAGTAAGATTGGCAGGAGAACTGAAAGGGTTGGAAGCCAGATACCTCTGGACATTCAATTTGCGGACATATTTATGAATGTCCATGTAGGTCTGAAATTTGCTCATGTTTTGAGGTGGAGCAAACTTCAGACCTTTGTCCAAAACAGTTAATTCTGGTACCGTTAGTGTGTGAGAGCTTAAATTGAAAATTCCAGCATCACCTACATCTTTGCTCTTTTTGGACTGAGCTCTCCTCCCCCCTCTAGTTCATCTCTTAACTCGACCACTCTTTTTAATCCTTGGCTGGGACGGGGAAAACCCCAATTCTGGTGATCATATCTAACGTTACGGTCCACTTCATGAGGATCCTCCTGCCCAGGCAAGTAATATCCACCTGACGTACCATTACTGCTCACATCATAGGTGGATCGGGAGACCCCTTGGTCTACATGTGCCAGGTCTCTTAGAGGAAAGAAACTATTCTGAGTAGGGACACTGAAACCATCTGTCATGGAAACCCTGTCAGGAACAGACGCCCTGGACTTCCTGGTTCCCGCCCCCGCAGGTGACGCCCCGAAGGGCTATTTAAACTCCTCACTTGCAGACAGTCCCTGCTGTCTGCTCTACAGCGTTTATCCCAAGTGACCTGATCTGCCTTGTTTACCTGTATCTGACCCGGCTTCCTGTGACCCTCCTGCTATCTGCTTGTACCTGACCATCGGCCTGTTTTCTGACTTCGGTATTGCCTGATCCTTTTGTGCCTCGCTGCCTGCCAGTTTACCCGACCCCGGCTTGTCTGACGATCCTGCCTGACCTTGGCTCTTGTTCACCTGCTGCTGCCTAGTGGTTCCAGTTTACCTGCTGTGCCTCCCGGTCCGGGTCATCTGCTGAGTTCCTGTCTGCTCATCTGCTGGTTCCTGTCTGCTCATCTGCTGGTTCTTGTTCACCTGCTGCTGCCTAGTGGTTCCAGTTTACCTGCTGTGCCTCCCGGTCCAGGTCATCTGCTGAGTTCCTGATTCCTGTCTACTCACCTGCTGCAGTTCCTGGTTCCTGTCTGCTCATCTGCTGGTTCCTGTCTGCTCATCTGCTGGTTCCTGTTCATCTGCTGCTGCCCAGTGGTTCCAGTCTACCTGCTGTGCCTCCCGGTCCGGGTCATCTGCTGAGTTCCTGGTTCCTGTCTGCTCATCTGCTGGTTCCTGTCTGCTCATCTGCTGGTTCCTGTCTGCTCATCTGCTGGTTCCTGTTCACCTGCTGCTGCCCAGTGGTTCCAGTCTACCTGCTGTGCCTCCCGGTCCGGGTCATCTGCTGAGTTCCTGGTTCCTGTCTACTCACCTGCTGTAGTTCCTGGTTCCTGTCCACACACCTGCTGTAGTTCCTGGTTCCTGCCTCCTCACCTGCTGGTTCCTGATCACCTGCGGTAGTTCTTGATCCTGCCAGGCACTCGTACCCCTTCCACCTCCGTGCTTCCTGTTATACCACCAGGGGCCGCCGGTGGGAGCCGTAAGGGAGGCCTCCCTCTGCTAACCGGGCTCGTCACCGTTAGGTACGTGACAGTAGCAGACAGCCATGTCTGAGCCCGAGCAGGGAGCCTCACCTATGGAGGAACTATGCCGACACCTGGCGGGACTGACCGAGGCCATTAAGAGCCTCCAGCAAGGCTACACTCACCTGGAAGGACAAGTGCGGGCCCTCACCAACCCCGATGGAGCTCAAGGGGGTCCACGTGCCTCCACTTCTTCCGCCGGGGCAGGAGCTGCGCCCACGGTGGCCATGCTTCCCCCTGAACCCAGGGTCCCTACACCCGAAAGATTCTCCGGGGACCGGAGCAAGTTCAGGGCTTTCCGGAACTCTTGTGAGTTGTACTTTGCCTTACAGCCCCGCACCTTTTCCTTAGAAGCTACCAAGGTGGGCTTTGTAATTTCGCTGCTTTCCGGAGACCCACAGAACTGGGCCCACCGCCTGCTAGAACGCAAAGATGCGTCCTTGGACAGCCTTACACTTTTTTTTGACGCCATTGCCCAATTGTACGAGGACCCTCAGCTCTCGGTCACTGCAGAGAACGCCCTGCGGACCCTTCAGCAGGGACGCAGAGCAGCGGAAGATTATGTAGCTGAATTCAGGCGCTGGAGCGCAGACACCAGCTGGAATGACGCTGCCCTCCGTCACCAGTTTCGCATAGGCCTTTCTGACCCATTGAAGGACGAACTGGCTAGGGTAGGAATACCAGAAAATTTGAACCTACTGATCGATCTGACAATTCAGATCGACCGACGCCTGAGGGAACGGAGGGTTGAGAGGGCCACGGGCTTCACCCGGCCGACCTGGATGCTTCCCCGGGTCCCCAGTCATCCGCACCCAGCTTCTGCAGCACCCTTGACCCCCTCGTACGATGCTCCTGAACCCATGCAGCTTGGGGTCCTCCGCCCTTCCCTTACTCCGGAGGAACGCCAACGCCGACGCGCGCACAACCTGTGCCTGTACTGCGGGGAGCCCGGTCACTTCGTTAGGAACTGTCCCCTGAAGTTCCGTAAGTGCTTGTCAGTATTCCCTGCTGTGATCAACCCTCAGACTAAATCCTCCTCTCACTTCGCTCTTTCTATCTCCCTGCAGCTCCCAGGAAGGACCCTGCAAGTCGTCGCAATTATTGACTCTGGGGCTTGTAGTTGCTTCATGGACTCAACTTTTGCCCGTACTCAACTTATTCCTCTACTTCCCAAGACCCATGGACTACGGGTTCACCTGGCTGATGGGTCCCTTATCAAGTCGGGGCCTGTGGTCGAAGAGACGGCTCCCCTACCTGTCACTGTCTTCTCCTCTACCGGGGTGCACCGAGAATATCTACGGCTGGATATTATCTCCTCTCCACTGTTCCCCATAATTCTCGGTATGCCCTGGCTACAAGCCCATAATCCTACCATTAACTGGGTCATGGGGGTGATCACGTTTCCTTCCTCCTACTGCCAACGGTCCTGTGGCTCACACAAACCCCCTGGGCCTGCCACCTTAATGTGTACCGACACTGAAGCCGGAATACGTCAGGCCATCCCTGACGCTTACCTGGACTTTCTCGATGTGTTTAGTAAACAGGGGGCAGAGACACTACCACCCCACCGAGCCTACGACTGCCCCATTGATCTACTTCCCGGAGCAGCTATTCCTTTTGGTAGGATTTTCC
Source organism: Rana muscosa (assembly GCA_029206835.1). Lineage (NCBI taxonomy): Eukaryota > Metazoa > Chordata > Amphibia > Anura > Ranidae > Rana > Rana muscosa. Next base: position 48,822,915 of record CM055127.1, read on the forward strand.
CTTTAACGGAGGTGGAACAGGGGGCCCTGAAGGACTACATCGATGAGAACCTTTTAAAGGGGTTCATTCGCCCCTCTACGTCGCCAGCAGGCGCAGGCATTTTCTTTGTAGAAAAGAAGGACCATACCCTCAGGCCATGTGTGGACTACCGTGAACTAAATAAGGTCACCATTAAAAATCGTTATCCTCTTCCTCTGGTACCAGAGTTGTTCCAAAGATTGGGAGCTGCCGTTATTTTTACTAAGCTTGACCTCCGGGGAGCCTATAACCTGGTCCGAATCAAGGAGGGCGATGAGTGGAAAACCGCCTTCCGCTCCCGGTTCGGACATTTCGAATATTTAGTGATGCCCTTCGGGCTGTGCAATGCCCCTGCCACCTTCCAGTATTTAATTAATGATGTTCTTCGGGACTTTTTAGATCTCTTTGTGATTGCTTATTTAGATGACATACTAATCTTCTCTTCCTCCCTTGACTCTCATCGCAGGCATGTCAGAAGTGTGTTAGACCGGCTTCGGCAGCATAAACTATATGCGAAGGCTGAGAAATGCGAGTTTGAGCGGGAGAGCATAGCATTTCTGGGATTAATCATCTCTGGCGAAGGCATCAGGATGGACCCACAGAAGATCACCGCAATCTTGGACTGGCCAGCGCCAGTGGATAAGAAGGGAATCCAACGGTTCGTTGGATTCGCCAACTTTTATCGTAAATTCATCCGGGGGTTCTCCGCCATCATTGCACCCATTACTCAGCTAACCAAGCAAGGTACCCGCTTCCACTGGTCCCCTGAGGCCCAAAAGGCCTTTGAGGATCTCAAAGGGCTCTTCACCTCTGCATCCATCTTAAAACACCCAGATTCCTCCCTACCATTTGTACTTGAGGTAGATGCTTCTGAGGTTGCAGTAGGGGCAATATTGTCACAGAGGCAAGGAACCAAGGCTTTGCTTCATCCGGTGGCTTTCTTTTCTCGCAAATTATCTGCGGCAGAAAAGAACTATGACGTGGGAGACCGGGAACTCTTGGCGATTAAGTCCGCCCTGGAAGAATGGAGGTACTTACTTGAAGGTGCTGCTCACCCGATCTTAGTATTCACCGACCATAAGAACTTAGAGTACCTGAAAACTGCAAAAAGACTAAAACCACGACAAGCCAGATGGGCCCTGTTTTTTTCCCGGTTCTCCTTCCATGTGACATACCGCCCCGGTGCCAAGAACACTAAACCTGACGCCTTGTCCCGAATGTTTCATGGATCCAAAGAACTCTCCTCACCCGATACAATCCTCGCTCCTGGGAATTTTCTCCTACTTCAGGAGGACCTACTCTCCCGGATCAGACAAGCCACCACTAGACAGGAACCCTCTCCTGAACTGGATCTGCAAACCAAGGATGGATTACTCTGGCACCAAGACAGGATATTCATACCAGAAGAACTAAAGATAACCGTGCTAGAGCTCTGCCACGATCATGCCCTTGCTGGGCACTTTGGCGTGGCTAAGACCACTGAGTTGGTACAACGTACCTTCTGGTGGCCTCGACTACGCGAGGATTGCAGGAGGTTTGTGGAGTCCTGTACTACATGTACCCAGAATAAAGGGTCCAGATTCAAAGCCTGGGGACTACTGAAGCCCTTACCCGTTCCAGAGAGACCGTGGAAAATGCTTTCTATCGACTTCATAGTTGAACTCCCCCCGGCTGAGAATTACACCACCATCTTTGTGATTGTGGACCGTCTGTCCAAGATGGCACATTTTGTTCCTATGAGAGGGACCCCCTCGGCCCCGGAAACTGCACAAATGTTCATTAAAGAAGTCGTCAGGCTCCACGGGGTACCTGCTAATATAGTCTCCGATCGGGGGGTACAATTTACCTCCCGGTTCTGGAGGTCCCTCTGCAAGACTCTGGGAATAGAGCTATCATTCTCTTCGGCTTACCACCCTCAAACCAACGGACAGACTGAGAGAACAAATCAGACCCTCGAGCAATATTTGCGTTGTTTCTCCTCCTTTGCTCAGAATGACTGGCTCTCCCTGCTTCCGCTAGCGGAGTTCTCCTACAATAACTCCATCCACTCCGCAACTAACCAGACCCCATTTTTTGCGAACTTCGGGTTTCACCCCCACATTTCTGCCCAACTCTCTCCCTGAGTGCTCAGTGCCCGCAGTTCTGGAAAAAGTGAATTTCTTCTCCTCTAACAACCAGCTTCTACGCGAAGCCATGGCAAGAACTCAGGAGTATAACAAGACGGTCTACGACAGGAGGAGACGGGGTGAATTAGCGCTGGCACCGGGTGACCAAGTATGGCTTTCCACCATCAATCTAAGATTGGCTTGCCCGTCCAAGAAATTGGGCCCCAAGTTTCTAGGGCCTTTTCCTATCAAAAGGAAAATCAACGAGGTGGCCTACGAGCTGGAGCTCCCCGACTCCCTGAGGGTCCACCCTGTTTTTCATGTTTCTCTATTGAAACCGTCAGTCTCCAACCCATTCCCAGGTCGGACCCCGCCTCGCCCTGATCCCGTCATCATAGACGAGGAACAGGAATTCGAGGTAGAAGCTATTTTAGACGCACGAAGAAGAAATAGCCAGAGTCAATTTTTAATAAAATGGAAGGGTTACGGACCAGAGGAGAACTCCTGGGAACCCGAAGAGAACATTCACGCCAAAGACCTGATACAAGCCTTCAGGAGGTCTCACCCCGAGAAGTTTGCTCCTAGGGGCATCCGGAGGCTGCCCCTTGGGGGGGGGGGCAATGTCATGGAAACCCTGTCAGGAACAGACGCCCTGGACTTCCTGGTTCCCGCCCCCGCAGGTGACGCCCGAAGGGCTATTTAAACTCCTCACTTGCAGACAGTCCCTGCTGTCTGCTCTACAGCGTTTATCCCAAGTGACCTGATCTGCCTTGTTTACCTGTATCTGACCCGGCTTCCTGTGACCCTCCTGCTATCTGCCTGTACCTGACCATCGGCCTGTTTTCTGACTTCGGTATTGCCTGATCCTTTTGTGCCTCGCTGCCTGCCAGTTTACCCGACTCCGGCTTGTCTGACGATCCTGCCTGACCTTGGCTCTTGTTCACCTGCTGCTGCCTAGTGGTTCCAGTTTACCTGCTGTGCCTCCGGTCCGGGTCATCTGCTGAGTTCCTGGTTCCTGTCTGCTCATCTGCTGGTTCCTGTCTGCTCATCTGCTGGTTCCTGTCTGCTCATCTGCTGGTTCCTGTTCACCTGCTGCTGCCTAGTGGTTCCAGTTTACCTGCTGTGCCTCCCGGTCCGGGTCATCTGCTGAGTTCCTGGTTCCTGTCTGCTCATCTGCTGGTTCCTGTCTGCTCATCTGCGGGTTCCTGTTCACCTGCTGCTGCCCAGTGGTTCCAGTCTACCTGCTGTGCCTCCCGGTCCGGGTCATCTGCTGAGTTCCTGGTTCCTGTCTACTCACCTGCTGCAGTTCCTGGTTCCTGTCTGCTCATCTGCTGGTTCCTGTCTGCTCATCTGCTGGTTCCTGTTCATCTGCTGCTGCCCAGTGGTTCCAGTCTACCTGCTGTGCCTCCCGGTCCGGGTCATCTTCTGAGTTCCTGGTTCCTGTCTACTCACCTGCTGTAGTTCCTGGTTCCTGTCCACTCACCTGCTGTAGTTCCTGGTTCCTGCCTCCTCACCTGCTGGTTCCTGATCACCTGCAGTAGTTCTTGATCCTGCCAGGCACTCGTACCCCTTCCACCTCCGTGCTTCCTGTTATACCACCAGGGGCCGCCGGTGGGAGCCGTAAGGGAGGCCTCCCTCTGCTAACCGGGCTCGTCACCGTCAGGTACGTGACACCATCATCGAAATCCCCCTCATAGTGTGCAAATTGTTGCTCATAGGCATGAGGCAAATCATACCCCTGACCACGAGGGTAGGCACCCTGTCCGTCATAATAACTCGACCTAGATTGTGCAACAGTCGGTCGGCCCCTAGGGGGTAGAGGTAATAGGCCCTGATTCCATCCTCGTCCCTGATTACGTGGTGGCCCAACGGAGCCTTGTTGGTATTGTCCACGTCCTGGGGGTCGAGAGGGGGGACCATTAGGCTGTTTAGGGCCATTTTTTCCCCATCCTCCATTGTTATAAGCGTTGGGTCGGTTGCCAGGTCGTGACTGAGCCTGGAAAGGTGGACCTCTCAAAGGAGAGCGGCCACGTCCAGGACCAGAAGGACCGGGTTTAACAGTGATCCCCAATGGTCTCAATGAGACCTGGCTAGCAACCTGAGGGGTAGTATCCATCTCAGGGCCTGCCAAAGCAGCTTGTTCAGCCAGAAGCTTTTTTTGCCACTCGAAAACAATACTAGAGTCATAGTCAGAAAAATCACGGTTAAACTTCTTTTTCTTTTTAACTCTCTGCTCTTTGTCCTCTTTTTCAAGAATTTTTAGCAAAAGTTTAGACCTCTCCAAATATTCCTCACTAGATTTAAAGGGAGTTAATTTGTCTTTGATCAATTTGATTTTATCATCAAGTCTCACTAATTTGCTCCCTTTTCTATCTACCAAAATTTTTAAAAAGTTTACGCCTGCTTCGTTAAAATATTTGAACCACCCTTCAAGATCTACTTCTCCCTTCTGGGGGCATACCTCCCACCTAAGGCTACGGGGCACCATGAGGTGCTTGATATAGGTCTCTAAAAAGGCTATATCCCACTGAGTATGAATCTCAGAAATAGTGAGATTCTTAAGTCTAAGAAAAAGACCCCCCAGATCCCCTTCGCCATCCTTAAAGGTTTCAAAGACCCCATCTGTATTCACCACCCGAGTGGCTCTGAATTCAAAAACATCCATTTAAATATTGGTGATAATCAAATAGATAAATTGAGTTAACAAGTATCAAAAGCAGCAATAATATGTATAATGTACAAAAATGAAAAAGAAAAAACTGCGCTAGTGAAATAAAAATTAAAGCTGCAACCAACAGTGTTATACTACACCAAAACAGATAATATAGGAGAGAAAAAGTTGCGCTATTGAGAATATCACCAGTACAGCAGCTGGTGAAAGTGTAAATATGAGCCAAAAGGCTCACACAGTAAATATATGACACAAATTGATGAAAGTGAGTGATGCGAACATGCGATAAAGAAATCACATAAACAAAAAACCACAAAAGTTGTCGCATATAGTCCAAACGATAGAGTTCATATGCACAAAGAATGCTCCTCCACCGTGCTGATTGTGATCCAATGTATTACACCACGAGCAAGTGTAGGATAGGACAGCCTCCACCAATAGATTTACTGCCTCTTACCGATAGTGATGGATCCCTTGTCACAGGGGATCAAAGAAAGCCTGTGGCTATTCCCCAGCCAAGGGTATGGGGCAGGCAGCGTCTCACTGACCAGGAGATCCACAACTCTCAATGATAGAAAACGCGGTCCCCGTAAATAAAAAGAAGGATATACTATAGTGTAAAACCTTTTTACATGTTTAATAAAAAAAGACGAATGCACACTTACATGAATGCAGATAAAAACGAGCGAAAATGAGCCGGCCGACTCTTAGACATAAAACAGCCCGTATGCCTCCGGGTAGCGTGGGCGCGATGACGTCAGAACGTGGCTCCTCCCTACGCATTTCGTCATCAAAGACGTGTTCACGGGATACGGGCGGCGTTCTGACGTACCGCTCTAATATAACCATCTCAAACAGCCAAGCCTCGATGTGAACCGCGGGATGCCGAAGCACCGCCATTTTGACTGAGGGAAAGGATATCGCTAGATGCTATGAAGGGATTGGCAAACCCAAAGCAAATAGTATTTAATGTGCGCAAAGAAATAACATTATTGAACACAATCTATTTTAAAAAAGGAAGGGGGCAGAGCAACAAACGGTCTAAAAACCATTAAATGTATAACAACTACATATAGAGGTTGATCCTCTACTGCTGAAAAATAACAACCAAAGGGAGGAGAGAACCTCATCCAATGGAAAAGGCGAACTGGATCATTCCCAAGATTCACATCCAGTGTACAAAAACACAAGGAATTACCCAAGGCTAGTACAGTATGCCACCATCGTAAACCTGATCCTAAGAGATTGTTATAAATAAAAACTATAAATAAAAACAAAACCCTAACAATATATTAACAATAATTGGACACTGTACAAAAATTGTATACATATTAACTAAATGGCACTTTATAATCCAAACGTGGAGTCCCAACTCCATCCTCCTTCACATAAACCCAATTAACCCATTGAGGTCGAGATCCAAACCTATGAAGGGGAAAAGGGAATGCTACAAGGTGCATATAAAGGAGGGGGGAGGAGGAGGAGGGGAAAAAAAAGAGAAGGAGAAATATACAAAATAAATAAATAAATAAATAGGGAATCAAACTAATCTAGACAGGACACTCTTCCCTACCTCAATTTGTACTGGTCGGCACAGAGGTCAAGAATTGTCTATGAAACAATTCACATCTACATCTATGTTAAGACCAAAAGGGGTGTAGCTCTTAATCCTATGCACCCACGACATCTCCAACCTAGAGATGCTCTGGGCTCTGGACCAGATTGCTACCCCTCCAGTGAGGGCTATATTTATCTATTCCCAAAAAGGTAGTACCCTTAGGGTTCCGATCATGCACAGCCAGATAATGTTTCGACACAGAGTGCTTTGTGAACCCTCTTCTAATATTACCAATATGTTCGTTCAGGCGTACCTGAAGTGGGCGTTTGGTCCTGCCCACATACTGCAACCCACACGGGCATTGCAGTAAATAGACCACGCCCTCCGTCGAACAGGTAATAAAAGGTTTGATGTCGAAAATTCTGGAATTACAAGTAGAGCTAAATTGAGTAGTTCTCCTAGATCTACACCCATTCAAAGAGCATACTTGACACCTCCTGCACTGATAATAACCAGTGAGATTGGGAAAGAAGGTGGATCTAGTCATGGGTGGATCCATAATGTTGGGTGCAAGTCTGTCCCTCAGAGCCGGAGCTCCTCTAAAAGCCACTTGAGGTCTATCTGGTAAAATGGTATTGAGGACCCTATCATTCTTCAGAATATGCCAGTGTTTATTAACAATGTGCCTAATCTGAGAATGTTGGCAAGAAAAGTTGGTAATAAAAGGAGTACGAAATGACGACCCAGCATCCATCTTAACTTTCTCTTTTAGAAAAACAGCACGGTCCACACAACTGACTGAATCAAGGGTAGCTTTAAGGGACTTAGGAGAGTAACCCTTATCTATAAATCTTCTGGTTAGGATATCGGACTGTGCTAAGAAGGTGGTATGGTCCGAACAATTTCTTTTTAATCTTAGAAACTGACTCTTAGGCACAGCACCCAACCAGGGGGCATAATGACAACTCCCTTTGGGAATAAATGAATTCCTATCGGTAGGTTTAAAAAAGGTTGAAGTGGTAAAACCCCGATCACCCACCGAAATAGTCAGATCTAAAAAATTGATCCGATCCTGACTAGCCACATAACTCAAATGGATACCTCTAGAGTTGTTATTAAGAGAATCCATGAAGTCTACAAGGTCAGGGTGGCTACCCCTCCATAGGAGGAGCATGTCGTCTATGTAACGAGCCCACAAGGCCACATAGGGCCTGGTGTCAGCACAGACGACATCCTCCTCCCATTTGGCCATAAAAAGGTTCGCCAAACTAGGGGCATATTTAGCCCCCATGGCGACACCTCTGTCCTGCCTATAAAACTCCCCATCGAACCAAAAGAAGTTATGAGTAGCTGCATACTCTAATAACTCCATAATAAAACTAATTTGGTCCGGGAGTAAGTCGGAGTCGCGATCCATATAATGACGAACTGCGTCCAAACCCAATTGATGGGGGATCACAGTATACAGGGATGTGACATCCGCTGTGACCAACCAAATACCTTCACTAGATGTTATTTCAGAAAGGAGGTTTATCACATGGCGGGTATCCTTTAAAAAGGAAGGGATTTTCCGCACTATGGGCTGCAAAAAGAAGTCTATGTACTTGCCCACCCGGGACGTGATGGAATCTATCCCACTAACAATGGGACGTCCCGGGGGGCAAGTCAGACTCTTATGCACCTTGGGTAGATAATATATTATCGGAATTCGCGGTGCCTTAGGCACCAAAAATAACCGTTCCTTCTTATTAAGGATCCCGTCATCCGAACCTCTTTGGACAATGACCTCCAAACGTGCCTTGTATTTTAAATTGGGATTGGATGTCAGTGGAGTATAAGTGGCCGTATCGCTTAAGATACGGTGCATTTCTTGCATATAGTCGCATTTATTCAATACGACTATACCCCCCCCCCCCCCCCCTTGTCAGCCGGTCGGATGACAACATTTTTGTTGGAGCACAGAGAATTCAAACCCAGCTCTATATCCCTTTTATTTTTGTGTATTCTGATCTGCATGGCATCTAACTCTTTTAGTGCCAAGTCTCTAAAAACCCTCAAAGAGGGAGACAGATGACCTGGAGGGTTGAAAAGGGAAGCATTCGAAAGCCCGGAATGGGAGATGTGATCAGTAAGATTGGCAGGAGAACTGAAAGGGTTGGAAGCCAGATACCTCTGGACATTCAATTTGCGGACATATTTATGAATGTCCATGTAGGTCTGAAATTTGCTCATGTTTTGAGGTGGAGCAAACTTCAGACCTTTGTCCAAAACAGTTAATTCTGGTACCGTTAGTGTGTGAGAGCTTAAATTGAAAATTCCAGCATCACCTACATCTTTGCTCTTTTTGGACTGAGCTCTCCTCCCCCCTCTAGTTCCTCTTAACTAGACCACTCTTTTTAATCCTTGGCTGGGACGGGGAAAACCCCAATTCTGGTGATCATATCTAACGTTACGGTCCACTTCATGAGGATCCTCCTGCCCAGGCAAGTAATATCCACCTGACGTACCATTACTGCTCACATCATAGGTGGATCGGGAGACCCCTTGGTCTACATGTGCCAGGTCTCTTAGAGGAAAGAAACTATTCTGAGTAGGGACACTGAAACCATCATCGAAATCCCCCTCATAGTGTGCAAATTGTTGCTCATAGGCATGAGGCAAATCATACCCCTGACCACGAGGGTAGGCACCCTGTCCGTCATAATAACTCGACCTAGATTGTGCAACAGTCGGTCGGCCCCTAGGGGGTAGAGGTAATAGGTCTAGATTAGTTTGATTCCCTATTTATTTATTTTGTATATTTCTCCTTCTCTTTTTTTTCCCCTCCTCCTCCTCCCCCTCCTTTATATGCACCTTGTAGCATTCCCTTTTCCCCTTCATAGGTTTGGATCTCGACCTCAATGGGTTAATTGGGTTTATGTGAAGGAGGATGGAGTTGGGACTTCACGTTTGGATTATAAAGTGCCATTTAGTTAATATGTATACAATTTTTGTACAGTGTCCAATTATTGTTAATATATTGTTAGGGTTTTGTTTTTATTTATAGTTTTTATTTATAACAATCTCTTAGGATCAGGTTTACGATGGTGGCATACTGTACTAGCCTTGGGTAATTCCTTGTGTTTTTGTACACTCAATGTGAATCTTGGGAATGATCCAGTTCGCCTTTTCCATTGGATGAGGTTCTCTCCTCCCTTTGGTTGTTATTTTTCAGCAGTAGAGGATCAACCTCTATATGTAGTTGTTATACATTTAATGGTTTTTAGACCGTTTGTTGCTCTGCCCCCTTCCTTTTTTAAAATAGATTGTGTTCAATAATGTTATTTCTCTGCGCACATTAAATACTATTTGCTTTGGGTTTGCCAATCCCTTCATAGCATCTAGCGATATCCTTTCCCTCAGTCAAAATGGCGGTGCTTCGGCATCCCGCGGTTCACATCGAGGCTTGGCTGTTTGAGATGGTTATATTAGAGCGGTACGTCAGAACGCCGCCCGTATCCCGTGAACACGTCTTTGATGACGAAACGCGTAGGGAGGAGCCACGTTCTGACGTCATCGCGCCCACGCTACCCGGAGGCATACGGGCTGTTTTATGTCTAAGAGTCGGCCGGCTCATTTTCGCTCGTTTTTATCTGCATTCATGTAAGTGTGCATTCGTCTTTTTTTATTAAACATGTAAAAAGGTTTTACACTATAGTATATCCTTCTTTTTATTTACGGGGACCGCGTTTTCTATCATTGAGAGTTGTGGATCTCCTGGTCAGTGAGACGCTGCCTGCCCCATACCCTTGGCTGGGGAATAGCCACAGGCTTTCTTTGATCCCCTGTGACAAGGGATCCATCACTATCGGTAAGAGGCAGTAAATCTATTGGTGGAGGCTGTCCTATCCTACACTTGCTCGTGGTGTAATACATTGGATCACAATCAGCACGGTGGAGGAGCATTCTTTGTGCATATGAACTCTATCGTTTGGACTATATGCGACAACTTTTGTGGTTTTTTGTTTATGTGATTTCTTTATCGCATGTTCGCATCACTCACTTTCATCAATTTGTGTCATATATTTACTGTGTGAGCCTTTTGGCTCATATTTACACTTTCACCAGCTGCTGTACTGGTGATATTCTCAATAGCGCAACTTTTTCGCTCCTATATTATCTGTTTTGGTGTAGTATAACACTGTTGGTTGCAGCTTTAATTTTTATTTCACTAGCGCAGTTTTTTCTTTTTCATTTTTACACATGACCGAAAGCAGGTTTTATTTTTTTCTCGTCAAGATTTACGACAGTTTTCTCGACGAGAAACCATACACACGAACGGTTTTCTCGGCAAGAAAGCTCTCCCAACAGTTTTCTTGTCGTTTCTTGCCGAGAAAACCGGTCATGTGTACAAGGCTTAAATCTATCCCAGTGGAGTCTCAGACAGCAATAAAACCCTGATGGGAAGGCGCCAAAACAAAGAAAAAAAGTTTTGGCTGGACATACACTTTCATTTTCAGTGTCCATAAGGATTTTTTTTTTTATTTATACAGTAAATTCTCACTCCACATTTGTCTGAAATCTTTTTTTTTAATGAAAAATTATCAGCCAGACCATTTTATTTACAATGCCTGGCTGTCGCTGAGAAAACTTTATCCAGTACTTGTGCATGCACATTGAATAGTGAGGGTCTGAACATGCTGAGCAGACATGTTGGCGTTATTTGTAAGGTATACCTGTCTTGGACCCCCTTACCCAAGAGGAGTATGTCCACTGTATTTAGCTTCCTTTGTCCGGTACCAGCATGATCCAAAGTCCCTTAGCCCACCCAGTCATTTGTCGAAGCATCAGTGTAGGGTGGTAACAAACATAAGACTCTTTTTTCAAACACAGGTACAGAGAGATATACTGTACACTCAGAGGAAAATCCCCTCTTATTTGCATAATGACACAGGGTTAGGATTAATTGGCAGAAGTCAGTAATTTGGCTCTTATCTTAACCCCTTAACCAGTGCTGGGACAAGGCCATTTGGTGCCCAGGGCGAAGATGGCAAACTGCGCCCCCCCCCCCCCTGTTTTTAAGAAAGAATCAATGTCATTTCAAAACAAGAATATGTGAGGAGGGGATATGACAGTGGAAGTATATACAGGAGAGGAGTGCGGAGGGGATGACTGCATGCAGGAGGGAAGTGCAGATGGTATGAAGGCAGTTGTGGGGGGGGGGGATGTCTTTTAGTTGGGGAGATATTTCTTTTAGGCCACTTTCACACTGAGGTGCTGGCCGCTTTAGTGGTAAAGCGTCGCTAGTTTTAACTGCACTTTTTGGCCATTAGCAGAGCACTTTTAACCCCCGCTAGTGTCCGGAAAAGGGTTAAAAGCGCCGCTCCTGAAGCGCTTTGCAGGTGCTTAGGCCGTGCTGGCTATTGATTTCAATGGCAGGAGCATTTTGGGAGCGGTGTATTCACCGCTCCTAAACCACCCCAAAGATGCTGCTTGCAGGACTTTTTTCCTGTCCTGCAAACGCACTGCCCCAGTGTGAGAGCACTCCAGCTTTCACACTGGGGCTGCAGAAGAGGCAGTTTACAAAACACCTGTAAAATGCCTCAGCATGAAAGTGGTCTAAGTGGCAGTGTCTGAGGGGTGAATAGAGAATGCATTAAGACTGTTCTGGCTCTCACTGGTAATCATGCTGGAAGCGTAAATGCAGTGGCGTAGCGTGGGTTGTCAGCACCGGGGCAAGGCAAGTAATTTGCGCCCCCCTAACCTGCGGACCTTTCGCACTCTCCAAGTCCCTTCCCTTCCTTCAATAGTACTGACCTACCTGATTCCTATACTAACCTACCTGATTCCTACATTGTCCACTACACACTGACCTACCTGATTCCTATACTGACCACTACATAATACACTATACACTACCCACAGACCACTACTCAATACACTACATACTGACCGCTACACAATACACTACATACTGACCGCTACACAATACAATACACTGACCGCTACACAATACTCTACCCACAGACCAATACACAATACACTACATACTGACCGCTACACAATACACTATTCAATACACTACATACTGACCGCTACACAATACAATACACTACATACTGACCGCTACACAATACAATACACTACATACTGACCGCTACACAATACAATACACTACATACTGACCGCTACACAATACACTACACTACATACTGACCGCTACATAATACAATACACTACATACTGACCGCTACACAATACACTACACTACATACTGACCGCTACACAATACAATACATTACATACTGACCGCTACACAATTCACTATTCAATACACTACATACTGACCGCTACACAATACACTATTCAATACACTATATACTGACCGCTACACAATACACTATTCAATACACTACATACTGACCGCTACACAATACACTATTCAATACACTACATACTGACCGCTACACAATACACTACATACTGACCGCTACACAATACGCTATTCAATACACTACATACTGACCGCTACACAATACACTATTCAATACACTACATACTGACCGCTACACAATACACTACATACTGACCGCTACACAATACACTACATACTGACCGCTACACAATACACTACATACTGACCGCTACACAATACACTATTCAATACACTACATACTGACCGCTACACAATACACTATTCAATACAATACACTGACCGCTACACAATACTCTACATACTGACCGCTACACAATACACTACATACTGACCGCTACACAATACACTACATACTGACCGCTACACAATACACTATTCAATACACTACATACTGACCGCTACACAATACACTATTCAATACAATACACTGACCGCTACACAATACTCTACATACTGACCGCTACACAATACAATACACTGACCGCTACACAATACATTATAACTATACACAATACACAATACACTATACACAATACATTATCACAATACATTATACACAAACTTTCTGGCTGCTCCCTCTCCCCAGACCATATCTACTCCCCCCAGGCCGAGTGAGTCTCTTACCTTTTTTTTCTTCCATCTGCTCTGCCGCCTGTCACACTGCTCGCTGGACTGCCTGTCCTGACAGGGACACGATCGGGAGACCCGGCCGGAGAGGAGGAGGAGATGATGATGATGGCAGCCACAGACTGCCTGCCGCTGCGCCGGGGACATGATCGGAGAGGGAGGAGGAGGAGATGATGATGATGGCGGCGGCGGCTGGCCACAGACTGCCTTGCCTGCCTGCCACCGCGCCGCGGACCTGGTGACCTGGTGACCTGGGCCGGAGAGGAGGAGGAGGAGGAGGAGAAGACAGCCCCGCTCCCCCGCGATTAAGGACAGGCCACATGACCCCTTTCGCCCAATCACAGGGCGCCAGGGGCCGGCCTGAGAATAAAGATGGCGGCCGGAGCGGCGCGGGGTCACAAAAAAAAATGATTTATGGAGCTAGGGTGACACCGGCGCGGGATTGCGCCCCCCCCAAATGTTGCGCCCGGGGCCTAGGCCCCCCTCGCACCCCCCACGTTACGCCACTGCGTAAATGCAAACATTTCTGTACTGAGAATGTGCGCCCTTTACGGTAAAGGGCGCACATTTTCAGTAGAGAAATGTTTGCATTTATATATGCATACAGCCAGCGGAAAGTGGCTATGGACTATTATTTCATTTATAGAGTGTTTAGATAGGTGGTGAGTTTTGGATTGTACTGATTTTGGATAACACAGGGTTAAATAGGATGGTCATAAATTAAGTTCACATTAACTGGACAGAGCAATTGGGGGTTGTTTATATAGAGAGGGCTGCATGTCAGTTTGGGAAATGTCTGTCAGCTCTGGGGGGTTTCTGCTGGCTCTAATCTCCACCCCCCCCCCCCCATCTGTCTTTTTCAGTTCTCCTTGTAACTTAGGAGTAGGACCCTTCACTGCAAAACAAACCCTCCTAGCAGAAACTTTGCAGCTTATCTCCCCAGACCTCCCCCAAAACAGCTCAGCTCACCTTCCTGCAGTGTGCTCTGCCTCGAGTCCCGATTCTCCCAGTTTCCACATCTTCTAGCTTCCAGCTAGAGCCAGGCTCCTCTAGGTCACAGCGCTGACACAGCTCCCTGCGCTCCTCTGAGTCCTCCCACCTCGCCTCCGGCTGTGAGTGACGTCACGCCGCTGGCAGGGACTACGAGACTCCTCCGTAGGGGGAGTAAACAGTGAAGCTGACAGGGAAGGGAGGTGACGGATGCATGAGTGCACTCGGCACACACAATTTGTTCAGTGCCGCGGCGCTGGCTATGACACAGGTGTACTTGTACAGACTGGCGGCCGTGGCAGAACTTCACCTGCAGGCTGCGCCCCCCCTCCTATAGCAAATGGTACCGCCCAGGGCACTTGCCCCTTCCGCCCCTGCCTTGTACCGGCCCTGCCCTTAACGACCGCTCACGGCATATATACGTCGGCAGAATGGCTCGTACAGGCACAATCACGTACCTGTACGTCCCCTTTAACTGCCTGCTGCGTGGTCGCGCACGCGCCGCCGCCAGCGCGCTCGCGACCCTGCAGTCATCCCCGTGAGTCGGACCGCGGGTCCCGCGGACTCGATCGCCGCGATCGTCTCACGAAGGGATGGAGTGGGGAGATGTTAGTGTAAACACAACATCTCCCCGCTCGCCTACTGACACTGTCATCGATCTCCGCTCTGTGTAATCAGAGCGGAGATCGGTGATGTGTCACTCGTAGCCACGCCCCCCAACAGTGAGAATCACTCCCCTAGGCATACTTAACCCCTTCAGCGCCCCTAGTGGTTAACCCCTTCACTGCCAGTGTCATTTTTACAGTAACCAGTGCATTTTTATTGCACTGATCACTGTAAAAATGACAATGGTCCCAAAAATGTGTCAAAAGTGTCCGATGTGTCCGCCATAATGTCGCAGTCACGAAAAAAACCGCTAATCGCCGCCATTACTAGTAAAAAAAAAATTATGAAAATGCCATAGAACTACCCCCTATTTTGTAAACGCTATAACTTTTGCGCAAACCAATCAATAAACGGCGATTGCGATTTTTTTACCAAAAATATGTAGAAGAATACGGTCGGCCTAAACTGAGGAAAAAAAACGTTTTTTTATATATTTTTTGGGGATATTTATTATAGCAAAAAGTAAAAAATATTGAATTTTTTTTAAATTGTCGCTCTATTTTTGTTTATAGCGCAAAAAAAAAAAAAACGCAGAGGTGATCAGATACCGCCAAAAGAAAGCTCTATTTGTGGTAAAAAAAGGACGTCAATTTTGTTTGGGAGCCACGTCGCACGACCGCGCAATTGTTAGTTAAAGCAACGCAGTGCCGAATTGCAAAAAGGGGCCTGGTCTTTATGCTGCATATTGGTCCAGGGCTTAAGTGGTTAAACACCACTACCATCTTGCCTCAATCTCCCTTGAAAGTGGAATTCCAGCCTAACACTAACTATGCTAAAAAATGTTCCCTCCCCCCTCCTGCTACCTATCCCTGCCTAGCCTGTCTAAAAAAGATCCGAAAACCTACCTTTCTTTAGTCTGGTCCCGTCACGGGATTCCCTGTGTCAGTGAGCAGTGGCTGCAGGAGAGAGGAGGGGGCACTTGACAACAGCTGGGAATTTCAGGAACTGTAATGTCACTCATAGGCTCCCATGTCCCAGCCATTGTCAATATCCCTCCTCTCCCCTGCAGCCACTGCTGACTGACACAGGGGAGCCAGAGCTGTGGGATCACATGACTGTGCAGACTAAAAAATAGATACGTGTACATATCTTTTTTTACACAGGCAGGATAGGTATGAAGGCAGGTGCAGCCTGCTGTCTCCACTGCAAGTGGCACTTAACTGCAGCGGCAATGCAGAGGAGAGGAAGTCATGAGGAACCTGGTTCCTCTGTGGTTTCCTGGGTCACTGGGGCAGTGATCCGATTGGATGCTGGCTGCCCATGTGTCTATGGAAGCCATCTTAGGTGTGGCAGAGTCTATTTAAGACCCTGGCTCCTGGGTTTGGCGCAATTTATGCGAGTGGGTAGCGTAGGGAAAGGTACCACGTCTGTTAGGGACAGTACTAGCAGAAGGGAAAGGTTCCTGATAAGGAGCGAAAACAATGGGTCTCTCTAGACCTCTGCCTGCTTGGGCTCAAGATGGCCAGGCCGCATTCTGCCCCTCTCTACAAACGCTGGCAGTTCATTTGAAACCTGCTTCCTACACGCGGTTTCCGACGGAATTCTACTCAAGCTTGGCTTGCATACACACGGTCACACAAAAGAACTTTCGACCGTCAAGAACGCGGTGATGTACAACACTACGACGAGCCGAGAAAATGAAGTTCAATGCCTCCGAGCATGCGTCGAATTGTTTCCGAGCATGCGTCGGAATTTTGCACGTCGGAATTGCTACAGACGATCGGAATTTCCGATCGGAATTTATTCCGTCTGAAAAATTGAGAACCAGCTCTCAAAGTTTTGCTGGCGGAAATTCCGACAGGAAAAGTCCGATGGAGCCTACACACGATCGGAATTTCCGACCAAAAGCTCACATCGGACTTTTCTTGTCAGAAAATCCGACCGTGTGTACGCGGCATAAGTTTTGCCATCTACATACTTGTGATTATCTCGAATTTCTACGTTAGATTCCTATTCACTATGTACCAAAACTGGGCAAAGCTCTTGTAGTTATAAACCAATTGGAACTCCACAGACTTATCCCGACTTTGTCCACAGAATACTGGGATAAAGTGTTTTTCTAATATGTTTGTATTGCCAGCAATTAAATTGATTTAATTGCATATTATATACCAGAATTATACCAGAATTATTAACAGTATCTCTAACCAAAAACTCATGCGTTGCCACTTACTCTCAAAACAAGTAATTTTATTGTGAGTGTAATATTTTTAAATAAAGTGAACTTTTTACGGTAATACTACACCATGGAGGTATTTATTTAATTTGAGCACTAGTGATTAGGGGCTCTATTCACAAAAGCAGGTCACTTGCGGTGTTTAGGTGTTTTCCCAAATACAGCATGCAATCCTGAAAACGTAAATTCGCTATTGCTTTATGTGGTATTTACCGCAAAATTGCTCTGTAATCACTGCATAAAACAGAGTTAGCCCAGGTTCACACTGGGGCTGCGGGAGTGAAGCCGTGCGAGTTCAGCTGAACTCGCACGATTTCACTCCTGCCTGTCAGTCCCGATTTCAGCTCGATTACAGAGACATCTGACACAGATATCAATATAAATCGCGGCTGAAATCGCAAAAAGTAGTACAGAAACGACGTTTTGAAATCGGTACAGCGCCGCAGATGCGGCGTCGCACCGATTAGGACGGTGCCATTGCCCGCAATTTGCGGCAAATTTCGCCGATTTGACATGCGATTTGACATGTCAAATCGCATGTCAAATCGCACCAGTGTGAACCAGGGCTTAAAGTCAATTCACAAAAGGAAATAAATAAATAAATGAATGCGGTAAATAGGTAATTGCCCTGGTATGCGATAGTTAATGAACCAGCAGCTGCCGGCATCCTCATCAACCAGTAAACAACATGGATGTTAAGGAGCAGGAGGCCGCTTGGTCCCTAGCAATCGATGAGTCATCAGCTGTCAGCGGGATTCCCCGCTGATAGCTGAATGTAAAGAAAAGAATTGCCGGCATTTAAAAATTGCAAGAAATGGTGTGGGGGTTTCCCCCAAAATATATCAGACCCTTATCCGGGCATGGAGCCCAGAAGGTCAAAAAAAGGGGGGACAAGTGAGCGCCCCCCCTCCTGAACCATACCAGGCCACATGCGCTCAACGTGAGGGGGGTTCAGAGCTCCCCCAACGCACCTTGTGCCCATGTTGTTGAGGACAAGGGCCTCTTCCCCACAACCCTGGATGGTGGTTGTGGGAGTCTGCGTCCGAAGGGCTTTTTGAAATCTGGAAGCCCCCATTAAAAAGGGGCCCTAGATCCTGCCCCCCATGTGAATGAGTATGGGGTACATAGTTCCCCTACTCAGTCACCAAAAAATAAGAGTAGTGTAAACACAGGAGGCAATTTTTGACAAGTCTTTTAGGGGGTTAAAAGTACCAGTAGGCTAGTGGTTAATAAAAGACTGGTCAAAAACTGCATCCTGTATTTATTTACACTACACCTCTTTTTTGGTGAATAAGTAGGGGTACTATGTGCTCCCTACTCATTCGGCCCAGGATCTGGGGGCTGTTAAAGGGGGCTCCCAGATTCTGATAAGCCTCGCGCCCACAGACCCCTACAACCACTAGCTAGGGACGTGGGGAAGAGGCCCTTGCCCTCATTAAAATGGGGACAAGGTGCTTTGGGGTGTGGGGGGCAGAGTCCCCCCTGCCTCAAAACACACCACTATGTTGAGGGTATGTAGCCTGGAATGGTTCAGGGGGGGCGCTTGCTTGTCCCCCCCCACACTTTCCTGACCTGCCAGGCTGCATGCCCGGATAAGGGTCTGGTATGAATTCTAAGGGGACCCAACGTTGTTTTTTTGAAAAAAATTGGCATGGGGTTCACCCAAAAATCCATACATGACCCGAAAGGCCTTGTATGGATCTGGGGGGACCCCATGCCATTTTTTTCAGCACTTTTAAAAATAGCAGCAATTCTTTACATTCAGCTGTTAGTGGAGAACCCTGCTGAAATTTGGTGACTCATTGGTTGTTAAAGCGGAAATAAACCCATCCAGAAAACAGTTTCATTCCGGCACGTGCCGGAAATGTAACACTCCCATTGGTTGTGCTCTCAACCAAACTGTCAAACCATACAATGACTGGTGTCATAACTGATCACATGTGCAGCATCATGGCAGTTGTATATTAAACAGAGGCAAAGATGGCAGCTTTCTTGGCTGAAAAATTTAGGAGGGTTTACTTACACTTTAAGGATGCAGCGGCTGCCTGCTCCTTAACAACCATGTTGTTTACTCATTGTTAAGGATGCTGTTTGTCATGGATATGCATTAATGTCTGTCTGCCATCTTACCTTTCCTCCTCATGTGTTAATCTTAGAGGCCAGAACCCTTTCACCTGGCTTCCATTATAATCTCCTCCCAGCCTGACTCCACCCCAGGGCCTATCACAGAACACTATATTAACCTGTGCACTGCAAGCCTGCTTTGCTGATCAACGTGTTTGTTAAGCATTGTGTGTTTGGGTTCCTGCCTGCCGTGTGCTACGTCTGTCTCTCTGTTACGTTATTGGCTTGTCCCCGACTATAGCTGTCTGCTTGTGACCCTTGACCTTCGGCTTGTCCTTCGTTATCCTTGTCTGCTTGTGACCCTTGGCCTTCGGCTTGTTATTCGTTATTCTTGTATCTTGTGCTGCTGCTTCCCCTCTTTTCCCCTTACCCTACGGGGCATGAGCTAGGAGACTCTAGGGGCCGCGACCTGGACATAGCCTGCAGCGTAACATCCTCACCTCTAGAGGCTCTGGAGAAGACCTGCTGGGTCTTAGACTCCGCGCCCTTGGGAATCTTGGCTCTAGCTTCCTGTAGGATCCCGGTTGTGCTCCTCTGGTTCCGCTTTTCACAACCACCCAGTTTCCTATCCGCAGCAGTCAGCCATAGGGTTTACTATCTTGTGGTGCACTCCTGTCCTCCTACGGTGTGCACCTGTCATCTGGCCACAGGTGACCTGACACTGTTGGCCTACCGCTCCTTCACAACCAGCTATTTACACTGTTTGTTAAATTATTGCAGGCTTTCACTACTAAAATACTGCATGACTTCAAAAAATCACGCATATTTAAAAAAAAAACTATGTGTGGTATCTTACCGCATACTCAGATCTGGTACCGCTTTGTGAATGGAGCTCACTGTGAGCAGAGGAAACCTCCTAAAGTGATATACATCTAATGGTGTCAAAGGAAGTTTACAGAGATACTGTACCCACCTGATTGCCCCCGTGGATCTGGGGAAGGTGCACCCTGTAGATGACCTGTACTGGCATATGAAGGGCCATCTTTAATATTGATTGGATCCTGGGCAAACATTTTCTTGGGCCCCCCTCCTCCTCCATGCAATTTCGCTCTCCACCTGCTCTGAGACATACAAAAAATAGCAGCTAGACTCCAAATCAGTTTACGGAATCAGATCAGGCAGCGATTGTGATTGGTTGCCAAAGGTTACAGTGTATCATTATCACTCACTGACTGGCTGCTAGATGTTACAGCACACATTATGGCTCACTGATTATTTGCTAGAGGTTACAGCACATGACTTCTGCTTGTTGATTGGTTGCTACAGATTACTGTTGTCAGGGTCACCTGTGGCCAGGTGACAGATGCACACCGTAGGGGGACAGGAGTGCACCGCGAGGTAGTGAACCCTATGGCTGGCTTCTGTGGATAGGAAACTGGGTGGTTGTGGAAAGCGGGACCAGAGGAGCACAACCGGGATCCCAACGGAAGCGAGAGCCAAGATTCCCCAGGGCGCGGAGTCTAAGACCCAGCTGGTCTTCTCCAGGGCCTCTAGTGGTGAGGATGTTACGCTGCAGGCTGGGACCAGGTCGCGGCCCCTGGAGTTTCCTAGCTCACGCCCCGTAGGATAAGGGGAAGCAGCAGCACACGATAGAGAGAACCGAATAACAAGCCGAAGGTCAGGGGCCACAAGCAGACAAGGATAACGAAGAACGAGCCGAAGGTCAAGGGTCACGAGCAGACAGGGATGGTCGGGGACAAGCCAATAACGTAACAGAGAGACAGACGTAGCACACGGCAGGCAGGAACCCAAACACACAATGCCTAACAAACACGTTGATCAGCAAAGCAGGCTTGCAGTGCACAGGTTAATATAGTGTTCAGTGATAGGGCCTGGGGTGGAGTCAGGCTGGGAGGAGATTATAAAGGAAGCCAGGTGAAGGAGGTCTGGTCTCTAGATGAACACATGAGGAGGAAGGTAAGATGGCAGACAGACATTAATGCATATCCATGACAGTACCCTCCCTCTTACGAGGCCTCCCCCTTCCCCGCCTGGGCCCAGGTTTAGAGGGAAACTTCAGATGAAACTCCTTTAACAGACGAGGTGCAAAGACCTCAGATGCAGTGATCCAAGACCTCTCCTCAGGACCAAACCCTTTCCAATGAACGAGGTACTGAAGAACGCCTTTACAGAGTCGGGAGTCCAGAATTTGACTGATCTCGTACTCCTGATTATCCTCAGAGACAGGCGCCACGGTAGGAAGAGGACGAGAGAATTTATTGAGGACTAAAGGCTTTAGAAGAGCAACATGAAAGGAGTTAGTGATTTTAAGGCTCTTAGGAATCTGGAGTTTGAAACAAACCGGATTCAGTTTAGCAGTTACCGTGTATGGACCGATGAATCGTGGAGCAAACTTCAGAGAAGGAACTCGGAGCTTGATGTTCCTGGTAGAGAGCCAGACTTTGTCCCCTGGCTGAAGAGAAGGCGGTTTACGCCTGCGGCGGTCGGCAAAGCCTTTGAATTTTTCAGCAGCTGCCCGGAGGGAATCATGAACGTGACCCCAAACGGAATTGAGAGACTCCTGAACCGAAGCCAAAGCTGGAATGTCTGGAGAACAGATCATAGGAAGAGGAAGTTGAGGGTGTTTTCCATAAACTGTGAAAAAGGGTGTCTTCTGCGAACTGGTATTCACATGATTGTTATGGGAGAATTCTGCCCACGGGAGTAGAGAGGACCAATCGTCATGGTGAGAAGACACAAAGGTGCGAAGAAAGACCTCTAACTCCTGATTAACCCTCTCAGTCTGTCCATTGGATTGGGGATGGTAAGAAGAAGAAAAATCCAAGACAATATTGAGGGATTTGCAAAAGGCTCTCCAAAAACGAGACGTGAATTGGACTCCCCTGTCGGAAACAATATGAGAAGGGACCCCATGTAGGCGGAGAATTTCTCGAATGAAAATGGGAACCAAGGCAGGGGCAGAAGGAAGACCAGGAAGAGGAACAAAATGAGCCATCTTGGAGAATCGATCGATTACCACCCAAATGACTGTATTATTCTCAGACAGTGGGAGATCGGTGATAAAATCCATGGCAATATGGGCCCAGGGTTCCTTAGGAATAGGCAAGGGCATGAGGAGACCAGCAGGAGCTTGTGTGGAGGATTTGGACTGAGCACAGACATGACAAGCTTTAACGTAGTCTTTGACGTCTGAGCGGAGATTAGGCCACCAGTAGTGACGACTGATGAGTAGGAAGGATCGGAGGAATCCAGAATGCCCTGCCACCTTGGAATCATGTCCCCAACGAAGGATCTTAGCTCTTAGCTCAGTGGGGACAAAGGTCTTACCAGGCGGAATTTTAGACTTCAGGGTGGTAGAGTGGGCAACAATGCATGAGGTGGGAATGATCGGCTCAGGTTCAGGGGCGGACTCCTCGTCCAAAGTGTCAAATGACCTAGAGAGCGCATCAGCCCGACCGTTGCAGGAACCAGGTTTGTAGGTAATCGTGAAATTAAAACGGGCAAAGAAGAGACTCCACCTGGCCTGTCTAGGATTCAGACGTTTAGCATTCTGTAGATACTGTAAATTCTTGTGATCGGTAAAGATCGTTATGGAGTGAGGGGAACCCTCCAAGAGATGACGCCACTCCTCTAACGCCAATTTAATTGCGAGAAGTTCCCGATCACCGATGGCATAATTCCTCTCTGCCTGAGAATTTTTTTTGGAGAAGAACGCACATGGTTGGCGTCTCTTCTCAAAGATTTGAAGAAGCACAGCTCCCACCCCCATTGAGGAAGCGTCCACTTCAATAAAAAATGCATTCCCAGGATTTGGTCTCCTCAAGAGGGGGCCAGAAACAAAGGCCTGTTTCAGGTTGTGAAATGCAGAGACAGCTTCGGGAGGCCAGTCTCTGGCATTCACACCCTTCTTGGTCAAAGCGATAATAGGCGCGGCAATGGAAGAGTAATTCCTTATGAACTGCCTATAATAATTAGTGAAGCCAAGAAAGCGCTGTGTGGCCTTGAGGCTAGCAGGAAGAGGCCAGTTGGTGATAGCCAAGACCTTCCCAGGGTCCATACGAAGCCCCGAACATGAGACAAAGCACCCCAAAAACAGGACCTCAGAACATTCAAAGGAACATTTCTCCAGCTTGGCATAGAGATTGTTCTCTCTAAGACGTTGAAGTACAGTGCGGACATGGTTTCTGTGGACGAGCAGATTTTCAGAAAAGATCAGAATGTCATCCAGATAGATGACAACAAACTGGTACAGCAGATCTCTGAAGATTTCATTGACAAAGTTTTGAAACACGGCTGGAGCATTACACAGACCAAAAGGCATCACCAGATATTCGTAATGCCCGTCTCTAGTGTTAAATGCAGTCTTCCATTCGTCACCCTCCCGTATTCGAATGAGATTGTACGCGCCTCTGAGATCCAACTTGGTGAAAATGGAGGCACCCTTCAACCTATCGAATAGCTCAGATATTAAGGGTAAGGGGTATCGATTTTTAATAGTAACCGCATTTAAACCCCGATAATCGATGCAGGGTCTTAAGGTACCATCCTTTTTGGCAACAAAAAAGAACCCTGCCCCTGCAGGCGATGAGGATTTCCGGATGAACCCTCTCTCCAGATTCTCTGCTACATACTCCGACATGGCCTGGGTCTCTGGGATGGACAGAGGGTAGGTACGACCCCTGGGTAGAGTTGCTCCGGGGACAAGATCAATAGCACAGTCAAAAGACCTGTGGGGAGGAAGCACCTCAGCTGATTTTTTACAGAACACATCCCGGTAATCGCTGTATGCGGCGGGAAGATCAGAAGAAACAGAAGTGGCAGCAACCGGAAGACTCTCCTTGGGGGTCACCTTGAGAAGACACGACGAGAAACATGAGGAACCCCAGGCCAGGATCTGCCCAGAGACCCAGTCCACATGTGGAGAGTGGAGCTGTAGCCAAGGGAGGCCCAATACAACTGGGGTAGAGGCCTTGGGTAGAATAAGAAAGGATATCCACTCCTGGTGGAGAATCCCTACCGACATCCTAATGGGTAGCGTCTGGAAGCGAATAGGGCCCCCTGGGAGAACAGTGCCATCAATTGCCGAGACTACCAATGGGGTAGTGAGAGGTGAAAGGGTAAGCTTCATAGAAGAAGCAGTTCTCCAATCCATGAAATTGCCGGCAGCCCCGGAATCCAGGTATGCAAGGGTTGACTGAGGAGAAGTGCCTACATGAAGGGACACCGGCAAGAGCAGGCGAGAAGGTGATGTTTCTGGGTCCAATACTCCACCTTCCAAATGTATTAGACCCGAGCGTTTCCCGGACGAAGCGAGCAGGAGTCACGAAAATGACCCTTGCCCCCACAATAGAGGCACAAGCCCAGAGTTCTGCGCCTAGCACGTTCTTCGGGGGTCAGTCTGGTCCGGCCCAGCTGCATAGGTTCTTCAGCAGTTAGAGGATGCTCCACGGAATGAAGGGAGGGGAGCTCAGACTGGCTAGGACCCAGAGAGTGCTGGCGTCTTTTTTCTAAGGACCTCTCTTGAAAACGAATGTCGATCTGGTTGCATAATGAAATTACATCGTCCAGACCGACGGGAATGGCTCTTCCCGCTAATTCGTCTTTCACTCGGTCAGAGAGGCCATGTAAAAAGGTAGCGACCAGGGCCTCATTATTCCAGCTCAATTCAGCTGTGTGGATACGGAACTGAAGAGCATATTGCCCCACTGAACTAGATTCTTGGCGAAGACGTAAGACAGCACTAGCCGCTGAAGAAGCCCGAGCCGGCTCTTCGAAGATATTACGAAAGAGCTTCAAGAATTCGGACAGACTGGAAACCACCGGATCGTTCCTCTCCCACAGGGGGGCAGCCCAGGCCAAAGCTTCACCGGAGAGGAGGGAAATGATATAGGCTACCTTAGCCCGGTCAGATAGGAAGCTTTGAGGCTGAAGCTCAAAATGAATAGTGCATTGGCTGAGAAACCCCCTGCAGGCCTTGGAGTCCCCAGAGAAACGGAACGGAGCTGGCAATCTTAATGAGTGTGAGGCTGCGACTGGTGCGATAGGTACAGCCGCTGGTTGTACTTGGGGTTGCGGATTCGGGGTTCCCAAGGAGACCTGAAGCTGCTCGAATCGAGAAGCCAGATCCTGGAGGAATCGCATCACCTGGGTCTGATTTGATTCCTGGGTCTCAAGTCTGCGAACTATGCCCTGCAATGGATCATCCGCGGGAAGCGGGATGTCAGCCGGGTTCATGGCTGATCAAACTGTCAGGGTCACCTGTGGCCAGGTGACAGATGCACACCGTAGGGGGACAGGAGTGCACCGCGAGGTAGTGAACCCTATGGCTGGCTTCTGTGGATAGGAAACTGGGTGGTTGTGGAAAGCGGGACCAGAGGAGCACAACCGGGATCCCAACGGAAGCGAGAGCCAAGATTCCCCAGGGCGCGGAGTCTAAGACCCAGCTGGTCTTCTCCAGGGCCTCTAGTGGTGAGGATGTTACGCTGCAGGCTGGGACCAGGTCGCGGCCCCTGGAGTTTCCTAGCTCACGCCCCGTAGGATAAGGGGAAGCAGCAGCACACGATAGAGAGAACCGAATAACAAGCCGAAGGTCAGGGGCCACAAGCAGACAAGGATAACGAAGAACGAGCCGAAGGTCAAGGGTCACGAGCAGACAGGGATGGTCGGGGACAAGCCAATAACGTAACAGAGAGACAGACGTAGCACACGGCAGGCAGGAACCCAAACACACAATGCCTAACAAACACGTTGATCAGCAAAGCAGGCTTGCAGTGCACAGGTTAATATAGTGTTCAGTGATAGGGCCTGGGGTGGAGTCAGGCTGGGAGGAGATTATAAAGGAAGCCAGGTGAAGGAGGTCTGGTCTCTAGATGAACACATGAGGAGGAAGGTAAGATGGCAGACAGACATTAATGCATATCCATGACAACTGTACATCAATACTGCTCACTGATAGGTTGCTAGAGGTTACTGGACATCTTTACCACTCACCAATTGGTTGCTAGAGGTTGCTGCACATTATTACTGCTCACTGAGCACACTGGATAATTATGAATCATGTAGAGCATAGCTGGAAATCTTTGGCAAGTACAGTATATACTGTAGTTGGGGATTCTACACCGACCACCAATGTAATGGGGACTTTTCAATGACCACCAATGTGAGGCAGGATTTACACTGACCACCAATGTGAGGGGGAATTTGCACTGACCACCATGTAATGGTGGATTTTACACCACCCACCAATATAAAGAGGGATTTCTACACTAACACCAATGTAATAGGACTATTTACACCAACCACCAGTGTAAGGAGGAATATACAATGACCTCCAATGACCACCAATGTTAGGGGGGATTTACATTGACCACCAATAAAAAGGGGGATTTACACTGAGCACCAGTGTAAGGGCAATTCTGCACTTACCACCAATGTGAAGGAAAATGTACACTGATCACCAATGTAATGAAGAATTTACACTGACAACCAATTCAATGAGGGATCTTACATCAACAACCAATAAAGGGGGATTTCTACACTGGCCACCAATGTAAGGGGGATTTACACTCACCACCAATTTAAAGGGGGCTTCTACATGGACCATCAATGTAAGGGAGGATTTGAAACTGACCACAAAAGCAAGTTTGATTTTTTTTTACTGATTACCAATATAAAGAGGAGTTTCTACACTGACCACTAATGTTATGGGGATTTACACTGACCCCTAATGTAATGGGGGTGTACACTGACCACTAATGTAATAGGAGCATTCACAGTAACCACCAATGTAAAGAGGGATATACACTAGTGGGAATGAAAGAATTGTACACCAAGCCCTATTGTAATGAGAAGATTTACACTGACCACCAATGTAACTGAGACATTTAGCCTGCGTTCACATTTGTGTGTGTCGGGAACGCATGAAAAAATCACTTTCCTGACACCACAGAAACGTGCTGCCCTTTAGCAGTTACACAGCAGTGCCATCAGCAGTGCCATTACATGTTAATAACTAGGGTTGTCCCGATACCACTTTTTTAAGACCGAGTACAAGTACCGATACTTTTTTTCAAGTACTCGCCGATACCGATTACCGATACTTTTTTTTTAATGTCAGCTGACAGTTTTAAAGCACAATACAGATTAGGTGGCAATGATATGCAGCACTGATTAAGCAGCACTGATATGATTAGGTGGCACGGATATGCAGCAGTGATGAGTACTGACAGGTGGCGGGCAATGATGACTGGCACTGACAGGGGGCACTGATGGCTGGCACTGACAGGGGGCACTGATGGCTGGCACCGACAGATGTCTGGCACTGACAGAGGGCACTGATGGCTGGCACCGACAGATGGCTGGCACTGACAGAGGGCACTGATGGCTGGCACCGACAGATGGCTGGCACTGACAGAGGGCACTGATAGGTGGCTGGCACTGAAAGGGGGCACTGATGGCTGGCACTGACAGGGGGTTGGCACCTGCACTAATAGATGGCAGGTGGCTGGCAGTGATAGATGGCATTGACAGGTGGTAGTGATAGATGGTACAGGTGGCTGGCACTAATAGGTGACACTGAGTAAGCAGCACTAATGAGCAACTAATGAGCACTGACAGATAGCGGGCACTGACAGGTGGTGGGCACTTATAGGCACGAGAGGATTTATTTTTCTATGCTGCCTCTGCGACGCCCATCTTAGTACACCCTGCACTCGGTCTCAATAAAGCAGCAGCGGGCATCTTGTTACACCCAGCCCAAACTACATGGGCTGGGTGTAACAAGATGTCCGCTGCTGCTTTATTGAGGCCGAGTGCAGGGTGTACCAAGATGGGTGTCGCATTTTTTCAAACACAGACAGTGTAACACGGAGCGTCACTTCCTTTACCGAATGTGACGGCTCCGGTCGCCGAATGTGACG
Source organism: Rana muscosa (assembly GCA_029206835.1). NCBI lineage: Eukaryota > Metazoa > Chordata > Amphibia > Anura > Ranidae > Rana > Rana muscosa. Next base: position 48,851,144 of record CM055127.1, read on the forward strand.
GCTCCGGTCGCCGATGGAAGCTGCAAGCTTACCCGCCTGAGGACTCTCCGCTCCACTCTGCTCTCCGCTCCGCCCCTCCCGCCCTCCGCTTGCCGACTCCGCCCACTGACCTTTCCGCCCCACTCTGCTCTCCGCCCTCCGCTTGCCGACTCCGCCCGCTGACTTCTCCCATCCCAGGTATCGGCAAAGGCATCGGGAGCATTTGCGCAAATGCTCGGTATCGGTCCCGATACCGATACTAGTATCGGTATCGGGACAACCCTATTAATAACACCCTCACGCATCTGCTGAGATGTGTGTATTTACATGGACAGAAATTCAGGGTGCTGTTCCACCGTGTTATTTTGAAAAAGTGTTCCACCTCCAATTTGCTTTCCTTTACAAAACAGGCTGATGTTAGGCTTAAGGACAACAGATGTAGGCAAGACTTTCCAGCATGCCCCTTTACCTCCCCAGTGAGCAGCATTTAGCAGAATTGATGGTGAATATGACCTCCGGGGGTGCATGATATACATATGAATGCCACCTCTATTTGCATATCAATGCCGTTGTTCTATGGCTATATACATATCAATGTCACCTCTATTTACATATTAATGAAGGTTATTTACATGTAAACACAGGATCTGCAGGTGAGTCATCTGTACACGGCAATAGGACAGAGCTGAGCAGCACTAGTAACAGAACTTCACACTAAGATATCGGGACACAGCACAGGACTAAAACTTAAAGGGACATGGGAATTTAAACAGGGATAATTGGCAAGTATGAGGTAGCTGCTTTGGGCCCCACAACAATGATGGGGCCCAGGGCAGCTGCCTCTTTTGCCCTGCCTTAAAAACGGTCCTGGGCATATGGGTTCACATTTGAAGGTGAGGGCACATCTTTACACCGAGGTGACCATGAATATATGTTGAGTGCTGCACTGGAGTCCTGGTATCACATTTACTGCACCTAGAAGTATTTGTGGTCCATTTTCTGGAGCCACCAAGATTTATGCACAATTGTTTCCTGGGACTTTATTTGATACGATTACCGTGTGTGATATGTTTAACAATTTTTTTTTCATGCAGTGATTATTGTTTAATAAAAAAGTATTTTGAATATACAAAAATAGTAGCGCTTCTGTGTATCACACCACAAATCTAGATACTATAGAAAATATATATATGTCCCGTAAAGAAATACATATAAGTGAAAAACTGCAAAACATATACTCTAAAATTATATATGTGCACATACAATAAATTAATAAGTGTTCATAGCGTTCGAATATTGTTTTCAAACCAGTTGTGAAAAAACGTTTAAAGAAAGTCCATCAGTGAAATATGTGTTCCAATAATAGTGACTTCAACTAAAATTTGCATAAAAATCTTCCTGTGTTCTCTTGAATAACCTTCACCACACCAACGTGATTAGTGACTCCACTCCCTAAGGACTTGCACTCACCAATAGGATTTGCCTTGCACTCTCATGCTCGGCTTCACAGCTTAAACACCCCTCAGGGTATAAAAGATAGATCCAAACGATGTTGCTAGGTCAGTCAAGTTTTCCCACATGAAAAAGCAAAAAGGTCTCCAATAGTGAAGTATGTAAAAACTTTTATTAAACACAGCACAGGTAACCTTCAATAGTTTCACTCACATCTAGCTAATCAAAATTTGGGCACTTCAGCAAAATCACTTCAAAAAGCCAGACAGGCATACGACAGGTAGCCGCGATGTATTGCGGTCTCGGCGGACCAATCAATCATATGTGTCTCACTCTCCTTCATATATGCCCGTCTCTCCACTCCAATTGAAAACAACGTGAACTTCCGTCCAAACACCGGACTGCAGATTCAATGAGCGGTCGAAAGAACTGAACGCCACACACTATAAAAGAGCGCCGTGTAGCTTCTCCCAGACTAGTTTCGTCGCATAGGACTTCTTCCAATGGAAGAGTGAAAACTATTGAAGGTTACCTGTGCTGTGTTTAATAAAAGTTTTTACATACTTCACTATTGGAGACCTTTTTGCTTTTTCATGTGGGAAAACTTGACTGACCTAGCAACATCATTTGGATCTATCTTTTATACCCTGAGGGGTGTTTAAGCTGTGAAGCCGAGCATGAGAGTGCGAGGCAAATCCTATTGGTGAGTGCAAGTCCTTAGGGAGTGGAGTCACTAATCACGCTGGTGTGGTGAAGGTTATTCAAGAGAACACAGGAAGATTTTTATGCAAATTTTAGTTGAAGTCACTATTATTGGAACACATATTTCACTGATGGACTTTCTTTAAACGTTTTTTCACAACTGGTTTGAAAACAATATTTGAACGCTATGAACACTTATTAATTTATTGTATGTGCACATATATTTTTAGAGTATATGTTTTGCAGTTTTTCACTTACCGGTATATGTATTTCTTTACGGGACATATATATATTTTCTATAGTATCTAGATTTGTGGTGTGATACACAGAAGCGCTACTATTTTTGTTTATTCAAAATACTTTTTTAATATATGTTTTTTGTAAAGTAGCAGCTAGTAAGGTTTTTTTGGTCTGCATTCAGCAGACCTGCTCCCAAAGCGCAGTGGAGTGTATAAGGGAAGAAGAGGGCAGTTGATTTATTTTTATACACTATTATAGTCAGTGATTATTGTTTATGTTATAGCCTCTGGTTGAAGGAATAAATATAAATCATGTATGGCCTGCCTAAGTGATAAAGAATGTTGGCCACAAGCATTGTTCATGGCACATAGAGCCATTGCTATTAGATGGAAGACCCCCCCCCCCCCGCCCCCTCCATCTTCCCTTCTCAGTGTATCTTGGTGGAAAATGTTGATCAACCAGATCATACCATAAAATAAGTTCATGTATACAGTGCCTTGAAAAAGTATTCATACCCTTTGAAATTTTACACATTATGTCATGTTACAACCAAAAAATGTAAATGTATTTTATTGAGATTTTATGTGATAGGCCAATACAAAGTGGCACATAATTGTGAAGTGGAAGGAAAATGATAAATGGTCTTCAATTTCTTTTACAAATAAATATCTGAAAAGTGTGGCGTGCATTTGTATTCAGCCCCCCTGAGTCAATACTTTGTAAAACCACCATTCACTGCAATTACAGCTGCAAGTCTTTCTGGGGATGTCTCTACCAGCTTTGCACATTTAGAGTGACATTTTTGCCCATTCTTCTTTGCAAAATATCTCAAGCTCTGTCAGATTGGATGGAGAGCGTCTGTGAACAGCAAGTTTTGCCACAGATTCCTAATTGGATTTAGGTCTGGACTTTTACTGGACCATTCTAACACATGAATATGCTTTAATCTAAACCATTCCATTGTAGCTCTGGCTGTATGTTTAGGGTTATTGTCTTACTGGAAGGAGAACCTCTGCCCCAGTCTCAAGTCTTTTGCAGACTCTAACAGATTTTCTTCTAAGATTGCCCTGTATTTGGCTCCATCCAACTTGCCATCAACTCTGACCAGCTTCCCTGCCCCCGAGGAAGAAAAGCATCCTGCAACATGATGCTGCCACCACCATGTTTCACGGTGGGGATGGTGTGTTCAGGGTGATGTGCAGTGTTAGTTTTCCGCCACACATAGCATTTTACTTTTATGCCAAAAAGCTAAATTTTGGTCTCATATGACCATAGCACCTTCTTCCACATGTTTGCTGTGTCCCCCACATAGCTTCTCGCAAACTACAAACGGGCTTTCTTCTTACCACCTTTCATAAAGGCCAGATTTGTGAAGAGCACGAGTAATAGTTGTCCTGTGGACAGATTCTCCCCCTGAGATGTGGATCTTTGCAGCTCCTCCAGAGTTACCATGGGCCTCTTGGCTGCTTCTCTGATTAATGCTCTCTGTGCCCGGCCTGTCAGTTTAGGTTTAGGTGGACAGCCATGTCTTGGTAGGTTTGCGGTTGTGCTATTCTCTTTCCATTTCTGGATGATGGATTGAACAGTCTTCCGTGAGATGTTTAAAGCTTGGGATAATTATTTATAACCTAACCCTGCTTTAAACTTCTCCACAACTTTATCCCTAACCTGTCTGGTGTTTTCCTTTGCCTTCATTATGCTGTTTGTTCACTAAAGTTCTCTAACAAACCTCTGAGGGCTTCACGGAACAGCTGTATTTATACTGAGATTAAATTACATACAGGTGGACTCTATTTACTAATTAGATGACCTCTGAAGGCAATTGGTTTCACTAGATTTTAGTTAGGGGAATCAGAGTAAAGGGGGTCAAATACATGCTTCTGGTTTTGGTGCTGTGAGCAGAGCCACGCTGTTCTCATTGGCTATTCGATTATTATGTACTTTATAAATACAGGCAATGTGGGGGAGCTGAAAACTATAACACTCCGTGAAAAATAAATACCACTAAGTGAATATATAAAACACAAAATATTATAAACACATAATATTATTATTGTGATAAAAAAGTTGCTCAAAAGTCCATCAAACGTTAGTGTGAATATTAAGCAAATCAAAAAAAGTTCAAGCCCATTAAGTGATTGTGTATATCCAAGTGATTGAATAAATCCAAATGATTGAATGAAATCTTCCTTAAATAAACTTAAACTGTATCTTCCATAAGAAGTAAACTCTCTTACTTCTTATGTATCTTCCATAAAAAGTAAACTCACCAAGAATATATGCCTTGCACTCTCATGCTCGGCAGAATAGCTTAGGGAACCCACCAGGGTAAATAGACTTGCTCCACTGGTGCTCATCCATTCATGAATTACACATGTAAAATGAAAGAGTGCTTCCAATGGTGAAGTAAGTAAAACCAATTTATTTAAAAAAAATAGCAGCAAACTCTTCAACCATTACACTTGCATCACTTCAAAGTAAAAAAACAGCACTACGAAATCACACACAGGAACAAGCACATCCGGTAAAGATTTTGCAGTGGTGTGCGGCGGACCCAAAAAGCTGCTTCAGATCTTACCCTCCACTCGCTCACTCGCTGCTCTATCCTGTGTACGTTTAAACAGCCGGTGGTTAAACGTACACAGGATAGAGCAGCGAGTGAGCGAGTGGAGGGTGAGATCTGAAGAAGCTTTTTGGGTCCGCCGTGACCGCAATTCCCCGCACACCACTGCAAAATCTTTACCGGATGTGCTTGTTCCTGTGTGTGATTTCGTAGTGCTGTTTTTTACTTTGAAGTGATGTAAGTGTAATGGTTGAAGAGTTTGCTGCTATTTTTAAATAAATTGGTTTTACTTACTTCACCATTGGAAGCACTCTTTCATTTTACATGTGGAATTCATGATTGGATGAGCACCGGTGGAGCAAGTCTATTTACCCTGGTGGGTTCACTAAGCTATTCTGCCAAGCATGAGAGTGCAAGGCATATATTTTTGGTGAGTTTATTTCTTATGGGAGAGGAATCACGGATGGTGTGGTGGAAGATACAGTTTAAGTTTATTTAAGGAAGATTTCATTCAATCACTTGGATTTATTCAATCACTTGGATATACACAATCACTTAATGGGCTTGAACTTTTTTTGATTTGCTTAATATTCACATTAACGTTTGATGGACTTTTGAGCAACTTTTTTATCACAATAATAATATTATGTGTTTATAATATTTTGTGTTTTATATATTCACTTAGTGGTATTTATTTTTCACGGAGTGTTAGAGCCCATTCACACAGGGGCGTCTTTGGATCCGACTCCAAATCGCCCCAGGTCGCCCCTAGTCGCCTCAGGTCGCGCTGGCTGAAGAAATCAATGTAAGTTAATGGAGCCGTCCTTATGCACACTACTGCAGTCGCTCTGACTTCAAAAAAGGTCCCTGTACTACTTCAATCCGACTCCTAGGCGACCTGTACCCATTCATTTCAATGGGAGTCGCTTCTCACTGTCTTAATAGGAGCGACTCTCCAGGAAGATAACATACATTTATCAGGCAAAGCTCTCCCTCCCCCCTCCCTCCCACAGAGCTGATTCTTGTTTGATTGGCCACTGGAATGTCTCCTGTCCTGCAGGCAACTTGGAGTTGCCTTGTAAATAGCTCCAGGTCGTGCTGAGTTGCCTCATAAAATCGTGTCTGAGTTGCCTCATAAAATCGCACTGGAAGTCGTGTTGCCCTTGTGTGAATGGGCTCTTATAGTTTTTAGATTTTGTTTATATTTTATAAACATAGCGCTACTATTTATTCATTTAGATATCACAACACATGCTTAATTTTTCTAAGTAGCAGCTTTAGGCACACACATATTCTTTGTGCTCAGTGGTGGTTTGAGGATTTTTTTGGGGGCGCTATATTTTTTCTTAACTATTGTTATATAATGTGGGGGAGCTGTCTTATGCCCCAGTTGAAGTCCACTGGGATGAAACGCGTCAAAATTTCTGTTTCAGCTCCCCACATTGTATTTACCTTGCGATCAAAATTTGGTACACATCTTTGACTCAATGTATGTACTTTATAAATAATTTACAATATTTGTTTGGATGAGAGCGTCCTGTACTTACTGCCTGCATCTGGATTGATCCGCAACTGAGTTCCAGTTCCATCCTCTTCTGTGGGAGTCCCAGGGTCCAGCATTGGAGTTCCATTTCCTGGTTGTCTTAGCTTGATTGACCTACTGCCACTGGCATGTGAGTCCACTACATCCGGTAAGAGTATTTACCCCAACTCCCAGGTAGAAGATGCACTACCCCTGGTGTCTTATTTGCTATCATGGCTGTTCCATCTCACTTCTGAATGTACAGTATCTTCTTCTTCAAGAGTGGACTTATTTCTTTCACGTTTTGGCTATTAGCCCTTTATGAACTCTTTATATCAGTGATTCACATACATCACTGGTTACAGTCATTGGACTTTGCACTTTATGCATACAGCGCTTTATATATTATATGTTTCATATGTATTGTATGACATATTGCACTTTTGATGGTTTGTAGCACTACACTGTGTTTTACATTTTCTCTAAACTTTGTCCATTTTAGTGTTCGCTGCTTTTGTATGTGGATTAGCGCACTAATTTCCCCCATTCTCCACTGAAGTAAAAAGAAATTACCCCAAGTTGGGGTTGATCTTGTCCAAATAACAGCAATTATAGAACACAATATGTTTACCCTCATATGTAAAGCACACATATCAAACAATCATTCACCTGAGACTGTCAACATTAACACTTTTAATTGTATTATGCTGAATATTTGTTATACTCTACACAACCTTGGATTTTAAATATAACATGCATTGTACTCATGCAGGCTTGTAACTTTTTTACAGCTGTTTGAGGTCAACAAAAAGAGTTTTAAAAACTTGTAATCATATCTATTTCAAATGTTTACTTAACATTATGACAGGAGTTTCTCATAAACGGGAATCCTAGCACTCTGGCAGCAATATGTTGTTATCGGTCTTATTTCTTTTGTTTTGTTTTGTCTCTGTACTTTTTTCATTGTTTTAACAAGGCTTTCATGACCAGTAGCTATGGTTAACAGGTTACAATGTTCCTGTCTTGCAGTAAAAATGTCACAGCTTGTAAATGCATATATTCAACTTTCCCTACTTCTAGATACCTTGTATTTAGCAGGCCATAGATGGTTCGAATCTCGGCCGTCTCAGCAGGGACTGGCCGAGATTCAAACCATGTATGGGAAGGCTGATTGTACCCAAGTCAATCCATCAATTTTTTATTCAGGCTATGGCAGGTACTATTTTGTACCTTGTATACTATTAGCAAGGGGTCGAAATGTCCCAGTAGGTTTGCTGTAATACCACTGGCCCCTAGCTTCTGAGGAATTCCCCAAGAGGTAACATGTAGTGCAAGTAGGGTGCCAAGAATGACGGCATCAGACAGATGGGTGGAGTTTACACGAGCAACCCATTGGGAGGACAGGAGCGAGATATGCACTTGTAGTGAAGCATTTGTGATGTGAAGTGCAATTTGATTCATATAATAAACAGCAAGCAGAAAGCATTAGATCTTCCATTTTTTATCTATTTATGCGCAACATCTGATCATCTTTGGGCAAAGTGTAGGAAGAGTGCTAACCAGAAGGAAAGGGGTGTTCATATTATCCTATATTCCGGTGGTCTGTGAATGAGGATAAGCATCCAACTTGATGGTTGATTGTGAGAAGAGGATTTGATAAACACAGTTCTTTAAATCCTGAGGAAAGGTTTTATGCGTGTGTGTTATAGTGGAAGCTTACTGTACTCCACAGTGTAGAACACATTGTGTGGCATGAACTTTTACTTGTAGACTGACATATACAGACTGCACTGTGTTTTCAACAGAGTTTCTGGAATTTTCTTTTGTGTAAATTGAGAATAATATGAGTTTATATGTTTCTCACTATAAGTTGCACTTCTTACATAGCTAGTGTTTAATGATAAATTAGTGAGGTGGAGTGCCACACTTTGAATTGTATATAATATTTTTGGCCTAATTGATAATGCAATCTTGGAAATGGGGAAAGGCCAAACGTCAGGGCAGGTAGCGGACAAGAGTGGTCAGATACAAGGCCAAAGACCATAACCAGAGAGACCGGAACTGTGGAACTCAGGAACACTAGAATTTGTGCATATTGGAACTTAAGGACAGGAACTCAGGGACACTGGGCGACACAGGGGTCACCAGAATTACAAGCGTACAGGGGTCACAGGAGAAAGTGCACAAGCTGACGGAGTCTCTGGAGGAACAAAAGTGCAGGAGACACTCGGTGATAGGAATGCTGGGGTTGATTTAGGCACAAGGATCGCTGGAGGCACAGGTCATTGGCACTCAGAAAGTCTAGAACACTCAGGAACTAGGAATAATCTGGAACTGGGGTGTGCGGCTAGGAATGAAACCTATTGTTTAGGCAAGAGATGTTGGTCTGAGCCCAGCTTAAATAGAGAGGTAGTTTAAATTGGCTGAGGGGTGGACTCGCCATGAAGCTGGCTTTAATAATCAGCTGGTGAGATGCTGTGAGGTTTCTAGTTCTGTGTTACAACAAGGTAGGGACAGACCACAGCTTTGCATGTTTGTAAAACTACAGTTGACATGTCAACTTTGCATATTCACATAACTACAGGTAAGTTACAGATCAGCTTTGCAGCTGATTTGTAACATTGCAATAGAACATTTAGTAGTGCTGACAGAATAATCTTAAATTCTGTATGATATTTTATTTTACAGTGCTGGGAATCATATGTTGGACAAGATATTTATCGGTTAGTGGTGATCGATTTCCTATTTGCATTGTTTGGGTCTTTTTTTGGAGAATTTTTAAGAAGGTAAGTTATTTAATTATTTAAAAATATTAAGCTCAGGACCCACTGCCATATTCCAAAACCTAGAATGTACAAAGTAAATAGCTTATATTTAACAGTAATAGAGGGCACTCCAGCTTTTTTAAAGCAGACATTTACTCGCATGCATTTCACTCCTGGAAAGCAGTGCTGTTCCCTTTCATAGAGTAGATGATGCCACTGTCATGTTCTACAATGGAAAGCAGCATTACTCCGCACCCTTGAGTACTGGGTAATAGCCTTGGGGTTGCCTGGGAATCCTGCGTTGCATGCCTCAGTACAAATCCCTGCAGCTTTGCAAGGCCACAGGTGTAAACAGCAGCAATCTGTACAACTTAAACTAATGCCTAAACCTAAACTGGCAGCAAACAAAAATCTGGCAGGATAAGATATGTATATGTTTAATACATGAATAGGTGAAGTTTATCACATGACATGTTTCACATACAGACTAAAAAATAAAATAAAGCAGATAGCTGAATGGTTAGATAAGATGCCATGCTGTATATACTTAGTCAAGGATTTACTATTGAGTCCCACCACAGAACTGATTTCTAAATGTTACAGCATCACTGGAGCTGTTGCTTGTAGCAACCAATCAAATTCTGATATTCAAAAGTAACAGTTGGGTTGCTGTTGACTGTAACTAGCAACTCCATGATTGTACCAGTCTTCTTAAGGGCTAATAAACACAAGCATCACACCCAAAAGCAAATAAAATACAGTACGTTTGCATCCAGGTGCTCTTGAGAAAAATTACTTACATTTTGTATTGTGTTTCAGATGTACTTTGCATTTATGCTTTATTTCCTTTGACATTTATGGAATGATGTCAGTGACCAGGCAGTTTGAAAAGCAAATAGAATTATAGGATGCATCTTTAGAGGGATCACCAGCAGGAGTGCCGCGTCATTGGATGTGATTGACAGCAGCGTGAGCCAATGGCTGCGCTGCTTTCAATCAACCAATGAATGATCCGAGAAGCCTGCACGTTCACGGCGCGGGACTTTCGAGGAGTCAGGTAAGTAACCGGGGACTCGAGGGGGGGCGCAAATACTCTGATGTTTTTTCACCTTAATGCATAGAATGCATTAAGGTGAAAAAACTTTACAACCCCTTTAATACGTACAGTCTGGAGAAAAGAAGGGAGAGGGGAGACATTATTGAAACCCAGTGGTGGTGCTTCCATAAGGGCGCACGGGCGCCGCCCCCTCTCTCCAGCCACCCCCTCTATGACCAATGGATAGATTCATGCATTGCATGAATCTATCCATGGCCGCAGCTGCCACCCCCTATTCAGGCGCCTGGACCCTTTTTGGGCGCCGGGCGCCTGAATTACAGCGGAGCCATACGCTCTAATAGGTGTCAAAAAATGTGACCTGCGAGTGCCATGCTTGGCGCTCGCAGTTCACCCAGGTGTGTTAAAAAAAAGCAAATGATTATTCGCTTTCCTAACACTGAACCGCCTCTCCACCAATCAGGCACTCGGGTCTGTTACCCGTCACCTGATTGGCTGAAACGACAGGCGCTGTGATTGGACGCCTGACGGGAGGAGAGGAGGGGAGGAAAGGACTGGAAGAGACGCATGGAGGACACCACTCGGAGAACAGTGCTCACGGCCATCACCCGCTGCCCCACTGAGACAGGGTAAGTGCTGGGCAGATGGCGAGCGGGCGGAGGGGTCACGGTGGCGGCATTTGATAGGCAGAGTGGCAGCATTCGATTGGCAGAGTGGCAGCATTCAATGGGCACAGTAGCAACGTTTGATGGGCACAGTGGCAGCTTTTGATGGGCACAGTGGCAGCATTTGATAGGCACAGTGGCTGCGTTTGATGGGCACAGCGGCTGCAATTGCTGGGCACAGTGGCTATGTTTGATGGCACAGTGCCTGCAATTGATGGCACAGTGGCTGCAATTTATGTTTTGTTTTCAGTATTTTTCAGTTTGTTTGCGCCCCCCCCAAAAAATTTGGAGCACCAGCCGCCACTTTTGAAACCTTTAAATACTTCAAGGGGGTGAATAAGATTCAGGAGGGCAGTTTTTTCAATATGAAACCAAAATCAAGAACACAGGGACATGACCTCAATCTAACTGAAGGAAAGTTCAAAACTAATCATAGAAAGTATTATTTTACTGAAAGGGTAATTGATGCTTGAAATAAACTTCCAACAGAGGTAGTGAGACTTTCAAACAGTAAATGGCTTCAAACATGCTTGGGACAAACATCTATACTTTATAAAAGTAAAAAAAAAATAGGCAGACTCGATGGACTCTGCCATCACTTTTCTATGTCTCTATAATAAAAGAAGTTGAAATGCAGTAGTATAAGGGCATGTTGCATTTACAAAAAAATGTAATACAGTGCCTTAGAAAACCGCTCGCTCTGTACTATTACATTTTAAAACTGCATCCCATATTCTTCAAAAATGTTTCAAACATACATGTCAGAAGCAAAATGCAAATTCAACCATCTATTTATAATAAATGGGTCACTGTGTGCATATATGGAACATATATGTATTAGGTGGAACCAATGGTTCCCCAGAGAACTGAAAAAGGCTGTAATAAAACTGAGATTATTTAAATAATATTTTGACTTTTTTTTTGTAGGATTATTGGGACGTATTGCTGTAAAAAATTAGGAATGCCGGAGTTTGATATAGCAAGAAACGTGCTGGATTTAATCTATGCACAGACATTGGCATGGTATGTATGTGTGTGGCACGTCTTAGTACTATTTACAGAATTCATGAAGCTGAAGTTACAGTAGGTGCCACCGACATTGTATATTCATCGCGATCCCATCGCGGAGATTCTCGGCGACAGGGTGCCAACATCTCGGCGACAGGGTGGCGACATCTCACGCTCGCGGCACTGTATTGAACTGGATCCGACGTGGATTCCCACCAATACCAGGCACTGTGTTTGGTATGAATCCTGAGCGGGAAATCCAAGCCAATTTTTAAATAAAAAACCGGCATGGGTTCCCCCTCCAGGAACATACCAGGCCCTTCGGTCTGGTATGGGTTTGAAGGGGAATCCCCTAAGCCGAAAAATCGGCGTGGGGGTCCCCCTCAAAATCCAAACCAGACCCTTATCTGAGCACGCAACCTGGCAGGCCGCAGGAAAAGAGGGGGAACGAGAGAGCGCCCCCCCTCCCTCCTGAACCGTACCAGGCCACATGCCCTCAACATGGGGGGTTTGATCAGAATCCGGGGTCTGATCAGAATCCGGGAGCCCCCTTTAATAAGGGGGCCCCCAGATGCCGGCCCCCCACCCTATGTGAATGAGTATGGGGTACATCGTACCCCTACCCATTCACCTGGTGGAAAAAAATGTCAATAAAAGAACACACACAGCTTTTTAAAGTAATTTATTACACAGCTCCGGGGGTCTTCTTCTGACTCCAGGGGTCTCTTCCGACTTCGGTGGTCTCCGGTGTCTTCTCCGCGCTTCTGCTGGCCCCTCCACTATCTTCTTCCAGCTCTTTTGCTAGTGTAGGGGCCCGGTCTTCCCGTCGACGTCTTCTTCCCTCTTCTCCTCCTCCTCACTCGTCGCTTCCTCCCGCTGTAATGCTGGCTGTTCGGTCCGCAGCGATTTATATAGGCCTCTCATGACGTCACAGTCACATGCTCCGGGTGGCCCCGGAGCATGTGACTGTGACGTCATGGGAGCATGTGACTGTGACGTCATGGGAGGCCTATATAAATCGTTGCGGACTGAACAGCCAGCATTACAGCGGGAGGAAGCGACGAGTGAACATCGAGGAGGAGAAGAGGGAAGAAGACGCCGATGGCGACGAGAAGACTGGGCCCCTCCACTAGCAAAAGAGCTGGAAGAAGATAGCGGAGGCCCGGTAGAAGGAAGAAAGAACCGCAGAGCGAGAGAAGAACCGGAGAGCGCGAAGACGACACCGGAGACCCCCAAAGTCGGAAGAGACCTACGGAGTCAGAAGAAGACCCCCGGAGCTGTGTAATAAATTACTTTAAAAAGCTGCGTGTGTTCTTTTATTGAATTTTTTTCCCCCCAGGTGAATGGGTAGGGGTACGATGTACCCCATACTGATTCACATAGGGTGGGGGGCCGGCATCTGGGGGCCCCCTTATTAAAGAGGGCTCCCGGATTCTGATCAGACCCCGACAACCAACGGCCAGGGTTGTCGGGAAGAGGCCCTTGTCCCCATCAACATGGGGACAGGGTGCTTTGGGGTGGGGGGGCCGCAGGTCGCCCCCCTGCCCCAGAGCACCAAATCCCCCATGTTGAGGGCATGCGGCCTGGTACAGTTCAGGAGGGAGGCGGGCCGCTCTCTCGTCCCCCCCCCTCTTTTCCTGAGGCCTGCCAGGTTTGCGTGCTCAGATAAGGGTCTGGTTTGGATTTTGAGGGGGACCCCCACGCCGATTTTTTGGCTTAGGGGATTCCCCTTCAAATCCATACCAGACCGAAGGGCCTGGTATGCTCCTGGAGGGGGAACCCATGCCGTTTTTTTATTTAAAAATTGGCGTGGAGTTCCCGCTCAGGATTCATACCAAACACAGTGCCTGGTATTGGCGGGAATCCACGTTGGATCTCCGTCTACCGGCCTCAATGTCAGCAATGCATGTCGCTCATTGCGAAAGGAAAAACAACATTTTTCCTTTCCTGATGACGAGACAGCTCGGCGCTGGCTCTCGCGACGGGGCTCGTAGGGTGTCAATCTCGCCACTAGAAGAGGCGAGATTGACACAAAATCGGCGGCACCTACTGTATCTTCTTATTCGGCCAGCTTCTTATTCGCATGCAGAAGTTGGCTCCTTATTCGGCCAGCTTCTTATTCAGGTTGGATCTTTATTCACAAAAGTGCTTATTTACTAAACAATCATCTGCAATGTTTATAATAAAATTGTGAACTTTAACAACAATTCTATCTCCCTAAATGCCATGTATTTAAAGGGGTAATTCTGAATAAATATCTGAAAACCATCTTGGCTCACCCAAATTCCACAAACAAATTGTTTTATACTCATTGGGCATTCTACTATTAGTTAAAGTTCAATTTGGCGAAGTGATATAAATCATAAAATATGGCACCATGACAGCCATACATTTCTATGGGAAATTCTGAATAAGGAACCAAGATATTCCTATATGAAAACCATCTTGGCTCACCCAAATTTCACTTGTTTTATACTCATTGGGCATCCCACTATATAGGAAAGTTCAATTTGGCCCGAGCCAAGTGTTAGAAATCATAAAAAATGGCACCAAACTTGTCACCCTTTCACCCATGCATTTCAATGGGAAATTCCGAATTTATGGCTGTCAAGGTGCCATATTTTAGATCACTTGGCTTGGGCCAAATTGAAATTCCCTATATAGTAGGATGCCCAATGAGTATAAAACAAGTGGAATTTGGGTGAGCCAAGATGGATTTCATATAGGAATAGCTTGTCTTCTTATTCAGAATTTCCCATTGAAATACATTGCTTTCAAGGTGCCATATTTTAAGATTTCCATCAATTGGCTCGGGCCAAATTGAACTTTAACTAATAGTAGGATGACCAATGAATATAAAACAAGTGGAATTTGGGTGAGCCAAGATGGTTTTCAGATATTTATTCAGAATTACCCCTTTAAATACATGGCATTTAGGGAGATAGAATTGTTGTTAAAGTTCACAATTTTATTATAAACATTGCAGATGATTGTTTAGTAAATAATCACTTTTGTGAATAAAGATCCAACCTGAATAAGAAGCTGGCCGAATAAGGATAAACTTCTACATGCGAAAAAAGAAGCTGGCCGAATAAGGAGCTAACTTCAGCATTCGAATAAGAAGCTGGCCGAATAAGAAGATAACTTCAGCTTCATACAGAATACTGAATATTTAAAGGAAGGTTTAGATGGGTTGATGCCTCAACATGAAGGGGGAGTGGGGAAACATCTGCTAGTTAGCAGTCATGGGACCTGCTGGGGTACGTCATGTACTACTTAAAGGATTAGTTCACCTTTGTTCACGTTTTTTTTTTTCTAAATTCCAGCTCCCCTATGTACCAATATAGCATTCATGTACTTATTTAGCAAAAATATCAAAGCTTTCCATTAAATCTACGCACACTTACTTCACTTGTCCTCGTCCATGTTTCCAAATGTATCTATTAGTAATGCTTTACTTCATGATCTTACTATAGTTCATGACACAGGAAGGAGTTGACCAGCTGACCTCATTAGCATACACCCTGCATCATCCACCCTCCTGACCAACCCACCCACCTATTCCCAGCTGCACGGTTTGTAAATGAATCGCAATCAATCAGTAATTAGTCTTCTTACTAAATACACTATATACAATCAGATTGCATAGTGTTTGGCCATCTTTATGCAAGTACATAGGAGGTAGTGGACAGAAACACTCAGCTGTCAAGCCCAGTTCACTTCACTGCATAGCAGGAATTCGCATTCCCACATGCGTTTTTTTTTTTGTTTGTTTTTTAACAATGGGGGGTGTTTTGGAGCATTTTCACTCATCACACATAGGGCAGCCCATCCACTGAATGGGTTGCCCCGCACGCAGCAATCGCCCCAAAGAAGCTTCAGATATTTTTTCAGAGTGAAGCTGGGTGCATTTTTTACTGTGATTTTTGGCATCCTGAAATGCAAGGAAACTCGCAGATGTAAATGGAGCCTCATTGTTCTTGTGTTAACATACCAATTTCACTTTCAGGGCCCATTCACATCTAGCATAGTCGGAGCGCACATTTTGTAGCTTGTTTTTTCTGTGACATGCATAGGGCTGGCCGTTGATTTCAATTGGCTGCACTATATGTTTTTTATGAGACATTTTGGCCTTTTGTGGGTTGCATGTTTTTTACCGTGCGTTTTGCAGCATTTGCTTGTTTTTTCACATGGCAAAATGTCTGTTTGCTTCTGTGTTTGGTGTGCCGTTAACAAATAATGGCACTGAAAGTGCAACTATTAACTTTAGGTGTATAAAGATGGCCACGTGCTATACAATCTGATTGTACAATCTCCTTTAGATCTACCATCAATTATGTAGTGCAAGGGCCTGCCTGATTGGATACAGAGTGATTGGCTAGATAGGTGTTTCCTTCTATTATATAAATTTGGTAAATCTAAAGGTGATTGTACAATTGTACAAGGTTGTTTAAATACATGCAAAAAATGTGTCCTCGCAGAAAAATCAACAATACCTAAACCGCCACAATAGCAAAAGGCAAATTTCACAATAAATACAGGAAATAAAGTTTTCCAAATATACAGTTCTAAGCTGATCCTAATGAAGTCATTGGCAAATAGAGGCATACAGTATCAATTGTAATACAATGTATCATGTTCAAGCTATGCCTCTGAAAAGCCTTAAAGGGGTTGTAAAGTCTATACATTTATTACCTTAATGCATTCCTTGCATTAGTGTAAAAAATGTTTAGGTGTCAGCATTGCCCCCTCAGCCCCCCTTTACTTACATAGTTACATAGTTAGGTTGAAAAAAGACAAAGTCCATCCAGTTCAACCATAAAAAAAAAAAATATCGTACAATCCCATATACCCAATTCTATACCCACAGTTGATCCAGAGGAAGGCAAAAAACCCCAGCAGAGCATGATCCAATTTGCTACAGCAGGGGAAAAAATTCCTTCCTGATCCCCCGAGAGGCAATCGGATTTACCCTGGATCAACTTTACCTATAAATGTTAGTACTTTTAGGAAAGTATCCAGGCTTTTCTTAAAGCAATCTACTGAGCTGGCCAGAACCACCTCTGCAGGGAGTCTGTTCCACATTTTCACAGCTCTTACTGTGAAGAAACCTTTCCATATTTGTAGGTGAAATCTTTTTTCCTCTAGACGTAAAGAGTGCCCCCTTGTCCTCTGTGTTGACCGTAAAGTGAATAACGCAACACTAAGTTCACTATATGGACCCCTTATATATTTGTACATGTTAATCATATCCCCCCTTATTCTCCTCTTCTCAAGAGTGAATAAACTCAGTTCCTCTAATCTTTCCTCATAGCTGAGCTCCTCCATGCCTCTTATCAGTTTGGTTGCCCTTCTCTGCACTTTCTCCAGTTCCCCGATATCCTTTTTGAGAACTGGTGCCCAAAACTGAACTGCATATTCCAGATGAGGTCTTACTAATGATTTGTACAGGGGCAAAATGATATCTCTCTCTCTGGAGTCCATACCTCTCTTAATACAAGAAAGGACTTTGCTCGCATTGGAAACCGCAGCTTGGCATTGCATGCCATTATTGAGCTTATGATCTACCAAAACCCCCAGATCCTTCTCCACTACGGACCCCCCCAGTTGTACTCCCCCTAGTATGTATGATGCATTCATATTCTTAGCCCCCAAGTGCATAACTTTACATTTATCAACATTAAACCTCATCTGCCACATAGTCGCCCAATTAGACAGTGCATCGAGGTCGGCTTGTAATTTGGAGACATCCTGTAAGGACGTTATTCCACTGCATAGCTTGGTGTCATCTGCAAAGACAGAAATTTTACTTTTGATCCCAGACCCAATATCATTTATAAAGATAATAAAAAGTAAGGGTCCCAGCACTGAACCTGACACCGCTTTCGATCCAGCGCCGTGCACGTCGGCAGATCATTCCTCCCCTCACTTCTTGGTCTCGCTGGCTTTGCTTGGCACTGGGACTCTGGGAGCCATTGGATCCTAGTGCTGAAAATCAAAGACAGTGACGACAGAGAGGGGTGCAGGGCCGAGTCCCTCTGTCTGTGTCAATGGACGCAGCAGAGGGACTTGGGTGCGAGCACGCATGAGTGCCCCCATCAGAAGCGGCCAGGAGCGCCGACAGGGGACCTGAAAAGAGGAGGATTTTTTTTTTAAATAACAAATATCTCTATACATCTCTGCAATTAAATCGCACAGAGCAGGCGGGAACCTCCGCTCTGTGCGATTTAATTGCAGAGATGTATAGAGATGTCTGTTATTTAAAAAAACATTTTTTTTACCTTTACAAACCCTTCAAGTCTCAGTTCACACTATTGCGCAATGGAAATGCACGCATTCATGACACGCAAGAGAAATGAGCTGCTGTTTAGCAGACACATTAATTCTTAATGGCACCCTACTCATTTGCAAAATGCCTCAGCACGATGAAATTCTGTGCGTTGTGATTTTCAAAAAGGGTCTGGGACTTCTTTCCCCCACGTTTCTGTGGGTAGGGCAGCCCATTACAATGAACGCATCCCACACAAGTGTAAACCAGGCCTTAGACCAGATAACAATGGTTAGGGAAATGTACTGAAATACTTGAAATGGACACTAATGCTCTGTACACACGATCGTTTTTTCAGATGAAAAAAGTCTGATGGACATTTTTCATCGGAAAAAACGATCGTGTGTGGGCCCCATCGGACTTTTTTCCATCGGTGTAAAAAAATAGAACGTTTTCAGTTTTTCCGCTGGAAAAAATAACGATAGGAAATTCCGATCGTCTGTGTGGAACTCCAACGGAGAAAAAACCCACGCATGCTCAGAATCAAGTCGACGCATGCTCAGAAGCATTGAACTTCATTTTTCTCGGCTCGTCTGAGTGTTTTACGTCACAGCGTTTTGGACGGTAGGAATTTTGTCTGATGGTGTTTATGCAAGACTGATGGAAGTCAGCTTCATCGGATTTCCAACGGAAAATTCCATCGGATTTTATTCCATCGGAAATCCCATCATGTGTACAGGGCATTAGGGGTCAGTTTAATAAAGGGAAATAGACAGTTCACTTTGCAAGGGAAGATGCACTTTGTCAGGAAATTTTCCCCAGAGAATAGTGATCGAGGTGATGCTCTGCTGACTTTTATCATCCAATAGTGTGCAAGAAAAAATGTGGGTTTTTGGAGGGGTTTTTTTTGCACATGATTTTTTTTGCAAAGTGAAAATTTACCACATTACCTAGCTCTGGTTTACGTTCCCTTGCTGGCCACATAAGGTGTCAAAGTTTACCAGTAAAAACAGAACTTGAAAAGCCCAGTGGTTCATGAATGATATGTAGCACCACTCATCACAGTGCAAACATGACATGGGTAGCTCACTTTGCATGACTCAAGATCAGAAGGCATCATTTCAACCTTTCTGCTTGTACAGGCAAAGATCACATTCTATCAGTATATAAAGTCTCCAGTACATTACCACAATTTGGAGATATATTAGATATATTAGTTCTATTATTACCATCTTGGCGGTTATGGCAGTCTGGGTGGTGTCACAATTTATTTGTAATCCATACAGCATGTCTCAGGCCCTCCATATCAGCTTAGTCTATTTCCCGTTTTGCTTTATGGAATTAGCTAGCAAAGGCTGCTGTTTTGGGCATCAGACGGCTCTTTTAACTGCCTCTAAACTCCCCTGCATGTTATCCTATGTGTTTATGCAGACATAGGCGTACAGCAGTGTTTAGTGGCAAAAAAAAAAAAACCCACAGCCAGTGCATTCTGGAGCAGCAGCGTTTTGGCAGACAAAAACGCTGACAGCTCTTAAACTCTGCTAAACTCTGGTGCCCAGTGGTTTTCCTTTTTTCTAAGTGGAGACCGCCAGCATCCTTAAAGGGATTGTAAAGTCTATGCATTAAGGTGAAAAACCTTCTTTGCTGCAGCTGCCCCTAGAGCCCCCCTTTTTCTTACCTGAGCCCATCTGTTCCAACGATGTGTACGAGCCCAGTGGCTCATCATTGAGTAAATTGATAGCAGCGGGAGCCATTGGCTCCCACTGCTGCCAATCAAACCCAGTGACATGGGGGTAGGGGGTGGAGCCGAGTCCTGCTGTGTGTGTCAATGGATGCAGCAGCGGGACTCGGGAGCGGCTCTCCATTGAGGGCTCTCGATGAAGGGGAGAAGCCAGGAGCGCCAGCGGGGCACCCCAGAAGAGGAGGATCAGGGCTGCTCTGTGCAAAACCCTTGTACAGAGCAGGTAAATATGACATGTTTGTTATTTTTATATACATTTTTTTTTACTTTTACAACCCTTTTAACAATCAGTGAACAGTTGGCTGTTAAGGAGCAATCCGGCAAGCTGTCATCAGCTGTTGGTGGGGTTACCGAACAGGAAAGGCAAAAGCCCTCCCTTCTGAACCCTACCGGGCCACATTCCCTCAACATAGGGGGATGCTTTTGGGGAGGGGGGTGTTTTGGGGAGGGGGTCCCCCAAAGCACATTGTCTCCATGTTGATGAGGACAGGGGCCTCTTCCCCACAACCCTGGCCCATTGGTTGTGGGGGTGTGGGGAGTGACTCATCGGAATCTTATCCCGCCCCCCCCCATGTAAATAAGTATGGGGTACACTGTACCTATACTTATTCACAAAAAAAGTGGCAAAAACTAAATAAAAGCATACACATGGTTTTTGACAAATCCTTTTTTTTTTTTTTTAAATCAATTTCCCCCAGTGTAGATCCATCATCAATCACGATGAACACTGGGTCATGCTGGGTCGATGATGTTACAAGGGGGTAGGGTCACCCGGTAATGTCACTCAGTGGCCCCACCCCTTAGTTTAGGGGTAGTAGAGCTGTCAAACAGCGGAAGCGTCATCTGGTGCCGAGCTCCTTTTTTTTTCTCTCGGTCTCGCGTTCATCGTGATTGGCCTTGGATTTACACCAGGGGGTCAAAAACTGTGTGTGCATTTTTGTTTACTTTTTGCCACTTTTTTGGTGAATGAGTAGGAGTACAATGCATCCCATACTAATTCACATGGGGGGACGGGATCTGGGGGCCCCCTTGTTAAAGGGCGTTTCCAAATTTCGATAAGTTACCCTCTGCACTCCCACAACCACCGGCCAGGGTTGTGGGGAAGAGGCCCTTGTCCTCATCAACATGGGGACAAGGTGCTTTAGGGGGAGCCCCCTATCCCAAAGCACCCCCCTAATGTTGAGGGCATGTGGCCTAGTATGGTTAGGGGAGGGGCACTCACCCACCCCCTCTTTCCTGGGCTACATTCTTGGATAAGAGTCTGGTATGGATTTTGGCTGTGTTTTATTTTATTAACATTTTGGTGTGGGGTTTACCTTAAAATCCACACTAGACCCGACGGGCCAGGTATAGATTTTGGAAGGGACCCTATGGGTGTTTTTTTCTTTCATTTTGGTGTGGAGTTCGCCTTAAAATCCATACCAGACCCTGTGCTGTTTTGTTCACAATTTTTTTTTATTGCCGGAAATTGTTTGTTTACCATACAGCTGATGACTCATCTGTTGTTAAGGACGCGGCTGCTGGTTTGTTGGTCCGCTCCTTAACAACCAGCTGGTTGTTAAGGATGCTGGCGGCCCCACTCCTTAAGGCTAATGCTACTAAATGTAGCTTACACACTGTGTTAAACAAACTATTAGCATTTTTTATCCAGTGTTTTTTTAGCACTTTTTAGCTTTATGTATGAAGCCTTAGGTGTCATATGTTCTTTACAATGCTTTTAGTTTATCCTGCATGCCCTACTATATGGTAACTATATAGTAAGCTTATACACTGCATTGATCCAGCACTTGTTACCACTGTAGACCAATAACGTTTTTGAAAATTATGCGATAGGATACAACTTCTAGTAAATGTTTGTTTTTTCTATCCCGTTGCAGGATTGGTATTTTCTTCTCACCTTTGCTACCACTAATACAGATGATCAAACTTTTCATTATATTTTATGTAAAAAGGGTAAGTCTTCTTTCAAGAATGAGTAATATACTCCTGGTAGATAAAAAAGATACAAATTAATCCAGTTCTGTTTTCATTAATATATCATTTAGCCCCCCATTCACACCGATGCAATTTGTTATGTGATTTGAGAGTTCCAAATCGCATGATAACTCGCACCCCTTAGTCGGCAATGTAAAAGTTCAAATTGCCGTGACTCATGTCTCATCGATTTTTAAAAAGGTTCCTTGACTACTTTTTGCCGATATCATTGCGATTTGCATAGACTACTGTTGTATGAAATCGCAATGAAATCGTCAGTGCAAATTGCACTAATGTGCGGCTTTGAAATCACCCTGAAGTAGCACGATTTCAAAGTCACACCGGTGTGAACAGGGGCTAAAGAGATTTTTAAAAGGCAAGCAGTGTAAACACCCTAATTTAACATGGTATCTGATCTTGCAATTCACTATAGAGCAGAGTCCACACTGGGAGATGGAGAAGCAACACAAGGAGCCAGTCGGTTGTGCTGTAATGCTCATGTAAAATAAATAATTATAAACTGTGTATAAATATATATAAAACCAGGTAGCGCTAGTACATGTAAAAGGACATAAACACTGATTGATATATGTCCATATTGGTGAAACCACACTTAAAGGATGAAATGTGAGGATCAAAACAAAATAAAGAAATAAGCGTCCATTCAATCCAGGCAGATGGAGAGTATTACTTACACCAGAAGATAATAGAAGATAACACCTTCACACGTGTGCTGAAAGGAGAAGAGGGGGTGTGTGCGTGCAGAAACCCCCTCTTGAGTGGACTCTTACCACAGAGCGCTCACAAAACAGCAAACAAATGATCAGTTAAAGGTGATCCCATCAGACGTTTCCGCTCACTCCTGGTCAGACAATCTGATTGCTCATCAATTACCATAAGAGAAAGGAGGAAGTGGACATAGCGTGATCCCGTTTAAAAGTTTTAATTTCCAAAACACTTAAAATCCATCAAGATGTTGTCGTGGAAGAACTTCCTTGGGCTTTGTATGCAAATCCACACCGCGCCTAAATGTGGACTTCCAGCGTCTAAATGCACACAAAGCACAAAACAATTCCTTCGTGCTTAAAAGCACGTTTGTATCAAGCTCTTTGGTACAAGGAATTTGAAGTACTTCAATGGCACCAGGTAGAATCAGAAACGATGCTGCTTCAAGCTGGAGTCTCAAGCGTCTGGGCTGAGCTCAGACACCTCGGATTCTTTTATTCATTGGAAACAAAAGGATAACAAAACAGGAAGTGATGGCCCCAACAGCCAATCGCTTCCCTTAATACAAAATGACATCACAGGAAATTACAAACAGTAAAGGGGAGGGCACTCACAGGAGGGAAAGGGGAGGAACTGCATACACCCCATCTTAATCAGCATGGAGCCCACTCAATACTGTTCAAAGTAAACAGTATTTAGTAAGATCATTCTACTTGTTCTTATAGTTTTGGGACAATCTGCGGGGACATTGCTACTGCTGTTGTCAATATACGGTACAAGTACACCGACAAGGCAGATATCAATGTCCTCTTATAAATACAGATATGTATCCATAAAGGGGATAACGAAGTCCGCAAGAGAGATATAATAGGTTTCTCTCATTATGCGGACATCGCTTCTCTAATGTCTATAGACATTGGAAAGCAAGCAGTCCAGCGCATTGCGCTTGATATCTACAAACCAACAAACGTCCACACACACACAGAGAACACGTTTCAATCCCATAAGAAGGTTTTCATACTGACCGTTTTTACCGCTGGTCTCGATTCAACCCAAGTGCGCTCTGCTAGAGCGCTCCTCGATTAAACATCAGACACAGGGGGACAGATGACAATCTATAAAACGCACATCCTAAAATAAAATGTCCACATTAATCTTATATAATAAAATTTCCACAACAATGTAAACTCACATATAGAAAAAACAATCAGGCATTGTTCACAATATAAAGCGCCAACCCAGTATCTGTGCAAAACACGGCGTCTCCTACCACACACGCTGCTGTCCGTGCTGCGGGGATAGTTGCCTTCATTCCGGGTACTGGCTGGCGTCACCACTTGCGTTGCTTGGCTCCACCCTGACTAGTTTTGTCAGTTCGACATCATCTGAGGGTGGAGACAATCGACGTATTCAACGTATTTATGCTAACGAGCAATCACTCGCAGCAGTAAGCCTATTGGCTGCGCGCTCACGGCAAACTGTTCCCATGACAACACGGTCACAACACACAGTTAGCTCTTGATCACACAGGCTGCAGGAAGGCGAGCTAAGATCACATTGTGCCATTCCTCTGTAAACCCGTGTTAATCCATGAGCCGCATGCTGTTTAATTTGCATTTAGGCATATTCAAACAGTGCTTACCAATACCATTAAAAACAATGGATACCTATATTAGAAAAGTACTGGTGATCATCATAACACAATTCATAGCAAATATCAAACATATAAACAATAAAATTTGTATTATTAAAATTGATATTTGAATAAGGGGAACACTCAAATAGTTATAAGGATAACAATATTCATCTGTATATACGCCCGTTAGTGTGCAAATCGTATAACACATTATGTGGAACGCACCTGTACATTCAAGTGGGGCAGAGAAAAATAATAATAATGCATATATAGTATGTATATGCATACTCGATCACGCATGCATACCCATACATAAATGCAAAAGATCAACTTTAAAACTATGATAAAACTCATGATGCATTAGGATGAATCAGAAGGACACCAAACATACAATTAAGATGTGTGGGTACTATCGAAAAATAATAATAATAATATTAATGATATTAACTAATGTCCTAATAAATCATTAATTAATTACACTGAGCTCCATCTGCCTGAACTAATTAAACAGTATAAGATAAAGTATCTGCATAGACTTATATCGCCCTAGCTGTCCCAAAATGATTGACTGATTGACCAACAGGAGTGTCCCGACATGATGTCAATCAGACTTCCTACATTGATACACTTCTACAGAGATGAACTGAGAAGGGGGACAGGGAACTGTATTACAATGTCCGTGTAACCTAATGTACGTGGGCCGCACAAAAAGGACCCTTACAAAACGTGTTTCGGAGCATATTTACAACATAGAAATTGGCTTCAAGTATCATGGGGTCTCCCTCCATTTAAAAAAATACCACAATCAGGACCCCTCAGGATTGAAGTTCTGGGGTATAGACAGATCTTATCCAAACTGGTGGGGTGCAAATATGGTGAGGGAGATATCAAAAATTGAGACCCGGTGGATATACTTGATGAATACTTTGACGCCTGCTGGTTTAAATGTTGAATTAGACGTCAACTGTTTTATCAGTGACTATTAATAATACATATATAATTTTAGATACATTTACTGATTTTCGTTCTTTTTCTTTTTTTTGTCCTTTTTTCGCAGTTCCCTCTCCCCCTTCTCAGTTCATCTCTGTAGAAGTGTATCAACGTAGGAAGTCTGATTGACATCATGTCAGGACACTCCTGTTGGTCAATCAGTCAATCATCAGCTAGGGCGATATAAGTCTATGCAGATACTTTATCTTATACTGTTTAATTCGTTCAGGCAGATGGAGCTCAGTGTAATTAATTAATGATTTATTAGGATATCAGTTAATTTCATTAATATTATTATTATTATTTTTCGATAGTACCCACACATCTTAATTGTATGTTTGGTGTCCTTCTGATTCATCCTAATGCATCATGAGTTTTATCATAGTTTTAAAGTTGATCTTTTGCATTTATGTATGGGTATGCATGCGTGATTGAGTATGCATATACATACTATATATGCATTATTATTATTATTATTATTATTTTTCTCTGTCCCACTTGAATGTACAGGTGCGTTCCACATAATGTGTTATACGATTTGCACACTAATGGGCGTATATACAGATGAATATTGTTATCCTTATAACTATTTGAGTGTTCCCCTTATTCTAATATCAATTTTAATAATACAAATTGTATTGTTTATATGTTTGATATTTGCTATGAATTGTGTTATGATGATCACCAGTAATTTTCTAATATAGGTATCCATTGCTTTTAATGGTATTGGTTAGCACTGTTTGAATATGCCTAAATGCAAATTAAACAGGATGCAGTTTATGGATTAACACAGGTTTACGGAGGAATGGTGCGCTGTGATCTTAGCTCGCCTTCCTGCAGCCTGTGTGATCAAGAGCTAACTGTGTGTTGTGACCGTGTTGTCATGGGAACAGTTTGCCGTGAGCGCGCAGCCAATAGGCTTACTGCTGCGAGTGATTGCTTGTTAGCATAAATACATTGAATGCGTCGCTTGTCAGGGTGGAGCCAACCAACGCAAGTGGTGACGCCAGCCAGTACCCGGAACGAAGGCAACTATCCCCGCAGCACGGACAGCGTGTGTGGTAGGAGACGCCGTGTTTTGCACAGATACTGGGTTGGCGCTTTATATTGTGAACAATGCCTGATTGTTTTTTCTATATGTGAGTTTACATCTTGATGGATTTTAAGTGTTTTGGAAATTAAAACTTTTAAACGGAATCACGCTATGTCCACTTCCTCCTTTCTCTTATGGTAATTGATGAGCAATCAGATTGTCTGACCAGACTGAGCGGAAACGTCTGCTGGGATCACCTTTAACTGATCATTTGTTTGCTGTTTTGTGAGCGCTCTGCGGTAAGAGTCCACTCAAGAGGGGGTTTCTGTACGCACACACCCCCTCTTCTCCTTTCAGCACACGTGTGAAGGTGTTATCTCCTATTATATTCTGGTGTCAGCAATACTCTCCATCTGCCTGGATTGAATGGACGTTTAATTATTTATTTTGTTTTGATCCTCACATTTCATCCTTTAAGTGTGGTTTCACCAATATGGAGAATTTATCAATCAGTGTTTATGTCCTTTTACATGTACTAGCGCTACCTGGTTTTATATATATGTAGCACACAGATCCCCTCCTTTACCTGCCTTGTTCGGCTCCTCGCAGGAAGAAGGGGCACACCATGCCACAAGCCCGTACCCTCCTGTGTGAAGAGGTTGAGCGGTGTTGTTGGCCGGTCTCCACAGCCAGAAACTAGAATCCTCCAGAGTATGGTTCTCACCTCTATAAATAACAGAGATAAGTCCTTGTCCCCCCAATGACTTGAATGTCCACACCAGCTGCAACTCCAACGTAGAGTTTATTTCTTGTAAATAACGGTCTCTGATAGGTAAAGGTTGGAGTAAAAAGACAGGAGAGCATAAGGTGTGGGAGAGGTCCAGGCACAAACGTAATCACTTCACTGCTCAACTTCTCAAGCAGACTCAGCCCAGATGGATAGTCTCCCTAGGTAGGGACTAGCAGCCAAATGGTACTCTAACTTAACCGCACAGTCTCTGCCAAAGACTGGATAAACTTGGTCTCTGCCACAGACCTGGTGAACTTGGTATTTCAAAGCTGGACCTTTTTGTAAGGAGAAGACATCCCTCCAGAGAGTTACCGGGATGCTTCCTTCACCGTGACTTCTCACCGGTCCCTCGGAACAGTTCCTCCCCCGGCCTCCTCATCTAAGATATGGGTCTCCTCGCAAGGCGGAACCCTGGGATTCCTCGATCCTTGATGGGCCCCAGCCGAAGGTGCTGGGCCCAAGGCCTTTGCTGCAGTCCCAGGGCTAAAGGTGCCTGGGACTGATTCACCGACCCCCGCCCCTGGACCAAAGGTGCCCAGGGCGGACAGGAACACACTCCTGGGGTAGGACCCCCGACCACAACAGAACGGACCAAACCACGAGCAGGCAGCGTCTGCCCCTTTTATATCCTCCCCCAGCATGTACAGCAGGCCTGCCACACCCACTGCACGGCTGCTGAGAGGGGATACACAAGGCACAGCACTGTATCAGCGGTTCAACCCTGGCCCACCATGGCAGCGCCACCTGCAGGCCACAGGGAACTACACACCGATACTCTCCCTGCGGACAAAAGTGGTTGAAAGAATCCTGACACTTGGGGTGTTTGAGCATAACTACCACTCAAACACTTCCCCTAAATTTAGGACCCCGCTACCTATATTTATACACAGTTTATAATTATTTATTTTACCTTTCTCTATGGTCTGACTGTTTTTGTTTTTTTCAAACCCGTGTGTGTAAGGTAGCAGCTGCAGCCATTAATGTTGGCAAGTTTATTAGATCTGGTCCATCTTTCCAGGAGCGCTTGTTTTGTCTTCTGAGATTAGGCCTGTCTCAATACAATTTTTTTTTAGTGTAATGCTCATTTACTAACAAGAAATATGCTGATAGGAGGATAGAGCAGATTGACAGACAGATGCGTTTATCAGTCTGCTGCTTCTCTTTTCACCGTGCAGTCACAATCTGGGAGAGGGACAATACCTTAAAGCGGAGTTCCAGTCAGAATTTTTTTATTTATTTTTTGGCAAGTTAAATTTAATTACATTAAACATTCCACTAAAGATAGTAATAGCTCCCTAATCAATCAGTAAATCATTCTATCACTTGCCTTATGTGCTGCAGCTCATGCTGTGGCCGTTGCCATCCTATGTGTGGGCATCTGAAGCCCAGTTCCTTTAAAAGCAACAGATTTGCTGTTGGCAAGAGGGTGGCTATTTGAGGTCTCTATAATTTAAAAAAATATTTGTTTTCTTCTGCATCAGCAGATAATTGCTAAGCAGATGTAATCCTGCTGTGAAATTTTGGTATAGCAGTCAAGTATGATCCAGAAGTTGTTACTTTAGTGTAGTGTTAGGGCCTGGGGTTAGGGTTTTAGTTAACCATTACAATTAGGCTTTAGAGGTGTTGGGGGAGTTTAAGCATTAGGGCTCAATTTAAGGATTAAATTATGTGTTATGGTGACAGTTTAGTGCTTTGGTCAGTTAAGCGTTAAAAACTACCACTGCCTGGCTCCTGGTCCTGAAAGTGAATGTACAATTTAAAATAAATGAAACATCAAGAAAGAGGAGATCCCATTATAGATCCCATTATAATTACTGCAGCAGGTGAACTGGCATGGAACGTTCAAGCGTAATGATCCTGAAATAAAGAGCCTCTGAGAGATGCAGGATATACTGTAGTATGCTGATTGATTACATTCACTACGAAACTCACAAAAAACGCATAGTTTTAATATAAATTAGTATTAACTATATGTATGGAAATTGCTAATACCTATAAAGTAAAAAAGAGAGCCTTGGATGCAGATGCCATCTGAACAAAATGAAAGCTGGTGTCAATCATCTCTGCCTACACCAGATTAATGCACAAAAAAATACACATTTGAAGTTCAATAAAAATTTATTGGGAGCTGTAAAACAGTTTCTGATATTAATAATCTAATTTAAATTGCTGGCTGGAAACATTTTTCAGCTTGAGTTCGACTGGCAAAGCACCAATCAGGGCTGGCCAGACAAAGACTCACATCTAAGAGAGCATTTGTCCGCACAGTAATAAAAGCCTCTCCCAAAGATCTTTCCCTGCAGATACCAAAGAACAGGGAAAGATCATGTGACCACACAACATTTAAAAAAAAGGATTAACAAAACAAAATACAGTCCCATGATATACATGATTTATGGTAATGAATTCTGGCATTTAACACTTCTCTGTTTAGTATCAATTTAATATTTTCTCTGTATTTAGGTGAGCCTTATGATGAACTGTACTCCTCCTCGAAAGGCCTGGAGAGCCTCCCAGATGACCACTGCCTTCATATTTCTTCTTTTTTTCCCATCTTTTGCTGGAGTCCTCTGTGTCATTGGTGTCACCGTATGGAGGTAAACCTGCAGACTAAAATCAAATGACCTGCGTGGGAAAGTATCTTGAAAATTAAAGTAGAAGTCCAGGCTACAACTAACTAACTCTAAATCTACAAGCAGCCACATTCTATTTAACCTTGTAAAGCAAAAATCGCTATACATACCTTTTCTGCTGCCGATCCCACACTGAGCTGTCATCAGCGGCTTCTCTGTGTAGCCATGTGCAGGAGAGGCAGCTGACAATAGAAGCCCCATAGTAACTCTATGGGTGATATCACTTCCCAGGCATTTCCCAGTCGTTGACGGCTGTCTCTTCCACACAGCATCCGACGCTGGAGAACGCATGGATCGGCTGCAGAAAAGGTATGTATAGCCATTTTTACTTTACAGGGTTTCACACCGAGGCGTCAGCAGGAAAAGCGACGCTTTACTGTTGTTTTTGTGGGGGGTATTTAGCTGCTAGCAGGGCGCTTTTAACCCCGGCTAACGGTACAAAAAGGGTTAAAACCACCCGCAAAGCACGGCAGCAGCGGCGCTTTGCTGGCGGTATGGCCGCACTGCTCATTGATTTCAACGGGCAGGAGCGGTATACACACCGCTCCAAAGATGCGGCTAGCAGGACTTTTTTAGCGTCATGCCAGCGCACCGCTCCAGTGTGAAAGCCCTCTGGAGTGTGAGGAGCGGCTCTTCCAGGGCGCTTTGCAGGCACTATTTTTAGCGTTATAGTGCCTGCAAAGCGCCTCAGTGTGAAAGGGGTCTTCATAATCATTATAAAAGGGTGTTACAGTTAATCAGCAAATTACTTCAATCTATTTTTAAACGTCATATTGTAAGAAAAGTGCAGGGAATTCCATTTGCAAAAAAAAAACATTCATCGCCTACCTTTCTCCATATACGGTATTTATTAAGGCTCTTAAATTAACCATATTTTATAATAAAGTAAGAGAAGTATCCACATTTTGCATTATGTCTTGAAGAACTTTAGGAACAGTTATGAATGATCTTCCTTAGAAGTGCTTTTCAAAATCACAGCTGCACTTAGACTTGTTGCACTAGGCAGGGTGTTTAAATTTTACAATGAACTTAAGGTGGTTGTAAAGTCAGATGGTGTGCAGCAGAACCCCCCCAGCCCCCTAATACCTACCTGAGCCCATCTCTATCCAGCGATGTTGCAGCAGTGTCTCGGCTGCCCAAAACTCTCCTTCCTGATTGGCTGAGACGGCAACGCGCCGCCATTGGCTCCAGCTGTTGTCAATTAAATTCAGTGAGCCAATCAGGAGAGAGAGGGGGTGGGGCCAGCCACAGCGCTGTGTCTAAATGGACACACAGAGCTGCAGATTGGCTCGGGTGCCTCATAGCAAGCTGCTTGCTGTGGGGGCACTCAACAGGAGGGAGGGGCCAGGAGCAAGGG
Organism: Rana muscosa; assembly: GCA_029206835.1. NCBI lineage: Eukaryota > Metazoa > Chordata > Amphibia > Anura > Ranidae > Rana > Rana muscosa. The sequence continues at coordinate 48,882,242 of CM055127.1, forward strand.
ACCCGAGAAGAGGAGGATCCAGGCCACTCTGTGTGAAAACACTGCACAGGGCAGGTAAGTATAACATGTTTATTATTTTTAACCCCCAAAAAACGAGACTTTACAATCACTTTAAGGATTCTTCAAAATAATTTTTATAACTTTGTAGACAATATTGTTAGTTAAAATAAAGTGTATGTAAACTGAAGATTTGTTTTTCACTTTGTTTTGGCAATGTGCCTCATCAGTTTTCTTAAGCAAATAGTGAATCTGTTTCAAAGATTCTTACCTGGAGAGCCTACAAGTAATAGAAATTCCTGTTCCAGCCTGACAACTCTAATGTCTCGTACACACCATCGGTTTTCCCGGCGGTCAAAAGACCGCTGGAAAAACCGAGGGGAAAACCGGTAACCGGCTCGGTCACTTTTCCCTTGTACACGCGGCCGGTTTTTCCGACAGGAAAACTGCCAGGAGAGCTTTGGTCGGGAAAACCGGCCGTGTGTATGCTCCCCATAGGAAAACTGCGAGAAAAAAAACGCCACGACTCGCGATGGGAAAAAATAGAACAAGTTCTGTCGGAAAACTGCTATGAAGCATACACACGTCCGGTTTTCCCGCGAAAAGAAAACATGGCAGTTTTCCAGACGGGAAAACCGATGGTGTGTACGAGGCATAAGCCACTGCATTGCAACTATCAGCCCGCTGTGTGCACTACTTCAGTTGACCATTGGGCTGCTAATTAACCACTTGTTTACTGGGCACCTAAACCCCCTTCCTGCCCAGGCCAATTTTCAGCTTTCAGCACTGTCACGATTTGAATGACAATTGCGCGGTCGTGCGACGTGGCTCCCAAACAAAATTGACGTCCTTTTTTTTTCCCACAAATTTCTTTTGGTGGTATTTGATCATCTCTGCGGTTTTTATTTTTTGCGCTATAAACAGAAAAAGAAAGACAATTTTGAAAAAAAACACAATATTTTTTACTTTTTGCTATAATAAATATCCCAATCTTTTAAAAAAAAAAAAAATGTTTTTTCTCAGATTAGGCCGATATGTATTCTTCTACATATTCTTGTTAAAAAAAAAAAAAAAAATCGCAATAAGCGTATAGTGATTGGTTTGCGCAAAAGTTATAGCGCCTACAAAATAGGGGATAGATTTATGACACTTTTTTTTTCTTTTATACTAGTAATGGCGGCGATCTGCAATTTTTGTCAGGACTTCGATATTGCGGCGGACAGATCGGACACTTTTGACACTATTTTGGGACCATTCACATTTATACAGCGAACAGTGCTATAAATATGCACTGATTACTGTATAAATGTGACTGGCAGGGAAGGAGTTAACACTAGGGGACGATCAAGGGGTTAAATGTGTTACTTAGGGAGTGATTCTTACTGTGGGGGGAGGGGACTGACTGGAGGAGGTGACCGATCTGTGTCCCTATGTACAAGGGACACACCATCGGTCTCCTCTCCCTGACAGGACATGAATCTCTGTGTTTACACACAGAGATCCACGTCCCTGGCTCTGTAAATGCCAATCATGGGTACCTGGCGGACATCGCGGCCGTCAGTCACGCGCATCGGCACCCGCACGACACCGCGGGCCATGGATTTTCCCCCGATGCGCGCCCGTGGCGGCGCGCATTGCGGAAGTAAACAGGAGGACATTCAGGGACGTCCTCCCGGCAATTGAGCGCCGCACTGTAGACGTCTTTTGTCTATAGCGCGGGCGCAAACAAGTTAAGCTCACTAATTAAAGCTGGCCATAGATGATTAGAATCTTCAGGAACTGCCCGAGATTCGAACCGTGTATGGACAGGCTGATTGTACCCTAGCCAATCCATTGATCAACTTGGGTACAACCAGCATGTTAGATTTTTGCATGCGTTTATTTTATAGCCGCTAGCAATAATCACTGTGTTTTCTGGGAAAGCGTTGACTTATGAGCACAAGTGCAGAGTGCTGCCCCTAGTGGAGGACAACTAAGGAGATGACCTGTGGCAACTGAGATTGATGTCCACATAAATTTGGGGTGAACGCTTTATTGCTGCTTATCATCTGGCAGCACATCCTTGTGGTGAGTGTGCATTCTGTGTGTTTGGTGAAAGGACATTTACATTGGCTTCGGTGCAATACTTGATTACGGTGGTGGAGGTGAATCATTCTTTTGCACATTTGGGCTGTTACATGTATTCACATGACTTTACTTGAAATATTATGCTACATAATTTATATGTACCAAAGCGCTGAATTTAGTGTTTTATGTTATTCCTACTGACCACCAATGTAGGTGGAACTTCCTATTGATCACTGAGGAATTGATCATAGTAAATGTTCCCCGATATATAAAAATTCCTCTGAGATAAAAATTAGAAAAAAGGCTGGTTAGGGTATGCGTCCTAACTGCATAGTTTTTGGAATCTTTCAGATTCCAAAAAATTGTTTCACTGGCAAATAAAACTCCTCCTTCCATTGATTTGTTGTAGACTATAATCCAGGATTCCCTTATTGATATTACAGCAATGTTCCCTAAACCTACTTTTTAGGGGTCTTATAGTACATGTAAAAAAGGACACAAGGAGATGTCAGACCATAAACTACACATTCACCTTAACAAATAATTAATTTGTCAGAACGTCATTACTTCCATATTTCTTCTAAAGATAACATTTTGCTACCGAACAAAGACTTCAGTTTTGTGTCGGTTTTGTGTCTGATTTCAAACTGATTTCTTTTACATTATTTAAAGTCCATCTCCAGGCGAAACCTAACCCTCCTCCCAACCCATTCAGCAAGTGTTTTTATCTTTTTGTTAAATACCTTCTGCAGCATGTTATACTCACCTAAGTTGGTCGTCCAGGTCCAGGGTTGCCAACTTTCAGTAAATTTACGAGCAGTTTGCAAAATCCATAATTGCTGCATCTGTCCATGAATGTCAGTTACAGACACGCAGCCTACATGTCCGTAATGGACATTCAAGGACAGATGCAAAAAGTACAGATTTTACAAACTGTTCGTAAATTTACTGAAAGTTGGCAACCCTGTCCAGGTCCCTTACTGCGTTACTGGTGCAGTTTCCAGGTCCTTGCGACTGGTAATCCAGTGACGGAGATGTGCCCACACTGGCTCGTCCCTGAAGGACCCCTTGCACTGAGCTCATCGCCTGCAGACACTCTTCTGGATCCTGAGAGACCATGAGCCTGGACAGCCAATAGGAAGTGTCAATATCTCACTGGCAGTGATGTGGACACGACACCTGAAGGACTCCACCTCCTGTACAACTAAGAAGGAGGAAACGTGTCACGTGATTGTGGATTTAGCTGAGTAAAAAGGACATTTTTTTTTTATATATATATAATTTTTGATACCAGCGATTAGTTGGAAGGGGAAGGATTCCCAAAGATTAGACTTACTCAAAAGCCTCCTGTTATAAAAAAAAGTCCTATAAGACCTCTTAGAAGCAGGTTTAGGGAATATCGATGTAGAACTTGACAAAGGGGAAGAGTCCCAAAATGTCTGGCCTATAGCAACAAGGTAACATCAGGAAGTGGATGCTACCTGTTTTCTGAGGGTGCCTCAAAGCATAGAGAATGCTGCATGGTACCAACATGACATGGGGCCTGTGCTACTGTGTTTAGAGACAGTGTTTCATACCATTTGCCATTTAGCCTTGCCACTGGCTACGGATGTTGGGCATACAGCTTTGGGTCAACTCCAAGCAACTTTTCCACATCTCCTTATGAATTAATATGTTTTTTTTTTACCATTATTAAATGTAAGTGTTTCAATGCACTAGGTCTGTGTGCTCTTCTTTTTTTTTTTCTTCCTATCAGATAGGCAGCCAAGCAGCCAACTCAAGCTTGCTTGACAGGCTGACAACATTACTGCTAAGCAGTGGTTTAGTGTAGCCAGCCTGCAACAGGAAGTGCTATTACCTTTAGGACCTGCAGATGAAAAAATATTTGCTTAAAAAAATTGTATGTAGTGAAACATTATGCCAAACATACAGAAAAATAGATTCAGGTTATACTTTCATCAGTTAAATTAGTCAACAGTAGGGGGCACTCAATTTTTGTAATGTTAAACATGGCTATCCTTTGTTTTGTTTTGTTTCTTTTTAAAGACAAATCTTTTTATTTTAGACGGATTCCTTCAGAGACATGTGGCCCCTTCCGGGGGCTGTCAGCTCCTTATGAATCCATTGATATCTGGATACATCAGATAAACTATTTTGATAATGCCAAATGGGTAGTGTGGATTTATCGAAACCTAATTCAAAGTGTTCTCTTCTTCTACATCCTCACCCTGTTTGTTCTGTAAGTATACATTTCCAGTTGAGTCCCATTACTGCTTTTTTTTATAGCTCGCACCTAAACTGTATAAAGAAACAAAACAATTTAATATAACCCAGTTTATCAGTCCTCAGATTAGGTGGCTGCATTTGTTTTCTTTTTTTTTTTTCAGTTTTTATTTTTTATCTTCTCCTGTTATTCCTGTGAATAACATACTGCCTGTCATTGGGTGGCTATTTTCACCCCTCCACTTTATATATGGAGGAGCCTAAACTGTATAAGAAAAAACACAAAAAACTATTTAATATAATCTAGTTTACCAGTCCTCAGATGAGGTAGCTGTATTTATTTTTGTTTTTCGTTTTTTGTCTCTTTTCTTTTCACCTGTGAATGACACATTGCCTGTCACTGGGCAGCTACATTATTATTATTATTACTATACAGGATTTATATAGCGCCAACTTTTTGCGCAGCGCTTTACAACATGAGGGCAGCCAGTACAGTTACAATACAATTCAATACAGGCACTTTATCTAAGGAGGGAGCCATGGTGGCCACCCAGTCCAGACTTCAAACATGTCTGCTTTTGTTCATCTTAATTATATAGGGGTAATAGGATATGTAGTTTACTCAAAGATACATTTTTGTTTCAGAGGATGTAGCAAGCATTTCTGGCAAGATCAGCAAGTATTTTCTGTACTTGCTAAAAATGTTCTTAGCCTGAAAAAAAAAGAAAAGCAATGCAGCCAATACATTCAAGGACTGACAGCTAGGCCATACACTAATAGAGTTTTGTTTGAAAATGTTTATTCTAAAGCCTCGTACACACGATCGGACTTCCATCGGACAAATCCATGGATTTTTGTCCAAAGGGCGTTGTCCGTGAACTTGTTCTGCATACACACGGCAGAACATTTTCAGCCAACATACACCAAACTTCGTGTTTTTTCAGCTTTTTACCGCCACCCTTTATGCAACTTCTGCTATTTTTGTCTGATGTTTAGCATTGGTTAGGAGCATGCGTGTTTGTACTTTGGATTTTAGTCCGGTGGATTTGTGTACACATGATCGGATAATCCGACAGAACACATTTGTTTTTCGGAGAATTTGAGAGCATGCACAGCCAACATTTGTTGTCGGAAATTCCGACAACAATTGTCCGATGGAGCATACAGACGGTCGGATTATCCGAGAAAACACGTCCATCGGACAATTGTTGTCGGAATATCCGATCGTGTGTACGGGCCTTTAGAATGTTTGTTCGATTTTCTAATTGTTAGTGGGGTTAAACCAAAGTTAGTTTTTCACCACAGTGACAAGCAAATTCGAAGGCACATTTGTTTGGGCTTTAAAATAAAATTAGAAAAAATATAGTATAACTTGAGTGGCAACATAATTTTTCTTCACTTACAGAATTATTTCCTATCTTAACTGGCACATTGTACAAGGCAGGAAGATCATGGTGAAACATCTCTTCGAACAAATAGCCAATGTAAGTAGGTCTTAATAGTTTTATTTCTTTTTATTAATTAAAGCCCAGCTCCAGGATATTACAACCTCCCACTTCCCTCTAACTAAAAACTGACATGAAGGAAAATAAACTATCCAAATGTCCATTTTATTGAAAGCAGAATAAACCCTTTAATCCTTCACAGCCAATGAAGCTGCCATCTTAGCATCTGTTTGATCTGCAGTTGCAATGGTCCTGCACATGTGACATCAGACATTTGATGGCTTGACAGTTTGGATAAGAACAGAAGCACCTGTGAAAGTTCTCATTCACAACATGTCCTCAATATAGCTGTTTTAGTAAACTGTCACAGCAATGGGTTTTGTTCCGCTTTAAAGTAAATGTAATAAAAAAAAAAAAAAGGGAAGAAACAAGTTTATACTTACCTGCTCTGTGCAATGGAAGTTGGAACAGAGTGGCCCCGAACCTCCTCTTCTCAGGTCCCTGCCAGCAATTCTGGTTCCTTTTCTCTGGCAAGTGCCCCCATAGGAAGCCGGTTCCTACTGGGATGGGGGTGGGCACTCAAGCAGGCTCACAACCGAGCCTTCCTGTCTGCATCTATTGACACAGACAGTGGGGCTTATCGCCACCCCCTGCTCTTCATTTCTGACTTTTATTGACAGCAGCAGAAACCAATGGCTCCCGCTGCAAGGGGCTTTTGATCATTGATATCTAGAATAAATGCAAAGGATAGGTTCTTTGGCTCCTGTTTTTTGGTAATTTCCTGTCTCCAGAAAATCTGACCTAACAGAACAATTGTTGATCTCAGTAAAGCACTCTGGAGACAGCAGGAGAAAGGTAAAGGCTCTTCGGACTTAGAAAGTTCTGAAAAGCTGAACTGAACTACAGTGTAGAGATCACTTCATATCATATGTCATATATCATTTCATTAATATGCATGTGCATATCCTAAATGGACAGGTTTTTTATATGTTGTCACTACTAGCCCTGCATTTTGATTATTTTTCCTCCAATTTTAAGGAAAAATAATCTAAATAATGTCCATATACACTCACAGCCCACTTTATTAGGTACACCTTGCTAGTACTGGGTTGGACCCCATTTTGCCTTCAGAGCTGCCTTAACCACTTCAGCCCCGGACCATTTGTCAGCCTAAGGACCAGAGGTCTTTTTACAATTTTGCACTGCGCTGCTTTAACTGATAATTGCGCGGTCATGCAATGTTGTACCCAAACGAAATTTGCGTCCCTTTTTTCCCCACAAATAGAGCTTTCTTTTGATGGTATTTGATTGCCTCTGCGATTTTTATTTTTTGCGATATAAACGGAAATAGACCAAAAATTTTGAAAAAAAATGATATTTTCTACTTTTTGTTTTAAGGAAAATCTAATAAACTCAATTTTAGTCATACATTTAGGCCAAAATGTATTCAACCACATGTATTTAGTAAAAAAAAAATGTCAATAAGCGTATATTTATTGGTTTGCGCAAAAGTTATAGCGTCTACAAACTAGGGTACATTTTCTGGAATGTACACAGCTTTTAATTTATGACTGCCTATCTAATTTCTTGAGGTGCTAAAATGGCAAGGAAGTACAAACCCCCCCCCCCAAATTACCCCATTTTAGAAAGTAGACACCCCAAGGAATTTGCCGAGAGGCATGTTGAGCCCATTGAATATTACATTTTTTTTGTCCCAAGTGATTGAATAATGACAAAAAAATAAATACATTTTTTTTACAAAAAGTTGTCACTAAATGATATATTGCTGACACATGCCATGGGCATATGTGGAATTACACCCCAAAATACATTCTGCTGCTTCTCCTAAAGTACGGGGATACTACATGTGTGGGACTTTTTTGGGAGCCTAGACGCGTACGGGGCCCCGAAAACCCAAGCACCGCCTTCAGGATTTCTAAGGGCGCAAATTTTTGATTTCACTCCTCACTACCTATCACAGTTTTGAAGGCCATAAAATGCCAAGATAGCACAAAATCCCCCCAAATGACCCCATTTTGGAAAGTAGACACCCCTATCTATTTGCTGAGAGGCATGATGAGTCCATGAAATATTTTATATTTTGCCACAAGTTGCGGAAAAAAATAATATTATTTTTTTTGCACAAAGTTGTCACTAAATGATATATTGCTCAAACATGCCGTGGAATATGTGGAATTACACTCCAAAATACATTCTGCTGCTTCTCCTGAGTACGGGGATACCACATGTGTGGGACTTTTTGGGAGCCTAGCTGCGTACGGGACCCCGAAAACCAAGCACCGCCTTCAGGCTTTCTAAGGGTATAAATTTTTGATTTTGAGGACACTGCCTATCACAGTTTCAGAGGCCATGGAATGCCCAGATGGCACAAACCCCCCCCCCCCCAAATTACCCCATTTTGGAAAGTAGACACCCAAGCTATTTGCTGAGAGGCATGTTGAGTATTTTACAGCTCTCATTTGTTTTTGAAAATTAAAAAAACCTAGATCTGCAAAATACTCACCATACCTCTCAGCAAATAGCTTGGGGTGTCTACTTTCCAAAATGGGGTCATTTGGGGGGGTTTGTGCCATCTGGGAGTTCCATGGCCTCCGAAACTGTGATAGGCAGTGAGGAGTGAAATCAAAAATTTACACCCTTAGAAATCCTGAAGGCGGTGCTTGGATTTTGGGGTCCTGTACGGGGCTAGGCTCCCAAAATGTCTTACACGTGTGATATCCCCGTGCTCAGGAGAAGTAACAGAATGTATTTTGGGGTGTAATTTCACATATGCCCATGGCATGTTTGAGCAATATATCATTTAGTGACAACTTTGTGCAAAAAAAAAAAAAATGTGTCTTTTCCCCCCAACGTGTCAAAATATAAAATATTCCATGGACTCGACATGCCTCTCAGCAAATAGTTTGGGGTGTCTACTTTCCAAAATTAGGTCATTTGGGGGGTTTGAACTGTCCTGGCATTTTATCCACAACATTTAGAAGCTTATGTCACACATCGTCCACTCTTCTAACCACTTGAAGACAAAGCCCTTTCTGACACTTTTTGTTTACATGAAAAAAAAACGTTGAACCCCCAAAAATTATATATATATTTTTTAAATAAAAGACCTTACAGATTAAAATGGTGGGTGTTGCATTTTTTTTTCCACACAGTATTTGCGCAGCGATTTTTCAAACTCATTTTTTTTGTGAAAAAATACACTTTTTTAAATTTTAATGCACTAAAACACACTATATTGCCCAAATGTTTGATGAAATAAAAAAGATGATCTTAGGCCGAGTACATGGATACCAAACATCACATGCTTTAAAATTGCGCACAAACGCGCAGTGGCGACAAACTTCATACATTTTTAAAAGCCTTTACAGGTTACCACATTAGATTTACAGAGGAGGTCTACTGCTAAAATTACTGCCCTCGATCTGACCTTTGCGGTGATACCTCACCTGCATGGTGCAATTGCTGCTTACATATGACGCCATTATTTTCCTTTATTTTATTTATTTTTTTAAATTGTTCCTTACATTTTTTTTTTTTCTTTTATAATTTTTATTGTAATCTCAGGGAATGTAAATATCCCCTATGATAGCAATAGGTAGTGACAGGTCCTATTTTTTGTAAAAATTGGGGTCTATTAGACCCTAGATCTCTCCTCTGCCCTCAAAGCATCTGACCACACCAAGATCGGTGTGATAAAATGCTTTCCCAATTTCCCAATGGCGCCGTTTATAGCCGGGGGGGGGCATTCCCTCCCACTGCTTGTAAAAGCAGTCTAGAGGCTAATTAGCTGTTAGGATTGCTTTTACATGAAAGCCGACTGCTGGCTGAAAAGAATGATACCAAGATGATACCTAAATCCGCAGGCATCATTCTGGTATAACCATTCAAAGTCCAGCAACATACCAGTACGTTGCTGGTCCTTGTTGGACATATATTGTAATCTTTTTTTTCATGCAGCCTGTTGGCTGAACGAAAAAAAGAGATTGATCGGTGTGTATGCCCACCATTAGAATACCTCCATTTATCCACCCACTTCTAATGATGGGCATACATGCACCATTTATATATGCCGAAGCATGGGGTCATCCTCCCGCAAAAGTTATGCACACACACGCATACGTACTATACCTGCAAAACAAATACCCAAAAAACATAGTAAAAAAAAATTAAAAATTTAACGCAACCTGTGCCTAAAATATATATATATGCCAAAGCATGGGGGCATCCGCCTCCGTCGGAATTTCGACCGTATGAACGCGGCATTAGGAGCAAAATCGCTCCTCCGCCCCTGCTGCCCCCATGCTTTGGCATATATGCTCTTTTTTTTAACTGTGGTGGTGAAATCACCTCCTACAGCATTGGAGTCACGGCTTTATGTATCGTGGGAGCAAACGCTGTTGCTGTCAAGATAAATAAATCCGCGCTGCAACTGAATGGCGTACCTGCTAAGCAAATGATGGTTAACATTAAAAAAAAGTAACATTACAGTATAACAGTAAGACCTTACCATACCTGCAAAGCAAATACCAAAAAAAAACATAGTAAAAAATAAAAAATAAATTAACGTAACCTGTGCCTAAAATATACAGGTGAAACTCGAAAAATTATAATATCGTGCAAAAGTTAATTTATTTCACTAATGCAACTTAAAAGGTGAAACTAATATATGACTCATTACATGCAAAGCAAGATAGTTCAAGCCGTGATTTGTCATAATTGTGATGATTATGGCTTACAGCTCATGAAAACCCCAAATCCACAATCTCAGAAAATTTGAATATTGTGAAAAGGTGCAATATTCTAGGCACAAAGTGTCCCACTCTAATCAGGTAATTAAGCCATAACACCTGCAAAGGGTTCCTGAGCCTTTAAATGATCTCTCAGTCTGGTTCAGTAGGAATCACAATCATGGGAAAGACTTCTGACCTGATAGTTGTGCAGAAAACCATCATTGACACCCTCCATAAGGAGGGAAAGCCTCAAAAGGTAATTGCAAAAGAAGTTGGATGTTCCCAAAGTGCTGTATCAAAGCACATTATTAGAAAGTTATGTGGAAGGGAAAAGTGTGGAAGAAAAAGGTGCACAAGCAGCAGGGATGACCACAGCCTGGAGAGGATTGTCAGGAAAAGAACCATTTAAAAGTGTTGGGGACTTTCACAAGGAGTGGGCTGAGGCTGGAGTCAGTGTATCAAGAGCCACCACACACAGACGGATCCTGGACATGGGCTTCAAATGTCGTATTCCTCTTGTCAAGCCATTCCTGAACAACAAACAACGTCAGAAGCGTCTTACCTGGGCTAAAGAAAAACAGACCTGGTCTGTTGCTCAGTGGTCCAAAGTCCTCTTTTCTGATGAGAGCACATTTTGCATCTCATTTGGAAACCAAGGACCCAGAGTATGGAGGAAGAATGGAGAGGCACACACTGCAAGATGCTTGAAGTCCAGTGTGAAGTTTCCACAGTCTGTGTTGATTTGGGGAGCCATATCATCTGCTGGTGTTTGTCCACTGTGCTTCCAGGGTCAATGCAGCCATCTACCAGGAGATTTTGGAGCACTTCATGCTTCCTTCCGCAGATGAGCTCTATGGGGATGATGACTTAATTTTCCAGCAGGACTTGGCACCTGCCCACACTGCCAAAAGCACCAAAACCTGGTTCAATGACCGTGGGATTACTGTGCTTGATAGGCCAGCAAACTCGCCTGACCTGAACCTCATAGAGAATCTATGGGGCATTGCCAAGAGTAAGATGAGAGCCATAAGACCGAACAATGCAGAAGACCTGAAGGCCGCTATTGAAGCATCCTGGTCTTCCATAACACCTCAGCAGTGCCACAGGCTGATAGCTTCCATGCAACACCGCATTGAGGCAGTAATTGATGCAAAAGGGGCCCAAACCAAGTACTGAGTACATATGCATGCTTATACTTTTCAGAGGTCCAATATTGTTCTATGTACAATCCTTGTTTTATTGATTGCATGTAATATTCTAATTTTCTGAGATTGTGGATTTGGGGTTTTCATGAGCTGTAAGCCATAATCATCACAATTATGACAAATCATGGCTTGAACTATCTTGCTTTGCATGTAATGAGTCTATCTCATATATTCGTTTCACCTTTTAAGTTGCATTAGTGAAATAAATGAACTTTTGCACGATATTCAAATTTTTCGAGTTTCACCTGTATACATGCCGAAGCATGGGGGCATCCTCCTGGAAAAAAGTTTTGCCGCGTACACGCGGTCAGACTTTTCTACAGGCAAGCCTCCGTCGGAATTTCGACCGTATGTACGCGGCATTAGGAGCAAAATCGCTGTATCGAGAGAGAGAGAGAGCGCTCTGTATAGCACATGAGCGTGTCTGGCCTTACGGGCAACTAAGTACAGCACCAACAACTGGTCGTTGAGGTCCACCCCTCACATATTTTGGTTATATTCGTGGACACAGAGGGGTTTCTCCACAACACCAGTCGCCGTACAAATTTGGACTGTCGCGTCTGCGTGAAGGGAGGTAAGAAAGAAAACATTCTTATTATCCCTCTACTTCACAGCGAGCAAATTATTACACTTCAAGCAGGCTCTCTCCCCCAGCCTAAGATGGGAATCTACAAGCCGCTGGGGAAAGACCCGGCGATTAGATCGCACGATGCTACATGCGCCAATTTGATGATCAAATAAGTGACTAAAAAGTGGAAGGCTCGTGTAATAATTGTCCACATACAAGTGGTACCCCTTTCCAAATAAGGGTGACACCAAGTTCCACACTATCTTGCCAGCGCTCCCTATGTAATCTGGGCAGTTCTCCGGCTCTATGTGACTATCTTTTCCCTCATAAACCATAAAGATCCATACATAGAAGGTACTGTTTGAAAGACAAGCGGCCAGAAAATTTAAAGAGGGACTCATCAACGTAGACAACTTGATGGGGAGTAAACAAGGCTGCAAAACGTTCGTTGAAGTGGTTTATGAGGGGCCAAATTTTGTAGAGCCGATCGTATTCAGGGTCTCCACGAGGACGATGAAGTTCATTGTGGTTGAAGTGCATGAACCGCAAGATCTGCTCGTATCATGCCCTGGCCATGGAGGCAGAGAACGCAGGCATATGGTCAATTGGGCGTTTGGATCAATACTTCCGTAACTTCGTGAATTTATGTATGCCCGTGTTGAGGGAAAGGCCCAGAAAGGTCTTAAATTCGGAAACCATAATTGGTTTCCAATCTCTGGCAATGGAAGACAACTGGGGATTAGCGGCGATGAATTGACCAGCATATAAATTACTTTGGTCCACAATAGATCTATAGAGATCTTCCATGAAAAACAGCGAATAAAAATCAAGTAGCGTAAAATCAGCTGTTTCCATCTGAATACCGGGTTGTCCAGTGAATGGGGGGAAGTACGGGTTCTGCAGAAGTGGTGGGGACCCAATCAGGATTGGCGAATTCTGCAGGAAGGACACTATGGGCACGACGGGCCTGTCTTTGTCTTCTTCTTGGTGGCAGCGGGACACTACTTGTGCTTGCTACCTAGCCAGCTTGAACTGCACTTATGGGACCAAGTGTTACTGCAGTGCTGGATGTACGTCCAGGGTGTACTAGGCCGCTGGTGCTTGCCAGTTCACCAGAAGGAATAGCGGCGCTAGTACTGGCTCTCTACTCCATACGAGGGACCTGCGGTTCTTGCACCTCAACAACAGCAAAAGCCAGGACCAGGTACGCCTCACCTTTGTCGTCAGTGCTATCTGTCATGGAGCCGCTGTCGTCTACGGGATCGTATTCTGAGCCTGAATCTGACAGATGCGTGACCTCCTCTTCACTATCTGTCATGCTCAGAATCTCGTAGGCTTCTTTACTAATGTACCATCGATTTGCATTTTGGGCTCTAAATTTACAGGTACACTAGTAAGATTCACAGGTAAAAAAGCACCTGACTGTCAGCGACTGATTCAAACGCTACCAAAACTGTTAGCGATCGCAGGGATCAGGCCTGACTCTGCGAACGCTGCAGTTATGTGTTTATTGTTTTGTAAGTGACAGTGATCGATCGATACTGCACTTGGATGGGCTGGGCTGGGCAGAGGGGCAAAACTCAGGTGGTAGCAGGTATCTGGGCTGATCCCGCTAACAATGCGTTTTTTGGAACCCTAAATGGCTGGGGATGCTAGTATAGATCTGATCAGATCAGATATTGATCTGTTCAGATACTATACCACTAAGGGAGGTGTATGCTTCGTGCGTGGGAGTTAGCACCACCGGCACTAACTTGACGCTGCCTGGGGCGATGCAGACCCTATCTGACACTAAACCTAATTGATATCACCCACCGGGTGATCAGGGGGTTAAACCTTTATTAGGTAATAAATGGCGGGTGCCCTGATGCTATAAAAAGCAAGCTAACTAACCAGCGTCACCCGTAACACTTATACGGTGATCACTGGTGAAAGGGTTAACTAGGGGCAATCAGGGCGTTAAACCTTTATTAGGTAAATATATGGGGGTACCTGACGCTATATAAAAACCTGACGGTGAACCTAAATAACTAACTGGCTAACTCGCGTTACCAGTGACACTTATACGGTGATCACTGGTGAAAGGGTTAACTCTAGGAGCAATCAAGGGATTAAAACCTTTATTAGGCAATATATGGGGGTACCTGATACTATAAAAACCTGGCGGTGAACCTAAAAAAATAACTGGCTACCTAGCGGCACCAGCGACACTAATATGGCAATCAGAAAAAAGATTGCTTAGTGACACTGGAGAAAGGGGGTGAAAGGGTTACCTGGGGGGGCGATCAAGGGGTTAAACCTTTATTAGGGGGGTTAAGGGGTTACCCTGGACCTAAACCTAACTGCCCTGCAACTTTTTACTGTCACAGATGACACTGCATGCAGTGATCAGTAAAAAAAATGACCACTGCAATCAGTGACACTGTGACTGGGGGTGATCTGGGGGGTGATCTGGGGGTGACTGGGGGGTGGAAAGTGTGCCTGGCGTCAGTGTAGTGTTGTGCACTTACTTGGATGTCTTCTCTCCTCGGCGGTCCGTACGAATAGCCTGCCACAAGGAGAGTGACATCACTTCCTCCTGTCTGTGTTTACAGTTCACAGGCAGGGGAAGCTTCTCATTTGCGAAGGGGTGGCCAGAAATTAATGGCCGCCCCCTCATCACGGATCGCTCCTGAAGCGAAACGGACCGCCGCGGGCACCGGAGGGGGGGGGGGGGGGGTCGTCCGATCAGAACCCCCACCCGCTGGAAGGCATGCATATGCCTGTCCGTGCCATTCTGCTGATGTATATGTACAGGCGGCGGTCCTTAAGTGGTTAAAGTAGAACTATAGTCAAAAAAAAAACATATATATATTTTTTTCATTTTGGATAGAGTTATAGCCCCTGTCAGATTTTTTTTCATCATCTGTGTCCCATTGCTCAGATTTCCCTTCACTTTCTGTCCCATAGCCAAACAGGAAGTGAGAGGAAATCCCTGCAAATTAAAGGAATTCTTTGGGGACCCCCAGGTCACCAGAACCAATGTCTCCATTGGAAGATTTCCCCTCTATTACTTTTCTGGGGACAACCCAAAATTTTGGGATTTTCTTTCACTTCCACTTTCAATGATAATAGTAAACAGGGACATATAGAGAGGGTGAATCTCCTTAATGGAGGAACAGACAGCAATAAAAACTGACAGATGTTCTATTCCTTCTCCACTCTGTACAAAACAAAACTATTTGCCTTTAGTTATACTTTAATTCTTCATGGCATAGATTCAACAAGGTGCTGGAAACAATCCTCCGAGATTTTGGTCCAAATTGACATGATAGCATCACTCAGTTGCTGCAGATTTGTGGGTTGCACATCCATGGTGCAAATCTCCTGTTCCACCACATTCCACCAAGGAGCTCTTTTGGATTGAGATCTGGTGACTGTAGAGGTCATTGGAGTACAGTGAACTCATTTAAGAAGCCAGTTTGAGATGATTTGAGCTTTGTGACATGGTGCATTATCCTGCTGGATAGCCACCAGAAGATGGGTACACTGTAGTCATAAAGGGATGAACATGGTCAGCAACGATACTCAGGTAGGACGTGGCATTAAAACGGTGCTCAAACGGTACTAAGGGGTCCAAAGTGTGCCAAGAAAATATCCCCCACACCATTACACCACCACCACCAGCCTGAACCATTGATACAAAGCAGGATGGATCCATGCTTTCATGTTGTTTATGCCAAATTCTGACCCTACCATCTGAATGTCACAGGTGAAATCAAGACTCATCAAACCAGGCAACGTTTTTTCAATCTTCTGTTGTCCAATTTTGGTGAGCCTGTGCGAATTGTACCCTCAGTTTCCTGTTCTTAGCTGGCAGGAGTGGCACCCATTATGGTCTTCTGCTGCTGTAGACCATCTTCTTATAGGGTCCGATCTGTTGTGCAATCAGAGATAATACCTTGGATGTAATGAGTGGTTATTTGAGTTACTGTTGCCTTTCTATCATCTTGAACCAGTCTGCCCATTCTCCTCTGACCTCGACATCAACATTTTCATCCACACAACTGCCGCTCACTGAATATTTTCTCTTTTTCAGACCATTCTCTGTAAACCCCAGAGATGGTTGTGCGTGAAAATCCCAGTAGATCAGCTGTTTTTGAAATAATCAGAGCAGCCCGTCTGGCACCAACAACCATGCCACGTTTAAAGTCACTTAAATCCCCTTTCTTCCCCATTCTGATGCTCAGCTTGAACTTCAGCAAGTCGCCTTCACCACATCTAGATGCCTAAATGCATTGAGTTGCTGCCATAGGATTGGCTGGTTAGCAATTTTTGTTACCAAACAATTTAACAGGTGTACCTAATAATAAAGTGGCCGGCGAGTGTATAAAAATTATAGTTGTTACATGAATTGCATTAAATTGTACTTCATTTTATGATGTTTGTGTATGAATGTTCTTTGCAGGAAGGAAAGGATAAGTACTTTCTAATTCAAGAACTCCGAAAAGCACAGATGTCAAATGTAGGAGATCATGGAGTTCCACGAAGAACATCACAGCAACAGGTTAGTATCTGACTAAAACTGAAAATACTGAACCTACTAAATACACATGTTCTGTTTTATTTTTCATTTGTTCTGTAAGACGCTGGCTAACCATAAGAGCCCATTCACACAGGGGCGGCACGACTTGTCCCGCGGCTCTGCCGGGCGATCTGCAGACGACTTCAAAGGTGACTTGCAAAATGACTTCTGTATTGAAGTCAATGGAAGTCGCCCGAAGTCGTCTTGAATTAGTACAGGAACCTTTTTCTAAGTCGGAGCGACTTGAGTTGCTCCTATTAGAACGGTTCCATTGTACAGAACGGGACGTGACTTGTCAGGTGGCTGAGTCGCTTGACGAGTCGCCCCTGTGTGAGTGGGGTCTAACTTGGTTAAAATTTATCAATTCTGCGTGCTTAAATAATAATAGTTTCAAGTCAATGGCTGTAGTTGCAAAGAGCCATTGCATGCCTTTCCTTTTTATAAATGATATGATGCACAACAAAGTAAGCTGCTACATTCTGTAGCAAACATGTGCAACAAAATAAAACAAACATATGTAGTAAGCCAGGGTAGGCAACCTTTTGAGCCTAGCATGCCAAGTGTCTCCCTTACACTTTAACAAGAACCCATCCCACTGTGTTTCCCACAATCTTCCAGACACCCACCATTACGGATGAGCTTCGAGTTCGAGTCGAACTCATGTTCGACACGAACATTGCCTGTTCGCCCGTTTGCCGAACAGCGAACAAATTGGGGTGTTCGCGGCAAATTCAAAAAGTCTATGGGAGAAATCTAAAGTGCTAATTATAAAGGCTTATATGCAAGTTATTGTCATAAAAAGTGTTTGGGGACCCGGGTCCTGCCCCAGGGGACATTTATCAATGCAAAAAAAGTTTTAAAAACGTCCGTTTTTTCGGGAGCAGTGATTTTAATAATGCTTAAAGTGAAACAATAAAAGTGAAATATTCCTTTAAATTTCGTACCTGGGGGGTGTGTATGATATGCATGTAAAGTGGCGCATGTTTCCTGTGCTTAGAACTGTCCCTGCATAAAATGTCATTTTTGAAGGAAAAAAAGTCATTTAAAACTCACTCGTGGCTATTAATGAATTGTCGGCTCCCGGCAATACATACAAAAGTTATTGATAAAAATAAAAAAAAAAGCGTGGGGGTCCCCCAGAATTCAATTACCGCGCCTACGTCATTGGCCTGAGCGGACCTGATGGGGAACTTCCTTCACTGTGTAAATTAAAATTACACAGTGAAGGAAGTTCCCCGCTCAGGCCAATGACGTAGGCGGGGTCTGACATACCGAGGGGGCGGACCTGATGGGGAACTTCCTTCACTGTGTAATACATGTATAGACCCGCCCCTTCTCATGTTCCGCATCAGGTCCTCAGCCTTACACCTAGTCATTGGCTGAGCGGACCTGATGGGGAACTTTAGAAGGGGCGGGTCTATACATGTAATAGACTGCAGAGGAAGTTCCCCATCAGGTCCGCTCAGGCTCAGCCAATGACGGACAGCGCTGGACATCGGATCGCCGCGGGACACTGGATTTTACCGCTGGAATGTTTTTTTTTTATTAATTTTTTTAATAAAGGACTTTTCCAAGGTGTTTGTGTGTTTTTTTTTACACTTTCTTCGTGAAATGGTAGGGGTACCCCTTACCAATTCACATAGGGGGGGAGGGATCTGGGGGTCCCCTTTGTTAAAGGGGTCTTCCAGATTCCGATAAGCCCCCCGCCCGCAGACCCCCACAACCACCGGGCAAGGGTTGTGGGGATGAGGCCCTTGTCCCCATCAACATGGGGACATCCTCCCCATGTTGAGGGCATGTGGCCTGGTACGGTTCAGGAGGGGGGGCTCTCTTGTCCCCCCTCTTTTCCTGCGGCCTGCCAGGTTGCGTGCTCGGATAAGGGTCTGGTATGGATTTTTGGGGGGACTCCATGCCATTTTTTTTTTAATTTGGGGTGGAGTTCCCCTTAAAATCCATGCCAGATCTGAAGGGCCTGGTATGGATATTTGGGGGAACCGCACGCATTTTTTTTTTTATTTGCGGCGGGGTTCCCCTTAATATCTATACCAGACCTGAAGGGCCTGGTAATTGAATTCTGGGGGACCCCCACGTTTTTTTTATTTTTTTATTAATGACTTTTGTATGTATTGCCGGGAGCCGACAATTCATTAATAGCCGCGAGTGAGTTTTAAATGACTTTTTTTCCTTCAAATGTGACATTTTATGCAGGGATAGTTCTAAGCATGGGAAACATGCGCCACTTTACATGCATATCATACACATCCCCTAGGTACGAAATTTAAAGGAATATTTCACTTTTATTGTTTCACTTTAAGCATTATTAAAATCGCTGCTCCCGAAAAAACGGACGTTTTTAAAACTTTTTTTTGCATTGATACATGTCCCCTGGGGCAGGACCCAGGTCCCCAAACACTTTTTAGGACAATAACTTGCATATAAGCCTTTATAATTAGAACTTTAGATTTCGAACGTTCGAGTCCATTGTATTTAATAGGGTTCTAAAGTTCACGCGAACATTCTCTGTTCGCAGGTTCTGGTGCGAACCGAACAGGGGGGTGTTCGGCTCATCCCTGCCCACCATCAGGGCAGCCATCAGAAATTATGGGGCCCCTTACACAGCTTTAGGCCTGGACCCCCCCCCCGGGGCCTGACCACCAACATTCCCCAGGGCCCGCCCACTGGCTGTCCTACCGAATCCGCCCACTGGCCATCCCACTGAGTCATCATCCGCATCCCTCTCCACAATGTAACTCTCATCCTCATCCCCACCCAGAATCATTTGCCTCCCTCTCCAAGAGGGATGGGTGATTCTGTGTGGGGTTGAGGATAATATAGAGAGGGATTGATGATCCTGAGTGGGGATGAAGATGATGGAGATGGATGGATGACCTGGGGTGGGGATGATGGAGAGGGATGGATGATCCGGGGTAAGGATGAGAATGATGGAGAGGGATGGATGATTCTGGGTGGGGATGAGGATGATGCAGTTACATTGTGGAGAGGGATGAGGATGATTCTATGTGGAGATGAGAGTTACATTGTGAAGAGGCTCTCCACAATGTAACTAATCTTCACCCAAAAACATCCTCATCTCTCTCCACAATGTAACTCCATCATGTTAGCTTAACAGGGTCAGGTGTATGATGTCCCATCTGGGAGATTAAATACAGTCCACTCCACACACCAATCTGAATCTACAGCAGCACAATGCTGCACACACACACTTAATGACTTACCATGTCTGCATGCACAGCACTGAGAGGGCTGGGTCGCACCACTGACAAGGCTGGCCATACCCCCTGCCCAATCACATTACTAACCTATCACCACACTTCATCTCAGCAGGGAAGCAAAGCAACTGTCAGATCATGGATCATCCGGGGTTGCGGGGCGACACAGGGAGGAGGAATCCGTGTCCTGGCTTTGGCTTCTTTTATGCAGGGCTGCAGCCTGAAAGTAGTGCTTCTCTGTTGCGGGTGGCGTGCGGGCCAACAGCTGGCTTCTAAAAGTCTAATTACATTATGCTTCTGCTGTAAGGGGTGCGGGCTGGCCCTGGGCTCCTCCGCCCAGTTCCCTTGGGACGCTCGGGCCCCTTACAAGTGTGGTGGCTGTACCCCCCTGATGGCGGCCCTGCCCACCATACCGCCTATCTTTAGAACTTGAGAAAGCGGAACATCTCAGGGAGATTAGGCACTGCTGTGCACTTAGCATAGGCGTGCACAAGGGGTGTGCCAGGTGTGCCTGGGCACAGCCTAATCACCCTATGAAGCGCAGATTCCCCCTGCTGATATTTCACCAAAACCCCACAATGGGGCTTCTAAAACATTGTAAAAAATAATACGAATATAAATTAATAAAAATAAAACAGTACTGAAACGTCCACTGCCCTACTAACACCGTCTATGTTTTAATACATTTTAAAATGTTTTTTTACATTCATTTATAATAGTGTGTATATATTACACATACATACACACACACACACATGCATGCTTGAGCTTTGGGGTGCACACCCTAATGCAATAGGCTGCGCACACCTATGGCACTTAGCATGTGAAAATTGGGTGTGGTTACAATTCTTATATTGGGTGTGTGTGGTTTAGAAGAGTCTGGGACTACTCTCATATATATTACACACATATTCTTTTGTCCCTGAACTCACATAATATGCCCTTATTACAGTGGCACAGATAACAGAGACACATAAACCCCAGCACAAAGGATCATTTTTTTTTAAATGAAAGTCTTTCAATATTCCCCATTGTGGTCCCTTGAATGGTATTTGTACTGGCAAAAATACTTTAGAAATAGAGAATACTCTGAGCATAGCCAGAGACCCTTCCTGACCCAATGGTTCACTCTTTCAACATGTGGGGGTCTTGATAGCCTTTAGATAGGGTGTGTTGTGTATGATGTGCCAAAAATACAATGCTCTCCTCTGTGATAAGGTCGCGACAGAGCTCTGGAAGTGAAGTGGTAAGCATTTCCTGACTGCAGCGCTAGCACTAATGTGGGGGGATTTGAGGGGCAGCTGTAATGCCCCCCTACACCCGCACTAGAGTTGCCATCTCATCCCTTTAAACCCGAACACATATGAATTACACAGGTTCTGAGGCTAGTTAAAGGCAGATAAGGCACCAAGTAAGTTTAATTACCACCTTAATCAGCCACAGAACCTGTGTAATTCATATGTGTTTGGGTTTAAAGGGATGAAGTGGCAACCCTAACCCCCACCCCGCACACAATACATTTTAAAAACTTTGTAGTATACATACTAGTTTTCCAGCTGTCTTTTGTTTAGTCACATGACCAGAGGTCCTCTTCTCTGGTAATGGGTGGTCTTCAATGCTGCAAAGAACAGCCCTCATGTTATGATGTCAGCACTGTGAGCCAAGGCTGACGTCATGACACATCCCCAGAGGGTGTATCCATGAAGGCCTGAGCTCAAAGGAAGCTGACCAGTGTTGCTGGATGGAGAGAGTGCAGAGGGAAGCACTGAAGCAAATAAACATTTCTTTTCTTTACCAGCAGTGTGGAAGCACAGGTTTTTTAGAAATTAAGTTGAACTTTGAATTTGGTTGCATTGGCCTCAAGTTTCCAGGAAAAGTAATGCCATTTTTTGATTGTTCTCCTGCTTGGACAACAAAAGCGAATTCATTTTAATTTAATATATAGGTGTTATCTCAGAGATATTTAGGCATTATTTCAGTCAAATTGTGCCCATCTTGATGACTTTACTAGCTAGGATTGTCTCCCAGATTGATAGTACAGCAATATATAGCAGTAATACAACTGCTGCTTATATTGTGTTTGTTCAGCCATACACAACCAGTGTAAAACTTTTAATCAGCAAACAGAAAAGGGTGGATTTTTTACCATGGAGCAGGCAGGTACAGTTTTATTATGTCCTTGGAATTCATTAATGAAAACCACTGAGTATAAAAACACACGAGCTGCTGTTTCTGACAAATAAGAGGTACAAGCTTCTCGCTGGTCATGCTGATCCAGGTCACTTTATAGTACAGAAGTTCAGAATTTATAGGCATAACTTGTTACATACTTACCCTACCTACCAACTACTAACATTTTTATGGTGGACACTATCAACTGTTTTAAATATGTTATTGTTTTCTAGACTCAGTCTGTACATGAATCTCAAGACACAGAGTTTGCTAATGGTAAGTTACATAAACTACTTGGCTAGAAATTCCTAACCTGGCCATACATTGGTTCAGTAGGGACCAGATTGATGGAATTTTTTCGATCAGTGTGTGGCCGTCCCTGCTCAACAGTTTATTGACTTATGTTGAAGGGATATGCTTGAAAACTTTTGTCGTTTGAGTACCGCATTTAGAATAAAATGTCCCGGGGGGGGGGGGGGGGGGGTTACTCTATCCACACAAACATGGTGGATGGAGGAATCTGAGTTTTTATTTGTTCGGCCCACTAACTGTATGTAAGTGTATGGCCAGCTTTACTCAAGAGACTTGTGTATACAGTAGGGCTGCAACTAACGATTATTTTCATAATCGATTAGTTGGCCGATTATTGTTTCGATTAATCGGTTAATAACCTTAAAGGGGAAAAAAAAAAAGAAGGGAATTTTGCTGCGATTTGCATTTTTTAATTTTGGCCAATTTGTTGTTGGGCAGATTAAAAAACACAAATTGCCGCGAAAATGCATTACATACTTTTCTGTAGCTTCTCCATTGAAGTATATTGAACAAAAAACAAAAACAAAATAGCACCATTTTGCGTTAAAAAAAAAGTCCTTGCCCTTTCCAAATACGCAGCAGCTGAAAAAAATCATGGATGTGAACGTGTCCCATAGGAAACCATGTAAATGAACTGTAGTGTGTTTCTGCAAAAAGCACAGAGGTGTGACCCAGGCCTGAGATGTTTAGTAACATAATGGGGTTAAAAAAACTAAAATTAGTACAAAAAGAGCAAATAATCGCTACTGTAAGGGGTTAATTTTTTACTGTGGGACAGTGAAAGTAATATTTACTGTAGAGATTTGCTCTTTTTGTACAATAAAGGGCTTTTTTTCTTTTTTTTTTTTTAACCCCATTATGTTACTGGCCGATTAATCGATTCTGAAAATGGTAATCGATTAATTTCATAATCGAGTAGTTGTCGATTAATCGATTAGTTGTTTCAGCCCTAGTATACAGAGCTGTATGTAGCAGTCATGCCGCTGTTAATACACATGAATGAGAGACTATACTCTATATGCTCCATATACTGTACAGCAGGGGTGCTCAGCCGGTGGCCCAGGGTCAACATGTTGCCCGCGGAGCCCACTAAAGTGGCCCACGACCCCAAACCAGGGAAGTGTATGCCCATGCTCTGGGATTGGGGTCAGCAAGCCCAGATCGTGATCTACGGGTTGCCAACCTGTCATCAGAGTGCATTGAGCTGATGCCGGCAGCGGAGGAAGCAGGCAGCCATGGAGTGGGCAGGAGTCGCATAAGCCAATGCTCCCTCTGTAGCACTGGCTCCTGTCCCAGGTGGCGTGATACCAAGTCCACTTTCCTGGGACTTTTCTAGCAGCCTAGAGAGCAATGCCAGCAGAAGCTGGAAGAGGAAAATGCAGAAGTTTTGGTGCATTTTCAGAAAGTGCACCACACCCATAAGATGTAATAGAAGTCTATGGCTCAATGCATCTAACCCACAGAAAAGCCGCAGGTGCACTGCACCCGCGGTGTGGGAAAATTGCATCACATCAACCTGAAAGCAGCCTTATAGGGGGGCTCAGGACAGTAAGGGTTTTGGGAGTTGGAGTTTGGGGGGGCAGTAAAACCTCAGTTCATTGTGGCCCGCGACCGATTACCAAATCCCTTAAGTGGCCCTCGCTCTTCAAAAGGTTGAGCACCCTTGCTGTACAGTCTACTACTCCACAGCCTGCAGAGATAGAGTAGGGGGCTAGATCTTATTTGTTCCACAGAACTGATGACCCTTTGAAGCGGCCATGTACAGTCCTTCCTCCCTTATTTTCCGATCTGCTGTATGTTAAAGTACCAAGACACGATGAAATAAAAGTAAAAAGTATGCTGAAGTGATAAAACTAGGAGCTTGTGCCTATGACAATTTAGAATTGGAAAGTCAATTTTACCATATCTGTAAAAAAGTGAATGTATATACCTAAAACTTAATTCATATTATACAGTATGTGTTTGAAAAAGATAAAGATGTCAGTGCTCACTGACACTTAAGCCTGGTACACACTGGCCGGTTCAACAGAAACTGGCCACCATTCGGCCAGTGTGTACAGCAGCCTAAGCGCGCTGACCAGTTCTGGCAGGGCCAGTCCCCCCTCAGAAAACAATAGCTCAGCGGGGAGAGTGCTGTTTTAACATAACATATTTAGTACAGTGAGCTCCTCATGTTTTTTTGTTTTTGTTTTTTTGTTTCGTTCAGCCCACTGGGTTAAACAAAAAACTGCCTGTGTGTACCAGGTATTAGTTGATTGCTGAAGACACTTTTGAAGTATTCTTCAAATAAATAAGAATGCAATACTCATTATTATTTTGCTGGGTGAGCATTTACCATCAGCTTAACAGAATGTAATTACTTTAAATGTATTCACAATCTAGAAATCAGACTGAAGCGTATATCCAAGAATGCATGTGTGTGGGGGGTGGAGGGTGTTAGCATCTAGTCCTTTGGCTCAGATCTTTAAAGGGTAAGTTCAAAAAAATCTGTAAAGTGAACTTACACAGGACCCCCACCTCGCCCCCCCCCCCCGGTCCCGCTGACCTGCATGGCGGCGATCTCCCGTTCTGAGCCCCGGTATAGCCGCCTCACGGCTTCCGGGGCTTAGAAATGCCCAGAGCTTAATCTCCTGAATGTACCCCGTCAGGAGGGACGTTTGGGAGTATTCTAATTGGGCAGCCCTGACCAATCAGAACCCGAGTAGCCCATCCTCTCAGCGGAGAAGAAGAGGAGAGAAAGCTGAGAGGATTTCTAAGTGCCGGAGCCATGGGGTGGCTATACTGGGGCTCAGAAAGGGCGATTGCCTCCATGCAGGTCAGGGGGGGGGGGGCAAGGAGGAGGTCCTGTGTAAGTTCACCTTACAGATTTTTGTATAAAGGTGAACTTACACTTTTTAAACATTTTTTTAGCTGCACATTTCTCTTTTTTATCATACCTCATTTGTGAGTGTGGTTCCTAATTTTTTCTGTGACATTCCCTAACAAACATGCACTTTTCTTCCCCATAGAAACTGAATCAGAGTTTCCTCAAAGTAGTGGTGCCTCCAGTGCCTTGGCATTAGTTATGAGGGCAAGGCAGCAAGCACAAATAGAAGGGGACTCCCCACCATTGAACAGAAAAACACCAAGTGATTCCAGTACAATGGCTCAAATTAAGATGGCAAGGCAACAAGCTGAACGTGATACAGACCAACCACGCTATATTGTAGAACCAAGTGCTATAGAGAGGGTAATGAGCGGCAAGCATCAGGCTGCGTACAAGGAGCAACTGCCACGGCACAACACAGGACCATCAAATGCTATGGAGATGGTCATGAGAGCCAGACAGCAGGCTGAATTTGAGGAACAGCAACCAAACTATGCGACAAACGCATTGGAGATGGCAATGAGAGCCAGGCAGCAGGCTGAACATGAGGATCAGCAACAAAACTATTGAACAGATGCTATGGAGATGGCAATGGGAGCCGGGCATATGGAAGAAAACAAGATGCAACAAAGAGCTAAGCAGCAACAGAAAGCTAGGCAATGACTGTGACAGCAAAATTAGTGGCGAAAAAATTATAATTTAAGGCATTCTTATTCCGAAGATAAAAGCCCACAAGAATAGGTCTTATGCCGCGTACACACGATCATTATTCACGGCGGTTAAAAAACCGCCGTGAATAATGACATTTTAAATGAGGGAACAGCTTGTTCCCCACACACGGTCATTTTTCTCGTCATTTTTTAAAATGACGAGAAAAACGATCGTCTATGGGCTCCGCGGCATTGTTTCTCTATGGGAAACACTGCCGCGGAAGAAAGAAGAAATGTCAGGAAAAACGACGAGAAAAATTAGAACATGTTCTAATTTTTCTCTTCGTTTTTAATGCCGTTTTTCACGTCGTGAAAAATGACAAAAAGACCACACACGGTCGTTTTTCTTGTTGAAAACAAAAAATGTAATTTTTCACGACGTGAAAAATGATCGTGTGTACGCGGCATAATACTTGTGTATATTGGTGATGTGACAAACTGTATGCAAATTGTATTTTAAGACATGTGCCATTATAGTTAATACATTTTCTTCAGTGTTATTGGCTATAATGGAATAGATCTCATTATGCATTTTGCCTTAGGCCGGGTTCACACTGGTGCGACACAACACTTGTCCTACTTTGGATCCGACTTTGCCCTGCGACTTGAAGCCGACATATGTCCGACTTTCAATGAACGGGGATCAGACTTGGATCCCTGCCAATACCAGGCACTGTGTTTAGCATGAATCTTGAGGGGAAACTCCACGCCAAATTTTAAATAAACAAACGGCATGGGTTCCCCCTCCAGGAGCATACCTGGCCCTTCGGTCTGGTATGGATTTAAAGGTGAACCCCCTACACCAAAAAAAAGGGCGTGGGGGTCCCCCCAAAATCCATACCAGATCCTTATCCGAGCACACAGCCTGGTTGGTCAGGAAGGGGGTGGGGACGAGCGAGCGCCCCCCTCCTGAACCGTACCAGGCCGCATGCCCTCAACATGGGGGGTGAGTGCTTTGGGGCAAGGGGGGCGTACCCCTACCCATTCACCTGGAGGAAGTGTCAATAAAAAAAAAACACACTAGACAGGTTTTTAAGGGCATGCGGCCTGCTACGGTTCAGGAGGAGGGCTGCTCGCTCGTCCCCACCCCCTTTCCTGGCCGGGCTGCGTGCTCGGATTAAGGGTCTGGTATGGATTTTTGGGGGAACCCATGCCGGTTTTTTATTTAAAATTTGGCATGGCGTTCCCCCTCAAGATCAGCAGAGCACAAGTCGCATGCCAAAGTCGGAGCATGAAAGACGGCGTTCTGACTTTGATCCGACTTTAATGATATTCAATGGGCTGAAGTAGGATCAAAGTCAGACCAAAGTAGTACAGGGAGCATTTTCAAAGTCGGACCAACATGTGTCGGACCAGTTAAGACGGCTCCCATAGGGAAACATTGATTTTCACAAGTCATGAGACATGAGCTCCCAATGTCGAAGCGTTTGTCGCACCAGTGTGGACCCGGCCTTAATGATGAATTCCAGGCAATTTGTACATAGTTAGATGGGTCCAGCTTGGGTCAATGTAAGTATGTATGTATTGCTACACCTGTGGGGTCCCCCTGGAAGCTGGAAATCACTGTAGTAGTCACAGCTACTCCAATGATCTTCTTTAGCTTCCAGTCCCGTGCCGAGCGGCTACCGCACTGTACTGTCAACACAAGGGGGTCACTAGAACTGCACGTGTGGCATTTAGGGAACATGTTGCATCCTCTCAATGAATACAAGCGTTCTCTGAGTGGATGATGTGGAGAGGCAGGGTGGTGATGTCACTATCTCCACTTTGTGCAATGGAAAGTGTTCTCTGAATGGTGCTCATGCCAAGCAGGCCACCTCCTGTTTTCAGTAAGCAGCAGTGCAGCTGCTTGTCACGGGACCCAGAAGCTAGTGGAGATCACTGTTGTAGCTCTGCCTACTACAGTGATTTCCAGCTTCCAAGGGGGTCCCACCGGTATGGCGTGTACATACTTACATTGGTCCAAGCTGGACCAATGTAACTATGTAAAAATTGCCATACCTTGAATTCAGCTTTAAAATGCATAAGTGTGGATTGACTGGTAAGTACTCAATCACAAATGACATTTAATGAAGCCCATCAAACATGATCTAGGGGTTTTCTAAATTACACAAAATGAGCTGATCAATTAAAAAATAGATATTCATCTAGTCCAGCCATTCTCAACCAAGGTTCCTTCAGAGTTTGCAGAGGGGTTACTTGAGCTGTGGCTGATTGACCTCCCATTTGACTGTGCCTGCATAGGTCAAGGGTAAATGCCACTTGGCAGAGCCAGCTGCTTGACATCAATGATCTTTTTAGTTGTCTGCAAAGATGGCATCCTTCCCATTAGCCACCAGTGTAAAAGGCATTTTCCCACTGGCCACCAATAAATTTTTTCTTAGAGGGGTTTTCTGAGATCTGAAAATTATTTCAAGTGTTCCTTTGGGGTAATCTGATCTAGTATGATGACACTTAAGCAGTTCTTAATTTTCTGCATCGCTCAGGATTTATTACTTGTTGATCCTGTCAGTTATGCCGCGTACACACGGTCGGAATTTCCGACAGAAAAAGTCAGATGGGAGCTTTTCGTCAGATATTCTGACCGTGTGTATGCCCCATCAGACTTTTTCTGTCGAAATTTCTGACGGATTTAGATAGAGAGCAGGTTCTCTATTTTTCCGTCGGAAATTCCAACGGAGCTTTTCCCGATGGAAAGTCTGGCTGTGTGAACGCGGCATAAGTCTGTTATTTTCAACATCCTTTAAAAGACAAAGGGAATTTACTGAGACTGAAACAGAATCAGGGACAGCTGTGCATGGCAACCAATCAGCTTATGTCTTTAATTCAAAGCTTAACTGAACAAGCAGAAGATATAAACTGGTTACTATACATAGCTACAACATTTAAGAGTTAAAATAAAAAATCTAATGCTGTCAGGGGTGCTTACAATGGTTGGCATTTATTTATTTATGTAAAACCTTTATCCCAAAAGGAAAACACTTTTGGGATAAATAGTTTCTATAACTGCTTAAAAAATGTTAGCTATAGTTGGGCTTTAAATTGTAAACTCCATATAAATCTACTAGTCCATCTAACACTCCTCTCTCAACTGTTTGGTAATACTGCTGTCTAATGGTGGCTACTGTGTTCCTCAATAGATAGGGTGGAGGAGTGTAGCCACCCTAAGATAGGAAGTGTGTTACTGGCAGGATCAGCAGGTGAAAATAAAGGAAAAAAGCCTAAAAAGGAAAACCATAGCAGCCACCACATCTAATGATTGGTAAGATGGAATACATTACATTTTTGTTTTTGGGTAAAATATGCTTTCATTTATATTTTTGCACGGAAAGTTAACTTGTTTACATGTTTTCTAGGAACAATTTTATGATGTGCAGATAGTTTAAAATGTAATCTGATATGATTACTTTATTTATTAAAATAATAGCTTAATATATGTTCACTGTTTCTTTGAATGTGTTCTTCTTATTTCTTTTTGTAAGTTATATACAATCAGTCAATTTGGTGTGTCAATATAAAGTATGTTAGTGGCTAACTGAATATATTTTAGGCTAATTTCCCTAAGATATTACACAATGAGATTATAAAAATAATTAAGATAACTAAAGCATGCATGTTAGCTTAGTGAATCATGCCTACAATTACTTTAGCAATGTATTTGTCATGTTCACATATGGTTCAGCAGGCTTTATGTTGTACCCATTTTTAGATATTGAGATTTTTTAATTTGCTGCTGATCACAAAAGCAAGGGACAAAGGGAGCTAATAGCATGCTTTCGGCAAACAGCCTAGAGCCCACACAGAATACAGTTCACAGTGACAGCTAATCCCTTGTCTGGACCAATGTCCTCTATTGACACCACTGCACCACTGTTTGACTGGCTCAGAAACTCTATGACAAAAGCAGATTTCCTCATGCCAACATGGCAGCATACTTGTGATATAGCCCGCCCCTATATCCACCTGCAGGACCTGTTTAAATCTATAAAAGGAAAGCTAGAGCAACCTCCCCCATTCTCCATTTTGTCCTCAAGATCTACATCCACAAGACTGTGATGTTGCGAGATCCTCAAGATCTACACCCACAAGACTGTGATGTAGCGAGATCCTCAAGATCTACACCCACAAGACTGTGATGTTGCGAGATCCTCAAGATCTACACCCACAAGACCGTGATGTTGCGACCGTGATGTTGTGGGTTTGCCGACTAAGTCAGAGTCTGTCTGGATTCAGTCTCTCCCAGACGCAGCCACACATCTTAGATTGCTAAATGCATCAACATCTTAGATTGCTAAATGCATCTTGTGGGTTTTTGGGCTGAGGAGTTCTCAAACCAGAGACATCAGAAGCTGGTGTTCAGTTTCTGGAGTCCATACTGCATGTGATTCTCTGCACACCTGGACTGGTGTGTGGAAGCTGTTTGTGCTATCCCTTTTTGTTTTTCCTCCCTTGCCTCTACCTTCATTAGACTTTGTCATTTTTCCTTTACGGGAGAGATTTTGGGGTTTTTCTTTTGTCAGCAGTTTTTTCCTTTCACCTGTGGCATTCCCTGTGACCAGCGTGCGTGCACGATCTGGTCCAGGTTTTGTGGCTTTTTCCAGTCAGATTACCTGCTTTTGCATCCACAGATACACTGTTTACCTTTTGTGGTGACCATCTTTGTTATGGTAGTCCAAGCTCACACAATTGCGAGGTGGGTTTGCACTGGAAACATCTTCTGTTTTCCCTTGCTTGTGCATTCCTCCTCTCCTGAATGCTAATAGTGACAAAAGGGTAAGAAGTGCTGGACCTGAGGCACAGACCTATTACCAGACTAACATCTGTGGTAATTATCGTCAAGACCTCATTAAGGGCAAAGGACACTGTGAGCCAGCTAGTCATGGCTTTAACCCCTTCCATACCGGGTCATTGTAAAATGATGCCGGCAGGAACCCTCTCTCCCTCCAGGTGGACGTCATATGATGTCCTGGGTTTGAGGGGGGATATCTGAATGATGCCTGCAGCTAGAGGCATCATTCAGATATCCTTGTTTTCAGCCGGCGATCCTGTGCACCATAAGAACGATCATAGCGGCGGTTCCGCCGCTTGATCGTTCTTACA
The DNA here is from genome assembly GCA_029206835.1 of Rana muscosa. Taxonomy (NCBI): domain Eukaryota; kingdom Metazoa; phylum Chordata; class Amphibia; order Anura; family Ranidae; genus Rana; species Rana muscosa. The sequence goes on from CM055127.1 coordinate 48,913,452, forward strand.
GGCGGCGGGAGGGGACATCCCCCCCTCCCGCTGCCATCTGGTGCTTTTCCAGGCTCTCCCGTGCCATCGGGGACCCGGAGAGAATCGTCCGGCGCCGGTGGTGGGTCACGTGACGAGCATAGAGATTACTGGTGACCAGATGGTCACCAGTCACCTCTATGACCGTCGAAGGCCTGGGTGCGATGTGATGACGTGATGCCCGGGTCCTAAAATGTAAACAAAGCCGCCATTGCGGCTGTAAGTAAGTATGAGATCAGTGAATTTTTTTTCACAATCTCATGCTTTCCAGCCTGGAGGAGAGATGTGGGGTCTTATTGACCCCGCATCTCTCCATAAAGAGGACCTGTCACACACATTCCTATTACAAGGGATGTTTACATTCCTTGTAATAGGAATAAAAGTGATAAAAAAAAAAAAAGTGTATATATATATATATTTTTTTTAAAACACCCGTCCCCAATAGCTTGCGCTTAGAAGCGAACGCACACGTAAGTCCCGCCTGCATATGTAAACGCCGTTCAAACCACATATGTGAGGTATCGCCGCGTGCAACAATTCTAGCACTAGACCTCCTCTGTAACTCTAACCTGGTAACCTGTAAAAATGTTCAAAGCGTCGCCTATGGAGATTTTTAAGTACCGAAGTTTGGCACCATTCCATGAGTGTGCGCCATTTTAAAGCGTGATATGTTAGATATTGTGGATAAATATTACTGTTTATGTAATCCAAGCCACATTCTTAACCACTTGCCGACCGGCTCATGCTGATATACGTTGGCAAAGTGGCACGGGTGCTCAAAACAACATATCCGTACGTCGCTGCGTCATGGGCGGCTCGCTGTATAAATACCAATGGTCCCAAAATAGTGTCAAAAGTGTCCGATCTGTCAGCCGCAATGTCGCAGTCACGCTAAAATTCGCAGATCGCCGCCATTGCTAATAAAAAAAAATAATAATAAAAATGCCATAAATCTATCCCCTATTTTGTAGACATGATAACTTTTGCACAAACCAATCAATATACGCTTATTGCGATTTTTTTATTTTTTTTACTAAAAATATGTAGAAGAATACATATCAGCCTAAACTGAGGAAGAAATTAGTTTTTTTATATATTTTTTGGGGATAATTATTATAGTAAAAAATATTGCTTTTTTTTTCAAAATGTTCGCTCTTTTTTTGTTTATAGCGCAAAAAATAAAAATCGCAGAGGTGATCAAATTTTGTTAGGGTACAACGTCGCACGACCGCGCAATTGTCAGTTAAAGCGACGCAGTGCCGTATCGCAAAAAAGGGTTTGGTCAGGAAGGGGGTAAATCCTTCTGGGGCTGAAGTGGTTAATGTCCATTATTTTCTTGGTCACCCTTTTGCCCTAATAGACACAGGGTGACTTAGACATAGGAGGGGCATGGGGAGCTGAAGCAAGGGTTTCCCAACCTCTCCAGGGGATTCCGAGTTCCACAAGCCCCCCGCCCAAAGTGACTCCTGTCACATCTCTCCCCTTTCAGCAGCAGACTAACACAGGAGGAGACCCCTGACTCCGGAGTTAGTCCGTAGTTCCAGTCCCCCAATGCCTGTACCCACACAGTACCCCAAACAAATTGTTTCTAATAATTCTTCCCACTCAGCCAACCTCTGCCTCTCTCGTAGAACATATCCGCTGCTGGGGGGAAGTGCAGACTGGTCCTTCCTTCTGGAGTCCCTTCAGCCACTGGAGAGAAGACAGGGTGGCCAGGCTCACTCGGTCATGCTGTTGGGGATCTGGGCCGACTGCCCAGCATCCCTGGGGTATACAAGTGGAGACTGTAGTGCATTCCACTTCCACAGGAAATCAATAATTTGTTAGTAGAGTGCAGAGGCCAGCAGCACTCTGTCCTGTTGCCAGCAGTTCAGCTGGGCGTAGGAGCTTCACTACATCAGCTTGCCACTGGGGAGGGAGGCTCCCTGGAACTCTGCAGTTGTTGCCGGTGCTGGGCAGAGGTTGGTAGCACTCTGCCCTGTTGCCAGCACTTCTGCTGGGTTTCTGTTAGTGGAGACCACAGGCCCATCCACCAACACCAGGTCAAGCTGCCATTGTGAGGTGCCGATTGCATTCTCTCACTGGAGCTCCTGCGGAGTGGATTGTTGTGCGCAGAGGCCAGTAGTGTTCAGCCCTGTTAGTGCTTTAGTGCTCACATGATCCATTCCAGGTAACTGTTGAGGAGGTAAGACAATTTCCTCCACTCTGGCTGATCGTTGGGGAGGGAAGACGACAACCTCCTCTCCCTTCTCCCCTGGATCCTGATCTGCTGCTCGGTAGTGACCGCCACCTCCTCACCCTGGGCCTCCAGAACTGCCGCAGGTGTGGGGCAGAGATTTTGAACCCTCTGTCCGGTTGCCAGCCATTCAGCTGGGTTGGTGTTATCATTCTGGGTCGGCGTCTGCTGCTGGGACACCCTTTCTTTGGTACTGTCTCCCAGGTGCACGAATCCTTGTTGGGAAGGGGTAATGGCTGCTCCCCCCTGCATCTCTAAAATCCACTGGGGAAGAAGAACCACCACCTTCTCACCTCAGGGCTCCAAAACTGCCACAAGTGTGAAGCAGGGGTCTGCAGTACTCTGTCCTGCTGCCAGCACTTCTGCTGAGTGTTCGCTAGGTGATTCCTGCTCTACAGAAAAGTCTATTAAATCCCCAGTCTTCAGAATTGCCAAAAGTCCAGGGCATGGCCTTGTGGTCCTTGGGCTCAGTGCCAACACTTTGGCAGGTGAACAGCTTCCTCTTCTCCCAAGCCCTTGAACTGCCGTTGGACAGACGAGACGCATTTCTCCATCCAAGCTCATCCTGTGCAGAAACAGGTTCGTCAAGGTCAGTCAACACTTGCTGAATCCGCCATAAGACCTTTGTTTCCATAGCTGTGGGCAGAGATGCGCAAAGCACACTGTTACTCTGTCCCATTGCTGACACTTCAGCCGAGATTTCTGGACTGTCGGCTGGTACTTCTGGATAGTCCAAGGCAAAGGGAGCCCAGCCCTGCCGCTGAGCAGTCTAGCAGCCATCTGTAGGCGATCTCAAGCTCCCATTCCTGAACGGCCAGAAACTCCATATCTTCCACTGCACTTCCGAGACATTCAGTATCTCTTCTCTGAAATCCATTAATTCGTCCAACCGCCACTCCAAATCGCTCCCAAAGTTAGGGTCCCCTGACAGCTTCACGTACAACAGTCCCAGACTGCCGTAGCCAAAGCCTTCCATTGGGCTGTCATTCGCTATTCAAGGGCAGGCTTGGGATACATGCCACCGGAGGGCTCTGTTGCTCTCATCAAACCGCATCTCTGCTGAGAGCAGCCTGCTTAACTCAGCTGTCTACTCCTTGTGCGTTTTTTTTCCCAATCCCCCCAAATTGATACTGCAACCAGTACCTTTCCTGGATGGAGGGGAGATTTTTACCCTGGTGGCGCTGCTCACGGGCTAGCGTTTCCTTCCAGAGTTTGCAGCGGATAGAATTATACCATCCCAGCAGGACCTGCTCTGATACTGGTCCCCTGTGTTCTATCTGCATCTCTCGCAACCTCCTTCCAAATTCGTCCTCCATGGCGGCTGGTATCTGTATCTCTGCTCTTCTGCTATCAGGACCTTGGATCCCAGGGGAGGTTTGGATGTTCCAGACTGCAGGAAGGATCCCACTGCTTGCCACCAATGTCACCGAACCCCCATCGCACTCCGCTTGAGTGCTTCCGTCAGTACACTGCTTTCTCCAGTCGAGACTTTCAGATATCAGATATTACAGCCCATATATTGTAACTTAAGAACCAGGCGAGACTAGCTCAGTTACACAGCTTGAACATGGAATGATTTATTGGACAAGTATACAGCCTTTTTATACACTTGAAAAGTATGTCAGTCCCCACATACACAATAACCCAAATACTTACCTCCCAACATTTGAACTTCAGAATGAGGGTGTCAGGTCACCTGGGTCCAGGAGACAGATGCACCACATTGGGGTCTGAAGTGCACCGCAAGGTAGTAAACCCTACGGCTGACTGCTGCGGATGGAACTCTAGGTGATACAGGAGAGCAAGTACTCTGTTGTACAAACACGGATGACACTGGGAGCTAGAGCATAAGATTTCCCAGGGTGCGGAATCTAAGAGCCAGCAGGTGTTCACCAGAGGCCCCTAGTGGTGGGGATGGATTTAGCTGCAGTCTGGCTCCAGGTTGCGACCCCCCTAGGACCTCCCAGCTCATGCTCACGGTAGACTACAGGGGGGTAGAGAGAAAACAGCAGACTGCGACAACAAAGGATAGTCAGGAGATAACCAAAGGTCAGGGCAACAAGCAGGTAAGGATAGTCAAGAACAAGCCAAGATCGGTAACTGGAATCAGACATAAAAGACACAGCAAGTCGCACACGAAAGCCAAACACACAATATTGATCAGCAGAGCTGGCTTGCAGTGCACAGGTTAATATAGAGTTCCCTTATGGGGGCTGGGGTGGAGCCATGCTTTGAGGAGAGATTACTTAAGCAGCCAGGTGAGAGTGGCTGGCCTCTTAACCACTTAAGCCCCGGACCATTTTGTTGCCAAATGACCGGGCCACTTTTTGCGATTCGGCACTGCGTTGCTTTAACTGACAATTGTGCGGTCGTGCGACGTGGCTCCCAAACAAAATTGATGTCCTTTTTTCCCCCACAAATAGAGCTTTCTTTTGGTGGTATTTGATCACCTCTGCGGTTTTTATTTTTTGCGCTATAAACAAAAATAGAGCGACAATTTTGAAAAAAATGCAATATTTTTTACTTTTTGCTATAATAAATATCCCCAAAAAAACATTTCTCTTATCGTCCATGGACTGACACAGCCTCTTATACTTGACTTGTGGGTATATGTCCCTGCTCGCAGGAGAAGATCTAGGAATGTTAGATGTTACAACATACATTCTAAAAACCAGAGCTGAACAGCCCCGCCCAGGGGGGCGGTCCCTCCGGACATAACCCTCCTACCTGCAGTCAGCAGCCTCAGTTTTTTTCTGCCTAGCAGAGGAGAAGACGTGGTTCCCTCAGGAGCCATTCTCCTGACAGATTTTTTATTCCTTTGAGAATTTTATTATTTTATTTTTGAGATCTTCTATCAACTGTCGTCTGGGCAACAGGTTGGGTACAAGATATCCTCGTAGTCTTCCCTGTCCGACCATCGAGCATGCTGATCCTCGCCTTGTGTGCGTGAGACTCAGTTCACGACATGCCCCACGACTCCACGGGTGGCCGGTGGGCTTTTATGCTCTGCGGTCCTCACAAGATTGAGCAGTCCTGCTGTATCTTTTGCGGTGGACCGGGCCGACAGCTACTCAGTACCGCACTGTGATAGGTCTGTCAGAAACACACCAGTGGGTCCCTCTGGGACGGGTAAGTAGTCTCTCCTGCCCGCAGGTGAGTACATGCTGTGTGTTTCTCTGTGTGGGGGATTTTCCCTGTCTCCCCCTTGTTATTGCTGCTCTCTGCACCTTTACTCTGGCGCTGTGCTGTGTGGGGGTGCCTGGGGGTCACTCTGTCCCGGGGGGGAGTCATGGCTGCCTGCATGGAGCTGGGGGACTTTTCTGTGTGTCGGGCCTGGGCGCCATTCGGCGCCTTGTTTGTGGTGTTTTACTGTGTGCACGGCGGCCATCTTGCAGTGGATCGATGGCGCTGTTACATTCGGCCGGCGGGCATTTTCTTGAAGCCACGCGCGCTTTTCACATTACTTTGGCCTCTATCGCTGCTGGAATGGCGCAAATCTCCTCACACTCTCCTCACGGCTCACTCGCGCTGCTACAGCGTGGTACAGGCAGCGGAACTGAGCGGTCCTCTCTGGGTTGGTGAGTCCTCTGGGTATCCCCTCCTCAGTCAGCGCAGCCAGTGGGTGGACTTTTCTTCACTTTGTGCATTAAGGTCTCAGAGGGTGGCGAGTTATGGTGTCTGGTTCACCTCCTTCCCCATTCATGTCAGAGGCAACAGGCAGTGCTCCAGCACCTGCGGTCCCTATGGACCAGTTGTCAGCAGTCCTGGAAACGTTTCTTGTCAGGATGGAAGCGGTGTGTGAGCGCAGGGGAGCTAAAAAGCGCCCTCTCCCCACACTATCTCCACAAGGGGAGTGCTCCAATTCAGATATGGGCCTACACACTATCTCCACAAGGGGAGTGCTCTAATTCAGATATGGGCCTAGCTGCTGCTGCTCAGGACCCTAGCTCTGAATTCTTTGATGTTTTTGAACAGGACATTCCTTGTGAGGAAGACCCCAGTTCTGAGTCAGTAAATGACAGGGCGCTTGTAAGTGAACTCATTGATGCTGTGAGGGACACTCTCAAGATGGATGCTGCGGCTGCGGAACCTCAGGTGGAAGCTGTCTCCCTTGGATCCTTTAAGGCCGTATACGCCTTTGTCAGGTTCATTGATCAGGTTTGCGAAAAGCCGCAGAAGACTTTTGCGGTCCCGCAGCGTTTGTCTATTTAGGTACCTCTTTGAGAAGGCCCTGGTTAAAAAGTGGGCCTCTAACCCGGTGGTCGACCCCCCGGTCGCCCGTTTGAATAAGGCTACCACTCTACCGATGGAGGGGACTCCTGCTATTTAAGGACCCCACTGACAGGAGGTCGGAAGTGGTGAGCAGAGCCATGTTTGCCTTGTTGGGGTCCGCCTTACGTCCTATCGTAGCGACGACCCTTGTGTCTCAGACACTCACGGAATGGACAAAGATTTTGCACTAGATTGTGCAGGAGCATAATCTCCGTCCAGATACCATTGCCCTGGCCCACCAACTTGTGCAGGGTCTGGTGTATGTGTGTGATGCCACTTTGGACACGGCCCCATTAATATCTGGGGCCTCTGTCTCTGCAGTGGTGTTGCGTCATCTTATCTGGTTGAAATCCTGGTCGGCTGACCTAGCCTCCAAGAAGCTCCTGACTGATTTGCCCTTTAAGGGCAATAGACTGTTTGGTGCTGCCCTGGATGACATTATTATGGTTGTCACTGGGGGTAAGAGCACCCTCCTTCCTCAGACTACTAAGGGAAAGGAACCCCGCCGTAAGCCGGGCCCCTCCTTTCCAGCTAAAAAGGTTTATTTTCGTGAGTCAGAATCCACAGGGAAGCCCTCCCAGGCTGACAACAGTGCAGCTGGTGAACAGAAGCGTCCCTGGGTGCGTAAGCCGAACAAGCCGGCTCCCAAGCCCGCCACCGCATGAAGTCTTACCCCCGCCCAACTCTGGGGTGTGGGGACGACTTTGCAGGTTCAAGGATCGGTGGACCTCCCGGACCACCTCGCACACCGGTGGGTGTGCGAGGTGGTCACCTCAGGATACAGGATAGAGTTCCGTTCATGGCCCCCAGACAGATTCTTCCCCTCAAATCTCCCTCTCCTTCCTGCTCGTCGGGCGGCCCTCTTGGGGGCTGTACAGGATTTGCTCAGGTACGGCGTAATTGTGCCGGTACCGTCACAGGGGAGGTTTCGGGAGTTCTACTCGAATCTGTTTGTTGTCCCGAAGAAGGACGGGGTCCGGCCAATCCTGGACCTCAAGGCCTTGAATGCCTTTGTGAAGGTGCAAAAGTTCCGTATGGAATCCATTCGCACGGTGATCGCTGCACTCCTTCCAGGGGTCTTTCTGGCGTCCTTGGATATCAAGGATGCCTACTTGCATGTTCTGATCTGTGCAAGTCACCAGAAGTTTCTGCGCTTTGCGATAGGCGAAGTCCACTATCAATTTGTGGCCCTTCCCTTCGGCTTAGCGTCGGCACCACGGGTTTTCACCAAGGTGCTTGCCCCGGTTCTAGCTTTGCTGAGACAGCGAGGCATTGTTATCGTGGGCTATCTGAACGATCTTCTTCTGAGAACAGACAATGGCTCAGAGTTGGAAGAAAATGTGACAATAGTCAGTCAGACCCTCCGGGAATTCGGGTGGCTCCTGAACCTTCAGAAGTCGGGCCTGGTCCCAACTCAGCGTTTGGAGTATCTAGGTCTGATCCTGGACTCCTCGGAGGCAAAAGTATTCCTACCCTCAGAGAAGTTGCAGACACTTCAGTCTGCAGTACGGGTCCTGACGTCCCGAAAATGGTCGTCTATCCATTTCTGCATGAGAGTTCTGGGACTCATGGTGGCCTCCTTCGAGGCCGTTCCGTATGCCCAATCACACACTCGGGCATTGCAGAAGGAGATCCTGTCCACTTGGGACAAGTCCCCGTTGTCATTGGATCTTCCGATCCGGGTGAGTCACCCTGTCAGGGCGTCCCTGACGTGGTGGCTGAGGTCCCCGGCTCTTCGGTCCGGGTAGTCATTCCTCCTCATCCAGTGGACGGTGATCACGACGGACGCCAGCCTTTCGGGCTGGGGCGGTGTTTGGGAAGTCCTGTATGCTCAAGGGCTCTGGACTCCGGACGAGTCCCATCTACTGATCAATGTCCTGGAACTGCGGGCAATCAGACTGTGGTCGGAGAGGCTACAGGGCCGCTCAGTCAGAATCCAGTCGGACAACGCCATGGCCGTGGCGTATGTCAACCATCAGGGGGGAACTCGGAGCTCGGCTGCAGCATCTGAGGTCGCCCACATCCTAAGGTGGGCGGAAAGAAGCGTGCCGGCACTGTCGGCCGTCTACATTCCGGGCGTAGAAAACTGGCAGGCGGACTATCTGAGTCGCCAGACGCTGGACCAGGGGGAATGGTCCTTGCACCCGGAGGTTTTTCAACTTCTCTGCCGGCGGTGGGGCACGCCGGATGTGGACCTGATTGCCTCTCGACTCAATCGCAAGGTCTCGAGGTTTGTAGCCAGGTCCAGGGACCCCTGGGAGGACGCCTCAGACGCGTTGGTTGCCCCATGAGGTCAGTATCGCCTTATATATGTGTACCCTCCGCTGCAGTTACTTTCTCGCCTGCTGCGCAGAGTGGCGGCCGAGGGGGTTCCAGTGATCCTTATTGCTCCGGATTGGCCTCTGCGTCATTGGTACGCTGATCTTGTATGTCTCGTCGTGGACGTTCCTTGGAGACTGCCAATGAGGGAGGACCTTCTGTCTCAAGGTCATATATTTCATCCTTCTTTACAGTCTCTGGCTTTGACGGCATGGCTATTGAAAGCCAGGTGCTGAGGGACCGAGGTCTCTCGGATTCGGTCATTTCGACCATGTTGAGGGCACGGAGGTCTTCCTCCAGAAAGATCTATCACCGTACCTGGAAGGCTTACATCGCTATGTGCGAAGAGCTAGACTGGCGTCCACGGACGTATTCTGTCCCCAGAATCCTGCGGTTCTTGCAGCGTGGTGTGACCCAAAAGCTGGCTTTGAGCAACATTAAAGGTCAGATTTCAGCCTTGGCCGTTTTCTTTCAACGTCCACTAGCAGGCCATTCTTTAGTTGGCAGCTTTGTGCAGGGGGTTCGCCATGTGATCCCCCTGTCAAGCCTCCTCGCCCTCCTAGGGATCTGAATTTGGTGCTCTCGGTTCTCCAAGAACCTCCCTTTGAAAACATCAGAGATATTCCTCTCTTGACTTTGTCTCAGAAGGTGGCCTTCTTAGTGGCCATTACTTCTGTTAGACGGGTGTCTGAGTTGGCGGCCTTGTCCTGCAAGTCGCCTTATTTGGTCCTCCATAAGGATAAGGCGGTGTTGCGCCCGCGACCATCTTTCCTTCCAAAGGTGGTCTCGGCCTTTCACCTTAATGAGGACATTGTTCTTCCGTCCTTGTGTCCTCACCCGTCACATCACAGAGAGTTTGCACTTCACACGTTGGATGTGGTACGTGCCTTACGGGTGTACCTGTCTGCTACTGCTTCCATTCGGAAGTCTGACTCGCTGTTTGTGTCTGTCTCTGGTCCAAAACAGGGCCAAGCGGTTTCGTCTGCCACCATTTCTAGGTGGATCAGGCAGACTGTCATACAGACCTATGCCCTTAAGGGGTGGGCGCCTCCCTTTTCCGGTTACGGCGCATTCCACCAGGACAATTGGTGCTTCCTGGGTTTTCCGACATCAAGCGTCGGTTGCACAAGTGTGCAAGGTGGCGACCTGGTCGTCCGTTCATACCTTTTCTAAGTTCTATAAGGTTGATGCGGCTGCATCTTCGGATGCTTCTTTCGGCCGCAAGGTGTTGCATGCGGCTGTTTAATGTTGCACCTCCTCCGTTGAGGAGCTCTGCCTGTTTGGAGTGAAGTTTTGGTTTTCCATTTATACTGCTCCCACCCTTCTTCTTGACACTGCTTTGGGACATCCCACAAGTAAAGTATAAGAGGCTGTGTCAGTCCATGGATGATAAGAGAAAATAGGATTTTTGTACTCACCGTAAAATTAGTTTCTCTGACGTCCATGGACTGATACAGCACCAGTGGCGGCTGGTGCTCAAACTTTTTGGGGGGCGCAAACAAACAAAAAAACACATCAAACGCAGCCTCACTGTGCCCATCAAACACAGCCTCACTGTGCCCCATCAAATGCAGCCTCACTGTGCCCCATCAAATGCAGCCTCACTGTGCCCCATCAAATGCAGCCTCACTGTGCCCCATCAAATGCAGCCTCACTGTGCCCATCAAATGCAGCCTCACTGTGCCCGTCAAATGCAGCCACACTGTGCCCATCATATGCAGACCCACAATGCCCCAGCCATGTTCATTGCACAGACTTGCAGGGTAGTTGTGGTGCACTCTATTTATGGTGAAATGCCATTTAATTTTTGCCATTGAACAGCGCTGAGTGGCTGCATCTCTTTTCAGGTGGGGTGGTCAGGGGTGGTAAAATTTCAGCTCAACCGCCTGCTTGTACTGCCCCTCCCAGCTGTGTGAATGAGCCCCTATGGTCTTCTTTACAAGAGTGGTCTCAGATCTGGGCATTCCTCTCTAAGGGTCCACATATTCACTGTCTGCCTGACACCCTCCATCCCAGATTACTGTATATTTATTTTACCTGTTCAGCAGCGCAGTACATTCTATATATAGAATATACTGAGCTGCTGAGCAGGTAAAAGAGATATAAAGAGATATAAAGTAATATAAATAATCTGGGATGGAAAGGGTGTGTCAGGCAGCGATTAGAATGGTCAGATCTGACACTGAGGATGCAGGGTGTGTGTGAGCAGTGAAGATTTTTGTGAGGAGAGCAAACATCAGAAAGTGAAGGAGGGGGAGAGGGGGGAGTATCAGTGTGACAGGGAAGATCTACAGACTTGCAGTACACGCTGGAGAGAGGGGGAGTAAAGTTGGAGGTGAAAGATGTTGCTGTAGCAGGAGTCAGGAAAGTTACAATAGCAGGTGCTCCCCCCTCCCCCCCAGTCCTGGCCCTGCGTGTACTGTACCTTCTCTGTGTTTCCAGTGATCGCTCTGTGTGTGTGCACTGCTGCTGCCTGTCACATGGAGATGATGGACGACATGGACTGCTGCACGGACCTGAGCCTGCTTCTTCTCCTGCTGATTCCCTCACCACTTGCTGAAGGAGGCAGGCAGTGTGAGCCGAGTCAATGCGGCCAGTGTAAATCCGCATAGGAGCCGTAATAGAAAAAAAATAGTCCAGAGTCCAGCTACAGTCTTCCCGGCTCTCCAGATGAACTGATGCCCCTTAGATCATATTACCTTACAGAAAGTGACATGGCTGCCCCGGCAAAGCACATCCCAAGTCCTGAATGGTCAGATAGATAGACAGACAGAAGACTGACCCAATGAGAGTGCTGGGGCTATTAGCTGTATGCCCCAAAGCAACACAAAACCCTGCAAATGTAGCGTCTCGCCTGCAATCACGGGATTGCATTGGCATGATGTTCCTATAGGGCACTGGGGCCCGCGCCCGAGCCCAGTGAACTTAAAGAACTTTTTTTAAATGTTTTTTTTTTTTTTTTTAAAGGGCCCTTTCTTTTTTGTTTTGCCAATAGCCTATGGACGGGCCGCCACTGTACAGCACCCACCCTTCCTTTTAAGGTTTGTACTGCTTTGTTACGAACTGAGGCTGCTGACTGCAGGTAGGAGGGTTATGTCCGGAGGGACCGCCCCCCTAGGTGGGGCTGTTCAGCTCTGGTTTTTAGAATGTATGTTGTAACATCTAACATTCTGCCTAGATCTTCTCCTGCGAGCAGGGACATATACCCACAAGTCAAGTATAAGAGGCTGTGTCAGTCCATGGACGTCAGAGAAACAGATTTTACGGTAAGAACAAAAATCCAATTTTTTTCCCTCAGTTTAGGCCGATACATATTCTTCTACATATTTTTGGTAAAAAAAAAAAAATCGCAATAAGCGTTTATTGATTGGTTTGCGCAAAAGTTATAGCGTCTACAAAATAGGGGATAGTTTTATGGCATTTTCATTAATTTTTTTACTAGTAATAGCAGCGATCAGCGATTTTTATCATGACTGCGACATTATGGCGGACACATCGGACCCTTTTGACACCATTTTGGAACCTTTGTCATTTTTACAGCGAACAGTGCTATAAAAATGCACTGATTACTGTAAAAATGACACTGGCAGTGAAGGGGTTAACCACTAGGTGGCGCTGTAGGGGTTAAGTGTGACCTGGTGAGTCCTTCTAACTGTAGGGGGATGGGCTGTGTGTTGTGACATGACACTGATCTCCGCTCCGATTACATGGAGAGGAGATCAATGTCATTGTCACTAGGCAGAGCGGGGAGATGCTTGTTTTTAGCATTAGCATCTCTCCGCTCTATCTCTCCGTGAGATGATCGCGGGTATCCCCGCGGCGATCGAGTCCACGGGACGCACGGTCGGGCTTACGGAGCTCGCAGCAGGGTCACAAGTGCGCCACGCGTGACCACATGGCGGCATCTTAAAGGGGACGTACCTGTACGCCCTTATGCCTGTCCGTGCCATTCTGTCTACGTAAAGAGGTGTGCGCTGGTCCTTAAGCAGAACACATGGAGTTGTACGCTGACAGACAAACATTACTGCATACCCATGACAGTACCCCCCTCTTACGAGGCCTCCCCCTTCCCCACCTGGGCCAAGGCTAAAGATTCACCGGAGAGGAGACAGGAATTTTTGAGGCTGGAGCTCAAAATAAATAGTGCATTGGCTGAGGAACCCCCTGCAGGCCTTGGAGTCCCCAGAGAAACGGGACGGAGCTGGCAGTTGTAGTGCATGAGTGGCTGCAACTGTGAACAGAATAGGCACAGCTGCTGATTGTACTTGAGGTTGCTGACTCGGGGTTCCCAAGGAGGCCTGAAGCTGCTCGAAGCGGGAAGACAGATTCTGGAGGAATCGCATCACCTGAGTCTGATTCAATTCCTGGGTCTCAAGTCTGCGGACTATGCCCTGCAATGGATCATCTGCGGGTAGCGGCACGTCAGCCGGGTCCATGGCTGATCAAACTGTCAGGTCACCTGAGTCCAGGTGACAGATGCACCCCGTTGGGGTCTGAAGTGCACGCAAGGTAGTGGACCCTATGGCTGACTGCTGCGGATGGAGCTCTAGGTGATACAGGAGAGCAGGTACTCTGTAGTACAAACACAGATGACACTTGGAGCTAGAGCATGAGATTTCCCAGGGCGCGGGATCAGCAGGTGTTCACCCCCCACACCAAAATTTAAAAATACCATACCAGACCCTTATCCGAGAATGCAGCCCGGCAGGTCAGGAAAGGGAGGGGACGTGCAAGCGACCCCTCCTAAACCATACCAGGCCGCATTCCCTCAACATGGAGGGATGGGTGCTTTGGGGCAGGGGGGCTCCCTTGATCGCCCCCCAGGTAACCCTTTCACCCCCTATCACCACTGTCGCTAAGCGATCGTTTTTCTGATCGCTGTTTTATTGTCGGTGATGCCGATCGGTAGCCAGTTATTTTTTTTAGGTTCGCCGCAGGTTTTTATAGCGTCAGCTACCCCCATATATTACCTAATAAAGGTTTAACCCCTTGATCGCCCCCAGGTAACCCTTTCACCCCCTTTTGCCAGTGTCACTAAGCGATTGTTTTTCTAAACGCTGTATTAGTTATGCTGGTGCCGATAGATAGCCAGTTATTTTTTTTTGGTTCGCCGCAGGTTTTTATAGCGTCAGGTACCCCCATATATTATCTAATAAAGGTTTTAACCCCCTAATTGCCCCTAGTTAACCCTGCATCACACCCCAAGCAGCGTCAGGTTAGTGCCAGTAATGCCAACACCCACGCGTGAAGCATACACCTCCCTTAGTGGTATAGTATCTGAACAGATCAATATCTGATCTGATCAGATCTATACTAGTGTCCCCAGCAGTTTAGGGTTCCCAAAAATGCAGTGTTAGCGGGATCAGCCCAGACCCAGATACCTGCTAGCACCTGCGTTTTGCCCCTCTGTCCAGCCCAGGCCACCCAAGTGCAGTATCGATTGATCGCTGTCGCTTACAAAACACAACACACATAACTGCAGCGTTCGCAGAGACAGGCCTGATCCCTGCGACTCGTGCTGTAGGAGGTGATTTCACCACCACAGTTAAAAAAAAAAGCATATATGCCGAAGCATTGGGGCAGCAGGGGTGGAGGAGCGATTTTGCTCCTAATGCCGCGTACATACGGTCAAAATTCCGACGGAGGCTTGCCCGTGGAAAAGTCTGACCATGTGTACGCGGCATAACTTTTGCGGGAAGATGCCCCCATGCTTCGGCATATATAAATGGTGCATGTATGCCCATCATTAGAAGTGGGTGGATGAAGGGCGGTATTCCAATGGTGGGCATACCCACCAATCAATCTTTTTTTTTCGTTCAGCCAACAGGCTGCATGGAAAAAAAAGATTACAATACATGTCCAACAAGGACCAGCAACGTACTGGTATGTTGCTGGACTTTGAATGGTTATACCAGATTGATGCCTGCGGGTTTAGGTATCATCTTGGTATCATTCTTTTCAGCCAGCGGCCGGCTTTCATGTAAAATAAATCCTAGTGGCTAATTAGCCTCTGGACTGCTTTTACAAGCAGTGGGAGGGAATGTCCCCCCCCCCCGGATATAAAAAGCGCCATTGGGAAATTGGGAAAGCATTTTATCACACCGATCTTGGTGTGGTCAGATGCTTTGAGGGCAGAGGAAAGATCTAGTGTCTAATAGACCCCAGTTTTTTTTTTAAAAAGAGTACCTGTCACTACCTATTGCTATCATAGGGGATATTTACATTCCCTGAGATAACAATAAAAATGATTAAAAAAAAAATATGGAAGGAACAGTTTAAAAATAAAATAAAGCAAAATTAATAATAAAAAAGAAAAAAAAAAAGAAAGCACCCCTGTCCTGCCCTGCTCTTGCGCAATGGCGAATGCAAGCGTGGGTCTGGCGTCATATGTAAACAGCAATTGCACCATGCATGTGAGGTATCAGCGCGAAGGTCAGATCGAGGGCAGTCATTTTAGCAGTAGACCTCCTCTGTAAATCTAACGTGGTAACCTGTAAAGGCTTTTAAAAATGTACTGTATGTAGTTTGTCGCCAATGCGCGTTTGTGCGAAATTTTAAAGCATGTCGTGTTTGGTATCTATGTACTCGGCCTAAGATCATCTTTTTTATTTCATCAAACATATAGGCAATATAGTGTGTTTTAGTGCATTAAAATTAAAAAAAGTGTATTTTTCCCCCAAAAAATGCGTTTGAAAAATCGCTGCGCAAATACTGTGTGGAAAAAAAAATGCAACACCCACCATTTTAATCTGTAGGGCCTATGCTTTAAAAAAATATATAATGTTTGGGGGTTCAACATAATTTTCTTGCAAAAAAATAAAATAAGTTTTCATGTAAACAAAAAGTGTCAGAAAGGGCTTTGTCTTCAAGTGGTTAGAAGAGTGGATGTAAGCTTCCTAATGTTGTGTATAAAATGCCAGGACAGTTCAAAACCCCCCCCCCCCCCCAAATGACCCCATTTTGGAAAGTAGACACCCCAAGCTATTTGCTGAGAGGCATGTTGAGTCCATGGAATATTTTATATGTTGACACAAGTTGCGGAAAAAAGACAATTTATTTTTTATTTTTTTTGCACAAAGTTGTTACTAAATGATATATTGCTCAAACATGCCATGGGCATATGTGGAATTACACCCCAAAATACATTCTGTTGCTTCTCCTGAGTACGGGGATACCACATGTGTGAGACTTTTTGGGAGCCTAGTCGCGTACGGGACCCCAAAAACCAATCACCGCCTTCAGGCTTTCTAAGGGTGTAAATTTTTGATTTCACTTCTCACTGCCTATCACAGTTTCGGAGGCCATGGAATGCCCAGATGGCACAAAACCCCCCCAAATGACCCCATTTCGGAAAGTAGACACCCCAAGCTATTTGCTGAGAGGTATGGTGAGTATGTTGCAGATCTCGCTTTTTGTCAAAAAGTTTTGAAAATTGGAAAAAAAAAATGATTTTCTTTCTTCATTTTCAAAAACAAATTAGAGCTGTAAAATACTCAACATGCCTCTCAGCAAATAGCTTGGGGTGTCTACTTTCCAAAATGGGGTCATTTGGGGGGGGGGTTGTGCTATTTTGGCATTTTATGGCCTTCGAAACTGTGATAGATAGTGAGGAGTGAAATCAAAAATTTGTGCCCTTAGAAATCCTGAAGGCGGTGCTTGGTTTTCGGGGCCCCGTACGTGGCTAGGCTCCTAAAAAGTCCCACACATGTGGTATCCCCGTACTCAGGAGAAGCAGCAAAATGTATTTTGGGGTGCAATTCCACATACAACCATGGCATGTGTGAGCAATATATCATTTAGTGACAACTTTTTGTAATTTTTTTTTTTTTTTTGTCATTATTCAATCACCTGGGACAAGAAAAAAAAATATTCAATGGGTGCAACATGCCTCTCAGCAATTTCCTTGGGGTGTCTACTTTCTAAAATGGGGTCATTTGGGGGGTTTTGTGCTATTTTGGCATTTTATGGCCTTCGAAACTGTGATAGGTAGTGAGGAGTGAAATCAAAAATTTGCGCCCTTAGAAATCCTGAAGGCGGTGCTTGGTTTTCGGGGGCCCGTACGCGGCTAGGCTCCCAAAAAGTCCCACACATGTGGTATCCCCGTACTCAGGAGAAGCAGCAAAATGTATTTTGGGGTGCAATTCCACATATAACCATGGCATGTGTGAGCAATATATCATTTAGTGACAACTTTTTGTAATTTTTTTAATTTATTTTTTGTCATTATTCAATCACTTGAGACAAAAAAAAAATATTCAATGGGCTCAACATGCCTCTCAGCAATTTCCTTGGGATGTCTACTTTCCAAAATTGGGTCATTTGGGGGGGGGGGGGGGTTTGTACTGCCCTGCCATTTTAGCACCTCAAGAAATGAGATAGGCAGTCATAAATTAAAAGCTGTGTAAATTCCCAAAAATGTACCCTAGTTTGTAGACGCTATAACTTTTGCGCAAACCAATAAATATACGCTTATTGACATTTTTTTTACTAAAGACATGTGGCTGAATACATTTTGGCCTAAATGTATGACTAAAATTGAGTTTATTCGATTTTTCTTATAACAAAAAGTAGAAAATATCATTTTATAATTTTCGGTCTTTTTCCGTTTATATCGCAAAAAATAAAAATCGCAGAGGCAATCAAATACCATTAAAATAAAGCTCTATTTGTGGAAAGAAAAGGACGCAAATTTTGTTTGGGTACAACATTGCATGTCCGCACAATTTACAGTTAAAGCAGCGCAGTGCAAAATTCTGAAATCACCTCTGGTCCTTTAGCTACCAAATGGTCCGGGGCTTAAGTGGATAAACTATGGTATAGATTTATGGAATTTTTTTTTTTTACTAGTAATGGCGGCGAGCAGCGTTTTTTAGCGGGACAGCGACACTGAAACGGACAAATCTGACCCTAAGTGACAATTTTTGGTGATCAGTGATATAAAAATGTAGTGATTACTGTATAAATACACTGGCAGAGAAGGGGTTAACACTAGAACAAAGGGTTAAGTGTTCCCTAGGGAGGTGCTTTCTGTCAGGGGGACACTTTTTGGGGACCAATGACACTAATACAGTGATCATTGCTAAAAAAAATGCACTCTCACTGTACTAATGACACTGGCAGGAAAGGGGTCAACATCAGTTGCGATCAAAGGGTTAAGTGTGCTCCTAGGGAGTGCTTTCTAACTGTGGGGGGGGGGGCTTAACTGGAGAAAGACAGAGATCCATGTTTTTGCTTAGGAGAAACACAAGATCTCCATCTTCCTCTCTGACAGAACGGAGGTCTGTCTTCTCTACATAGCCAGACTGCCATCTTGCCTCTCCTGTCAACAATCCTTCCTGGACCAATCTATATCGGTCATTGACGACAAACTTGTCACTAAGACATTTAGGAAAGACACAGCAGCCAATAGCCTATTGTTCGCTGGCAGCCACCATCCTAGGTCCCTTATAAAAGGAATCCCGGTGGGACAGTTTTTACGTCGCAAACGTAACTGCTCCAGGGACATTGATTTTAAGGCTGAGGCTGATCAACTTTACAGTAGGTTCAGAGACAGAGGATACTCCCATGGCTGTTTGAGGAAGGCCAAAAAAAGAGCCTTCCAAACGGAAAGGAACACACTATTGATTAACAAGACAAGGGACAAACAAACCCAATCCCAGGCTCCCATCCGTATTATCACCAAATACGGATCTCAGTGGGAACAGGTCAGAAACATACTTAGCCAACATTAGCATATTTTATCCGATGCCCCTATCCTGAGGGACTTTGTAGGTGAGCGACCTATGCTCACTGCAAGGAGGTCTCGCAATTTAAAGGATAGTCTTGTCCATTCGGAGTATTCAAGACCCACCAGAACAAACTGGTTGACCAACCTACCCCCACTGAAAGGCATGTATGCCTGTGGCAGGTGCCATATATGTAAATATGTAGATCGCACTGATACATTTAGTAACTCAGATGGCACTAAAAGTTTTAAGATCACTAACTTCATTAATTGCCTCACCACACGCGTGATCTACATGTTGACCTGCCCATGCGGGAAAATCTATGTGGGGAAAACAAAAGGGCAGCTAAAAATCAGAAAAATGAACACATTCAAACAATACTCAAGAAAGATGATGAACGACCGCTATCCCTTCATTTTTTGAAACATCATGAGGGAAAACCTGAGGGACTTACTGCAAAGGGCATCTATCGCCTGAACCTCCCCCACCGACGGGGAGATTTTGATAACATTTTATATAGAAAGGAGAAAATGTGGATATACAATTTAGATAGCATGCAACCGGTGGGGTTAAACAATGAATGCAACCTATCTGTCTTTCTTGATGCCTGAAATAATTGGATGTGATCACATATGGTCAAACAATATCGCAAAAAGCCTGTGACAATAATTACAACAATTCCCTCTAACTGTCAAGGTTTAAACTATATGAAGACCATCTATACCTCCCTATATAAATGGGCCTGTTACCATCTGCAACCCCTCTGTATCTTCTCTAAAAATAATGTTCATTCATGATTGTTTTTAGTAGTTCTTACCATTCTGTCTTGTTGAATGCTGGGGTGATTGAGGCAACACCACACAAACATACATCTGTATATGGATACTTACTTTTGAGAAACATAAACCTGTAATTAACTTTATTACAATTCCCGATTCTGTACACTCTGTGTTCCATCGCTGTGTGTATGGCCGAGATTGTGTGAGAACGGGCTAACTGCACAAACACTACCATGTAGATCTGAATCTCCGCCACCCACGGGGCATTTGGACAATTCATTTAACATCTACAAATGGTTCTCCCACTCACACAGCCTCATCTGTCTTTATCTATAGGCTGCATGATATCTTCCCACTGGTATTCTGGCAAGTGTATATTGATAATTGACATGGGCGCCAGATAGATGCAATGTAGCCTTAATCTACTAACTAACAAAACAATGTTATTACACACATGAACAGCGAAATACTGCTGAACTGTTGATGAGTTTGCTCTTGTTTCCCGGAATGACTTTACAGACGTACCCACGATCTCCCTGCTTTCTTGATCCACTAGCCAATGAAAGTACCGTCACTGTACACATGAATAGCAAGATATTGGCCAACTCTTGATGAGCCTTTCTGTGTCCCCATGAATAATTTCTCAAAAAAAAAACCCTCCCCCCTCCCCTCACGGTTGATTTTTATTATTTTTTCTTGTATAGTCAGTATTAATAGAATTGCATTAATAGGCGCGAATGGGTGTATGAATGATCCAATTATCCAGCAGGTGCTGCAATTAGGAACACCTGTTGGCTAAACTATATCTGGACAGACACCATGCTTATGCGCATGCTCCGATGAAACCTTAATGAAGGTGAAACATGTAAGCAAGTTAAGCAATTTCTTGCTACACCTTGTGTAGCGTGTAAACAGGGGTACCTAACCCACCAGGCTAACCACCCCTACCAGCCGCCATGATCTGCAAATATGCCGCCTTGACTTGACAATAGCTCTGCGGCGCATTTATATCGATATCCCATTAATGTGGACAAACTTTCTATTTCAAGTGCACTTGTTCGGATGATTTCTCCCGGGCTTGACAAATGGAATTCAACACATTCCAGGTGATACCAGCAGAAGCATAGACTATCAGCAGCCGACCAACACATTATGAACTGGTGAGTGAGTGTCTTCTACATATGGATTTTTTGGCAGCTTACAATGGATGATGGATTAATCCCACGGACACTACTCCTGAGGGACTGGTGTTGACTATTAACTCAGCCTAAGTCCCCCTATTTTGTTGAAGTGCAAATCAGCTTACTTCCAGCTCTGTGACACCCTCACCTAACTATCCAGTGTTTAATTATATCGGCTGGTCTATGGCCATCCAGCAAAATCACCTGCTAACTTCTCCATTACAATAATTATTTGCACGGATTGAAGACTGTTCATTAACCAGATATATACAAAAACTCATGAGTCCTCATGACTATTTCAAGATCGATAATCCGCACAGGATCAGCAGCGGTTGTATGTGTGTGGTGTGTATGGTCGTACGGGTGGCCACCCCTGTTTCACCGTTCTTCCTTTTTGACTAGTCTTATTTTACTATAGGCGTTTTTGATGTGGTGTATATTCATTAAATTGTTTTCTTCATTTCATAACTTGCGGTTTACTTACATTTAGTATTCATAATTATCTGAGCCTTTTTGAAGAATACTGTCTGGGGGGGATTTTTGGATTTTCCATATCCGTTTTTCCCCCCTCTCTTCCCTTTTTTTGCATTGTCCTGTCAACAATCGTCAGGTCCCGGCAGACATCACATCTGCCGGACCCGCTGATTGGCTTTCACTGTGTCCAATCACTGCGGGTCACCGTCTGTGCGCATGTGCGCCCCAGACCCTGTGCACAGAATCACGTACAGGTATGTGATTTCGCTCAAGAGGGCCGCCCTGCCGCAGTATATCTGCATGGGGCAGTTCTTAAGTGGTTAAACAAAGTCCAAATAAAAACAAAGTGGTATGAAGTTCACATGGCAGCATCAGCAGTTCCTCTTCCAA
This sequence comes from Rana muscosa, assembly GCA_029206835.1. NCBI lineage: Eukaryota > Metazoa > Chordata > Amphibia > Anura > Ranidae > Rana > Rana muscosa. The sequence continues at coordinate 48,934,846 of CM055127.1, forward strand.
GCAGGATATGGGGAGACTCCCACCAGCAAACCATGTAAAAACAAAAAGGAGAAAAAAGCACCAGTACCTAAGTGCAAAATTTAATAAAACATTTATAAAATGAAAAACAATAAATATGCACTCACATTTACAAGTTATTATTTAAGTTATTAATTAACTAATTAATAATTAAAAGTGTATCAATAAGTCTCCAGCAGGTGGCAACCTTCCAGGTGGTCAATAAGGAGCAAGCCCCTCCAGGGGAATGTGATGTAAGGTGCTTGGAACCAAGAAGTAAACCAGGAAAACATCAGGAAGAGCCAACAGAAGCAGCAGACTGTCTGTGTATATCACATTGATAAGAACCACTGTGGACAATAAGTTCGATTTGTAGGCCCACAAGATGGCTGTGATGATGTCATGTGACATAAATGGGCATGGTTATGCATTTCAGGGTGTGATCTCTTTGTCAAACCACTAGGTTTGACAACGAGGCCACGGCCCAAAATGCGTAACCATGACCATTTACGTCACATGATATCTCCAGCTTGCTTTGAAAAAGTGTATCCAGTGCCACATTTTGAAGCAAGTGTAAATGAGCCCTGAGAGATAATTACCACTGGAAGTCAAGGTAGGAATTTGACTCAGAGGAGTCAGTGGTTTTCAACATCAGCATCTTGCCACTATGATTTTGCTGTGGGATATGGTAAATATACACTTACAAAGTACCGTATTTATAGACGTATAACACGCACTTTTTTCCCCTTAAAATCAGGGGGAAATCGTGGGTGCGTGTTATACGCCGATCCCCCGCTGAAACGAGCGAGAGGAGCCGAGATACACAAAGCCGAAGTGCACTCGGCTCCTCTCGCAGTCCCGCCCACCTCCACTGATTGCGCCGCTGACATACAGAAAGCTGAGTGTACTTCGGCTAGTCTCGGCTCCTCTCGCAGTCCCGCCCCCGACTGTGAGCAGAGCCGAGTCTAGCCGAAGTACACTCGGCTTTCTGTATGTCAGCGGCACAATCAGTGGAGATGGGCGGGACTACGAGAGGAGCCGAGTCTAGCCGAAGTACACTCGGCTCCGCTCGCTCCTCTCCACAGCGGAAATCGGCGCCAAATTTAAATATTGCAGAGACTGGCAAGGCTGCAAAGGCACTGGGCAGGGCAAGGCAAGGCTGCAAAGGCACTGGGCAAGGCAAGGCTTCAAAGGCACTGGGCATGGCTGCAGATGGACACTGGGCAAGGCTGCAGATGGACACTGGGCAAGGCTGCAATGATGGACACTGGGCAAGGCTGCAATGATGGACACTGGGCAAGGCTGCAATGATGGACACTGGGCAAGGCTGCAATGATGGACAAGGCTGCATTTAAATGTAAGTTTTTTTCCTCAAACTTCCCTCCTAAAAGTTTTTTTTCCTTAAAATTGCCTCCTAAACTTGGGGTGCCTGTTATACGCCGATAAATACGGTACTTGCAGAGATATTGGCAAAATGTTATTCATTACTATTGGATAGTTTCTTTAAGGTTTTTTATTAGTTGCAAAACATATAACAAAATTTACAAATGTCTGCCAGATTTATATTTCTGTCTATAATCCCACTGATGAGACTTTCCCTTACTTCTGTTCTCTGCAACATCTACATAAGAATAGAGGATGCAGTCGTCAAGGAGAACAGAAGGCATGTGTAGCGCTCTCCTACCCAGAAGGAGCCACTGGTGATCAGGTTCCCCACTCTACAGTCAGGCAACAATTATTCTCTGCACTTTCTCCAAACACAAGAAACAGTCTTTGAGTTTGTTTTTTTATGTTTTATTAGGGGTAGTAATTTGGATGGGGAATAGGAATTATGGGATGCCCAACTTAATAGCAACACAAATTAGGAATAACTTCCTTGTTATGTACAACTCAGATTGATCTCCTCTACTTTTCTATGTACAACTCTGATTGATCTCACTCCCAGAAATCTCTGATAGCCCCTTTCAATTAATTTCCACTTTTGAAAGTAGCACAACAGTTGTAGTTTTCATACAGGAGTGACTCCATCTCCACTGTAGACACTGATCCCAGTTCCACTGACCTCAGGAACTAACTAGACCATCTGGCTGCTACTGGAGATTTCACAGGGCAAGGTAAAGGAAAGTTTCAAGCCCAACACGGTCTTCCAAAAAGTCCTGCTACATGTGACAGTCTTTCCCTTTGCAAGTTCCTGACCATGCTGAAGTACTCACACTGTCCTCTGCTCTCGCTGCTTCGTAGGCAAGATTCCTTTCAAGTCGTGATGCTGCCAGAATCCTCCCAGGCCAGCCCAAGCACCAGGCCAGGGCAGAGTCCGCCCCCCTACCCCCGGCAGGGGTTCTCGTCAAGGGCCGCCGACAATTTCCTCATCACTTCATCTTCCACCTGCCTCCCTGCCAACATGACTCATCCATATTTAAGGTTTGGCTAAGCCACCATGCAAGACCCACTGCCTGGGGATTGGCCAAACTCCTCTAAGTATGCAGATCAACTCTCCTGGCCTCTACCCTCCAGTTTCAAGAAAGTGCTATAACCTTCCACAACTAGGGGGAGGCACCAGAGACCTGCCTGTATGAGTCATCCAACCCTGAACAGCAGTAAACTTTTGACCCAGATTCAGAGACTTTACCATGAGCCAAAATATAAATGTGCCTGCACTCACACTAAAAGCACACTAGGGGGTGCTACATATGGATGGCAATGAATACTGAATACCCTTTTAGACATTCTAAGCCCACTGGATAAATTTCCCCTCACTTCCTGTTTGGATAAAGTTCAAGTAGTATAAAACAGAACTTTTTAGGTTAATGCATTGAGCACAACAAAATAAGAGTTCCCCACAAACCATTTGACCATATTATCCAAGTATGTACAGCTTTCAGTGCTGCTTCCCTGAATTTCTGGTCTTCACAAGAAATAGCTAACAGCAGACAGTGCACTGTCAAATCAGCCCATTAGTTTGGAAAGAGGGGATCAAGGTAGTTTATTGCCATTCTAGGCTATGGGCTGTGTTTTTATTGATACACTCAGCAGAGAGAGACACAACTCTAGCCCCTACATGCAAAGGTGGCTCCAAAGGATGCTGCAAGAGAGAAGATATTAAAATGGGGGGTAATTGATGCAAAAACCAGGATAAAGACCAAATAAATCTAATAACTAATGAACTAAGCAGCTGCCACAACTAAAAGATGTTCACACACCAACAAACATGTGAAAATGGGGGGGTGTAATGGCGCTTGCTAAAAACAAATCCCTTTAATTAAAGCGCAACCAAGTGGGTATATAATAAAGTTAAAAAATATAAAGGCTAACTAGTCCGTGATGTGATAGCATCATACACAATATGTATAAAAGAATAATCCAATAAAGTGCTCCAATAATAAAGGCAAAAAATCCCATGCAATAGATCCCATGCATAGATATCTGATACCAATAAAGTGCAAATAGTGAGTCTCTGTGTAGTCAAAAAATAAATGAATCAAGTATCCAAAAATACAATAAAAAATGAGTCTCTGTGCAGTATAAGCAATATAAAAGTAGTAGTGCAGAACAGATCCACCATCCGCAAGTGGCTAATCACATGCAGGTGCTTCTATCCAAGTGCTCTAATCCAAGTGCCCACGTTTCCCCCAGCCTCTCACCTTGTCTGGCTTGTAAACAAGCCTCTTCAGTTGACCCAATGGCAGATGCAGCTCCTCAATGGCTATGGATTCCGGAGTGACCATGTGATTCCTCTGCATCAGTAAATGCTTTGGAGTGGGGCACTAGGTTCTCAGAAGTGAGATAAAACACAGGGGGGCTCCCATAGTGTGATACTATTCAAAATATTTATTTAAAACAACATGGAAACACTTACATCAATTACTGTTCAACTGACGCATGTAATCTCATACAAACATAGGCACTTCCGCTCTCGGCCGCTGGGCGGAAGTAATGTCACCACTGGCTCTCCTCCCTGGTCCCTTACGCGTTACGTGGCTGTACACACCACTTAATCATAGGGTACTTGGGATGGGCTGGTTGGGGAAGGATCCTGATCACAGAAGGTTTATTACCTTAATGCAGAGATAACATTGAGGCCCTTTTACACGAGCGGACAGATCGAGTCCACCTATCAGTTTTGCAGGCGGACCCGATCAGACCCTCCATTGTTCTCTATGGAGCAGTGGGCGTAAATGGACATTCAACCTGATAAAAATAAACGAATGGGGATGTGATCCATTTAAATCTGACCACCCACAGAGGAGAGTGGGCTGTGTTTACTCTCAATAAGTAGAGCGGACACGGACCAGCCATCTGCCTGCCCTGTGTGGGCCTTAGTTTAATTATTTTTTTAAACCTTTATTACCACTTTGATCCCCACTTTTTTATTTTTTTTACCTGTATAAATTTTACCAGTAGAAAATTTGGAAAAGAAACAAATTTTTTGTTTTTGTTATGAAATTTAGCAAAAAAATCTTTCTTCATAAATTTAAGACTATAGCATATGCAGTATGCATGTGACAACACCGAAGAAATTATACTTTGCTACAATGTAAAGTAGTGAGTGTACAGCTTGTATAACAGTGGGAAATAGACATATGAGTGCTGCCAGCATTGCGACAGAGGTTGAAGGGGTGGGGATCAGCCTGTTAGTGCTAAGACCATAAGCCGCACACTGCATCAAATTGGTCTGCATGGCTGTCGTCCCAAAAGGAAGCCTCTTCCAAAAATTATGCACATGAAAGCCCGCAAACAGTTTGCTGAAGACAAGGACATGGATTATTGGAACCATGCCCTGTGGTCTAATGAGACCAAGATAAATTTATTTGGTTTAGATGGTGTCAAGTGTGTGTGGCGGCAACCAGGTGAGGAGTACAAGTACAAGTGTGTCTTGCCTACGGTCAAGCATGGTGGTGGGAGTGTCATGGTCTGCGGCTGCATGAGTGCTGCTGGCACTGGGGAGCTACAGTTCATTGAGGTAACCATGAATGCCAACATGTACTGTGACATACTGAAACAGAACATAATCCCCTCCCTTCGGAGACTCGGCCGCAGGGCAGTATTCCAACATTATAACGACCCCAAACACTACTCCAAGATGACCACTGCCTTTCTAAAGAAGCTGAGGGTAAAGGTGATGGACTGGCCAAGCATGTCTCCAGACCTAAACTCTATTGAGCATCCTCAAACGGAAGGTGGAGGAGCGGAAGAGGACTCCAGTGGCAACCTGTAAAGCTCTGGTGAACTCCATGCCCAAGAGGGTTAAGGCAGTGCTGGAAACTAATGGTGGCCACACAAAATATTGACTCTGTGGGCCCAATTTGGACATTTTCACTTAGGGGTGTACTTACATTTGTTGCCAGCGGTTTAGACATTAATGGCTGTGTGTTGCATTATTTTGAGGGGACAGCAAATTTACAATGTTATACAAGCTATACACTCACTACTTTACATTTGAGCAAAGTGTAATTTCTTCAGTGTTGTCACATGAAAATATATAATAAAATATTTACAAAAATGTAAAAGGGGTGTACTCACTTTTGTGAGATTATATATATATATATATATTGTGAGGGGGTTAGCTCGGCAGCGGGTGTGTGTGACCCCCGGGATGGGCTCCCCAGACAAAAACAGGCCCAGCAAACGGAGGTTGTGGTTTTCAAAATCAAAAAGGTGCGGTTTATTTTCTATTTACAGTGACAAAACACAGCAAAGCAAAAGAAACATAAATAAAATAAATCCTGGTCAACTTGACCTCTGACTAAACATACAGGTTTCCTAACTAACAACTGGGATCAGCCTAGTGCTGTCCTAGTCCCTAAGTCCCTGGTTTTAAATGTCCAAGCAAATAGCCACACAGGCTTTGTCTCACCGCACAGGGGTTCACTCTCCCTAGACAGTCCACACAGGTCTGGTTCCAGGCATGAGCTAACACCTAATGAATCTGGGAGTTCTTATAGAGGCCTAAATGAGCTGACAAGCTTCAGCTGGCCTCATCAACTCCCTGTCTGTACGACGCCCCACACTCTCCCTAGAGGTATGAGTCATCCATGAGCCCACTAGCCTTATACAACTCTCCACCTAGTTGTATAAGTCGGCGTAAAGCCTGAATCTGGGCGAAATATATCTACCCCCCTGGATGCAACCAGGTGACTTTACCTTCCTGCTGTCACATACCCCCCCCTCTTGTTTTAACCTCGGGGTTGGAACACCAGCAATCAGGCATTCATGTACTCGAGACAAAGCATCCACATTCCCCATTTGAACGCCAGGGCGATGCTTTACTGTGAAGTTGAATTCCTGGAGGGCCAGGAACCACCTATTCACTCTTCTATTTGTTTCCTTGTTTTGAGCCATCCACTTTAACGGAGCGTGATCCGTAACCATGTCAAAGTGCCTACCTAGCAGGTAGTACCGAAGGGAATCTAGAGCCCACTTCACCGCTAAACACTCCTTTTCAACGGTGGCGTAATTTACCTCATGGGACTTCAACTTCCTGCTGAGGTAAATGACTGGGTGCTCTTCCCCGTTCCAGACCTGGGACAATACTGCTCCTAACCCCACATCTGACGCATCACTTTGTACGACAAAGTCTTTAGAGAAGTCGGGTGAGTACAACACTGGCTGGCTACATAAGGCTTGTTTCAAGAATTGGAATGCTGCCTCAGCCTCGGGGGTCCATTTAATCATGACCGACCCTTTCCCCTTCGTCAGGTTGGTTAGGGGCACAGCCTTAGAAGCAAAGTGGGGAATGAATCGCCGATAATACCCAGCGATTCCCAGAAAGGCTCGTACCTGCTTCTTGCTGTTGGGACGTGGCCAACTCTGGATGGCCTCGACTTTGTTGAGTTGGGGTTTTATTACTCCCCTCCCAATGGTGTACCCAAGATATTTGGCCTCCTCCTGCCCAATGGTACACTTCTTGGGGTTAGCCGTAAACCCCGCTTCCCGAACAGAGTCCAGGACTGCTTGCACTTTTGGCAGATGTGAGGCCCAATCTGTGCTATGGACAATTACGTCATCCAGGTAAGCCGCAGCATACTTCCGATGGGGCCTCAGCATCTGGTCCATTTTCCGCTGGAATGTGGCCGGCGCATTCTGTAACCCGAACGGCATTCTTTTATATTGGAACGCCCCGTCTGGGGTTACAAATGCGGTTTTCTCTTTGGCCGACTTGGCCAGGGGGATTTGCCAATACCCTTTTGTGAGGTCAAGAGTCGTCATGTATCGGGCTGTTCCCAGCCGGTCGATCAACTCATCTATACGTGGCATGGGGTAGGTGTCAAATTTTGTAACTTTGTTCAACTGACGAAAATCGTTACAAAATCGCCAGCTCCCATCCGGTTTAGGCACCAACACAATGGGACTAGACCAATCACTTTGGGACTCCTCTATCACCCCTAAGTTCAGCATTTTCTGTACTTCCTCCCGTATTGCCTCCCGTCGGGCCTCTGGGATCCGATAGGGTTTTAACTTCACCCTTTCACCGGGCGGGGTAATGATGTCATGCTCTACCCCAGATGTTTGTCCCGGCAGCTCAGAGAATACCTCCTTGTTGCGAAGCACAAACTCCTTAACCTCCTGTTGTTGGGGTTGTGACAAGGTGGCTGCTATTCCAACCTCAGGAATCACGCAACCAGTTTGAGCTGGTGACCAAGTGTCTGCGACTAGGGACTCTCTATCCCTCCAGGCTTTCAACAGATTAACGTGATAGATCTGTTCGGGCTTTCGCCTTCCTGGTTGTCTGACCTTGTAATTCACTTCGCTCACTTTTTCCATTATCTCATAGGGGCCTTGCCATTTGGCAAGGAATTTACTTTCAACCGTAGGGACAAGTACCAGTATCCTATCCCCCGGGGAAAAGGTACGGGTCTTGGCTCCACGGTTGTACACTCTGCTGTGCTAACTGCGCTTGGGCCAAATGTTCCTTCACGATGGGCATTACCTGTGCAATTCGGTCTTGCATCAGGGCGACATGCTCAATCACACTCCTGTGGGGAGAACTCTCACTTTCCCAAGTTTCCTTGGCAATATCCAACAGCCCTCTTGGGTGTCTCCCATACAGTAACTCAAAGGGGGAGAATCCCGTAGAGGATTGGGGCACCTCCCTAATAGCAAACATCAGATAAGGAAGTAGACAGTCCCAATCCTTTCCATCTCTATCCACCACTTTCTTCAACATTTGTTTTAGGGTTTTGTTGAATCTTTCAACCAGCCCATCGGTTTGGGGGTGATACACAGATGTACGTAATTGCGTCACTTTGAACAATTTACACAGCTCCTTCATAACCCGGGACATAAAGGGTGTACCTTGGTCCGTAAGCAGTTCTTTACAAATACCCACCCGGCTAAACACAAGAGATAGCTCTTTGGCTATGGTTTTGGCCGAGGTATTTCGGAGAGGGATCGCTTCTGGATAACGGGTGGCATAGTCCATTATAACTAATATGTACTGGTGCCCCCTAGCGGACTTGATTATAGGCCCTACCAAATCCATGGCGATCCTCTCAAACGGGACCTCAATGATGGGTAGAGGGACCAGCGGGCTACGGAAATGTGGCATCGGGGCCGACCTCTGACACACAGGGCAGGAGGAACAATAATTTTCTATGTCCTTCATCACCCCCGGCCAATAGAATCTCTGTAATACCCTCTCTCGGGTTTTCTCTGTCCCCAGATGACCTCCAAGAATGTGCCCATGGGCCAACTCCAACACCAACTTCCTGTAAGGTTTGGGCACCACAAGCTGCTCAACGGTTTCTTCTGCCCTTTTTGCCACCCGATACAGTAGGTCCTTCTCTACGCTGAAGTATGGGTAAGTGCAGGTATTATCTGGGTTCACTAACTCGCCATCTATTTTCACTACGTTTTCCCGTGCCTTTATTAGGGCGGGGTCTTTCAACTGTTCTGTGGCAAAGTTTTCCCTGTGAACCTCAAGATCAGAAAACTCCACAGACGGTAGGTTTTCGTCTGAGGAGGTGGGCTCCTCTCCAGTTTCTTGAGTCTCCCCTGCCAATACTGATAAGGGAAATTCCGGAGAGTCCTCACCACTCTCAGGGGAGTTCTGGCTATCACATTCCTGGTACATAGGGGCACCAGTGGGGGGCTCAGGATCATCCCACAGTTCCCAGAACTTCGGAAAATCCCTTCCCACAATGGCGTCATGCGGTAACTGAGATACTAAGCCCACTGGATGAGAGAGGGTACCTTTGGGGGTCTCGAAACACACTGTAGTCACTGGATACTCTCGGGTGTCCCCATGCACACAAATAACAGCTACCTTGCTATTCCCAAAGACCTCTGTTTTAACTAACTCAGCCTTTATCAGGGTCACAAGGCTACCTGAATCCAGCAATACCACAACATTTCTACCATTAACACACATTTTGCATAAATGTTTCTCAGTTCCTCGAATGGCAGTGCATGCGACTGTCGCACACAGCGACTGACGTCTGCCCGTCAGAAAGTCACACTGCATGGGTTCCTCCACAACCGGGCAATTGGCTGCAATATGTCCCGCTTGCCGGCAGCGGTAGCAAACGATCCTTCTTGCCGCCTCTTGAGCCGCTGATTTCCCAGGCTGTTCTCGCCAAACTTGGGGTAGAGCTCCCACCCTCTCACTCTCTCCACCCTCACCCCTTGGAATCCTCTTATCCGCCCCTGGGGATGGTCTGGTCTTAGGGTGGAAAGTCCGAGTGTCTCTGGAAGAGGCCGTCAGGTTCTCTGTAGCCAAGTATTTCTCCACACGATCCACAAGACCATCGGCCGTCTCTGGGTCTCCATGGCTTACCCACTTTTGGATGGCAGTAGGAAGAGCTCTCAAAAACCGATCCATTACAACACGTTCCACAATCTTTGGTGCGGACAAAGTCTCTGGCTGTAGCCACTTTCTGCTCAGGTGAATGAGATCATACATTTGAGACCTGGGGGGTTTTCCAAGCTGGAAAGTCCAGTTATGCACACGCTGAGCCCGGACAGCCTGGGTGACACCCAGCCTTGCCAAAATTTCAGCTTTTAGCATCACATAGTCTTTTGCTTGGTTAGGCTCTAGGTCATAGTAAGCTTTCTGCGATTCACCAGTTAACAGAGGAGCCACCAGTCCAGCCCACTGCTCCTCAGGCCACTTTTCTCTTTCAGCGGTCCTTTCAAATGTGGTCAAAAATACCTCTGGATCATCCTCTCCAGTCATTTTTGTCAATAAACGACTCACCCCAAAGGACGCGGTATTAGTGGGACGGCTTTCCTCACTGGTCTGCGGACGTTGCTGCATTACTGCTTCCATTTGTTGTAGTCTCTGCTCTTGCTTCTGTAACAGGTCTATGAAGCGGGCCTCAGATTGCTGCTGGGCTTGTTGCTGAGCTTCCAGACTCTGTTGGTGAGCTTGCTGCTGGGCTGCAAGGCTCCTTTGCAAACCTGCATTTGTCTGCTGTTGATTGGCATTTGCTAGAGCCAGCTGTTTCAGTATCTCCTCCATGCTGGCTTAAAAAAAAACTGCCACTGGTTCTCCACCAACTGTGAGGGGGTTAGCTCGGCAGCGGGTGTGTGTGACCCCCGGGATGGGCTCCCCAGACAAAAACAGGCCCAGCAAACGGAGGTTGTGGTTTTCAAAATCAAAAAGGTGCGGTTTATTTTCTATTTACAGTGACAAAACACAGCAAAGCAAAAGAAGAATAAATAAAATAAATCCTGGTCAACTTGACCTCTGACTAAACATACAGGTTTCCTAACTAACAACTGGGATCAGCCTAGTGCTGTCCTAGTCCCTAAGTCCCTGGTTTTAAATGTCCAAGCAAATAGCCACACAGGCTTTGTCTCACCGCACAGGGGTTCACTCTCCCTAGACAGTCCACACAGGTCTGGTTCCAGGCATGAGCTAACACCTAATGAATCTGGGAGTTCTTATAGAGGCCTAAATGAGCTGACAAGCTTCAGCTGGCCTCATCAACTCCCTGTCTGTACGACGCCCCACACTCTCCCTAGAGGTATGAGTCATCCATGAGCCCACTAGCCTTATACAACTCTCCACCTAGTTGTATAAGTCGGCGTAAAGCCTGAATCTGGGCGAAATATATCTACCCCCCTGGATGCAACCAGGTGACTTTACCTTCCTGCTGTCACAATATATATATATATATATATATATATATATATATATACCCAGTGGGTACGGAAAGTATTCAGACCCCCTTACATTTTTCACTCTTTGTTATATTGCAGCCATTTTCTAAAATCTTTTAAGTTCATTTTTTTCCTCATTAATGTACACACAGCACCCCATATTGACAGAAAAACACAGAATTGTTGAAATTTTTGCAGATTTATTAAAAAAGAAAAACTGAACTATCACATGGTCCTAAGTATTCAGACCCTTTGCTGTGACACTCATATATTTAACTCAGGTGCTGTCCATTTCTTCTGATCATCCTTGAGATGGTTCTACACCAGGGATATGCAATTAGCGGACCTCCAGCTGTTGCCAAACTACAAGTCCCATGAGGCATAGCGAGACTGACAGCATCAAGCATGACACCCAGAGGCAGAGGCATGATGGGACTTGTAGTTTGGCAACAGCTGGAGGTCCGCTAATTGCATATCCCTGTTCTACACCTTCATTTGAGTCCAGCTGTGTTTCATTATACTGATTGGACTTGATTAGGAATGCCACACACCAGTCTATATAAGACCTTACAGCTCACAGTGCATGTCAGAGCAAATGAGAATCATGAGGTCAAAGGAACTGCCTGAAGAGCTCAGAGACAGAATTGTGGCAAGGAACAGATCTGGCCAAGGTTCCAAAAAAATTTCTGCTGCACTTAAGGCTCCTAAGAGCACAGTGGCCTACATAATCCTTAAATGGAAGATGTTTGGGACGACCAGAACCCTTCCTAGAGCTGGCCGTCCGGCCAAACTAAGCTATCGGGGGAGAAGAGCCTTGGTGAGAGAGGTAAAGAAGAACCCAAAGATCACTGTGGCTGAGCTCCAGAGATGCAGTCGGGAGATGGGAGAAAGTTGTAGAAAGTCAACCATCACTGCAGCCCTCCACCAGTCGGGGCTTTATGGCAGAGTGGACCGACCGAAGCCTCTCCTCAGTGCAAGACACATGAAAGCCTGCATGGAGTTTGCTAAAAAACACCTGAAGGACTCCAAGATGGTGAGAAATAAGATTCTCTGGTCTGATGAGACCAAGATATAACTTTTTGGCCTTAATTCTAAGCAGTATGTGTGGAGAAAACCAGGCATTGCTCATCACCTGTCCAATACAGTCCCAACAGTGAAGCATGGTGGTGGCAGCATCATGCTGTGGGGGTGTTTTTTAGCTGCAGGGACAAGACGACTGGTTGCAATTGAGGGAAAGATTAATGCGGCCAAGTACAGGGATATCCTGGATGAAAACCTTCTCCAGAGTGCTCAGGACCTCAGACTGGGCCGAAGGTTTACCTTCCAACAAGACAATAACCCTAAGCACACAGCTAAAATAATGAAGGGGTGGCTTCACAACAACTCCGTGACTGTTCTTGAATGGCCCAGCCAGAGCCCTGACTTAAACCCAATTGAGCATCTCTGGAGAGACCTAAAAATGGCTGTCCACCAATGTTTACCATCCAACCTGACAGAACTGGAGAGGATCTGCAAAGAGGAATGGCAGAGGATCCCCAAATACAGGTATGAAAAACTTGTTGCATCTTTCCCAAAAAGACTCATGGCTGTATTAGATCAAAAGGGTGCAAATACTAAATACTGAGCAAAGGGTCTGAATACTTAGGACCATGTGATATTTCAGTTTTTCTTTTTTAATAAATCTGCAAAAATGTCAACAATTCTGTGTTTTTCTGTCAATATGGGGTGCTGTGTGTACAATAATGAGGAAAAAAATGAACTTAAAATGATTTTAGTAAATGGCTGCAATATAACAAAGAGTGAAACATTTAAGGGGGTCTGAATACTTTCCGTACCCACTGTGTGTGTGTGTGTGTGTGTGTGTGTATACATATATATTGTGAGGGGGTTAACTCGGTAGCGGGTGTGTGTGACCCCCTGGTTGGGCTCCCCACACAAAAACAGGGCCAGCAGACGGAGGTTGTGGTTTTCAAAATCAAAAGGTGCGGTTTATTTCTCTATGTACAGTGACAAAAACACAGCAAAGCCAAAAAGAAACAAACAAAATAAATCCTGGTCAGTTTGACCTCTGACTAAACATGCAGGTTTCCTAAACTAACAACTGGGATCAGCCTGGTGCTGTCCTAGTCCCTAAGTCCCTGGTTTAGTTAAAGTCCAAACAAATAGCCACACAGGCTTTGCCTCACCGCACAGGGGTTCACTCTCCCTAGACAGTCCACACAGGTCTGGGTCCAGGCATGAGCTAACATCTAATGAAGCTGGGAGTTTTTATAGAGGCCTTAAACGAACTGACAGGCTTCAGCTGGTCTCATCAACTCCCTGCCTGCACGACGCCCAGCCCTCTCCCTAGAGGTATGAGTCATCCATGAGCCCACTAGCCTCAGCTGGGCTTCATCAACTCCCTAGTTGTATAAGTCGGCATACAGCCTGAATCTGGGAGAAATATATCTACCCCCCTGGATGCAACCAGGTGACTTTACCTTCCTGCTGTCACATACCCCCCCCCTCTTGTTTTAACCTTGGGGTTGGAACACCAGCAATCAGGCATTCATGTACTCGAGACAAAGCATCCACATTCCCCATTTGAACGCCAGGGCGATGCTTTACTGTGAAGTTGAATTCCTGTAGGGCCAGGAACCACCTATTCACTCTTCTATTTGTCTCCTTGTTTTGAGCCATCCACTTTAACGGAGCGTGATCCGTAACCATGTCAAAGTGCCTACCTAGCAGATAGTACCGAAGGGAATCTAGAGCCCACTTCACCGCTAAACACTCCTTTTCAACCGTGGCGTAATTTACCTCATGGGACTTCAACTTCCTGCTGAGGTAAATGACTGGGTGCTCTTCCCCGTTCCAGACCTGGGACAATACTGCTCCTAACCCCACATCTGACGCATCACTTTGTACGACAAAGTCTTTAGAGAAGTCGGGTGAGTACAACACTGGCTGGCTACATAAGGCTTGTTTCAAGAATTGGAATGCTGCCTCAGCCTCGGGGGTCCATTTAATCATGACCGACCCTTTCCCTTTCGTCAGGTTGGTTAGGGGCACAGCCTTAGAAGCAAAGTGGGGAATGAAGCGCCGATAATAACCCGCGATTCCCAGAAAGGCCCGTACCTGCTTCTTGCTGTTGGGACGTGGCCAACTCTGGATGGCCTCGACTTTGTTGAGTTGGGGTTTTATCACTCCCCTGCCAATGGTGTACCCAAGATATTTGGCCTCCTCCTGCCCAATGGTACACTTCTTGGGGTTAGCCGTAAACCCCGCTTCCCGGATAGAGTCTAGGACTGCTTGCACTTTTGGCAGATGTGAGGCCCAATCTGTGCTATGGACAATTACGTCATCCAGGTAAGCCGCAGCATACTTCCGATGGGGCCTCAGTATCTGGTCCATTTTCCGCTGGAATGTGGCCGGCGCATTCTGTAACCCGAACGGCATTCTCTTATATTGGAACGCCCCGTCTGGGGTTACAAATGCGGTTTTCTCTTTGGCCGACTTGGCCAGGGGAATTTGCCAATACCCTTTTGTGAGGTCAAGAGTCGTCATGTATCGGGCTGTTCCCAGCCGGTCGATCAACTCATCTATACGTGGCATGGGGTAGGTGTCAAATTTTGTAACTTTGTTCAACTGACGAAAATCGTTACAAAATCGCCAGCTCCCATCCGGTTTAGGCACCAACACAATGGGACTAGACCAATCACTTTGGGACTCCTCTATCACCCCTAAGTTCAGCATTTTCTGTACTTCCTCCCGTATTGCCTCCCGTCGGGCCTCTGGGATCCGATAGGGTTTTAACTTCACCCTTTCACCGGGCGGGGTAATAATATCATGCTCTACCCCAGATGTTTGTCCCAGCAGCTCAGAGAACACCTCCTTGTTGCGAAGCACAAACTCCTTAACCTCCTGTTGTTGGGGTTGTGACAAGGTGGCTGCTATTCCAACCTCCGGAATCACGCAACCAGTTTGAGCTGGTGACCAAGTTTCTGCGACTAGGGACTCTCTATCCCTCCAGGCTTTCAACAGATTAACGTGATATATCTGTTCGGGCTTTCGCCTTCCTGGTTGTCTGACCTTGTAATTCACTTCGCTCACTTTTTCCATTATCTCGTAGGGGCCTTGCCATTTGGCAAGGAATTTACTTTCAACCGTAGGGACAAGTACCAATATCCTATCCCCCGGGGAAAAGGTACGGGTCTTTGCTCCACGGTTGTACACTCTCTGCTGTGCCAACTGCGCTTGGGCCAAATGTTCCTTCACGATGGGCATTACCTGTGCAATTCGATCTTGCATCAGGGCGACATGCTCAATCACACTCCTGTGGGGAGAACTCTCACTTTCCCAAGTTTCCTTGGCAATATCCAACAGCCCTCTTGGGTGTCTCCCATACAGTAACTCAAAGGGGGAGAATCCCGTAGAGGATTGGGGCACCTCCCTAATAGCAAACATCAAATAAGGAAGTAGACAGTCCCAATCCTTTCCATCTCTATCCACCACTTTCTTCAACATTTGTTTTAGGGTTTTGTTGAATCTTTCAACCAGCCCATCGGTTTGGGGGTGATACACAGACGTACGCAATTGCGTCACTTTGAACAATTTACACAGCTCTTTCATAACCCGGGACATAAAGGGTGTACCTTGGTCCGTAAGCAGTTCTTTACAAATACCCACCCGGCTAAAAACAAGAGATAGCTCTTTGGCTATGGTTTTGGCCGAGGTATTTCTGAGAGGGATCGCTTCTGGATAACGGGTGGCATAGTCCATTATAACCAATATGTACTGGTGCCCCCTAGCGGACTTGATTATAGGACCTACCAAATCCATTGCGATTCTCTCAAACGGGACCTCAATGATGGGTAGAGGGACCAGCGGGCTACGGAAATGTGGCATCGGGGCCGACCTCTGACACACAGGGCAGGAGGAACAATAATTTTCTATGTCCTTCATCACCCCAGGCCAATAGAATCTCTGTAATACCCTCTCTCGGGTTTTCTCTGTCCCCAGATGACCTCCAAGAATGTGCCCATGGGCCAACTCCAACACCAACTTCCTGTAAGGTTTGGGCACCACAAGCTGCTCAACGGTTTCTTCTGCCCTTTTTGCCACCCGATACAGTAGGTCCTTCTCTACGCTGAAGTATGGGTAAGTGCAGGTATTATCTGGGTTCACTAACTCGCCATCTATTTCCACTACGTTTTCCCGTGCCTTTATTAGGGCGGGGTCTTTTAACTGTTCTGTGGCAAAATTTTCCCTGTGAACCTCCAGATCAGAAAACTCCACAGACGGTAGGTTTTCGTCTGAGGAGGTGGGCTCCTCTCCAGTTTCTTGAGTCTCCCCTGCCAATACTGACAAGGGAAATTCCGGAGAGTCCTCACCACTCTCAGGGGAGTTCTGGCTATCACATTCCTGGTACATAGGGGCACCAGTGGGGGGCTCAGGATCATCCCACAGTTCCCAGAACTTCGGAAAATCCCTTCCCACAATGGCATCATGCGGTAATTGAGATACTAACCCCACTGGATGAGAGAGGGTACCTTTGGGGGTCTCGAAACACACTGTAGTCACTGGATACTCTCGGGTGTCCCCATGCACACAAATAACAGCTACCTTGCTATTCCCAGAGACCTCTGTTTTAACTAATTCAGCCTTTATCAGGGTCACAAGGCTACCTGAATCCAGTAATACCACAACATTTCTACCATTAATACACATTTTGCATAAATGTTTCTCAGTTCCCCGAATGGCAGTGCATGCGACTGTCGCACACAGCGACTGACGTCTGTCCATCAGAAAGTCACATTGCATGGGTTCCTCCACAACCGGGCAATTTGCTGCAATATGTCCCGCTTGCCGGCAGCGGTAGCAAACAATCCATTTGGCTGCCTCTTGAGCCCCTGACTTCCCAGGCTGTTCTCGCCAAACTTTGGGTAGAGCTCCCACCCTCTCACTCTCTCCACCCTCACCCCTTGGAATCCTCTTATCCGCCCCTGGGGATGGTCTGGTCTTAGGGTGGAAAGTCCGAGAGTCTCTGGAAGAGGCCGTCAGGTTCTCTGTAGCCAAGTATTTCTCTACACGATCCACAAGACCACCGGCCGTCTCTGGGTCTCCATGGCTTACCCACTTTTGGATGGCAGTAGGAAGAGCTCTCAAAAACCGATCCATTACAACACGTTCCACAATCTCTGGTGCGGACAAAGTCTCTGGCTGTAGCCACTTCCTGCTCAGGTGAATGAGATCATACATTTGAGACCTGGGGGGTTTTCCAAGCTGGAAAGTCCAGTTATGCACACGCTGAGCCCGGACAGCCAGGGTGACACCCAGCCTTGCCAATATTTCAGCTTTTAGCATCACATAGTCTTTTGCTTGGTCAGGCTCTAGGTCATAGTAAGCCTTCTGCGATTCACCAGTTAACAGAGGAGCCACCAGTCCAGCCCACTGCTCCTCAGGCCACTTTTCTCTTTCAGCAGTCCTTTCAAATGTGGTCAAAAATACCTCTGGATCATCCTCTCCAGTCATTTTTGTCAATAAACGACTCACCCCAAAGGACGCGGTATTAGTGGGACGGCTTTCCTCACTGGTCTGCGGACGTTGCTGCATTACTGCTTCCATTTGTTGTAGTCTCTGCTCTTGCTTCTGTAACAGGTCTATGAAGCGGGCCTCAGATTGCTGCTGGGCTTGTTGATGAGCTTGCTGCTGGGCTGCAAGGCTCCTTTGCAAACCTGCATTTGTCTGCTGTTGATTGGCATTTGCTAGAGCCAGCTGTTTCAGTATCTCCTCCATGCTGGCTTAAAAAAACTGCCACTGGTTCTCCACCAACTGTGAGGGGGTTAACTCGGTAGCGGGTGTGTGTGACCCCCTGGTTGGGCTCCCCACACAAAAACAGGGCCAGCAGACGGAGGTTGTGGTTTTCAAAATCAAAAGGTGCGGTTTATTTCTCTATGTACAGTGACAAAAACACAGCAAAGCCAAAAAGAAACAAACAAAATAAATCCTGGTCAGTTTGACCTCTGACTAAACATGCAGGTTTCCTAAACTAACAACTGGGATCAGCCTGGTGCTGTCCTAGTCCCTAAGTCCCTGGTTTAGTAAAAGTCCAAACAAATAGCCACACAGGCTTTGCCTCACCGCACAGGGGTTCACTCTCCCTAGACAGTCCACACAGGTCTGGGTCCAGGCATGAGCTAACATCTAATGAAGCTGGGAGTTTTTATAGAGGCCTTAAACGAACTGACAGGCTTCAGCTGGTCTCATCAACTCCCTGCCTGCACGACGCCCAGCCCTCTCCCTAGAGGTATGAGTCATCCATGAGCCCACTAGCCTCAGCTGGGCTTCATCAACTCCCTAGTTGTATAAGTCGGCATACAGCCTGAATCTGGGAGAAATATATCTACCCCCCTGGATGCAACCAGGTGACTTTACCTTCCTGCTGTCACAATATATATATATATATATATATATATATATATATATATATATATATATATATATATATAGTTTTTTTTTTTCTTAAACTGATCAGTTCTGATGTACTAGCTGCCTATCTAATTTCTTAAAGTGGAGTTCCACCCAAAAATGGAACTTCCACTTTTTGGAATCCTCCCCCCCCTCCGGTGTCACATTTGGCACCTTTCAGGGCGGAGGAGGGAGCAGATACCTGTGTAATACAGGTATTTGCTCCCACTTCCTGGCATAGATCACCGCGGTGACCAACGCCACTTCCGGCGCCTACTCTATCCTCCCCCGCTGTCTTCTGAGAGACACACAGGTCCCAGAAGACAGCAGGGACCAGTGAGGATGCGCAGAGCGACTCGCACATGCGCAGTAGGGAACCAGGAAGTGAAGCTGCAAGGCTTCACTTCCTGATTCCCTTCCCGAGGATGGCGGCGGCAGCAGCCGAGAGCTGACAAACAGATCGGCTTCGGCTGCCGACATCGCGGGCGCCCTGGACAGGTAAGTGTCCATATTTTAAAAGTCAGCAGCTGCAGTATTTGTAGCTGCTGCCTTTTAATATATTTTTTTTCGGCGGACCTCCGCTTTAAGGCACTAAAATGCCAGGATGGAAAAAATTACCCCCCAAATTACCTTTTCTGGAAAGTGGGCAGTCCGTATTTTTTAGTAAGAGACATAGTGAGGTTTTTGAAGTTATTTTTTTTTTGCACAAAAAAATTCTTGGAAAATGAAGAAATTAAATAAAAATAGGATTTTTTTACTCACCGTAAAATCCTTTTCTCTGAGTTCATGGACTGACACAGCTTCCTATTGACAAGTGGGTATTATCCTATCCTTAGGAGTGACAAGGCAGAAAAAAACGTGTAAAATGTGTTACATCACACCTTCTAGAGCACCGCCCAGGGGGCGGACCCTCTGGGTATAATCCCTCTCTCTGCACCTCGCAGATCAGTTTGTCAAAAAGCAGTACAAACTTAAAACGAGGGGTGGGTGCTGTATCAGTCCATGAACTCAGAGAAAAGGATTTTACGGTGAGTAAAAAATTCTATTTACTCTTTCGTTCATGGACTGACACAGCTTCCTATTGACAAGTGGGACGTCCCAAAGCAGTGTCAAAAACGAGGGGTGGGAACAGCATTAAAACAACTTCACCCCAAAACAGAGGAGTTGCAACTCTAAACAGCCGCAATACCTTGCGGCCGAAGAAGCATCCGAAGATGCACACACATCAACTTGTAAAGTTTAGTGAAAGTGTGAACGGACGAGCAGGTCGCCGCCTTACACACCTGGTGAAATAGACGCTAGATGCTCTCAGAGCTCGGGCAGCGTCCAAAAAATACAACGTCGTCTCCTAGGGTTCGACGGATGAAGACACAAGGATGGTAGTACAATGTCTTCCTTGAGATGGAAGGTCGAAGACCCTAGGAAGAAAAGAAGTCTGCGGATGCAGCACCACCTATCCTTGTGGAAGATCAGATAAGGAGCCTTGAATGCCAAGGCTGCTGGCTCAGAAAACCGTCTTAACTGACGTAAACCAAGAGGCATATCTTGCCCTAGTCAAATGCGCCGGGAAAGGGAGGCGCCTGACCCTTCATGGTGTAAGCCTGAACACGATCTGTCGGATCCACCTAGAGATGGTGGCCGACGAGACCGCTGGGCCCTATTTGGGACCAGCCACCAAAACAAACAGTGAGCCTGGATTCTGGAACGTAGCAGTACCAGATAAGCATTCTCTCAAGAGTTTGGACAATGTCCAAGGAATGCAACGTCGTCTCCTTAGGATTCGACGGATGAGGACACAAGGATGGCAGTACATGTTTTCCTTGAGATGGAAGGTCGAAACACGACCTTAGGAAGAAAAGAAGGCTGCGGACGCAGCACCACCTTATCCTTGTGGAAGATCAGATAGGGAGGCTTGTATGACAAGGCTGCCTGCTCAGAAACCCGTCTTACTGGCATAACAGCCACCAAAGGGACCACTTTCTGAGAGTGTCAACAAGGGAATCTCCCTGATGTACTCAAACGGTGGTTTCTGAGACACTTAGAGGCCATGCCGCTGAAGCCATTGACTGCAAGCAGGATGGCATATAGTACCCTGCGCCAGCAGGTCCTTTTGTAGTGGTGGACGCCAAAAGGACATCTGCTACACAAGCCCCACGGAGGTAGTGGAGGGTGGACTGGAGGGGCCGCCTGCCGACTCCACTGTACAACACTCTCACTAGAGAGTGAGCCACCAGGGGTCGTTGAAAAAGACAGCCAGGGCACATACCTGCCCCCTAATTGAACTTAAGTAAACTTTTTGGCCCGTTCCATGCTGAAGAACAGCAGGACACTGGAGCCAAATAAGTAAGCGGATGCCACCTCATTTCCTCACAATTGGATATGCAGTTCTTCCAAGTGCGATGGTAATCTTCCTAGGGGATGATTTCCAAGCACTCCTCATGGTAGAGATCATCGAGTCTGACAGGTCCCGGTCTCTTAGCACCTGGCTCTCAAGACATGCCCTCAAGCCAGTGACTGTAAAAATAGGATGGCGTATGGGATCTAGCGACAGCAGGTCCTTTTTAACGGTAGATGCCAAAAGCCGTCTGCTACCAGACGCACTAGATCGGCGTACCTAGGACGCCGAGGCCAATTCAGAACAATTGGGACCATTGTAATCCTCTCTGCCTCCAGTCTGTGAAGCAGATGAGGAAGGAGCTTCCGAGGAGGAAAGGCATAGATTAGCCGGTACCGACTCCACAGTGCCCTCAACGCATCTGTCGTGTTTGCCCATGGGTCTCTTGACCTGGCCACAAACCTCAATACCTTCCGATTGAGTCGAGAAGCCAGAAGATATACGACTGGCGTGCTTCCCCTCTGGTAAGGGAGCCCCCTTAGGAGGTGAGCGACCTCCGATGCTGCAACAGAGCTGCTTGTTCCTCCCTGATGATTGACATACGCCACCACTGTGGCGTTTGTCCAACTGGAGTCTGACTGGACGCCCTTGTAGCCTCTGAAACCATGTGGAGAGGCAAAGCCAGATCGCCTGGATTTCAGGCCAATGAGCTGCAATGGTATTGCTCCGGAGTCCAGCGACCCAGGTTGACTGAGCTCCTCAGACTCCTCTGCACCTGGGAAGATAGGCGTCCGCCGTGACTACCATCCAGTAAAAGGGAAGGAACAACTTCCCAGACAGAAATGCCGGTGATGTCGGCCACCAACTAGGAAGGTCCTGATTAGATGTCTCACCCGGATTTTGATAATCCAGGGATGAAGGGCACTTGACCCTTCAGGACAGAGTTACCTCTGTAACACTTGCGTGTGAAATAGTGCCTATGGTACCGCCTCGAAGGAGGTTACCATGAGGCCCAGGACTCGTCTGCAAAAGTGGCGTGACAACCCATCTTTGGGATGTCAACTGCCGCACTGCAGCCCGAAGAGTCTGCAACTTTCTCCTAGGGAGAAAAAAACGTACTCCTCTGAGTCCAGAATCAACCCTAGACACACTAGGAGTTGGGACAGTACCAATACTGACTTCTGAGTGTTCAGCACCCCACCAGTTTCGGAGGGTATGACAGGTTATAGACACGCATACTTCTAAATTTAAGTCTGAAGTGACCCTCAGAAGATCGTCCAAGTTGCCCATGATAGCGAAGCCACGCTGTCTTAGTAGGGCCAGAATCGGGGCAAGCACCTTGATGAACACGCTTGGTGCCGATGCCAGGCCAAATGGGAGAGCCACCATTGGTAGTGGTCTAACCCGGCCACCAACGCAGGCATCTCTGATGCCTGGTGCATATGTAGACATGCAAGCATGCGTCCTTGATGATCAAGGATGCCGGAAAATTTCCTGGATGGAGGGGAGCGCAACCGGGCGAGACAACTCCTTTCCGGAATCTTTGTACTGACCTGTACTTGGAGTCATTCTCACTGTCCGACCGGTCACGGTCTGCAGTCTCTGATGCATCAGAATCCAGGCCATGAGCCACAGCCGGGCCTGGTTCTGCATCAGAATTATCCCCAGAAGATGGCGGGGGACGGGGGCGATTTCCACCCCCTATGTTTCCATGCGCCGCTTCTACCTTGGCAACAAAGCCTCCAGGGGCACCAGCTGCCAACTCAGGTGTTTCAGGGGAAAAAACGTCTGCTTCAGACGCCATGCTGACCCACGCGCTGTCACCCACAGGGACTCCAGGCAAGGTATCAATAGGCCACCCTCCTAGCTGCTACAGAGATGCAGATCTCCCAGAGGACTCACCACCCTTGGAACGGTACCGCTATCGCTGCCGTGTGCTCCGCCTGTGATGCTACACCATGCCTGTGTCAGCGTTCCCTGTGTGAATTTGCGCCAGTGAAATGCACCCTAGAGGCCGAAGACTTCTGCAAAATGGCCGCCAAGCAGCCGTATTGAAAACAATGTGGGCCCTAAGAAAATGGCCGCCGAGCCAACAGTAGAGGCAAAAAACGGCCGCGGGCCACAAAAAGATGGCCGCCGGCGGCGGTAATTACATACAGGCGTAAACCACAAGAAACATGGCCGCCGAACAGTTGATAGAGGCCAAAGCGGGCGCAAACCACAAGAAAATGGCAGCCGAGTGGCGATATATACATATTGGCGCGAACCACAAGAAAATGGCCGACGGTCACTAGAGGCCAACAGGCATGGACTACCCCAAAATGGCCGCCGACAGCATGGAGGAAGAAAGGCACACACAGGTAAGCAAAAATAGGATTTTTGTACTCACCGTAAAATCCTTTTCTCAGACATCCATGGACTGACACACGGCGTCTCTTATTCACTGTACACGTGGGTTATGTCCCTGCTTGCAGGAGAAGACCTAGGCAGAATGTGAGATGTTATACATACATTCTAAAAGCCAGAGTTGAACAGCCCCGCCCAGGGGGGCTGTCCCTCCGGACATAACCCACCCCCTGCAGTCAGCAGACCTCAGTTCGTAACAAAGCAGTACAAACTTTAAAAGGAAGGGTGGGCGCCGTGTCAGTCGATGGATGTCAGAGAAAAGGATTTTACGGTGAGTACAAAAATCCTATTTTCTCTTATCATCCATGGACCGACACGGCGTATCTTATTCACTGTACACGTGGGATGTCCCAAAGCAGTATCAAGAAGGATGGGAGCAGTCTAAATGGAAAAACCAAAAAACCTCACTCCAAACAAGGCAGAGCTCCTCAACGGAGGAGTTGCAACTCTAAACAACGGCCTGCAACACCTTGCGGCCGAAAGAAGCATTCGAAGATGCAGCCACATTAACCTTATAAAACGTAGAAAAGGTATGAACAGACGACCAGGTCACCGCCTTGCACACTTGTGCAACCGACGCTTGATGTCTGAAAGCCCAGGAAGCACCAACTGCCCTGGTGGAATGCGCCGTGACCAGAAAGGGAGACGCCCACCCCTTGAGAGCATAGGCTCGAATGAGGGTTGTCTGATCAACCTAGAAATGGTGGCAGACGAAGCCGTTTGGCCCTATTTTGGACCAGAGGCAGTTACAAACAGTGAGTCAGACTTCCGAATAGAAGAAGTAGCAGACAGGTACACCCGCAAGGCTCGTACCACGTCCAATGTGTGAAGCACAAACTCTCTGGGATGCGATGGGTGAGGACACAAGGACGGGAGGACAATGTCCTCATTTAGGTGAAAGGCCGAGACCACCTTTGGCAAAAAAGAAGGTCGCGGACGCAACACCGCCTTATCCTTATGGATGACCAAATATGGCGACTTGCAGGACAAGGCCGCCAACTCAGACACTCGTCTAACAGAAGTAATTGCGACTAAAAGGGCCACCTTCTGAGACAAAGTCAAGAGGGGAATATCCCTGATATTTTCAAAGGGAGGTTCCTGGAGAACCGAGAGCACCAAATTCAGATCCCACGGGGGGAGAGGAGGCTTGACAGGAGGGAGCACATGGCGAACCCCGAGTACCAAGGTACAAACCAAGGAGTGACCCGCTAGTGGTCGCTGAAAGAAGACGGCCAAGGCCGAAATCTGACCCTTAATGGTACTCAAAGCGAGCTTTTGGGCCACTCCATGCTGCAGAAAACGCAGGATTCTAGGGACGGAATACGTCCGAGGACGCCAGTCCAGCTCTTCGCACATGGCGATGTAAGCTTTCCAGGTACATGATAGATCATTCTGGAGGAAGACTTCTGTGCCCTTAACATGGTCGAAATGACAGAGTCCGAGAAACCTCGGTCTCTCAATACCTGGCTTTCAACAGCTGTGCCGTTAAAGCCAGAGACTGTAAAGCAGGATGAAATATAGGACCTTGAGACAGAAGGTCCTCCCTTATTGGCAACCGCCAGGGAACGTCCGCGTCGAGACGTACCAGATCGGCGTACCAGTGACGCAGAGGCCAATCCGGAGCAATGAGGATCACCGGAATTCCCTCGGTCGCCACCCTGCGCAGCAGGCAAGGGAGCAACTGCAGCGGAGGATAAACGTATATCAGGTGATAATGACCCCATCGGGCCACTAACGCATCCAAGGCATCCGCCCAAGGATCCCTGGATCTGGCCACAAACCTCGACACCTTGAGATTGAGTCGAGAGTCCATCAGGTCCACATCCGGTGTGCCCCACCGTTGGCAAAGGAGTTGAAATACCTCCGGGTGCAAGGACCACTCTCCCTGGTCCAGCGTCTGGCGACTCAAATAGTCCGCTTGCCAATTGTCTATGCCCGAAAGGTAAACGGCCGACAGAGCCGGCACGCTTATTTTGGCCCACTTCAGGGTACGGGCGACCCCGGAAGCCGCAGCTGAGCTTCGAGTCCCCCCTCGATGGTTGACATACGCCATCGCCGTGACGTTGTCCGACTGGATCCTGATGGAGCGAACCTGTAATCTCTCAGACCACGAGGAGAGGCACAGTCTGATGGCCCGTATTTCCAGAACATTGATCGGTAAACGGGCTTCGTCCGGAGTCCAAAGCCCTTGGGCCAACAGGACTCCCCAGACTCCACCCCAGCCCATCAGGCTGGCGTCCGTCGTGAACACCGTCCATTGGATGGGGAGGAACGACTTTCCGGACCGAAGAGCCGGGGACCCCAACCACCATGTCAGGGACGCCCTGACCAGGTGACTCGCCTGGATCGGAAGATCCAAAGACAACGGGGATTTGCCCCAAGTGAGCAAGATCTCCTTCTGCAATGCCCTGGTGTGTAATTGGGCATACGGAACGGCCTCGAAGGAGGCCACCATGAGTCCCAGGACTCTCATGCAAAAACGGAGTGACGACCATTGTCGGGATGTCAGCACCCGTACTGCAGACTGAAGTGTCAGTAACTTCCCTGGAGGTAGGAATACCTTTGCCTCCAAGGAGTCCAGAATCAGACCTAGATACTCCAGACGCTGAGTCAGGACCAGGACTGACTTCTGAATGTTCAGGAGCCACCCGAAGTCCCTGAGGGTCTGACTGACGATAGTCACACTGTCTTCTAATTCTGAGCCACTTTCTGCTTAGGAAGATCGTCCAGATAGCCCACGACAGCAATGCCTCGCTGTCTCAGCAAAGCTAGAACCGGCGCAAGCACCTTGGTGAACACCCTCGGTGCCGAGGCTAGGGCGAAAGGAAGAGCCACAGATTGATAGTGGACTTCGCCGATCGCAAGCGCAGAAACTTCTGGTGACTTGCGCAGATCGGAACATGCAAGTAGGCGTCCTTGATGTCCAA
Organism: Rana muscosa; assembly: GCA_029206835.1. Taxonomy (NCBI): domain Eukaryota; kingdom Metazoa; phylum Chordata; class Amphibia; order Anura; family Ranidae; genus Rana; species Rana muscosa. The sequence goes on from CM055127.1 coordinate 48,961,060, forward strand.
GGCCGCCAGAAAATCCCCTTGACGGAGTGTATCGATCACCGTGCGAATGGATTCCATGCAGATTTTTTGCACCTTCACAAAGGCATTCAGGGCCTTGAGGTCCAGGATAGGCCGAACCCCGTCTGTGACGGAACCGGCACAATCACTCCGGACCTGATCAAATCCTGAACAGCCTCCATAGGGCTGCCCGACGGGCAGGAAGGAGAGGAAGATTTGAGGGAAGAATCTGTCTGGGGCCAGGAACGGAACTCTATCCTGTAACCTGAGGTGACCACCTCGCACACCCACCGGTAGGAGATCCGGGAGGTCCACCGATCCGTGAACCTGCAAAGTCATCCCCCCACCCCAGAGTCGGGTGGGGGCAAGACTTCACGCGGAGGCGGGCTTGGGAGCCGGGTTATTTGGCTTACGCACCCAGGGGCGTATGTGTCCACCAGCCGCACTGCTGTCAGTCTGGGAGGGCCTACCCGTGGACTCTAACTGACGGAAAAATAAAATAAAAAAATAACTTTTTTGCTGGAAAGGAAGGACCCTGCTTACAGCGGGCCTCCTTACTCTTGCTAGTCTGAGAAAGAAGAGTGCTTTTACCTCCCGTGACATCCTTGATGTCATCCAGCGCAGCACCGAAAAGCCTACCACCTTTAAATGGTAGATCCGTCAGAAGCTTCTTAGAGGCTAGGTCAGCAGACCAGCATTTCAACCAGATAAGACGACGCAATACCACCGCCAAGACAGAGGCCCTGGATATTAAGGGGCCGCATCTAACGTGGCGTCACATACATAAACCAGGCCCTGCACCATTTGGTGGGCCAGAGCAATAGTGTTTGGAGGAAGATTATGCTCCTGTACAGTTTGGTGCAAAATTTTTGCCCATCCCGTAAGTGTCTGAGACACAAGGGTCGCCGCTACCACAGGCCGTAGGGCAGATCCCAACAAGGCAAACATGGCTCTGCTCACCACTTCTGACCTCCTGTCAGTGGGGTCCTTAAAATGCAGGAGTCCCCTCCATCGGGAGAGTGGTGGCCTTGTTCAACCGGGCGACTGGAGGGTCGACCACTGGGGGAGAAGCCCACTTTTTAAGTAGGGCATCTTCAAAGGGGTATCTGATAAACGCCGCGGGACCATAAAAGTCTTCTGCGGCTTTTTCCCAGACCTCATCAATGAGCTGGTCAAAGAAAGGTACATATGGAAAAACCTTTTTAATTCAATCTTATTTTATTATATTATATGCAAGAGAAAGACATACTTTGTCTTAAACATTACACACAGTGATAGGATACACCATCAACAGGCATCATGTATGACAAAACAAAGCAGGGCTAAGTTACACATATAAGGGTTGAGCACCTGTGTAGGAGGACCTCTGTGGGATTTTTGTAATATCAGTCCCTGTACAAAAATAAATGAGGTAAGGAAACCTTTATTTGTATTTCTGTGAAGGGGATCCTAGTTCCCCCGTATGTAACTTATCAGATGAGATTATACACAAATCTGTTTGGAGAATATGACGTAGGGTCACTCATTGGGTTATTGGCATTAGGTAGATCTAAGCCCTGGTACGTTGTCTCACTGTATTCCTAGAGGTGTAATTGGATATAGAGAAAAGAAAAAAAGAATCAGGGTCAGGGGCAGATAGAAGGGGACAAATAGGTAGGGGACAGGAATCAGAATCCCAATCACTCCATCACGGTCCCACGGCGGACCCGTCCAGGTCACGCCCCGCCCAGGACACAAACTCAGAGGAGTATCGGAACACGGACCACGAAGTCCATGTGAGAGAGAACTGTTCACTTTTACCACTCTCCTCCGCCAGCAAGCGCTCCAGGTCTCTAATGTGGTCCACCTCAACAGCCCAATCTCCCAGGGAAGGCATGGTTGTCGATCTCCAATGACGGGGAATCACTATTCTGGCCGCCGCCAAGAAGTGTCGCAATACATCATTTCTGATGGATTTAAATGACCCCGGGATTATAGACAAGAGGGCCACCTCGGGTGAAGGCTGGATAGAGGTCGCCATCAGTTTGCAGTAAAGTGTGAAAATTCCCTGCCAAAACCTCCGCACAGGAGGGCACTCCCACCAGATGTGGAGCATGGTTCCCCGGGAGTCGAGACACCGCCAGCAGGCATCCGACACTTCCGGATTGAAGTGATGAATAGATGATGGACATCTGTACCATCTCGTTATTAGTTTAAACCCCTTCTCCTGGGTCTTAGTGGCTAGGGATAATTTGTGTGTGAGGATGAAACATTTTTGCCAGTCAATAGGGGAGATAGGGTGATGCAGATCTGTCTCCCAGGCCACCGTGTACGGTGGAAGGTCAGGGGAGTGGATATCGAGCAGAATGGAGTACAGTTGAGATACAACATGTGTTGGAGGCTCCACCTGCATGAGCAGTTCCTCGAATCCCGTTGGTTCAGCAAGAATGTCTGTAATAGACGGGAAAGTCCGGATGTAGGAGATAGTCTGTTGCCTCTGAAGCCACTGCATGGGGTGACGGGGGGTCGGACCGGCAGGGGTATCTGACCGTAAAGTGGGGTCTGCACGAAGGACCTGGGCAAGTCGCCTATGATCCTCCTTTCGCCATGGTCCGAATCCTGTTACAGACATAGCTGGCGGAAAGGCCGGGGTCCCAAAGAAGGGAGTCATAGGCCCCAAGTGGTTTGATAAGCCCCTTCTGGACAACATGCGGTCCCAGATCCGAATCGTTTGACGGGTAAGGTCATTGAGAGGGCCTGAACCCCCCCGGACCGTGGGCAAGGTCCACGGGAGAGTGGAGAGTTCAATTGGGTTCATGTGGCCTTCCAATTGGACCCAAAGTTTGGTGTTAGAGTTGTGAAACCAGTCTAGTATGCGGGTAAGCACCGCTGCTTTATGGTATAGGGAGGCAATTGGGGCTCCAGCCCCCCCCCCGAGCCTTTGGAAGAGACAGTGTTTCATACCGTATCCTTGGACGGGCCGCATTCCAAATAAATTTGGAAAACAGCTGGCGTATTTTCTTGAAGTACGAGTTGGGTATGTGAATAGGGATGGTCTGAAACAAATATAGGAACCTAGGGAGAACGTCCATTTTCAGGGCATTCACTCTACCCAGCCATGAGAGCTGTTTGAACGCATAATTGGTTAAATCTGCTTGGGTCCTAAGGAGTAGGGGGGCAAAATTCAGGGAAAAAAGTTGGGAAGCATCCGCCGGTATTTGAATTCCGAGATACCTTATGGAGGGGGAACCAGTTTTGAAGGAGAAAGTAGACGCTAGTCGTCGTAGGGCCGATGTGGGCAGAGATATGTTAAGGATTTCCGATTTATTGTAGTTAACCCTGAAGTTGCTAACTTCTCCAAATTTCTGAAACTCCTGCAATACCGAGGGCAAAGATGTGTGTGGATGTGTCACGAACAGGAGCAGATCATCTGCAAAAAGAGCGAGTTTCGTATGTGTGGGCCCGACTGTTATGCCTTGGATAGAGGGATTGTTACGTAGAGCAGTAGCCAGATGTTCCATAGTGAGAACATACAGGAGGGGGGATAGTGGGCATCCCTGCCGTGTCCCGTTGGATACAGAAAAGGCTGGAGAAAGCGAGCCATTCAGTCTAATCCTAGCATACGGAGAGGAGTAAAGGGACATTATTCTCGCCATCATATTAGTTCCCACACCTATTTGTTGCAGGGATAATCGAAGGAACTGCCAGTCGACTCGGTCAAATGCCTTCTCGGCATCGACTGTTAAGAGGCATAGTGGGATATCGTGGGACCGGGCATAGTTGGTTAGAAGAAGGGTCTTCAGGGTGTTATCTCTAGCCTCACGGCCACTCACAAAGCCGACCTGGTCTAAGTGTATTATCCCAGGCAACAACGGTTGTATTCTATTGGCTAGAATTTTAGCAAAGACTTTCAGATCGACCCCAATCAAAGAGATCGGCCTGTAGCTTGCACATAGAGTAGGGTCTTTGCCTGGCTTTGGGATGAGGGATATGTGGGCCTCAAGTGTTTGTGAGGGGAACCATGAGCCCTCCGACAAAGAGTTGAACATCTTAGTTAGAAAAGGTGTGAGGAGGGCGGCAAAAAGTTTGTAAAACTTAGGAGTGAAGCCGTCTGGGCCCGGGCTCTTTCCACTCGGCGTACCCGCTATGGCTTTGGCAACCTCCTCTTCTGTGATTGAGACTTCCAGATCAGCGATGATGTCATCATCTAATGTGGGGAGCGCGGTTTCTGAGATATATGACACCTGGTCTTCCACCCTGGAAGAAGGGGAACCAGTCCTTTGAGTCTTAGATATATTGTACAGGGACTGGTAGAAGTCCCTGAATTCCTCTGCCATCTTAGTGGGTGAGGAGACCAATTCTCCCTGCGCCCCCCGAATATGGGGCACAAAGGTGGAAGTTGCTTTTGGGTGTAGGGCGCGAGCCAATGGCCTACCACATTTATCTCGAAACTTATATTGATGGAAAGCGAGCTTATCTGCATATGTGCGTGCAGAGGCTTCATAAAGCTCTCTGAGTTGTGATCGCGCCTTAGAAACGTCCGCCAGTGTTGTCACTGTCGGGGATCGTTTGTGTTCAGTTTCTAAGTTCCTAAGCTTTTGGTTTGCTGCCTCAATGGCGGCTGAGCGCTCCTTTTTAAGACGCGTACCCATTTGGATAAAGGCACCTCGTAGAACTGCCTTCAGTGCCTCCCACTGAAAGGGCAACGATGTCGTATCCGAAGCGTGGTCCGCAAAAAAGTTAGATATTGTATCCGAAACCCTTTTCACACATTCTGGATTCGTAAGCAACGAATCGTTCAAGCGCCATGACCACTCCCTATTCGGAGTGGAGGGGAGCGAGAACGTCATATGTATAGGAGAGTGGTCAGACCAGGCCATTGGGTCTATGGTGCAGTCCGGGGACCAGTCCAGACAGCTATGGTCACTCATTAGGTAGTCTATGCGACTATAGGTGTGATGGACATGGGAGAAGTGGGTATAGTTGCGGGCCGTGGGGTGCAACACCCTCCAAACATCCACTAGACGCAGATCGTAAAATGCCCGTTTTAGAGCCCTCAGTTTGGGGAAGGAGATACACGATCGCGAGGTGGAGGAATCTAAAAGTGGTTCAAGAGGGGTGTTAAAATCTCCCCCCAGTACGAGCTTACCCTCCATGAATCCCGACAGAACCCTCAAGTATTGTAACGCGGCCGATACTTGGTTAATATTAGGGAGGTAAATGTTGGCTACCGTAAATTTGGTACCCCATAACATGAATTTCACAAAAACATACCTCCCCTGTGGGTCCGAGAGATGATCAAGTACCTCTATAGGGAGCGTCTTATGAAAAGCCACAGACACTCCCCTGGCTTTCTGGGTTGGGCTAGTGCTGTGGAACCACCTGTTGAAATATCTGCTGGAGCAGGAAGGGGTGGAGGCAGAGTGAAAATGTGTCTCCTGGAGAAGAAGCACATTGACCTGGCGTTTGTGCATTTGATACAGGATTTGTCCTCTTTTGGTGGCAATATTAAGCCCATTGACATTGTAGGAACAGAATTGTAGCCTAGGGTGAGGGATCACCGTGTGGGCCATGATGGAGCGACAGGGGGGGAGGGTGAGGGGAGGTGAGAGAGAAATAAGGAAAGAAACAGAAAAGGGGGAAAACACAGCAGGGGAGGAAGAGAGGAGGTCGAGCGATGTGGGGAAGAGATTGAACAGAGAGAGCACCTGGGGAAGGTGGCTCAAAAATACTAAAGTGTGCGCAAAAACGTAACACTTCGTGAAATATCACGTATTAGGCACGAACTGTGCCAATCCTATTTAGGGGGAGAGAACAGGATTAAAACAGCTGAGTTGTGTTCCCGACAACCTAGCAGGCATAAATAACATAACTGTAAAGTAACACACCCAATGACCGTGGTATTTAAAGCTCACCTGTCTAGTCACTAAAGAGCAATGTCAGATTAAATACCATTGGTACGCTTGAGTATAATAAACAATCAAAAATGACATAAAAAAGAAAAAAGAACATCAGTGAAGAACAAGGTGTATACAAACTGGTGGCAAAATAAAGGCACAGGTATTCCCGCGTAATCATGCGGGGGTAGGAAACATCAATTGCTACATTTATAGCAGCATTAACTATGATTGTCATCACGGCTCAGCTCAGATATCTGTGTAAACGCACAGAAGGTGTCAGTGCCAAGGTCAGCCAGTTTCAAGCCCCAGGGACATAAATGCCCAGAGCCCGAGGGAAGACCCGGAGGTCCCCGGACAAGCCAAAGGGCTATGTCCGGGAAACCCCAAGCCAACCCGCAGAGCCAGAGCCGTGAGAGAACATATCAACATCACTGGCCGTTTTTCCAGAACCCCAGCAAGTACAACCGCACCAGCCGAGGGCAGCGAAGTGCTCTTCGAGCCATGTGAGACAACTAAACCGTCAGCAACATTTAAATAACAACGTTAGCAAGAGTCAGTGGGCTGAGAGTGCAAGTACACTGTGAAGACATAACAAAACAGGGAAAACAGAAGGTGGACCTGGCCGGAGTCTCATAAAAGAGCTGTATCCACCTAGTAGGTAAAAGGACATAGCAGAAAGAACCATTTCAGGTCTCAGACGACAGAGTCCGGATCAGTCCTCTGGTGACGTGGCTCGCCGCTCTCTAGGACCAGAAGGTACCGATCTAGACTGAGGGCGTCCTCGACGTTGCAGAGGAGGGCCCGGTAGCCGCTGACGGTCATCTGGGGGGTCCAACCAGTTCGGGACGACAACAGGGTCCCGGCCCAGGAACAGGAAGAAGGCAGGAAGCTGGTCCGGGTCTGAGAGGACAAATTTGTGGTTATCTTCCCGGGTCACTTTGATGCTGAATGGGTGACCCCAAGTGTACGTGGCGCCTACTTGGCGAAGCAAGTCCAGCAGAGGGTGGACCATTCGCCGCATGTACAGCGTGTTGCGGGAAAGGTCCGGGTAGAGGTGTATAGATGATCCGTGAAAGTCTAGTGGCCCCAGGCGCCAGGCCTTGCGCAAAATCTCCTCCTTCAGGGTATAGTAGTGCACCCGGCAGAGGACGTCACGAGGGCGGTCCCTGCGATCCCCCCCCATGCCTCCCACTCTATGTACTCTGTCCAATTCAATGGGAGATGTAACTTCCCTGCCCAGGACCTGGTTAAGGATAGCAATGACAGTGGGTTTGAGATCAGTACCTGAGGTCGCCTCCGGGACCCCCTGCAGCCGGATGTTGTTCCTGCGACTCCGGTTCTCACTATCTTCTATCCGGAGCTGGTGTTGCCGTAGACGGGAGAGATGAGCCGTAGATGCATTTTCAAGCGCCGTTATGCGGGCTGAGTGGTCTTCTTGGGTGGTGACCATAGCAGAAACCGTGACCTCAGACGCGGAGACCCGTTGTTTGAGGGCATTTAGTTCAACATGGAGAGAAGTTTCCATTTTGGAAGCCCAGGAATCAAAGTCAGCTCGGAAGGCAGACAGTATGGCAGTGGATGTGGCGCCTGGGGAAAGCGTCTCCGCTGAGACAGTGTCCTCGCCAAGGGCAGTGGGATCCATCAGAGGAGTCGGGTGTGTACCCGGGCCGGTCCCACCGGCAGAGAAAGCTGCTGCAGTCGGGGGAGGAGGTTGTGGTCTGCCTGAGGCTCGGGTTGACGAAGGTTTGTCCTTCCCTGTACGGGAGTCCTGCGATGCTGTGCGTAGCAGGTACCGTTGAATAGTACCTCGTTGCAGTTCAGCGGAGTCAGCAGAGGTAGAGCTGGAAGCCGCCATCAGCCGGTTGGGCGTGATTGGTTGGGAACGTAGCCTGCGGTCGTCGGGAGAGCACAGAGCTCAGCGGTACATGTCTTCAGCCATCCATCCTCAGCCACGCATCATCAAAGGTGGAACGGATGAGCAGAGGATGCGACCCGTGTTGCAAATGGGGATAAGTGCTTACTGTGATGTTACTGTCCTTTTGGAGTGCCTGTGCATGTGCTGCAGCACAGCGACACGGCAGCCTAGGCAGTACCGGTGGCCGAGGAGGGAGTGGATTGAGGTCAGTGGTAAGAGTTAGCACTGAGTCCGGGTGGAGCAAGATGGCCGCTACACTTCTTGTCAGTGTGTGACTGGAGGAGTGCGGGGAGGGCGAGATGGATGAGGTATAGGCTCAGCTGCCCCGTAGGCCAGAATAGCCAGGATTTGATGTATAGGGTGAAGCAGGTTTAAGTGGGCAGGGGGGGGACCCAGCAGCACTATGGTCAGGTGTAGCAAGATGGCCGCCCCTCAAGCCTATGGGATCAGGGCTCCCACCGGGTACTCCTGTCTGTCTGCCAGCCGGGGGGGGGGGATTAGCCTAGGTCTAATGTCTTATATTTCACCCCTGCCCCGCTTACCCTGTGTGGGATGGTCCTTCTTGCTGGATGCTGCGTTGGGTGTAGTGGGAGCAGCAAGATGGCCGCCGACTTCCAGAGGTAGGCCGGAGCCGCGGACTTTCCTAAGGCTGGCCGCCGCGGGTGTGTGAGGCCGAACGTTCCGGGATCTCTCAGGCAGCTAGCTCCATCCAGTGCAGGCACAGGTGTGGCCGAGCCTCTCGCCGTAAACCCCGCCGACCGCGGCACTCCAGGCCAGAGGATGCTGATGTTATTGCAGGCCGCAAGATGGCTGTCAGGCTTCGGAGCCGACCACGGGCCGGGAAGAAGACCGAGGGGGCTCCTTACTGTACAGACACCCCCATCCAAGCCTGGATGGAGACGTAGGGTGTCCGGTGGGTATCCGTAGACCCCCTGGGAGGTGTTGGAGGCTTTGTGGGCTTCAAGATGGCGTTGGGCCCGAGCTGCATGAAACTGACCTGGCAAGTTCTGAACGGCCGGCCCAAAGTCAAAAATGCACACCGGATTGCAGGTAGGAGACCCTCAGGAGCAATGGGGGTAGATTTGGAGTATCATCCAGGTAATAAGTAACGAGGATGGCTATGGATGTATGGTATGGTTGCAGAGCTCAATGTTTGCACGTCTTCCTCAGTCGGCTCCCGGACACGCCCCCCGGAAAAACCTTCTTAGAAGGCCCAGCCTTAAAAGAACCAAAGGAGACTGTCCACCTGAGGTTCTGCATCCGCACCATTCAGCTTGAGAGTGTCCCTCACCGTATCAATGAGTTCACTAACAAGCGCCCTGTCATTTACTGACTCAGAACTGGAGTCTTCCTCGCAAGGAATGTCCTGTTCAAAACCATCAAAATATTCAGAGCTAGGGTCCTGAGCGGTAGTGGCTAGGCCCATATCTGAATCAGCGCACCCAGCCTTTTTTTTTTTTTGTGGAGATAAAGTGGGGAGAGGGGCTTTTTTGCTCCCTTGCGCTCGCACACCGCTTCCCTCCTGGTCAGAAATGATTCCAGGACTGCCGACAACTGGTCCATAGGGACCGCAGGTGCTGGAGCACCGCCTGTTGCCTCAAACATGTAGGGGGAAGCTGTGAAAGACTCCATATTGCCCCTCTCTGAGACTCCTCAGATAAAAAAAGTCCACCCACAGGCTGTGCTGACTGAGAAGGGGGCGCCCAGGGGACTCACCAGACCGGACCAGCTCAGTTCCGCTGTCTGTACCGCGATGTGTCAGCTGCGTGATTGTGAGGAGATTCGCGCTGTTACAGCTGCGATAGAAGCCAAACTAGAAATTAAAAACAGCACACACACAGTGCCAAACGGCGCCCAGGCCCCAAAATCACACAAAAGGCCCCCAGCGATATGCAGACCAGCATGAGCCCCCCCCCCCCCAGGAAAGTATGACCCCCAGGCACCCCCCACAGCACAGCGCCAGCAATGGTGACAGAGTGACAACACAACACAGGGGGAGACAGGGAAAATCCCCCACAGAGAAACACACACAGCATTTTGTACTCACCTGCAGGCAGGAGAGACTACTTACCCGACCCCTGAGGGACCCACTGGTGTGTTTCTGACAGACCTATCACAGAATAGTACTGCGTAGCTGTCGGCCCGGTCCACCGCGATAGATACAGTCCGTCAGATACTGTTCAATCTTGAGAGGACCGCGGGAGCATAAAAGCAACTCGGCCACCCCTGGAGTCATGGGGCATGTCGTGAACTGAGTCTCACGCACACAAGGCGAGGATCAGCAAGCTTGATGGTCGGACAGGGAAGACTACAAGGATACCAGTGTACCCAACCTGTTGCCCAGCCCAGTTGATTGAAGGTCTCAAAAATAAAATAATAAAATTCCCAAAGGAATAAAAATTTAAAGTAAAATCTTCCAGGAGACTGGCTCCTGAGAGAGCCACGTCTTCTCCTTCTGCTAGGCAGAAAAAAACTGAGGTCTGCTGACTGCAGGGGGTGGGTTATGTCCGGAGGGACCGCCCCCCTGCGCGGGGCTGTTCAACTCTGCCTTTTAGAATGTATGTATAACATCTCACATTCTGCCTAGGTCTTCTCCTGCAAGCAGGCACATAACCCACGTGTACAGTGAATAAGAGACGCCGTGTCAGTCCATGGATTATAAGAGAAATTAAATTTTTTAAACGACAGCTACAGCGCAGCCCAGCTCCAGATGGAGCCCCCCAGGTGACTCCCAGCACCCAGCAACCTTAGCTCAGAGCCCAGGGAGGAGGGAAGGCAGGGAGAGAGGACAGAAAGGGGCCACAACCACTTACTTTATCTCTCCAGGAATGTCCAGCCAAGTCACCCTGCTGAAGCAGGGGAGCTACTTACCTTTCCTGCGTGGATCATGCTGGAAGACATTCCGGACAGGTCATCATCCGCGCACGGAGGTGACTGTCGGCCAGGCATGCTGTGATTGAACCCTAAAGAACGATCGTATGCATGCCCTGGAGCGCGAGCTCACCGGACAGGCTACTGCGACTCGGCCGTAAAGTCAGCCGAAGCTGAGTGGTCCGATGGAAGCCCTTGAGCGTAAGCTCACCGGCCAGGCAGCTGCGACTCGGCCGTAAGGTCAGCTGAAGCCGAGTGGTCTGATGCAAGCCCTGGAGCGTAGGCTTACCGGCCACCCGTAGAGCGACAGGTATGTTGTGGAAAACCCAGCGTGTAGCTAGGGTCGGCACACACTCGATGGCCGAAACTGGGGGGACTACAAGGATCGAGGATCCAGCCTGTCACCCAGTCGGCAGTTGATCGAAGATCGCAGGAAACAAAAAAATAAACGTAGAATTTTTTTTCCCCCAGACCAGTAGGCCCAAAGGGAGCCATGTCCTTCTCCTTGCTAGACAGAAAAAAAACTGATCTGCGAGGTGCAGAGAGATGGATTATACCCAGAGGGTCCGCCCCTTGGGCGGTGCTGTAGAAGGTGTGATATAACACTTTTTACAAGTTTTTTCTGCCTAGTTACTCCTAAGGATAGGATAATACCCACTTGTCAATAGGAAGCTGTGTCAGTCCATGAACGAAAGAGTAATTCGTTTTTTCACAAACTTATAATTTTAGCAAGTTATTTCTCATACACAGCATAGGCATAGTTACAATTATACCCCAAAACACATTCAGCTACGCATGCCAAGCATGGGGATACCATGTGTGAGACTTTTTCACAGCCTAGAGGCATAAAGGGGGTCAAAATCCAAGGAGCACCCTTACGCTTTCTAGAGGCATAAATTATGCATCTAGTTTCCCGACTACCTATCACATTTTTGGAGGCCCTGGAGCACCGTGACAGTGGAAACACCAACAAAATGACCATATTTTGGAAAGAAAACACCCCAACATATTTTCAAAAGGCATAATGAGTTTCTTGAAAATATAATTTTTGGCCAAAAGCTTTTGAAAAATGCAGAAATAAAATAAACTGTATTTTATTTTTATTATTACACAAAGTTGTCAATTAGTAAATTTCATCCCAAAATACATTCTGCTACTCATCCTGAGAATAGGGATACCACACGTGTAAGAGTTTTTCACTATTTGGACTGATAACAGACATTTTATCTTGTGTATCACACAAATCAACCAATTGTGTCAAAATAATTGTACTGTAATAGTCGCGTCTGTACAAGTGGTCATGGAATATAACTTAGTGTAGCATCACCTATACCAGTCCCTGTACCTATAAGTCAAGCAAGCCTAGCCTACTGCTACATGGCTGCCCCAAAAATGTCATATTCACTGGCCAGTAAGTACAAGAGGCTAAAGAAAGGAAGAATAAAAGAGTTCATGTCATTCCAGGAGTGCAGTTGTCTGCAGGGGATGACTCGGAATGTTATCTGGCAGGAATGTAGTCAGTCGGAAGTGCATATAGGTCAATTCAGGCAGTGACATGGTCAGTAAACAAGCATAGGATTCGCCCAGGGAGCAAGCAGAAACGTGGTCGATAAACAGGCCAGGATTAGTACAGGCGGCAGGCAACACTGCCCTGGCGTGGCAGTGATCAGGAACACTGTTCCTGGCTTACACTGGTCAGGTGACACACTGACTGGTGGTTGAGCTGAGAACTGTGACTGGCTGCACTATTAGGACTCGTTCACATGTGGGGTTGGGGGGGGGATGATAAAACCTTGCAGTTGAGCCACATTTGTACAGCCCCTCAACTGCAACCCCTGTCAGCCGGGGATGTATACATACTGCATTGCTAGCAACACTCGACCCATTCAAGTGAGTGGGGGTGCTTGTGCAAGGTCCAAGGAATTAAAGCAGGTGGTGAGGAGATGAAGCAACGCCTTCTTACTGCCTGTCAAATGCTCTCTGAAGAGCCATCTGAACACAGATGGCTCTTCAGAGAGTATCGCACATGTAAAAAAGTCCTTATGGTGATACTATGACTGATGTGGCAGTGATTAGGGATACTTACTGGCAGCAGTGGTCTGGTAACATTGTACTTTTGTGGCAGTGATCAGAGGCAATGGCTGGTGGCACTGACAAAGTTACATCAGATCAGACAGCTATTGTACACTGCCACACCATAGTGACACTGCACTTGCTCTGGTGACCATATGTAAAAAAAAAAAAAAAATTTTTTTTTTACATATGGTCACCAGAGCAGTGCAGTGTCACCATATTACCTTGATATTGAGAGATTTTTTTTCACACTATTATTTATACAGCAATGATCACTGTATAAGCAATCATTTCTATCTGTGTTTGGCATCATTAAGTAATAGTTTATTGCTGTGATTGACCAAAGCCATCACATGGTACAGAGCTGCTGTGATATTACCCTGTACCATGTGATCACTGTGACCAATCACAGTAGTAAATAATGGCATTATGAATGACAGCAGTTGTTTACTAGTTCTAGCGACGATTGCTGTGATTAGCCACAGCAATTACATAGTACAGGGTCAATCACAGCAGCCCTGCACCCCAATCTTTGATCCTCAGTGTCCTGTAGACACAGTAGTCACAGATCGTGCAGCTGTGCCGTCCTGAGAACTTGTATAAGTAGCCAATGTAAACACTCACTGGAACACATAAATTGTGGTGTGAACGAACCCCGAAAGAACCAAAAATGTAAAACCTTATGATAAAAATACTGTACCCAAAATTCTGAACACATTCACTGACATTTTATGCTAACAGAAAAATGAACAACAATTCACAGTAGATTCTGCTTTTCAATGAAAACTGAAGAATAGAAATATTATGTACATTATAGTATGAAAATAGGATTTTTATAACAGCTTACCTGTAAAATCCTTTTCTTGGAGTACATCACGGGACACAGAGCGGCATAGTAATTACTATGTGGGTTATAGAGCTTACCTTCAGGTGATGGACACTGGCACACCCAAGACAGGAAGTCCCCTCCCTATATAACCCCTCCCATATCGGGAGTACCTCTGTTTTGTAGCAAAGCAATAAGTGTCCCCAAAAGAGGGGTGGGAGCTCTTTGTCCCGTGATGTACTCCAAGAAAAGGATTTTACAGGTAAGCTGTTATAAAAATCCTATTTTCTTTATCGTACATCACGGGACACAGAGCGGCATAGTAATTACTATGTGGGATGTCCCAAAGCAATGCCAAAATGAGGGGAGGGAGACACCATAACAAGCTGGGCGCCATCAGGCATGAGGATCTATACTGCAGCCTGCAGCACATTACGCCCAAAGGCGATATCCTCATGACCTCTTACATCCACCTTATAAAATGTTGTGAATGTGTGGACTGAAGACCAAGTTGCGGCCTTACAGATTTGAGCCAAGGAGGCCTGGTGATGCACTGCCCAAGAAGCACCAACCACTCTAGTAGAGTGTGCTGTAATTTTAAATGGAGGCACCTTCTTTCTCAGACCATAGGCTTGAATAATAACCTGCCGAATCCACTTAGAAATAGTAGATTTCGACGCTGCCTGGCCCCTTCTGGGGCCTTCTGGCAGAATAAATAAAACATCAGTTTTCCGAATCATAGCAGTAGCTTCAAGATAGGCTTTAACTGCTCTTACTACATCCAAAGAATGTAATATTTTCTCTTCGACCGAATTAGGTTTGGTAAAAAAGGAAGGAAGAACCATATCTTAATTCAAAATGGAAACTTGACACGACCTTCGGAAGAAAGGCTGGATGTGTACGTAAAACCACTCTATCCTTATGGATAATCAAATATGGCTCCTTGCAAGATAAAGCTGCTAATTCCGATACCCTCCTGGCTGAGGATATAGCTACCAAGAACACTAATTTCCCGGTGAGGAGCACTAAAGGAACGTGGAGTAATGGTTCAAAAGGTTGTCTTTGAAGAACTGATAGAACCAAGTTTAAGTCCCATGGACATATGGGAGACCTCACTGGTGGGTTGATACGAGTCACACCCTGCAAGAAGGTCTTTACTAGCGAATGTGTAGCTAGTGGCCTTTGAAAAAATATCGATAAGGCCGAAACCTGTCCCTTAATAGTACTTAAGGCTAGGTTTTTGACAACAGCCCACTGTAGGAAGTCAAGTATTCTGCCTATGACATACTTCCGAGGATGCCATTTCTTGGCTTCACACCATGCCACATACGTCTTCCAAACTCTATAATATATATGTCTAGATACTGGCTTTCTAGCATTGATTATCGTAGACACCACTGTGTTAGAGAGACCTCTCTCTCTTAGAATGTGGGATTCAATAGCCAGACCGTTAAATTTAGAGTTTGTAAAGAAGGGTGGTATATCGGACCCTGCGTGAGCAGGTCTGGCCGAAGCGGAAGGGTCCAAGGCTTGCCTACAGACATTCTTACAATTTCCGCGTACCAGGATCTACGAGGCCATGCTGGGGCTACCAGAATCACCGGCCTCCTTTCCATCTTGACTCTGCGGAGGAGTCGAGGTAGTAGCTGCAGCGGAGGGAACGCATATATTAGTGCGAACTGATCCCACGGGAACACCAGCGCATCTGATCCGCAAGCGAGCGGGTCTCTCGTCCTGGACACAAAGCTGTTCAATTTCGGGTTGAACCTGGATGCCAATAGATCTACATCTGATGTCCCCCATCTCTGACATATTGTCTGAAAGATGTCGGGGTGAAGAGACCATTCCCCTGGGGATAACTGCTGCCGACTCAGGAAGTCTGCCTTTCAATTCTCTATACCTGGAATAAAGATAGCGGATATGCATGGGACATGTCTTTCTGCCCATATCAGGATATGATTCACCTCCTTCTGGGCCGCACCGCTCTTGGTGCCCCCTTGGTGATTGATGTATGCCACAGCTGTGGCATTGTCTGACTGGATCCTGACAGGAGACCCATGTAGCTTGGAAGTCCATGCTTCCAGGGCCAACCGTGCCGCCTGAATTTCCAGCAGGTTGATGGGCAAGGTCTTCTCGATATTCGACCACTTTCCCTGGAGTGAACACTGCTCCAGTACTGCCCCCCAGCCTAGAAGCCTGGCATCCGTAGTTACTACCCTCCAAGAGATTGGAATGAACGACTTTCCCTTTTGTAAATTTTGGGGTACCAACCACCAACATAGACTCCTGCGTACTGACGACGCCAGGGACATTGGGAAGTCTAGGGCTTGAACCTTTTTGTTCCAGGCGGATAGGATGGCGTTCTGCAATTTCCTTGAATGGAATTGAGCATATGGAACTGCTTCGAATGAGGCTACCATCTTTCCCAGCAACCGCATGCAAAGACGAATGGGTGGCTGTCTCTTTGCACAGATCGCTTGAATTAGTTCTCTTAAGGAAGAGATTTTTGCCTGATGCAGAAAAACCTTTCTTTGGTCTGTGTCTATGAGTAAGCCTAAATATTCGAGTCTTCTTGCTGGCTGCAAGGCCGATTTGTCCAGATTTAGGACCCAACCCCGGGATTCCAGGTATTGTACCGTGTTGTGTACAGCAACCCTTAGGTTGGAAGCCGACTGATCTATTATCAATAGATCGTCCAGGTAGGCCCTTATAGATATTCCCCGAGTTCTTAAGTCGGCCAACAGAGGGGCCAAGATCTTTGTGAACACTCGCGGAGCCGTGGCCAACCCGAAGGGTAGCGCCACAAACTGATAATGGCGTTGTTCCACCGCAAAGCGTAGAAGCTTTTGATGACTGGGGAATATAGGAACATGTAAATAAGCGTCCCTGATATCGATGGACGCCAACCATTCTCCCCCTTGTAGGGAGGCGGCTATTGACCGAATTGATTCCATACGGAACGATTTGACGATTAGGAATTTGTTTAGACCTTTGAGATCTAGTATGGGTTTTACATCTCCGTTGGGCTTTGGAACGGTAAAGAGGTTTGAGTAAAATCCCAACCTCTGTTCCTTTACCGGAACCTCCACAATTACCCCTTGGGATAATAGTCGGTCTAACGCCGAAAGGAGAGATCTTCTCCTTATTGGATCTTTTGAGACGTTTGATGTTATAAACCGAGGAGGAGGAAATTCCTGTAACTCCAACTTGTATCCCAAGGATACCGTGGAGAGAGCCCATCTGTCCCGGATCGTCTCTCGCCAAGCCCCTGAAAACAACAGAAGTCTTCCCCCCACTCGTCTGAGTGGGGGCGACCCTTCATAAGGCCAACTTGGGGGCTGGTTTAGTATTCCTTCGGTTCCAGGGCTTTTTATTACCCTGTGGCTGTCCCTGCGCTCTCCCTCCAGGATTGGATCGGGGAGGCCGTCGGAACTGCTTAGAGGCTGAAGTTCCTGGGACTGGCGAGGTGGGCCGCTATAGGGCAGGACCCCTGAATTTCCTTTTAACAGGTAAAAGGGTACTCTTCCCACTGGAGATTTTCTGGATGTATTTATCCAAGTCCTCGCCAAATAACCGCTCCCCATGGAATGGAAATCCAGCCAGGAGCTTTTTACAGGGCGTCTCGGCTGACCAGTTTTTCAGCCATAGGAGTCTACGCATGTGTACCAACACCAGCGTAAGGCGGGAGGCCTGATGAATAGAATCTTTAATGGCGTCAACCGCAAAACATAAAGCCCTAGGTAGATCTGCTAAATCCTGCGCCTGCTGAACTGGCATGTCTTTTAAAGCCAGCTTCATCTGGTCTTTCAAGGCCTGACAGATGCCAATGGCTGCCACTACAGGCTGAGTTACAGTACCAGCGGTAGAAAAAGCAGTCTTTAATAGGGTTTCCAACTTTTTATCTGTTGGATCTTTAAACATCTGTACATTGTCCACTGGACATGTCAGGGATTTGTTCACAGAGGAGATGGCAGCGTCCACAGTAGGAAGGCTCCATTTTTTGGTGAACTTTTTCTCCATAGGATATACCACAGAAAACTTTTTGGGAGGAAGGACCAGTTTATCAGGATGTTCCCAATCCTTATAGATGAGATTTTCTAGCAATGGATGCATTGGAAAGGAACCATTAGCCTGTTGGGCTTTCAAAGAGCCCAATGAAGAAACCAATATAGTTGCTGGTTCTGAAAGGGGCAGCTTGAAAGCTGACCGAACCATGTCTGTTAAAGACTGAACTAACAATTTTTCATCCTGAGAGGCTGAAATGGTTCCTCTAAAGTAGATTCCTCCAAGGCTGCATCATCCTCCTGATCCCCTGCAGGAAAATCAATTTCATCCTGAAACAATTGCTCTGCTGTTAGATACTCTAACGGTGGAGATGGAGATCTGGCGCGCTTTTTTCCCGGCAGGGAGGAAGCGATTAATGCCGCCAATCTTTGTTCTAATCCTCCCAGAGCAGAGGAAAAAGCCTCCTCTGTCACATACACCAGAGCGGGTGAACTGAGGGCAGCCGCAGCACCTAGCATTCCTGATGGCTCCCCTCGGGTAACTACCTCTGATTTATCAGGGGAGGATATATTAGTAGGAGCAAGCCCCAGATCCTCAGAGCCCGATGGCGAACCCTTTAGCCTCTTAGGATTTTTACTCCCAGAGCCCTTGGAAGGCATAGTCCTAGCTCAAGCTCAGGACTTACAGCCAAAAATGCACCCACCACTAGCTATAGTCTAGCGTACAAGCTTGCTATCAGAGCTAGTCAGGTGACTAAACTAATGTGCCTTGGAGATGCCTGTATCACCACCTGTAGTGTGCCCAATATAATATCAAAAATAAATGTCACCAAGGAGCTCTGCTGATGTGTCCGTCCTCTTACAGCATGTCTCACAGAGGCTGTCTTTTTAAAGCAGAGGACGCCCGCACATGCGCAGAAGCCAGAAACGCTCCCTTGAAGGAATGGGGAGAGGAGCAGGAGGGAGCTGCAGTTTTACATTGGAGCCTAGCTGACACTATAGAGGGAGACCACAGCGCCATGTCTAAGAACGCTGTTTCCAGGTCCCCCTAGCAGGTATGGTAAATTTTTTACAGATGGGTACTGCAGAGCTTGTACATAGAAGAATGCTCCTCCATCTGTCTAGGCATTACACTTATAGAAGGTATGCCCAGCTATATAGACATTCTCAAGTATCTCCCTCCTGTGGCCAAACAGGGGTACTACGTAATGTCCAATAGAACCATAAGAAAATACATTTCAGGTTTATCAAAGATATTTTAGGCATCAGGTACAGTGGGAAATATACCATGTAGGTAAAATACAGGCAAATACATTCGTTTTGAAGTGTCCCTGCTGGACCAAGTTCATCAGGGACCCTCACTTACCTGTCCCCCCCGCAGGACCCTGTTCGGAACAGACAGCCCAAACTTCGCCCCTTTGGCGGGCAACGTCATTTGACCTTCAGGGACCGGGGGCCTACTGAAAGGAACCCCACTCCCCTGGACCTGTACAGCACCCTGCCAGAAAACCTCTTGGTAATGGGCCTGACCAGAGTACTGGATCCCAGGGTCCAGCCCTCCTAAGAGAGGCATTACAGGCCAAACCTCGTAGATGGTCCACATCTTCTTCCCCGAGGCCCGGGTACCGTCCATTTTGGCATTGAAGCACTTTGGACGGATCCGGAATAGCTCGCCTTTAGGCCTCAAAGACCATACGCAGAGCTAACTTGAATACATGCTTAACCGTGACCAACACCTTTAGACACTGGCAACAAAACTGAGGTACTCCCGATATGGGAGGGGTTATATAGGGAGGAGACTTCCTGTCTTGGGTGTGCCAGTGTCCATCACCTGAAGGTAAGCTCTATAACCCACATAGTAATTACTATGCCGCTCTGTGCCCCGTGATGTACGATAAAGAAAAGGTAATGCTGCGCTGTATGAATGGGGATGGGTGAAGGTGCACACACCTAATAGATAATGAGGTGGCTAATAACCAGGATAAATGGTGAGCATATATAACAAACAACATCTGTTAGTAAATAAATAAGTGACAATAAATGACATCAATCCAAAGTGAAGAAAAATAAAAAAGTGCTTGGTGGGACTGTGATGAAACATGCCCTGTTATCATCAATCCTCAAAGTACATAAAAAAATGCATACGAATACAAAGTGAATAAATGCAATGTGCTAGGTGCGACTATAATGAAGCATGCGTTGCTATCGCAAGTCCTCAGGATGCATAAATGCTAAATACGTAAGCGATTCCAAAAAAGCTGATAACATGGATCAGTGTTCATGCGTAAACAGCAAAGCAAATGCTGGTTCTGGTAGTGTAAATCAAAAAGTGCTTGTGCTTGTGCCAAAATTCCAACGTAGAAAGGTGCTGCGAGAGAAAAGGAAAGGATTCCTTTTTCCTTTTAAAATTGATGAGGGTGTCCCCTTACCTTACTGCTGTAAGGTAACAGCATGTATAAAAGAGCTAACTGTGCAGATGTGGCAACAGGGTTCCGACCGCTTCCAAACATGGCGTATCCTAATGCTGTTCAGCCTCTATCTGTGGACAGAGTCCCCCTAGGGAGTCCCGTCTGATAAACAGCAGTGACCCTCGCACAGGGAGATAATGCGCCAATAGTGTAGTATGGTTTTAAAAGGTTTATTAACAATAAAAGCATACATATGGGTACTCACATCAAAAAAGCATGCAAACCGGCATATAAAAACGAGCAGCGAACTCGCACACGTCACCTCCGGTACCTCTGGTAAACTCAACGCGTATTCGTCACAATCACGTGACTTCCTCTTCCCGTCATTTATTGTCATTTATTTATTTACTAACAGATGTTGTTTATGTTATATATGCTCACCATTTATCCTGGTTATTAGCCACCTCATTATCTATTAGGTGTGTGCACCTTCACCCATCCCCATTCATACAGCGCAGCATTACCTTTTCATACTATTTACTCTGGGTTCTGACACACCTTCAGTGCTGCAGCAGTACCCAGCCCCCCTTTTTCCCCTACCTCTTTGATAGCGCGGTAAGATTTCTCCCATACAATTATGTACATTATAGACCTAACTATTGGGTAATAGTGTGAAGGTTGTCTTCTCTTTCAAACTGCACTTACGCTCTTCCTGCTGAAAGACGGTTGCACTTTTAGTCCAGCTAGTATTTGAAGAAGAAAGGGAAACATATGGGTTCACAATAGTAGACAAAAGCAAATTGTATTTAGGCTGCCCCGCAGTAAAATAACGATGAATTGCATATATAAGAAAAAAGATGGCAGGGATTGCTTCAGAGACACAAGAAATTAGAGATGCCTCAGGACTGTACTAAGAATTCTATCAAAAACAAATAATATAATTTTAAGTGGATGGAGATAAGGCCACCTTGTGTGTAATGTTATATTTATCTTCCAGAACCCTGCTGTAATGGCAATCTCTTCCTCTTATTTTCCACCCTGATTTTAGTCTATCAGAGACCAAACAATTTAGAGTGGAATCTTTCTAAGACCACAAGAGGCACAAGAGCTGAGAGATTGTAGTTTATATAAGAAATAGGAACTTGGCAAGGGAGGTAAACTTAAAGCTGAACTGCAGCTTTTTTACACTTTACATAAACTTACACAAAGCTTTAAAGCAGATCTAAGCCAAAAAGTAAAAATGTACTATATTGACAGCTTACTGATCTTTAGATGTGGTGGCCGTATTCGTTTTTTAGGCTTTTTATCCTTTTTTTTTTTTTTTTACTTGTTGATCTGGCTAGTTGTCTGCTATTTTTCAACTTCATGCAACAGACCAAGCTGTCCAGCCAATACTGGAATTTAGAAGGTCAAGACAAACCATTTAACACTAACAAGCATGATAACAAGGGTCAGCTTTTATACATTGATGTAAAACCTTTATCCCCAAAAAAAAAAGTTTCTGCAACAACCTAAAGAGGAAGCAAACCCTCATGGGTTTTACTTCCTCTTTGTTCCCCTGCAAAGTAAAAGCATAGTGGGCTAGTATGCATTGCATACTAGCCCATTATGTGGCACTTACCTGCAAACAAAGCCTGCGCTGTCCCCGCTGGTGGCCGCAACCATCTTCGCCCCTCTTCCTTCTGGGGCCGTGGACTCTGGCTCTGTGACTGGCCGGAGCTGCGTGATATCACTCCCACGGTGGGGCGTTTCTTCACAGTGCATACGCCGATGACATCATCGGTGCAGTGTACAGCAAATATCTCCTAAACGGCACACGTTTAGGAGATATTTCCACTACCTATAGGTAAGCCTTATTCTAGGCTTACCTATAGGTAAAAGTCACAACCAGAGGTTTACAACCACTTTAAGTTGCTGGCATTTAGCTTTAATTTGTTGGTCCAGTCCATCTAAATTTGCCCGTGCATCTAACACTGCTCTCTCTACAGGTTGACAATGTCTATTGCTTCTCCATGGAGTGGAGCTGCCCTAAAACAGAAAGTGTGTTACTGGTTGGATTACCATATGTAAAACAAACAAAAAAAAGCCTTAAAAAAGGAAACCAATGCAGACACCACATTTAAGAGCTGGTAAACTGCAATATATCATTCATTTTTTGGGGGTTTTATATATGCTTTATGTTCATATACAAGTAGCCTTCCAACCTAAAAAGCATATACTAGTTTTAGTTTCCTACAAATTCTCTCTTGTGAACCAGGTAAACCAAAATGAAGACTCATTCAATTAAATGTACACAAATCATTAGCTAAATAGTAAACAGGCTACAAATGCAGGGGTAACCTAACTTTTATCACCAAAGCCTCCATTTGTTTTAAGCATCCTTGTAGTGAGACGCCTCAGCAGTGATATGCATACTCCAACACCAAGCCATAGAGTAAAAATGGTGAATGTTTCTCTGCTTGAGCTCTCTTTATATTCCATGGTCATGTACCAGTGCATGCACACTGACTGAAAGATCCAGCTCCCAGCAAGCTTCTAAATACAAAAGGTGTTGGTAGAAAATATGGCCCCTCAGCATCTGATGTAATTTCACCTGCTATGTTATTTGAGGAGGATGACTAGGAAAGTAAGTTTTAAGTAGAAAGTTTTAATTCTAATGTACCTAAGCTTTCAATAAAAAAATTAAATGAGCCATTAAAATGTTTTCCTACATCATTTCTCTAAATTCATTATTGCAAAGCGACCACATTTTCTCTATTGGTCAATAATTAAAAATCAACATACTGGTTGGATTAATGGCTGTCTTCACGACAGGGATGCTATGGTGAGGTTTTATAGGTAAAAACCTTTACACACAATAGACTTTGTAATGGACACTTTGGAGTTTATTTACTAAAGCTAGTAAATGCAAAAATTAGTCACAATTCTGCAGAGAAACCATCCAGCTTTAATAAATAAACCCCTTTATATCTAGGAAAGCGTCGTACATACTGACATCATTAGTAAAGTGTTGACAAATTTCAGTGCTTGGTCTATATATCAGCGAGGGCAGGCTGTATTAAGTGCCATAGTTTCTCTCTGAAACTTAGTCCTACCCCCATCTTACAGCCAAGCCCCACCACATGTAATTTAACTTACAAATGCCAGAAACTTTTTGGCTATAAAAAGCTCTAGCATTTGACATCTCAATAAAAGTGGTAGGGCATAACTCTAGAAAAGGATCCTCTCCAGGCACAAAGCACCTGTTATAAAGTTTACTATGAACGTATGCACAAAATAAATTAAGTGATAGAGATTCTTCCCTTTAATAGCACCCTATAAAACAAGCTTAGAGGTTGCCCCTCAGTGGTCAAGTTAGTAGTGAGGCTCACAGTCTTCTATCATGCTGTCTGTGATGTAGTTACTGTGCAGGATGTGTTCATAATATAACTTCTCAGTGGCTGTATTAACTGTCCAAGCCACAACCTCAATGCCTCTGTTATTCCACTTCTCCACATAGTCTCTGCAGGGGAGAAAAGCACATTTAAGTTAGTTTTATACTTGACCGATACTGGATAGCACACTTTTACTTTCAACTGTCAGTATATAATTCTATAAGACCCTGTCCATTGCATTTTAAAACAAACATAAGAGCATTAAAGGATGAGGTTTGGGTTCACTGCTACTATGGGTTTAAAGCGAATTATGGAAGTTTGAGATTTGCAGCTCGGATGAGTTTATGTGCAGATTCATTGGGATAACTTTTGGCTTAAGACAGCTCCTTACTATAAAAGAGGGGGTGGGAGTCACATTGCAGCGATTGTGTCAGACAAGTGGAAATGGTTTCAGGGAAAGCTAACAAACTGCATAGGGAGAGATTAGGTTCAGTTAATAAAACTGTACTCCAATTCTGATTTCTAGCTCTTTGGGAAATCAGGGAAGGGAAGTCAATGATAGGCTCACCTTTGTTCTTATTAATGCAGGCGTTTTCCCACTTAACTTTGTGGTTAGTTTGAGGCCAGCTGTCACTTTTAGCTGCTCGCCCATAGTAAACCTCCCCCCCCCCCCCATTTCTTAATTTTAGTTTTTAATTTTATGTTGATAGAGCCTTTTTTGGGGTCCTCAAAGCAAAGCATTCACATGGTCAACTGTTCATTGAGCTGCCTTTTGTTCACAGCTCTATCATTTGAAAAAAAAAGGAAACAAAAAGAAAAGCTTTGATCAAGATTAGTGTTAGGACCTAAACCACCTCAAATTTGCATTTATCGCATTAATTGCATTCCATATAAAAAACCTGGTAACTCAATTTCCATGAATATTCCAGGACAGCACATGGGAGAGAGGCACCGCCTACCTAAAAACAGGAAACACAACATCCACAATCAAAAATAGCACAGTCACCTTGTGTCTTCAGTATTAAGGAAGAACCACAGGCAACTAATGAAAAACATACTGTAACACCGTACAACACAGAATATATGGAAGGAAATTTAGAAAAGGTATGAACTGACGACCAGGTCGCCGCCTTGCACACTTGTGCAACTGACGCTTGATGTCGGAAAGCCCAAGAAGCACCAATTGCCTTGGTGGAATGCGCCGCAACCGGAAAGGGAGGCGCCCGCCCCTTAAGGGCATAGGCCTGTATGACGGTCTGCCTGATCCACCCAAAGCTGGTGGCAGACGACACCGCTCGGCCCTGTTTTGGACCAGAGACAGACACAAACAGTGATGCAGACTAGAGGTCGATCGATATGGGTTTTTCTCTGGCCGATGCTGATGGCGATATTTAGAAATCGTGGTGGCCGGTATATGATGCCGATTTTTTTTGGGCCGATATGTTAGGCCGATTTTTTTCCCTTCATCTCATAAAATCTAACAGTTGGACCCCTTTCACACTGGGGTGTTTTTCAGGCACTTTTGGGCTAAAAATAGCACCTGTAAAAGTGGCTGCAAAACAGCTCCCCTGCAGTCTCACACTGAGGCGGTGCGCTGGCAGGACTTTAAAAAAAGTCCTGCAAGCAGCATCTTTGGAGCGGTGTATACCGCTCCTCCACCACTTCTGCCCACTGAAATTAATGGGCACTGCTGCCGAAGCGCCTGCAAAGCGCTTCTGCAGTGGTGCTACACGGGTGCATTTAACCTCTTCATCGGCCGCTAGCTGGGTTATAAGCGGCCCGCTAGCAGCCAAATAGCGCCGCTAAAATGATGGTAAAGCGCCGCTAAAACTACTTGACTTTACCGTCAACGCCTACCTGCTCCAGTGTAAAAGCAGAGTTCCGCCGAAAAAAAAAATTTTTTAAAGTCAGCAGCTACAAATACTGCAGCTGCTGACTTTTAATTATATGGACACTTGCCTGTCCTGGGCGCCCGTGATGTCGGCACACGAAGCCGATCTCTCCCTCGGCTCTCAGGTGCAGCCATCTTCGGTAAGGGAATCAGGAAGCAGGCACAAAAACAGGCAATCAAAATTTTTAGACAAAATAAATAAATAAATAAATAAATACGGCTAACTTTACTGTTTAGTTTTATTTAAAATTCATTAAAGTGTATTTTTTTCCAAAAAATTGCGTTTGAAAGACCGCTGCGCAAATACCGTGTGACATAAAATATTGCAACAACCGCCATTTTATTCCCTAGGGTCTCTGCTAAAAAAAAAATATATAATGTTTGTTCCAAGTGATTTTCTAGCAGAAAATACTGGATTTTTACTTGTAAGCTACAAGTTTCAGAAAAGATTTTGTCTTTAAATGGTTAAACTGAGAACTTCTACACATTCAGTTCATTGATAAGAAGAAACATTGTATCTCTTTTCTCTCACTTGGCAGGCTGCCCAGAGACACATCGCTCCACCTCCACGGGAAACTTCAGGCAACTTGCATTGACTTCTATGAAAGAAGTTATTTGCAAGTTGCGCTGAAGTTTTTTAAATCGGCTTTTTTTTTCAGCACTATCGGCCGAAGCCGAATAATTAAAAAGTGCCAAAAATCGGCCGACCTCTAAGTCAGACTTCCGAATGGAAACAGTAGCAGACAGGTACACCCGTAAGGCTCGTACCCATCTTAATGTATGAAGCGCAAACTCTCAGGGATGCGATGGGTGAGGACACAAGGACGGAAGAACAATGTCCTCCTTAAGGTGAAAGGCCGAGACCACCTTTTGAAAAGAAGGACGGTCGTGGGCGCAACACCGCCATATCCTTATCGAGGACCAAGTAAGACGACTTGCAGGACAAGGCCGCCAACTCAGACACCCGTCTAACCGAAGTAATGGCCACTAAGAAGGCCACCTTCTGGGACAAGGTCAAGATAGGAATCTCTCTGATATTCTCAAAGGGATGTTCTTGGAGAACCGAGATGCATCAAATTCAGATCCCAAGTAGGGAGAGGAGGCTTGACAGGGGGGATCACATAGCTAACTCCCTGCACAAAAGGTGCTAATCAAGGAATGGCCCAGTAGCAGTCGTTGAAAAAGACAGCCCGGGCCGAAATGCGACCCTTGATGGTACGCAAGGCCAGCTTTTGGGTCACACCACGCTGTAAGAACAGCAAAATCCTGGGAACGGAATACGTCTGTGGACGCCAATCAAGCTCCTCGCACATAGCGATGTAAGCCTTCCAGGTACGGTAATATATCTTTCTGGGAGGAAGATTTCCGTGCCAACAACATAGATAAGATGACCGAATCCGAGAGACCTCGGTCCCTCAGCACCTGGCTTTAAACAGCCATGCCATTAAAGCCAAGGACTGTAAAGCAGGATGAAGTATGGGATCATGAGACAGAAGGTCCACCCCAATAGACAGTCGTCATCTGCGACTAGCCGAAGTAGATCGGCGTGCCAATGTCGCCGTTCCGGAGCAATGAGGATCACCGGAATGGCCTCGGCCCCTACTCTGCGAAGCAGGCGAGGCAACAACAGTAGCGGAGGACAAGCATATATCAGGCGATACTGCCCCCCACGGGCCACCAACGTGTCTGACGCGTCTGCCCAGGGGTCCCTGGACCTAGCCACGAACCCTGACACCTTCCGAGTGAGTCGAGAGGCCATAAGGTCCACATCCGGTGCCCCACCTCCGGTAAAGGAGGTGAAAACGCCTCCGCATGTAAGGACCCTTCCCCTGCAATGCACACTTCCGACAGGACCGTCCTGCACCGAGATGTATGAAAATCCCAAAGAGACCCCGCAATGTATCGGAGAAGGGAGGCCCCGGCTTACTGGGTGCCTCAACTGTTGGCCAAGAAAGGCAACTTGACAGAGCTTCCCTAGAAACTCGGTCAGTGGACCAGTAACTCAGCTTCCACAGGTGGAGCAAACACACCACGGGCACAGAGACCCTAAAGGCTAAAGCAGTTGTAATGCACCTGCTGGTCGACTGATAGATGAAGCAGAGGCTTTTGCCCAGTCATTGAGCTTCAGAAACGCCAGAGACGCAGCCACTAACGGGCGTAACGCTAACCTCAGCCTGGCAAACACAGTGCAAGCCAGCGCTTCTGATCACCACTGAAGGCAGGTGGAAAGTGGTACCCCTGATACCAGGGATCCTTATTGACAATGCTCCATCCAGCAGCTACCCCATAGATAAGTGCTGATTGTACAAACACATAGTTTATACTGTGTATTGCGTCAAAACGCGCAAATAGAGTGTGGGAGGAAACCCACTCAGCCACAAAGAGCATAATACAACCACATACGGCGTATGTAGTTTAGTATGTGTGGATAAACATATTAAACACGTTTATACTGTGCCAGTGACGAAGGCGCGCACGTCATCGGGGCTTGGATGGAAACCAGCCACGCAGACTGCGTA
Source organism: Rana muscosa (assembly GCA_029206835.1). Taxonomy (NCBI): domain Eukaryota; kingdom Metazoa; phylum Chordata; class Amphibia; order Anura; family Ranidae; genus Rana; species Rana muscosa. Next base: position 48,988,817 of record CM055127.1, read on the forward strand.
CACAACCGTGTAGGTATGTTAGCCTGCGAATAAACAAATTGCACGTGTTTATACTGTGCATAGCGCTGAAAATGCCCACACCATTGGAGCGCAGGGAGAAACCGGAGCACCCGGATGAAACCCACTCAGACTGCATACGCATACCGTGTAGGTACTATAGTATGTGTGATAAACATTTTGCACATGCCTATGTGTGCATAGCACCGAAGGCGCGCACACCGTTGGCGCGTGGGAGGAAACTGAAGTACCCGGAGGAACCCCACGCAGACAGTATACCCATACTGTAAATATGTATAGTATGTGCAATAAACATATTGAACATGTCTATACTGTGCAGAGAGCCAAAGCGCACATACCATGAGAGCGCGGGAGGACACCGGAGCCCCCGGAGGAAACCCCACGCCAACCCAGAGAGTAGAATACATACATATACTGTGAATGTATCTAGAGTCGTGCATAAACATATTGCGTATGTTTATATCGTGTATGGCACTGAAACACAGAATTGGAACATGGGGGGAAACCCACGCAAACACAGAGACCAATAACACATACATACACTGTGAATGTATCCAGTGTAGAGGTTGTGAGGGGGTTAGCTCGGCAGCGGGTGTGTGTGACCCCCGGGATGGGCTCCCCACACAAAACAGGCCCAGCAAACGGAGGTTGTGGTTTTCAAAATCAAAAAGGTGCGGTTTATTTTCTATTTACAGTGACAAAACACAGCAAAGCAAAAGAAACATAACCAAAATAAATCCTGGTCAAGTTGACCTCTGACTAAACATACAGGTTTCCTAACTAACAACTGGGATCAGCCTAGTGCTGTCCTAGTCCCTAAGTCCCTGGTTTAGTAAAAGTCCAAACAAATAGCCACACAGGCTTTGCCTCACCGCACAGGGGTTCACTCTCCCTAGACAGTCCACACAGGTCTGGTTCCAGGCATGAGCTAACATCTAATGAAGCTGGGAGTTCTTATAGAGGCCTAAATGAGCTGACAAGGTTCAGCTGGTCTCCTCATCTCTGTCTGCACGACGCCCCACACTCTCCCTAGAGGTATGAGTCATCCATGAGCCCACTAGCCTTAGCTGGGCTTATACAACTTTCCACCTAGTTGTATAAGTCAGCGTAAAGCCTGAATCTGGGCGAAATATATCTACCCCCCTGGATGCAACCAGGTGACTTTACCTTCCTGCTGTCACATACCCCCCCCTCTTGTTTTAACCTCGGGGTTGGAACACCAGCAATCAGGCATTCATGTACTCGAGACAAAGCATCCACATTCCCCATTTGAACGCCAGGGCGATGCTTTACTGTGAAGTTGAATTCCTGGAGGGCCAGGAACCACGTATTCACTCTTCTATTTGTTTCCTTGTTTTGAGCCATCCACTTTAACGGAGCGTGATCCGTAACCATGTCAAAGTGCCTACCTAGCAGGTAGTACCGAAGGGAATCTAGAGCCCACTTCACCGCTAAACACTCCTTTTCAACGGTGGCGTAATTTACCTCATGGGACTTCAATTTCCTGCTGAGGTAAATGACTGGGTGCTCTTCCCCGTTCCAGACCTGGGACAATACTGCTCCTAACCCCACATCTGACGCATCACTTTGTACGACAAAGTCTTTAGAGAAGTCGGGTGAGTACAACACTGGCTGGCTACATAAGGCTTGTTTCAAGAATTGGAATGCTGCCTCAGCCTCGGGGGTCCATTTAATCATGACCGACCCTTTCCCCTTCGTCAGGTTGGTTAGGGGCACAGCCTTAGAAGCAAAGTGGGGAATGAATCGCCGATAATACCCAGCGATTCCCAGAAAGGCTCGTACCTGCTTCTTGCTGTTGGGACGTGGCCAACTCTGGATGGCCTCGACTTTGTTGAGTTGGGGTTTTATTACTCCCCTCCCAATGGTGTACCCAAGATATTTGGCCTCCTCCTGCCCAATGGTACACTTCTTGGGGTTAGCCGTAAACCCCGCTTCCCGAACAGAGTCCAGGACTGCTTGCACTTTTGGCAGATGTGAGGCCCAATCTGTGCTATGGACAATTACGTCATCCAGGTAAGCCGCAGCATACTTCCGATGGGGCCTCAGCATCTGGTCCATTTTCCGCTGGAATGTGGCCGGCGCATTCTGTAACCCGAACGGCATTCTTTTATATTGGAACGCCCCGTCTGGGGTTACAAATGCGGTTTTCTCTTTGGCCGACTTGGCCAGGGGGATTTGCCAATACCCTTTTGTGAGGTCAAGAGTCGTCATGTATCGGGCTGTTCCCAGCCGGTCGATCAACTCATCTATACGTGGCATGGGGTAGGTGTCAAATTTTGTAACTTTGTTCAACTGACGAAAATCGTTACAAAATCGCCAGCTCCCATCCGGTTTAGGCACCAACACGATGGGACTAGACCAATCACTTTGGGACTCCTCTATCACCCCTAAGTTCAGCATTTTCTGTACTTCCTCCCGTATTGCCTCCCGTCGAGCCTCTGGGATCCGATAGGGTTTTAACTTCACCCTTTCACCGGGCGGGGTAATGATGTCATGCTCTACCCCAGATGTTTGTCCCGGCAGCTCAGAGAATACCTCCTTGTTGCGAAGCACAAACTCCTTAACCTCCTGTTGTTGGGGTTGTGACAAGGTGGCTGCTATTCCAACCTCAGGAATCACGCAACCAGTTTGAGCTGGTGACCAAGTGTCTGCGACTAGGGACTCTCTATCCCTCCAGGCTTTCAACAGATTAACGTGATAGATCTGTTCGGGCTTTCGCCTTCCTGGTTGTCTGACCTTGTAATTCACTTCGCTCACTTTTTCCATTATCTCGTAGGGGCCTTGCCATTTGGCAAGGAATTTACTTTCAACCGTAGGGACAAGTACCAATATCCTATCCCCCGGGGAAAAGGTACGGGTCTTGGCTCCACGGTTGTACACTCTCTGCTGTGCCAACTGCGCTTGGGCCAAATGTTCCTTCACGATGGGCATTACCTGTGCAATTCGATCTTGCATCAGGGCGACATGCTCAATCACACTCCTGTGGGGAGAACTCTCACTTTCCCAAGTTTCCTTGGCAATATCCAACAGCCCTCTTGGGTGTCTCCCATACAGTAACTCAAATGGGGAGAATCCCGTAGAGGATTGGGGCACCTCCCTAATAGCAAACATCAAATAAGGAAGTAAACAGTCCCAATCCTTTCCATCTCTATCCACCACTTTCTTCAACATTTGTTTTAGGGTTTTGTTGAATCTTTCAACCAGCCCATCGGTTTGGGGGTGATACACAGACGTACGCAATTGCGTCACTTTGAACAATTTACACAGCTCTTTCATAACCCGGGACATAAAGGGTGTACCTTGGTCCGTAAGCAGTTCTTTACAAATACCCACCCGGCTAAAAACAAGAGATAGCTCTTTGGCTATGGTTTTGGCCGAGGTATTTCGGAGAGGGATCGCTTCTGGATAACGGGTGGCATAGTCCATTATAACTAATATGTACTGGTGCCCCCTAGCGGACTTGATTATAGGACCTACCAAATCCATGGCGATCCTCTCAAACGGGACCTCAATGATGGGTAGAGGGACCAGCGGGCTACGGAAATGTGGCATCGGGGCCAACCTCTGACACACAGGGCAGGAGGAACAATAATTTTCTACGTCCTTCATCACCCCCGGCCAATAGAATCTCTGTAATACCCTCTCTCGGGTTTTCTCTGTCCCCAGATGACCTCCAAGAATGTGCCCATGGGCCAACTCCAACACCAACTTCCTGTAAGGTTTGGGCACCACAAGCTGCTCAACGGTTTCTTCTGCCCTTTTTGCCACCCGATACAGTAGGTCCTTCTCTACGCTGAAGTATGGGTAAGTGCAGGTATTATCTGGGTTCACTAACTCGCCATCTATTTTCACTACGTTTTCCCGTGCCTTTATTAGGGCGGAGTCTTTCAACTGTTCTGTGGCAAAGTTTTCCCTGTGAACCTCAAGATCAGAAAACTCCACAGACGGTAGGTTTTCGTCTGAGGAGGTGGGCTCCTCTCCAGTTTCTTGAGTCTCCCCTGCCAATACTGATAAGGGAAATTCCGGAGAGTCCTCACCACTCTCAGGGGAGTTCTGGCTATCACATTCCTGGTACATAGGGGCACCAGTGAGGGGCTCAGGATCATCCCACAGTTCCCAGAACTTCGGAAAATCCCTTCCCACAATGGCGTCATGCGGTAACTGAGATACTAAGCCCACTGGATGAGAGAGGGTACCTTTGGGGGTCTCGAAACACACTGTAGTCACTGGATACTCTCGGGTGTCCCCATGCACACAAATAACAGCTACCTTGCTATTCCCAGAGACCTCTGTTTTAACTAACTCAGCCTTTATCAGGGTCACAAGGCTACCTGAATCCAGCAATACCACAACATTTCTACCATTAACACACATTTTGCATAAATGTTTCTCAGTTCCTCGAATGGCAGTGCATGCGACTGTCGCACACAGCGACTGACGTCTGCCCGTCAGAAAGTCACACTGCATGGGTTCCTCCACAACCGGGCAATTGGCTGCAATATGTCCCGCTTGCCGGCAGCGGTAGCAAACGATCCTTCTTGCCGCCTCTTGAGCCGCTGATTTCCCAGGCTGTTCTCGCCAAACTTGGGGTAGAGCTCCCACCCTCTCACTCTCTCCACCCTCACCCCTTGGAATCCTCTTATCCGCCCCTGGGGATGGTCTGGTCTTAGGGTGGAAAGTCCGAGTGTCTCTGGAAGAGGCCGTCAGGTTCTCTGTAGCCAAGTATTTCTCCACACGATCCACAAGACCATCGGCCGTCTCTGGGTCTCCATGGCTTACCCACTTTTGGATGGCAGTAGGAAGAGCTCTCAAAAACCGATCCATTACAACACGTTCCACAATCTTTGGTGCGGACAAAGTCTCTGGCTGTAGCCACTTTCTGCTCAGGTGAATGAGATCATACATTTGAGACCTGGGGGGTTTTCCAAGCTGGAAAGTCCAGTTATGCACACGCTGAGCCCGGACAGCCTGGGTGACACCCAGCCTTGCCAATATTTCAGCTTTTAGCATCACATAGTCTTTTGCTTGGTTAGGCTCTAGGTCATAGTAAGCTTTCTGCGATTCACCAGTTAACAGAGGAGCCACCAGTCCAGCCCACTGCTCCTCAGGCCACTTTTCTCTTTCAGCGGTCCTTTCAAATGTGGTCAAAAATACCTCTGGATCATCCTCTCCAGTCATTTTTGTCAATAAACGACTCACCCCAAAGGACGCGGTATTAGTGGGACGGCTTTCCTCACTGGTCTGCGGACGTTGCTGCATTACTGCTTCCATCTGTTGTTGTAGTCTCTGCTCTTGCTTCTGCAACAGGTCTATGAAGCGGGCCTCAGATTGCTGCTGGGCTCGTTGCTGAGCCTCCAGACTCTGTTGCAAAGTTGCGTTTGTCTGCTGCTGGGCTGCAAGGCTCTGTTGTTGAGCTGCAAGGCTCTTTTGCAAACCTGCATTTGTCTGCTGTTGATTGGCATTTGCTAGAGCCAGCTGCTTCAGTATCTCCTCCATGCTGGCTTAAAAAAAAACTGCCACTGGTTCTCCACCAACTGTGAGGGGGTTAGCTCGGCAGCGGGTGTGTGTGACCCCCGGGATGGGCTCCCCACACAAAACAGGCCCAGCAAACGGAGGTTGTGGTTTTCAAAATCAAAAAGGTGCGGTTTATTTTCTATTTACAGTGACAAAACACAGCAAAGCAAAAGAAACATAACCAAAATAAATCCTGGTCAAGTTGACCTCTGACTAAACATACAGGTTTCCTAACTAACAACTGGGATCAGCCTAGTGCTGTCCTAGTCCCTAAGTCCCTGGTTTAGTAAAAGTCCAAACAAATAGCCACACAGGCTTTGCCTCACCGCACAGGGGTTCACTCTCCCTAGACAGTCCACACAGGTCTGGTTCCAGGCATGAGCTAACATCTAATGAAGCTGGGAGTTCTTATAGAGGCCTAAATGAGCTGACAAGGTTCAGCTGGTCTCCTCATCTCTGTCTGCACGACGCCCCACACTCTCCCTAGAGGTATGAGTCATCCATGAGCCCACTAGCCTTAGCTGGGCTTATACAACTCTCCACCTAGTTGTATAAGTCAGCGTAAAGCCTGAATCTGGGCGAAATATATCTACCCCCCTGGATGCAACCAGGTGACTTTACCTTCCTGCTGTCACAAGGTATACGATGAGTTTAAATTATGGCGCAGAGGCGCATAATCTTCTCTGTATCATTCCAACCTGCTTAACTGTGCTGCCGAAGCAGCATGCAGGTAACAGGTAATCTCTGATCCTCAGACCGTGGTCTTGTCAGAGCTCAGAGCGTTCCCCAGGAAATGGCGGGAAACCACAGGTGCAGAGACCCTGTTGTTGCCTCAGGACATCACACAGAAGGCTCACAGGGACTGGAGACATATATGAATAAAGTCCCCCCCACCATGCTGCACCGACCGGGGGGGGGGGCACTGTGTACCACTGTATCATCCATGCTGCTCTCGACGCAGTGTGTGAGGAAAACAGTGAGGAAGCTGTGTAAAAGAAAAGCTTGAAGGAACCAAGGGAAACAGCGTCCGCCTGAGGTACCACAGCCACAGCATCCAGCTTGAGAGTGTTCCACACATCATCAATGGAGTTCACTTACAAGCGCCCTGTCATTTACTGACACAGAACTGGAGTCTTCCTCACAAGGGAATGTCCTGTTCAAAAACAATAAAATATTCAGAGCTAGGGTCCTGAGTAGCAGTAGCTAGGCCCATATCTGAATCAGAGCACTCCTCCACTAAAGATTTTTGTGGGGAGAGGGGGCTTTATAGCTTCCTTGCGCTCGCACACCGCTTCCATTCTGACAAGGAATGATTCCAGGACTACCGACAACTGGTCCATAGGGACCGCAGGTGCAGGAGCACTGCCTGTTGCCTCTGACAAGTGTGGAGAAGCAGGTGTATCAGACTCCATACTGCCACCCTCTGGCTGCACTGAGGCTGAGAAGGGGATACCCAGAGGACTCACCAACCCTTAAGGACCTCTCAGTTCCGCTGTATGAACCGCGCTGCAGCACGAGTGAAGCCTGAGGAGAGTGTGAGGAGAATGTGAGGAGATTTGCGCCGCAGCAGCGCCGCTAAAGGCCGAAGTGAAAGCGCCGCAGATTCAAGAAAATGGCCACCGGCCGCCTATATTACTGCACCATTAAACCACGGCAAGATGGCCGCCGAGTGCATTTTTCAAATTCACCACACAGCGCTAATGGCGCACGCAATGAAGTCCCCACACTGACTCACTTTTTTCTCCAGAACACTGCTCCTTTCCACTACACAGATATGAGCGCCCCCAGTCAGGCCAGAGTGACCCCCAAGCACCCCCACACAGCACAGCACCAGTACAGGGTGCAGAGAGCAGCATAACAGGGGGGGGACAGGGGGAAACCCCCCATATAAAGAAACACAGCCAGCATGTACTCACCTGCAGCAGGAGAGACTACTTACCCGTCCCAGAGGGACCCACTGGCTTGTTTCAGACAGACCTATCACAGAGTAGTACTGAGTAGCTGCCGGCCCGGTCCACCGCAAAAGAAACAGACAGGTACTGTTCAATCTTGAGAGGACCGCGGGACCATAAAAGCAACCTGGCCACCCCTGGAGTCATGGGGCATGTCGTGAACTGAGTCTCACGCACACAAGGTGAGGATCAGCATGCTCGATGGTCGGACAGGGAAGACTACGAGGATACCAGTGTACCCAACCTGTTGCCCAGCCAACAGTTGATTGAAGGTCTCAAAAAAAAAAAAAAAAAAAAATTCCCAAAGGAATAAAATTAAAAAATAACATCTTCCAGGAGACTGGCTCCTGAGAGAACCACGTCTTCTCCTTCTGCTAGGCAAAAAAAAACTGAGGCTACTAGCTGCAGGTAGGAGGGTAATGTCCGGAGGGACCGCCCCCCTGGGTGGGGCTGTTCAGCTCTGGTTTGTTCCAGAATGTATGTTTCTAACATCTAACATTCTGCCTAGATCTTCTCCTGGGAGCAGGGACACACGTTTACAGTATTCAGCTGTGTCAGTCCATGGACGATAAGAGAAAATAGGATTTTTTACTCACCGTAAAATCCTTTTCTCTGAGTCCATGGACCGACACAGCTTCTCTATTGACAAAGTGGGTATTATCCGTTAATTAGGAGTGACTAGGCAGAAAAACTTGTAAAAAGTGTTGCATCACACCTTCTACAGTACCGCCCAGGGGGCGGACCCTCTGGGTATACCCTCTCAGTCTGCACATCGCAGATCAGTTCGTCAAAAAGCAGTACAAACTTAAAAGGAGGGGTGGGTGCTGTGTCGGTCCATGGACTCAGAGAAAAGGATTTTACGGTGAGTAAAAAATCCTATTTACTCTTTCGTCCATGGACCGACACAGCTTCTCTATTGACAAAGTGGGACGTCCCAAAGCAGTGTCAGAGAAAAAACGAGGGGTGGTAACAGCATAAAAACAAACTTCACCCCAAAACACAAAACAGCACTCCTCCAACGGAGGAGTTGCAACTCTAAACAGCCGCCTGCAAAACCTTGCGGCCGAAAGAGGCATCCGAAGATGCACCTACATCAACTTTGTAGAATTTTGTGAAAGTGTGAGCGGACGACCAAGTCGCCGCTTTACATAGTTGGGCTTTCCGACATCAAGCGTCTGTTTCCCCAGAGGCACCTATTGCCCTGGTCGAATGCGCCGTGACAGGAAAGGGGGGCGCCTGACCCTTTAAGGCGTAAGCCTGGATTACTATCTGTCGGATCCACCTAGAGATGGTGGCCGATGAGACTGCTTGGCCCTTCTTGGGACCAGCCACCAAAACAAACAGTGAGTCTGACTTCCGGAACAGGGAAGTAGCAGATAGGTATACTCTCAAAGCTCGGACAACGTCCAAGGAATGCAACGCCGACTCCTTAGGATTCGACGGCTGAGGACACAAGGATGGAAGTACAATGTCTTCGTTGAGATGAAAAGCCGAAACGACCTTCGGAAGAAAGGAAGGCTGCGGCCGCAGCACCACCTTATCCTTGTGGAAAATCAAATAGGGAGCCTTGCAGGACAAGGCTGCCAGCTCAGAGACTCGTCTAACTGACGTAACAGCCACCAAAAAGACCACCTTCTGAGAAAGTGTCAACAGGGGAATATCTCTAATATTCTCAAACGGTGCCTTCTGAAGCACCGAGAGGACCAGGTTCAAGTCCCACGGAGGTAACGGGGGGCGGACCGGAGGGGCCACATGTCGAACCCCCTGCACAAATGTACTCACGAGAGAGTGAGTCGCCAGGGGTCGCTGAAAAAAGACAGCCAGGGCAGATATCTGTCCCTTAATCGTACTTAGGGCAAGCCTTTGGTCTACCCCATGCTGTAAAAACAGCAGGATTCTGGAAACCAAATAGGTACGCGGATGCCATTTCATTTCCTCACACATGGAGATGTAGGCCCTCCAAGTGCGGTGATAGACCTTCCTAGAGGACGGTTTCCGAGCACTTCTCATAGTAGAAATTACTGAGTCTGACAGGCCCCGGTCTCTCAGTACCTGGTTCTCAACAGCCATGCCGTTAAAGCCAATGACTGTAAAGCAGGATGGAATATGGGACCTTGCGACAGCAGGTCCTTCCGTAGTGGTAGGCGCCAGGGGACGTCTGCTACCAGACGTACTAGATCGGCGTACCAAGGACGCTGAGGCCAATCTGGAGTGATTAGGATCATTGGAATTCCCTCTGCCTCCACTCTGCGGAGCAGAAGAGGAAGAAGCCTTAAGGGAGGGAAGGCATAGATTAGCCGATACTGACCCCACGATGCTACCAACGCGTCCGTTGCGTCTGCCCATGGGTCTCTTGACCGGGCCACAAACCTCAATACCTTCCGATTGAGTCGGGAAGCCAGAAGATCTACGTCTGGTGTGCCCCATCTTTGGCAGAGGAGTTGGAACACCTCCGGGTGTAAGGACCATTCTCCCTGGTCCAGCATCTGGCGGCTCAGGTAGTCCGCCTGCCAGTTTTCCACACCCGGAATGTACACGGCCGACAGTGCTGGTACGCTCCTCTCTGCCCACTTCAGGATGCGAGCGATCTCCGATGCTGCAGCTGAGCTTCTTGTTCCTCCTTGATGATTGACATATGCCACTGCTGTGGCGTTGTCTGACTGGATCCTGACTGGACGCCCTTGCAGTCTCTGAGACCATTTGAAGAGGCACAGCTTGATCGCCCGGATCTCCAGGACATTGATCGGCAGGAGGGCTTCCTCTGGGGTCCAGCGACCTTGCGCCGACTGGACACCCCAGACTCCCCCCCCAACCTGTAAGGCTGGCGTCCGTCGTGATCACTATCCAGTAAACCGGAAGAAATGACTTCCCGGCCATTAGAGCCGGTGCTGTCAGCCACCATACCAGGGATCTCCTGACTAGGTGGCTCACTCGGATTTGATAATCCAGAGATGAAGGGCATCTGTTCCATCTGGACAGAACTTCCCTCTGTAACACTCGAGTGTGGTATTGAGCATATGGGACCGCCTCGAAGGAGGCTACCATGAGGCCCAACACTCGCATGCAAAAACGGAGTGACGACCAATTCCTGGAAGTCAGCTGCCGTACTGCAGCCCGGAGGGTCTGCAACTTCTCCACAGGGAGGAATACCTTTGCCTCTGAGGAATCCAGAATCAACCCCAGGTACACTAGGCGTTGAGTGGGCACCAATACTGACTTTTGCGTGTTTAGTATCCAACCACAGTCTCGAAGAGTCTGACAGGTAATGGACACGCTTACCTCTAATTCTGAGCTTGAAGGGCCCTTCAGCAGAAGGTCGTCCAAGTAACCTGTGATAGCGATACCCCGCTGTCTTAGAAGTGCCAGAATCGGAGCGAGCACCTTGGTGAACGTCCTGGGTGCTGAGGCAAGGCCAAACGGGAGGGCCACAAACTGGTAGTGGTTCTTCCCGATAGCAAATCGCAGAAACCTCTGGTGTCTGGAGTATATGGGGACATGCAGGTATGCGTCCTTGATGTCCAAGGAGGCCAGAAAGTCCCCCGGATGGAGAGCCGTGACTACAGATCGAACCGACTCCATCCGAAAACTTTGTACCTTCACAAAGCAATTGAGGGCTCTGAGATCCAAGCTTGGACGAACCCCCTCCTTCTTCGGCACAATGAACAGATTTGAGTAAAAACCCCGTTCCAGTTCTGGAACTGGAATAACTACCCCGCGTTCCAGCAGACCCTGGACCGCCCCATACAGGGCCTCCCGACGGGTCGGTAGTAGCTGGAGATTGGAGGTGTTGAATCTGTCCGGTGGACAAGAGAGAAACTATCTTGTAGCCTGAGGAGATTACTTCGCAAACACACCTGTCGGAGATTAGTGCTGTCCACTGAGTCGCGAATTTGCGAAGACGTCTCCCCACCCGAGAGCTGGGTGGGGGTGGACCTTCATGCGGACGCAAATTTGTCCGCAGGCTTATTGGGTATGCGGGACCAGGGACGCTTTTGTCCTTGGGCAGGCGCTTTATCGGCCTGGGGTCTTTTCCCTGTCGCCCTAGGGGGACGAAAAAACCACTTGTGTGCAGTAAAGGAGGGCCCTTGCCCTTGGCGTGGCCCCTTACCCTTGCTAATTTGGGGAAGCAAAGTGCTTTTACTTCCTGTGGCATCCTTGATGATGTCATCCAGAGAAGCCCCAAAAAGTCTGTCGCCCTTAAAAGGCAGATCCAACAGGGCTTTCTTGGAAGTCTGGTCCGCAGACCAGCCTTTTAGCCAGATCAGGTGGCGTATTGCTACTGCATAAACCGAAGTTTTAGACAGCAGGGGAATAGTATTCATGTCTGACTCGCAGACAAACCTAAGGCCCTGGACCAACAGGTCGGCCAATGTTATCTCATCAGGAGGAGCATCTCGCTCCTTAACCCCTGGAGTAGCAATCTTGCCCATTCAGTAAGTGTGTGAGACACTAGGGCCCCCGCCAATGCCGGGCGTACTGCCGAGCCTACCACTGAGTATAGGTAGCAAGCGAGTGCTTCAGCCTTCTTATCCACAGGGTCCTAGAAAACAGGAGCCCCTTCTACAGGAATTGTGGTGGCTCTATTAAGTCTGGACACCGGAGGGTCCACTATAGGGGGGAGAGGTCCATTTCTTCAGAAAACTCTCCTCAAAAGGGGTACCGTACCGCAAACCTCTTTGGGGCTGTAAAGACCCTCAGTGGGTTCTCCCATTCCTTGTATAAGAGTTTATCAAAAGACACACAAGGGAACACCTTAGCAGTGCGGGCAGGTCTATGAAACCCAAGTGGACCGGAGTCTCTGCTGCTTCTGCAGGATTTTCCAATTTTAGCATATCCCGCACTGCAGTAATAAGGTCAGATACCAAAGCCGTCTCGCGTACTGACCTGGACTTTGAGTCATTCTCACTGTCCGGTCACGGTCTGCAGTCTCTGGTGCGTCAGAATCTGGGCCCCGAGCCATAGCTGGACCTGGTTCTGCACCAGAATTATCCCCAGAAGCTTGCAGGGGATGGGGCGTTTACTACCCCCTGTATTCCCGTGTGCTGCTTCCACCCTGGCAGCAAACGCCTCTAGGATTGCCGACATAGCGTCCATAGACACCTCAGGGACACCAGCTGCTAAATCTGGTGTTTCAGGGGAGAAGACATCTGGCTCAGATGCCATGCTGACCACACGCTGACACTCACAGGGCTCCAGGCAAGATATCAATAGGCCACCCTCCTGCGCTGCAGAGATGCTGGGTCACCCAGAGGACTCACCACCCTGGATAGGTACTGCTATGCTGCGCCTATGATGCTGTCCCCTTGCTGCTGTGTCAGTCTGCTTCTTTTATCAGCACTTCCTGTGTGAATTTTCGCGCCAGTGTAATGCACCCTAGAGGCCGGAGGCTCTCGCAAAATGGTTGCCAAAACCGTCTGTATGGAAGATAATGTGGGCTCTAAGAAAATGGCCGCCGACAGAAGATAGAGGTCAGGCAGCCATAGCCCACAAAAAAGATGGCCGCCGAACGGCAATATCTGCATACAGGGTGGACAAACATGGCCGCCGATCACCTGATAGGGGCCAGTGGGTGTGGCCGAACTACAGGAAGATGGCCGCCAGGCAGTTACAAGAGGCCAAACTTGGCATGGACCACCTCAAAATGGCCGCCGACAGCATGGAGACAAAGAAACACAGGTAAGCAAAAATGACATTTCTTTTAAATGTTAGTTACAGCCAGCCCCGCTCCAGTGGGACCCCCTAGGTGACCCCCAGCACCCAGCAACCTTTAGCTAGAAGCCCAGGGAGGAGGGAAAGGCAGGGAGAGAGGGAAGAAAGGGGCCACAACCACTTACTTGATCTCTCCAGGAATGTCCAGCTAAATCACCCAGCCGAGGCAGGGGAGTTTTACTTACCTATCCTGCATGTATTCTGCTGGAAGACATTCCAAACAGATCATCGTCCGCGCACGGAAGGTGACTGTTGGCCAGGCATGCTGTGATTGGACCCAGAAGGGACGATCATATGTATGCCCTGGAGCATGACGCTCACCGGACAGGCTGCTGCGACTCGGCCGTAAGGTCAGCCGAAGCTGAGCGGTCCGATGCAAGCCTTGGAGCGTAAGCTCACCGGCCAGGCTGCTGCGACTCGGCCGTAAGGTCAGCCGAAGCTGAGCGGTCCGATGCAGGCCCTGGAGCGTAGGCTCACCGGCCACCCGTGGAGCGACGGGCATGACGTGGAAAACCCAGCGCGTAGCTAGGGTCGGCACACGCTCGATGGCCGAAACTGGGGAGACTACAAGGATCGAGGATCCAGCCTGTCACCCAGTCGGCAGTTGATCGAAGATCGCAGGAAACAACAAATGTAGCAAAAAAATAAAAATATATATATCTTTTTTCCCCGGACCAATGAGCCCGAAGGGAGCCATGTCCTACTCCTTGCTAGACAGAAAAAAACTGATCTGCGATGTGCAGACTGAGAGGGTATACCCAGAGGGTCCGCCCCCTGGGCGGTACTGTAGAAGGTGTGATGCAACACTTTTTACAAGTTTTTCTGCCTAGTCACTCCTAATTAACGGATAATACCCACTTTGTCAATAGAGAAGCTGTGTCGGTCCATGGACGAAAGAGTAATATTGATTTGATAAACATTTGCGCAAATATCATTGTGCCCTAAAAATCTGTAGTACCTTATTTGTATTTTACTGGTCATGTGCTTTCAGAAAATATATGGTTTGGGGGGGTCTTTAACAAACTCTGAAAGCTGTAAGGGAAAAAATAAAAAAGCAATGGAAAAAATTGCAAAAATGGCCTGGCCACCTGAGTGTAAATATAGAGCACAGGACATGGCAGCGAAAGGGTTAAAATAACATTCTTGTCTGACAGCGTACAAAAAGGAGGAGTTATCACTAAAGATCAGTGATGGCGAACCTTGGAACCCCAGATGTTTTGGAACTAAATTTCCAAATGTAGTTCCAAAACATCTGGGGTGCCAAGGTTCGCCATCACTGCTATTGATCAATTCCATCTCAGAAAAGAAAGAAATGCTAGATTGCCGATTAGTCACTAAGCCATGCATTGGCATTGGGGGTGTAAGATTGGGCCCTGGTGTCACAATGGTACTGATGTGAGCCCACAGGCGAGCAGGTGACACGGGATCCCCCAGGGCGTGGAATCGAAAGGGCCAGCCGGTATTCTGCCAGGGACCCCCTCACGAGGGTTTGGGCTTAGCTGCGTGTTGACCCCAGGTCACGACCCCCAGGTTCACCCTGCTCGCGACGAGAGTACCAGAAGACACAGTCAGACACGGACGGATGGATGGATGAAGCAAAAGGAGAGCCGGATAGCGAGCCAAGGTCGGGGCGGGCAGCAGACAATGTTATCGGGAGAACTAGCCGATTCGGTACGCAAGAGATCAGTTCACGAGAAGTCAGGTTAAGCAGGTTACAGGAAGGGTGCTCAGAAACAAGTGTTGTTTAAGCAACCAGAAACTGGTCTGAGTGAAATTTAAATAGGGAGGCACATAGGGGGCTGAACAGGAAGTAGCAGGAAGGAAGGATATATTAAGCAACAGGTGAAGCCGGCGACACCCATAGCTGCTGAGTGCAGCAGAGCTTAACACAAGCTTGTGGAACAACAGGTGCCAGACGACCTACAGCAGTAAAGGTAAGACACAGATCAGCTCCGCAGCTGATCTGTGACAGTACCCCCCTGCTTACGAGGTCCCCCTACACGTCTGGGGGCTGGCTTGGAGGGAAATTTCCGATTAAATCTGGTCACCAAGCGTGGGGCTGAGACATCTGCAGCAGCAGGAACCCAAGACCTCTCCTCCGGGCCGTAGCCCTTCCAATCAGATAGAGTAGCTTCCCTCTGGAGTATTTGGAGTCCAATATTTCTTTAATCTCATACTGATCCGTGGTATCAGCCACAGGAGCGGGGCGAGAAGAAGGGCGAGAGAAGCGATTAAGGACCAGTGGCCTGAGCAGGGAGACATGGAAGGCATTGCGGATCCTGAGATGAGAGGGCAGACGGAGCTTGAAAGCAACTGGATTGATCTGACGGAGAATGGGAAAGGGATCAATGAAGCGAGGGGCAAATTTCATTGAGGGCACCCGGAGTCGGATTTGCTTGGTAGAGAGCCAGACTATCACCAGGTAGGAACTTAGGAGCCGGACGGCGATGGCGATCTGCTGCAGATGAAGATTCTTAGAGACTTCTGCCCAGATTTAGTTGAAGGTCCTTTGGGTTTCAGCTGCTGCTGGTACAAGGGGAGAAATGGGAACAGGGAAGGGAACAGATGGATGCTGCCCATAAACAGTGAAGATGGGAGATTTTCCAGAACTGGCATTGGAGTGTTGGTTTAAGGCAAACTCTGCCCAGGGCAAAAGGTCCACCCAGTGATCTTGGTGGGCTGAGATGAAGTCACGGAGAAAACATTCTACATTTTGATTGACACGTTCCACTTGCTATTTGGACTGGGGATGAAAGGCAGAAGAAAAATCCAATTTAATCCCAAAGGATTTGGCCAAGGCTCTCCAGAACCGAGCAGTAAATTGAACTCCTCTGTCAGAGACGATATGTGAAGGCATCCCATGAAGACAAAAGATCTCCTTAATGAAAGTTGTGGCAAGACTGGGAGCAGAAGGTAGGCCTGGGAGAGGGATCAAGTGACACATTTTGGAGAATCGATCCACCACTACCCAGATGACTGTAGAACCTGTTGGGGGGGGCAGATCCGAGGTAAAATCCATGGAAATAGAGCGCCATGGTATACCGGGAACTGGTAAGGGCAGAAGCAACCCAGCTGGGGCGGACGTGGAAGACTTGGATAGTACACAAACCGTACAAGCTTGAACGTACTCTTTGACATCCTTACGAAGAGAGGGCCACCAGTAATGACGCTGAAGAAGGTCACAAGTACGAGGTATACCAGGATGTCCAGAGAACTTGGAGTCATGAGCCCACGCAAAGAGTTTGGGACGAAGTGCGGGAACTACAAAAGTTTTACCTGGGGGAGGCTACGTAGACCGGAGCTGAGTAGTGGCTAGAATTTGATGCGGAGGGATGATGGGACCAAGATCTAGGTGATTCCCCAGCCAGCAGAGGATCCCTCTCCCTTTCCCCCTTTTGCAAGTCGCAAGGTATTTGTCCATGAACTTCTAGAGAGTTTTTCATAATGTAATTTTAATGTTACAATTTCATTAAGAAATATTTAGCTTTGTATCGATTATTACCATATATTTTTTGTATTACTGTAGACCTGCAACAGTGTTTGTGTCCCTGAAGAAGCCTGAATACTGACCAGCAGCACGCAAACGTTAAGGAACAAATGCAATATGGTGTATTTTTGTATTCCTTTTCTTTTAACGATTTTGTACATCTATCAATATATATTTTTTAACTGTAATTGGTTTGTATCTGCATATATATTATGTATTCCCCGAGTGGGCAACAATACATTCACATTCTATAGGCATCTCTCACAATCCCATCCATACCCCGGATTTGGGGCTACTCACATATATTTCTCTACACGGGATGTAGATGCCTATCGACCATTGTTGGAAGATATGTGCATGCTCTCAATACTCTTTATCTTCCATAGAAAAGGGTTTCGTAATGTTCGGACGAAGGAGAATTGGGGCGGAGAGGAAGGCTGCCTTGAGTTTGTGGAAAGCATCAATGGCTTCAGGGGACCAGAGGCGGGCATTGACACCCTTGCGGGTGAGAGATGTAATAGGGGCCACCCAGGTGGAGTAGTTACGAATTAAATTGGCGATAGTAATTGGTGAAGCCCAAAAAGCGTTGGGTGGCTTTAAGACCAGAGGGCTGGGGCCACTCAGAGATGGCCCGAAGTTTGGCTGGGTCCATGAAGAGGCCCTGTGATGAGATTATGTAGCCCAGAAATGGAACTTGTGTTTGTTCAAATAGGCACTTCTCCAGTTTAGCATATAGGCAATTGTCCCGTAGACGCTGTAGCACAGCTTTCACATGGAGACGATGGGTGAGTAAGTCTGGTGAGAAAATAAGAATATCATCCAGATATACAATAACACAGACATACAGAAGGTCGCGGAAGATCTCATTAACCAAATTTTGGAAGACAGCTGGGGCATTGCATAAGACAAAGGGAATCACAAGATATTCATAATGTCCGTTCCTGGTGTTAAAGGCGGTCTTCCACTCGTCTCCTTCCCGGATTCTTATTAAATTGTAGGCCCCTCTTAGATCCAATTTGGTAAAAACATGAGAACCTCGCAGTCTGTCAAAGAGTTCCGAAATTAAAGGAAGAGGGTATCGGTTCTTCACGGTGATGGCGTTAAGGCCCCTGTAGTGGATGCATGGACGGAGTGAACCATCTTTTTTGCCTACAAAGAAAAACCCGGCTCCGGCAGGTGAGTTGGATTTCCTGATGAAACCCTTTTGCAGGTTTTCCTGAATGTATTCAGACATGACTTGTGTCTCTGGGATAGATAGGAGGGTAGACTCGGTCTCGGGGAGGAGAGGTCCCTGGTAACAGATCTATGGAGCAGTCATAGTCTCTGTGAGGAGGATGGCGATCAGCTGACTTTTTGCAGAAAACATCTTGGAAGGACTGATATTGGGAAGGCAACATGGGAGTTGTGGAGGTTTCAGCCAGAGGAATGGAAGGAGGTGGTAGTACCTTGGAAACGCACCGTTGCTGACACTGAGGACCCCAAGCCAATACTGGTCCAGAATTCCAATCAAGATGTGGGGAGAAGTGCCTATTTGAACAAACACAAGTTCCATTTCTGGGCTACATAATCTCATCACAGGGCCTCTTCATGGACCCAGCCAAACTTCGGGCCATCTCTGAGTGGCCCCAGCCCTCTGGTCTTAAAGCCACCCAACGCTTTTTGGGCTTCACCAATTACTATCGCCAATTAATTCGTAACTACTCCACCTGGGTGGCCCCTATTACATCTTTCACCCGCAAGGGTGTCAATGCCCGCCTCTGGTCCCCTGAAGCCATTGATGCTTTCCACAAACAAGTTTTTCTGCAACCATGGAAGACCCAGAATGATGGGACTGGAGGATTTAGGCAAAATTAGGAAAGAGATTTCCTCACCATGCAAAACCCCAATGCCTAACGCCATAGGAGGGGTTTTTAACCGGATGGGGCTCATTGGCAAGAAGGAGCCATCTACTGCAGTCACAACCAGGGCAACAAAAGAAAATGCCCAACTCGGAAGCCAAAGATTGTTCAATGAAATTACCGGCTGCTCCAGGGTCCACGTATGTAGAGAGTTGATATGCATTTTAAGCCCAGTGGATAGACACGGGTAGGATGAAACGAGAGAAGCTGACAGAATTAAAGGATTGGTCTAGATCACCTCTCTCTGAGTGACCTAGACCCGGGAGTTTCCCGGACTAACTGGACAGCAGTTAAAAAGGTGTCCTTTATCGCCACAATAAAGGCACAAGCCCAAACCCATGCGCTGGGCACGTTCCTCTGGGGTGAGGCGAGTTCGCCCAAGCTGCATAGGTTCTTCCAACGTTTGAAAGGTTGAAGACAGAGGGTTCCACAAGTCTTTGGAGTGCCTGTGCTGGACAGCCAGCAGGGGGATGACTGGATCTGGATCTTTCCAGGACCCGCTCCTGGAAACGAATGTATTTGAATGCTTAATGCGATTAAATCCTCCAATGTGGTAGGAATTAGTGCGTCCAGCGAGTTCATCCTTTACACGTTCAGATAGGCCTTGCCAGAAGGTAGCAGTAAGAGCCTCATTATTCCATTTGAGTTCAGCGGCCAGGGTACAGAATTGAACTGCGTATTGGCCGACTGTCATTCTTTGCTGACGAAGATGAAGGAGGGCCCCAGCAGCAGAAAACACTCCGCCGGGCTCATCAAAAGTTTTCCGGAAAGCATCCAAAAAGGCCTGGAGGTCGGAGGTGAAAGAATCGTGTTGGTCCCAAAGTGGGGAGGCCCAAGCTAGGGCATCACCAGAAAGTAGAGAGATGATATGTGCGACTTTGGTGCGATCAGTTGGAAAATGGTAGCTGGAAAGTTCAAAGTGGATGGAACACTGATTAATGAAGCCACGACAAGCCTTAGGGTTGCCAGAAAAACGAGGTGGTTGGTGGCAGATGCAAGCAGGGATTGCCAGGTGAGGCAGATAACACGGGAGCAGATGAGGCAGAAGCAGGAGCCGAAGGAGCTGAAGTTGCAGCGACTTGCAGGCGATCCAGGCGGGTGGCAAGATCCTGTAGAAACAGCATTATTTGCTCTTGATTTGATTGCTGGGAGTTAAGTCTCTGAACTAGATGTTGCATTTGGTCCTCAGTCAGTGGCTTGAGCAAACTGTCACAAGGGTACTGATGTGAGCCCACAAACGAGCAGGTGACATGGGATCCCCCAGGGCGTGAAATCTAAGGGCCAGCCAGTATTCTGCCAGGGACCCCCTCATGAGGGTTTGGGCTCAGCTGCGTGCTGACCCCAGGTCACGACTCCCAGGTTCACCCTGCTCGCGAGGAGAGTACCAGAAGACACAGTCAGACACGGATGGATGGATGTATGAAGCAAAAGAAGAGCCGGATAGCGAGCCAAGGTCGGGGCGGGCAGCAGACAACATTATCAGAACTAGCCGATTCGGTACACAAGAGATCAGTTCACGAGAAGTCAGGTTAAGCAGGTTACAGGAAGGGTGCTCAGAAACAAGTGTTTAACCACTTAAAGTGGTTGTATACCCAAATTTTGTACAAGCACCTACAGGTAAGCCTACATTAAGGCTTACCTGTAGGTGCTTGTAATATCTCCGAGACCTACACAGTCTCGGAGATATTTGCAAAAAAAACTGTACCGCTATCTACGGCGCATGCGCGCCGTAGATAACGGCGCAGGCGCACTGAGCGCGGCGGCTCTTGAATGGGAGCCTGCCGGACACTGCCGGAAATTCGCGCATGCGCGGGGATCGTGCCGTTCCCCGCGCATGTGCGGGAGTGACGTCATCGCCGCTCCGGCCAATCACAGCGCCGGAGCGGCGATACCCGGAAGTCACTCCGGGTATCATGGATTCGACTGAGGACGCGATCGAGGACCGCTGCGGGGGCTTCGATCTAAGGTAAGTGATTGATAATGAGCTAGTATGCTAGTCATACTAGCTCATTATACCTTTGCCTTGCAGGTTAACCAAAAAAAAATAAAAAAATTTGCGGTATACAACCGCTTTAAGCCCCGGACCAATACGCAGCATAAAGACCAGAGGTGTTTCTACAATTTGGCACTGCGCTGCTTTAACTGGTAATTGCGCAGTCATGCAATGTTGTACCCAAACAAAATTTGCGTCCTTTTCTTCCACAAATAGAGCTTTCTTTTAATGGTATTTGATTGCCTCTGCGATTTTTTTTTTTGCGATATAAAACGGAAAAAGACAGAAAATTGTGAAAAAAAAAGATATTTTCTACTTTTTCTTATAAGAAAAATCGAAAAAACTCCATTTTAGTCATACATTTAGGCCAAAATGTATTCAGCCACATGTCTTTAGTAAAAAAAATGTCAATAAGTGTATATTTATTGGTTTGCGCAAAAGTTATAGCGTCTACAAACTAGGGTAAATTTTCTGGAATTTACACAGCTTTTAATTTATGACTACCTATCCCATTTCTTGAGGTGCTAAAATGGCAGGGCAGTACAAACCCCCCCCCCCCCCCCAAATGACCCAATTTTGGAAAGTAGACACCCCAAGGAAATTGCCAAAAGGCATGTTGAGCCCATTGAATATTTTATTTTTTTGTCCCAAGTGATTGAATAATGACAAAAAAAAATAAAAATTACAAAAAGTTGTCACTAAATGATATATTGCTCACACATGCCATGGTTATATGTGGAATTGCATCCCAAAATACATTTTGCTGCTTCTCCTGAGTACGGGGATACCACATGTGTGGGACTTTTTGGGAGCCTAGCCGCGTACGGGACCCTGAAAACCAAGCACCGCCTTCAGGATTTCTAAGGGCGCAAATTTTTGATTTCACTCCTCACTACCTATCACAGTTTCGAAGGCCATAAAATGCCAAAATAGCACAAAACCCCCCCAAATGACCCCATTTTGGAAAGTAGACACCCCAAGCTATTTGCTGAGAGGCATGGTGAGTATTTTACAGCTCTCATTTGTTTTTGAAAATGAAGAAAGGAAATCACATTTTTTTTTTTCAATTTTCAAAACTTTGTGACAAAAAGCGAGATCTGCAAAATACTCACCATACCGCTCAGCAAATAGCTTGGGGTGTCTACTTTCCAAAATGGGGTCATTTGGGAGGGTTTTGTGCCATCTGGGCATTCCATGGCCTCCGAAACTGTGATAGGCAGTGAGGAGTGAAATCAAAAATTTGTGCCCTTAGAAAGCCTGAAGGCGGTGCTTGGTTTTTGGGGTCCCGTACACGGCTAGGCTCCCAAAAAGTCTCACACATGTGGTATCCCCGTACTCAGGAGAAGCAACAGAATGTATTTTGGGGTGTAATTCCACATATGCCCATGGCATGTTTGAGCAATATATAATTTAGTGACAACTTTCTGCAAAAAAAATAGGATTTTTGTACTCACCGTAAAATCCATTTCTCTGACGTCCATGGACTGACACAGCTGGATACTGTAAACGTGTGGGTATATGTCCCTGCTCGCAGGAGAAGATCTAGGCAGAATGTTAGATGTTAAAACATTCTAGAACAAACCAGAGCTGAACAGCCCCGCCCAGGGGGGGCGGTCCCTCCGGACATTACCCTCCCACCTGCAGCTAGCAGACCTCAGTTCGTAACAAAGCAGTACAAACCTTAAAAGGAAGGGTGGGTGCTGTGTCAGTCCATGGACGTCAGAGAAATGGATTTTACGGTGAGTACAAAAATCCTATTTTCTCTTATCGTCCATGGACTGATACAGCTGGATACTGTAAACGTGTGGGACGTCCCAAAGCAGTATCAGAAGGGTGGGAGCGGTAGTAAAGGACCAACCAAAACTTCACTCCAAACAAGCAGAGCTCCTCAACGGAGGAGTTGCGACATTAAACAGCGGCCTGCAATGCTTTGCGGCCGAAGGGAGCATCCAAAGATGCAGCCACATCAACCTTATAAAATCTTGAAAAAGGTATGAACGGACGACCAGGTCGTCGCCTTGCACATTTGTGCAACCGACGCTTGATGTCGGAAGGCCCGGGAAGCACCAATTGCCTTGGTGGAATGTGCCGCAACCGGGAAGGGAGGCGCCCGCCCCTTAAGGGCATAGGCCTGTATGACGGTCTGCCTGATCCACCTAAAGACGGTGGCAGACGACACCGCTCGGCCCTGTTTCGGACCAGACACAGATTTCCGAATGGAAACAGTAGCAAACAGGTACACTCGTAAGGCTTGTACCCATCTTAATGTATGAAGCGCAAACTCTCAGGGATGCGATGGGTGAGGACACAAAGACGGAAGAACAATGTCCTTCTTAAGGTGAAAGGCCGAGACCATCCTTAGAAAAGAAGGATGGTCGTGGGCGCAACACCAACATATCTTTATGGAGGACCAAGTAAGGCGACTTGCCGGACAAGGCCGCCAACTCAGACACCCGTCTAACCGAAGCAATGGTCACTAAGGCCAACTTCCGGGACACGGTCAAGAGAGGAATCTCTCTGATATTCTCAAAGGGATGTTCTTGGAGAACCGAGATGCATAAAAATCAGATCCCAAGTAGGGAGAGGAGGCTTGACAGAGGGAATTACATGGCGAACCCCCTGCACAAAAGGTGCTAATCAAGGAATGGCCCGGTAGCGGTCGTTGAAAAAGACAGCCCGGGCCGAAATCCGACCCTCAAAAAAGGACAGCAAAATCCTGGGAACGGAATACATCCGAGGATGCCACTCAAGTTCCTCGCACATAGCGATGTAAGCCCTCCAGGTACGGTGAGATATCTTTCTGGAGGAAGATTCCCATGTCAACAACATAGAAGAGATGACCGAATACGAGAGAACTCGGTCCTTTAGCACCTGGCTTTAAACAGCCATGTCATTAAAGCCAAGGACTGTAAAGCAGGATGAAGTATGGGATCATGAGACAGAAGGTCCACCCCAATAGGCCGTCGCCAGGAATGTCTGCGACTAGCCGAAGTAGATCGGCGTACCAATGTCGCCGTTCCGGAGCACTGGAATGGCCTCAGCCCCTACTCTGCGAAGCCGGCGAGGCAACAACAGTAGCGGAGGGTAAGCATATATCAGGCGATACTGCCCCCACGGGCTTCCAACGCGTCTGACGTGTCCGCCCAGGGGTCCCTGGACCTGACCACGATCTTGCCACCTTGCTAGTGAGTCGAGAGGCCACAAGGTCCACTTCCGGTGCCCCACCTCCAGTAAAGAAGGTGGAAACACCTCCGGATGCAAAGACCCTTCGCCTGCAATGCACACGGCCGACAGGACCGTCTTGCAGCGAGATGTATGAAAATCCCAAAGAGACTCCGCAATGCATCGGAGAAGGTAAGCCCCAGTGTACAGGGTGCCTCAAATGTTGGCCAATAAAGGCAACTTGACGGAACTTCCCTAGAAACTCAATCAGAGGACTAGTACCTCAGCCTCCACAGGTGGCGCAAACCCACCCCGGGCACAGAGACCCTAAGGGCTAAAGCAGTTGTAGTGCACCTGCTAGACAACTGATGGATGAAGCAGAGGCTTTTGCCCAGTCATTGAGCTACAAAAAATGCCAGAGACGCAGTCACTAACAGGCGTAACGCCAACCTCAGCCTGGCGAACACAGTCCAAGCCAGCGCTTCTGATCACCACCGAAAGCAGGTGGAAAGTGATACCCCTGAAACCAGGGATCCTTGTGACAATGCTCCATCCAGCAGCTACCCATGGATAAGTGCTGATTGTGCAAACACATAGTTTATACTATGTATTGCGTCAAACGCACAAATGGAGAGTGTGGGAGGAAACCCACCCAGCCACAAAGAGCATAATACCCCCACATACGGCGTATGTAGTTTAGTATTTGTGGATAAACCTATTAAAACACGTATATACTGTGCCAGCGACTAAGGCGCGCACATCATCAGGGCCTGGACGCAAACCAGCCACGCAGAATGCGTACACAACCGTGTAGGTATGTTAGCCTGCGAATAAACAAATTGCACATGTTTATACTGTGCATAGCGCCGAGAATGCGCACACCATTGGAACGCAGGGGAGAAACCTGAGCACCCGGATGAAACCCATGCAGACTGCATACGTATACCGTGTATGGTATTATAGTATGTGTGCTAAACATTTTGCACAAGCCCATGTGTGCATAGCACCGAAGGCGCGCACACTGTTGGCGCGTGGGAGGAACCGAAGTACCCCACGCATACTCAGAGAATGCAATACCTACAGCTACTGTAAATGTATTTAGTGTAGTGTATAAACATAATGTGTATGTTTACATCGTGTATTGCACCAAAGGCATGCATGTCATGTAGCATGGGCAGAAACCCACGCAGACTGCATACGCATACCGTGTAGGTATTATAGTGTGTGTGCTAAACATTTTGCACAAGCTCATGTGTGCATAGCACCGAAGGCGTGCACACCGTTGGCGCGTGGGAGGAACCGAAGTACCCCACGCATACTCAGAGAATGCAATACCTACAACTACTGTGAATGTATTTAGTGTAGTGTATAAACATAATGTGTATGTTTACATCGTGTATTGCACCAAAGGCATGCATGTCATGTAGCGTGGGCGGAAACCCACGCAGACTGCAAAGACTTACCGGGTAGGTATGTTAGTATGTGGATATCCAAATCGCACAAATTTAGACTGTGCATAGCGCCGAAGCGCCCATACCAATGGAGTGTGGGAGGAAACCGGAGTACCCGGAGGAAAACCACACAGACTGCCTACACATACCGTGTAGGTATTATAGCATGCGTGATAAACATTGAACATGTTTAACTGTGCAGAAGGCCAAAGGCGCACATACCGTCAGCGCGTGGGAGGAAACCGGAACACCCGGAAGAACTCCACGCAGACAGCACACAGATACCGTGTAGGAATGATAGCATGTGAATCAACATATTGCACATGTTTATGCTGTGCATTTCCATTGGAGCGTGGGGGGAAACCGGAGTACCCGGAGGAACCCCACGCAAACAGTATACCCATACTGTAAACATGTATAATATGTGCAATAAACATATTGAACATGTCTATACTGTGCAGAGAGCCGAAGCGCACATACCATGAGAGTGCGGGAGGACACCGGAGCCCCCGCCAACCCAGAGAGTATAATACAATATACTGTGAATGTATCTGGAGTCGTGCATAAACATATTTTGTACGTTTATATCATGTATGGCACTGAAACACAGCATTGGAACGTGGGGACAGCCACGCAGACACAGAGACCAATAACACATACATACACTGTGAATGTATGCAGTGTAGAGATATAGGATGAGTTTAAATTATGGCGCAGAGGCGCATAATCTTCTCTGTATCATTCCAACCTGCTTGACTGTGCTGCCGAAGCAGCATGCAGGTAACAGGTAACCTCTGATCCTCAGACCGTGTGTCTGTCAGAGCTCAAATCATTCCCCAGGAAATGGCGGGAAATGTTACCTCAGGATATCACACAGAAGGCTCACAGGGACTAGATACATAAATGAATAAAGTCCTCCCTCATCCATGCTGCTCTTGAGGCAGCGTGAGGAAAACAGTGAGGAAACTGTGTAAAAGAAAAGCTTGTCACAGCAATTCCAGCCTGAGAGTGTTTCTCACATCATCAATGAGATCACTTACAAGCGCCCTGTCATTTACTGACACAGAACTGGAGTCTTCCTCACAAGGGAATGTCCTGTTCATAAACATTAAATATTCAGAGGTAGGGTCCTGAGCATAGTAATAAGGCCCATATCTGACTCAGAGCACCCCTTCAGTAAAGATATTTGTGGGGGGGAGGGGGCTTATAGCTCCTTTTGCTCGCAAACCGCTTCCATTCTGACAGGAATGATTCCAGGACTGCTGACAACTGGTCCATAAGGACCGCAGGTGCAGGAAACATATGAACATGTTTAACTGTGCAGCACTGCCAGTTGCCCCAGGCAAGTGTGGAGAGCAGGTGTATCAGACTCCATAACGCCACCCTCTGAGACCTTATACACTATACAGTGAATATACAGTCCACCCACTGGCTACGCTGAGGCTGAGGAGGGGATACCCGGGAGGACCACCAACCCTTAAGGACCGCTCAGTCTGTGAGGAGATTGTGAGGGGACTCGCGCCGCCACCAGAAATAAATGCGCGGTGGCCACAAGAAAACGGCCGCTGGCTGCAGCTATAACTGCGCCACTGAACGCCAAGATGGCCGCCGAGCACGAAATTCAAAGCTCTAATGCGCGCCAATGGCGCACGCAATAACCACCTCACACACCAGAAAAAACTGCAGACATGAGCGCCCAGCCAGGCCAGAGTGACCCCCAAGCACCCCACAGCACAGCACCAGTACAGGGTGCAGAGAGCAGCATAACAGGGGGGAGACAGGGAGAAACCCCCACACACAGAAACACAGCCAGCATGTACTCACCTGCAGTAGGAGAGACTACTTACCCGTCCCTTTCAGGGACCCACTGGCTTGTTTCAGACAGACCTATCACTGAGTCGTACTGCGTAGCTGTCGGCCTGGTCCACCGCGAGAGATAGTCAGTCAAGTACTGTTCAATCTTGAGAGGACCGCGGGAGCATGAAAGCAACCCGGCCACCCCTGGAGTCATGGGGTATGTCGTGAACTGAGTCTCACGCACACAAGGCGAGGATCAGCACGCTCGATGGTCGGACAGGGAAGACTACGAGGATACTAGTGTACCCAACCTGTTGCCCAGCCGACAGTTGATTGAAGGTCTCAAAAATAAAATAATAAAATTCCCAAAGGAATAAAATGTAAAAGTAATATCTTCCAGGAGACTGGCTCCTGAGAGAGCCACGTCTTCTCCATCTGCTAGGCAGAAAAAAACTGAGGTCTGCCAGCTGCAGGTGGGAGGGTAATGTCCGGAGGGACCGCCCCCCCTGGGTGGGGCTGTTCAGCTCTGGTTTGTTCTAGAATGTTTTAACATCTAACATTCTGCCTAGATCTTCTCCTGCGAGCAGGGACATATACCCACACGTTTACAGTATCCAGCTGTGTCAGTCCATGGACGATAAGAGAAATTTATTTTTTTCCCGCAACTTGTGTCAACATATAAAATATTTCATGGACTCGACATGCCTCTCAGCAAATAGTTTGGGGTGTCTACTTTCCAAAATGGGGTCATTTGGGGGGGTTTTGAACTGTCCTGGCATTTTATGCACAACATTAGGAAGCTTATGTCACACATCATCCACTCTTCTAACCACTTGAAGACCAAGCCCTTTCTGACACTTTTTGTTTACATGAAAATTTTTTTTTTTTTTTTGCAAGAAAATTACGTTGAACCCCCAAACATTATATATTTTTTTAAAGCAAAGGCCCTACAGATTAAAATGGTGGGTGTTGCATTTTTTTTTTCCACACAGTATTTGCGCAGCGATTTTTCAAACGCATTTTTTGGGGAAAAAATACACTTTTTTTATTTTTAATGCACTAAAACACACTATATTGCCCAAATGTTTGATGAAATAAAAAAGATGATCTTAGGCCGAGTACATGGATACC
Source organism: Rana muscosa (assembly GCA_029206835.1). Classification (NCBI taxonomy): domain Eukaryota; kingdom Metazoa; phylum Chordata; class Amphibia; order Anura; family Ranidae; genus Rana; species Rana muscosa. Next base: position 49,016,950 of record CM055127.1, read on the forward strand.
AAACACGACATTAAATTTAAATTTTGCACAAACGCGCAGTGGGGACAAACTACATACATTTTTAAAAGCCTTTAAAAGCCTTTACAGGTTACCACATTAGATTTACAGAGGAAGTCTACTGCTAAAATTACTGCCCTCGATCTGACCTTTGCGGTGATACCTCACATGCATGGTGCAATTGCTGTTTACATATGACGCCAGACCGACGCTTGCGTTCGCCTTTGCGCAAGAGCAGGGCGGAACAGGAGTGCTTTTTTTTTCTTTTTCTTTTAATATTTCTTTTTCTTTTTTCTTTTCTTTTTAAACTGTTCCTTCCATTTTTTTTTTTTATAGTTTTTATTGTTATCTCAGGGAATGTAAATATCCCCTATGATAGCAATAGGTAGTGATAGGTACTTTTTTGAAAAAACTGGGGTCTATTAGACCCTAGATCTTTCCTCTGCCCTCAAAGCATCTGACCACACCAAGATCGGTGTGATAAAATGCTTTCCCAATTTCCCAATGGCGCTTTTTATATCTGGGGGGGGGGGGACATTCCCTCCCACTGCTTGTAAAAGCAGTCCAGAAGCTAATTAGCCATAGGATTGCTTTTACATGAAAGCCGGCCGCTGGCTGAAAAGAATGATACCAAGATGATATCTAAACCCGCAGGCATCATTCTGGTGTAACCATTCAAAGTCCAGCAACATACCAGTACGTTGCTGGTACTTGTTGGACATGTATTGTAATCTTTTTTTTCATGCAGCCTATTGGCTGAACGAAAAAAAGAGATTGATCGGTGGGTATGCCCACCATTAGAATACCTCCCTTCATTCACCCACTTCTAATGATGGGCATACATGCACCATTTATATATGCCGAAGCATGGGGGCATCCTCCCGCAAAAGTTATGCCGCGTACACACGGTCGGACTTTTCCACGGGCAAGCCTCCGTCGGAATTTCGACCGTATGTACGTGGCATTAGGAGCAAAATCGCTCCTCCGCCCCTGCTGCCCCCATGCTTTGGCATATATGCTCTTTTTATTAACTGTGGTGGTGAAATCACCTCCTACAGTACTGGAGTCGCAGGGATCAGGCCTGTCTCTGCGAACGCTGCAGTTATGTGTGTTGTGTTTTGTAAGTGACAGTGATCGATCGATACTGCACTTGGGTGGCCTGGGCTGGACGGAGGGGCAAAACGCAGGTGCCAGCAGGTATCTGGGCTGATCCCGCTAACACTGCGTTTTTGGGAACCCTAAACTGCTAGGGGCGCTAGTATAGATCTGATCAGATCAGATCTTGATCTGTTCAGATACTATATGACTAAGGGAGGTGTATGCTTTGCGCGTGGGTGTTAGCGTTACTGGCACTAACCTGACGCTGCCTGGGTTATATACGGCGGGTGCCCTGACACAATAAAAAGCAAACGAACTAACCAGCGTCACCCGTCCACTTATACGGTGATCACTGGTGAAAGGGTTAACTCTAGGGGCAATCAGGGGGTTAAAACCTTTATTAGATAATATATGGGGGTACCTGACGCTATAAAAACCTGGTGGCGAACCTAAAAAAATAACTGGCTACCTAGCGGCAGCAGCATAACTAATACAGCGATCAGAAAACCGATCGCTTAGTGACAGTGGTGATATGGGGTGAAAGGGTTACCTGGGGGGCGATCAAGGGGTTAAACCTTTATTAGGGGGGGTTAGGGGGCTACCCTGGACCTAAAAGGGACCTAACACTAACTGCCCTGACACTTTTACTATCACAAATGTCACTGATTGCAGTGATCAGTAAATAAATGATCACTGCAATCGGTGACACTGTGAATGGGGGCTGAGGGGTGATCTGGGGGTGACTGGGGGTGGATTGTGTGCCTATGTGTCCTGGTGTCAGTGTACTGTTAGTGCACTAACCTGATGTCTTCTCTCCTCTGCGGCTCCGGACGAATAGAGCGCCGCATGGAGAGATGACATCACTTCTCCTGCCTGTGTTTACATTACACAGGCAGGGGAAGCATCTCATTCGCCGGGAGCGATCGCGAGGGGGTGGCCAGAAACCAATGGCCGCCCCCTCATAACGGATCGCTCCCGAATAGATACTGACCGCCGCATGTACCGGAGGGGGGTCAAATCGGACCCCCCACCCATACGAAGGCAGGCACGTACAGGTACGTGATTGTGCCTGTCCGTGCCATTTTGCCGACGTATATGTACATGGGGTGGTCGTTAAGTGGTTAAGCAACCAGAAACTGGTCTGAGTGAAATTTAAATAGGGAGGCACATAGGAGGCTGGACAGGAAGTAGCAGGAAGGAAGGATATATTAAGCAACAGGTGAAGCCGGCGACACCCATAGCTGCTGAGTGCAGCAGAGCTGAACACAAGCTTGTGGAACAACAGGTGCCAGCCGACCTACAGCAGTAAAGGTAAGACACAGATAAGCTCCGCAGCTGATCTGTGACACCTGGCGTATTAAATCATGGTTGACAGAGTAAACTATGAGGAGTTTTGCACTGTGTGCACAGCATGGCAACACCAAGAGGGTTTTGGCCATCAGGGGCTTTAAGAATAATCCTTGCTCCCCACACCATGGATTTCTAGGTCACTACAGGAATAATGGGGAGGGCAGGGATACCCTACACAACAAAAAAGATCTAGGGACATGCCTAGGTCTTAGCCAACCTTTTTATTATTATTTATCTAGGAGTTATGGGACTTTACCATTTTCTTCCAAGCAGACCGGTTAGTATCGAACAGCAGCTACGAAACCTACTGAGTTTTTTACAGCTTTGCTATACCTATGTATAGTAAATAATATTAACCACTTCACGCCCGGGCTATAAGCAAAAGATGTCCGCAAAGCGGTCGTCAATTGCTGATAGGACGTCTATGGACGTCCTCTTATTTACTTCCACGATGCGCGCCACCGCAGGCACGCGTCGGGGAAAAACTGTGCCCGCCGTGTCAGGCGAGTGCCGATGCGCGTGCCTGGCGGCCGCGATGTCCGCCAGGTACGAGCGATCGGCTGTCACAGAGCCAGGGACGTGGATCTCTGTGTGTAAATACAGAGATCCACGTCCTGTCAGGGAGAGGAGACGGATGGTGTGTCCCTTGTACATAGGGACAACCATCAGTCACCTCCCCCAGTCAGTCCCCTCCCCCCCACAGTAAGAACATCTAGCAGGGAACATATTAACCCCTTGATCGCCCCCTAGTGGTTAACCCCTTCCCTGCCAGTCACATTTATACAGTAATCAGTGCATATTTTTAGCACTGTTCGCTGTATAAATGTGAATGGTCCCAAAAATGTGTCAAAAGTGTCCGATGTGTCCGCCGTAATGTCACAGTCACAAAAAAAAAAAAAAATCGCAGATCGACGCCATTACTAGTAAAAAAATTAATAAAAAAATAATTTAAAAAAAATCATAATTCTATTCCCTATATTGTAGGCGCTATAACTTTTGCGCAAACCAATCACTATACGCTTATTGCGATTTTTTTTTTACCTAAAATATGTAGAATACATATCGGCCTAAACTGAGGAAAAAATAGTTTTTTTTAAAAAAAAAAATGGGATATTAATTATAGCAAAAATTAAAAAAATATTGTGTTTTTTTCAAAATTGTCGCTCTATTTTTGTTTATAGCGCAAGAAATAAAAACCGCAGAAATGATCAAAGACCACCAAAAGAAAGCTCTATTTGTGGGAAAAAAAGGACGTCAATTTTGTTTGGGAGCCACGTCGCACGACCGCGCAATTGTCATTCAAAGCGTGACGGCGCTGAAACCTGAAATTTTGCCTGGGCAGGAAGGGGGTTATGTGCCCAGTTGTCAAGTGGTTAAACTGCACATGAATGATATGTAATGTCAATCAGATAGATATTTTAAGCATGTGCAAATAGTATACTATGTCCCTAAGCAGATAAAAAGCGGACATATACCCAGTCAGGTATAAGGGTCAGAGTGATAACGAGTCATGATACAAAATCTACAGGCCACAATCCTGCCTATAGCATATTACCCATGCTGCAAGGTAGGTATCACGTGAAAGAGCTGTCTTCATCTGCAGCAAACTGGCCTGTTACCCTAGTAACCCAACCAGTCATTCAAGAAGTTTATACAACTGTATAGAACATAGACCGTAGGGAAGATTATAGTGATCACATGCAAAGGGCCTAATGTTGTTGTTGATATGGCTCCACGTATTCAACTATGATGTTGAGAACTCCATTGTAGGAAGAAAGCCATAAATACAACAACATATGATGAGCAAACCTCCCAAGTTACTTCATTAATTATATGCTTAACTACTTGTCCACCGCCCGCCGTCAAATGACGGCAGGAGGAAGACCCTGTTCTGGGCGGACGTCATATGACGTTGCGCCTTCCGAAGCCACTAGGGGGGCACACCCGCGCCCGCTGCGTCACTGGGGACCCGATGCGCGTGCCTGGCGGCCGCGATGGCCTCCGGGCACCTGCGATTGCCCAGTAACTGAGCAGGACTGTGTAAACACACAGATCCACGTCCTGTCAGGGAGAGGAGACTGATGGTGTGTTCCTTGTACATAGGGACAACCATCGGTCACCTCCCCCAGTCAGTCCCCTCCCCCCACAGTAAGAATCACTCCCAGGGAACACATTTAACCCCTTGGTCGCCCCCTAGTGTTAACCCCTTCCCTGACAGTCATATTTATACAGCAATCAATTAATTTTTATAGCAGGGATCGCTGTATAAATGTGAATGGTCCCAAAAATGAGTCAAAAGTGTCCGATGTGTCCGCCGCAATATCGCAGTCACGATAAAAATCGCGGATCACTGCCATTATTAGTATAAAAAAAAAAAGTTTATCTAAATGCTATAAATCTATCCCCTATTTTGTAGCTGCTATAACTTTTGCCCAAATCAATCAATATACGCTTATTGCGATTTTTTTTACCAAAAATATGTATAAGAATACATATCGGCTTAAACTGAGGAAAAAATCTGTTTAAAAATAAAATTTCAAAAATGGATATTTATTATAGCAAAAAGTACAAAATTGTGTTTTTTTCAAACTTGTCCCTCTTCTTTTGTTTATAGCGCAAGAAATAAAAACCGCAGAGGTGATCAAATACCACCAAAGCTCTATTTGTGGGGAAAAAATTATAAAAAATTTATTTGGGTACAGTGTTGCATGACTGCGCAATTGTCATTCAAAGTGTGAATGGCTTGGGCAGGAAGGGGGTGAAAGTGCCCTGTAGGCAAGTGGTTAAAAAGGTGATTTTTTTTTTACTTCCTCCATTGGTGGATGACTGGAACTATGTCCTTTCCCTTATCAGTTTCAGTCACAGGGAGTGCATTTGGTAATGTGTGACTGTAAGGGATGCGATCCTCAGCAGCAAGAATCCCTGGGCCCTCTATGTACATATACAAGGACGAATACAACTTGTGGCTCCAATATCATGCATGTAAATTAAAAAAAAGTAACCTGTATAATACATAAGGCCAGTGTTGGGGTGTATTTTTACAAGAAACAAACAACAAATCATGAAGAACCTTGTATATCTCACAGAAGACTAATATAATAACAAATATCACGTATATAAAGTAATAGGTTGTGAATTTCATATATAAGGCCCAATACATTGTATAAAAGGTATCCTGGTTAGGTCTCAGCAGCCAACGGTCTTATCCCTAAACCATACACGCATATATTGTCTGTGTATTATTAAGACAAAACATTTCAGAATGCATATGCCAATGTTAAGGACAACCATAGGCGTGCACACAGGTTGTACTGGGTGAACATTCCCCCCACCGCCCTACCTTACAGCTTGCCGGCTTCCCTCCTCTCCTCTAACTCCAGTCGCTGCGGGGGATGTTTTAGGATGGAGAGTGGGGGAGGAGGCCAGTAAAAATGTGATTTAACGGACCCTTCTTTTTCTGAATAAACACAGCGAGTGATTGGTACCAATCACTCCCTGTGTTCATTCATAACTGTAGCATAGTAAGCTATGTTTGCTGTGTTTCAGTTTATGAATGAACAGGATGCGGCTCAGTATAGAGCACTTCCTATTCATTCACTGTCCAGTGCAGCTGAAGCTACAGAGAAAGGGACTTGGAAATCTCTGTCCTCAGTCCCTTTCTGTCTCAAAAGTGAGACATCAGGGGTCTGTCTAGACCCCCTAATATTTTATCAAAGCACCCCAACGGGGCTCTAATTTTTTTTTTAAAAACACATAGTTAAAAAGAAGATTGTAATGTGTGTTTGAGCTTTGCTATGCACATCCTAATGCTTTAGGCTGTACACACCTATGAGGACAACATTAAAGTATTTTCATATAAGAAAAAACTCCCAATTCATAAGACCTCTTATGCAAATGAGGCCCCTGCACAAAGCAGACCATTGGAAAGATCATATATGCAGAGTCACATATAGTGAATTTCACATACGAGGAATGATCTGCAGCAAAATTAAAACCTAGTTGAACTTCTCCAACTAGAGGGGCTGCTCCTAATTTATCTTTTCTATGTGTTCATGTATGCTCATGAGCCAACAGTACCACATAACAATACAACCATAAGCTCAAAGGTTGTGTATTTGAATAACACACATTGCAGAAGCATGAGGTCAGAGTCATGGAACATACACCCAAGAAATACCCAACAATTAAGAAATATGTATTCAACTGAGATATAAAACTTAGTCTCTGGCTATCAATCCACTATACCAAGGGTCCTCAGACTTTTTAAACAGAGGGCCAGGTCACGGTCCCTCAGACTGTTGGGGGGCCAGACTATAGTTCTCCACCACCCATCACAGACTTCCCCAACACAGAGCCCCTCACTCTCAGAGCCCTCCATAACAGAGCCCTTCTATAACATTGCAGTACTCCCCCCTCCCCTCTGCTACCTTAGCATTGCAGGTCTGGACAAAGGGTGGGACTTTGCAAGTGAATAGCAGATAATTGATTGCTGGGACCGCCCCGCTGCCTAGTAACCAACCACCCCCTTTGTCCGGACCTGTCATGTTTCTCGTCTTGTGTGATTAAGGTAGCAGAGGGGAGGGGGAGTGCTGCGATGTTAAAGGGCAGTCCGCGGACTTGGTAAATCACTCTGGCGGGCCGTAGTTTGAGGGCCCCCTGCACTATACATTTATCCAGTGGAGGAACCCACTAAGGCCGAGCACACCAACTGAGGTGTATAGTAGATATTGGTAATCCAAACCAGGTGAAGCTTCAACACAAGTATAACATAAGTTTATGAAGGAGTTAACAGGTTCCAGGTCCTGCTTATCTCTGCTGCTCTGTAGCTTGAGAGGCGTTAGGGCTGCAGCCTTTGCCTCCAATTTGCCACATCAATGGTGGACAGGAACACAAAGCACTTTCACCTTGCGCTTGAGGCACGCAAACACACATAGCAACCAACACCCGAAGAGAGGACATCCTCCCACACTGTTCTTCCATACAGTATAGGTACTGGAGCATACCCTGGAGCCATCTGTCAGATTGTTAGCAGAAGCAGACTGCATGGTGTAGCATTGCTGACTGGATGAGGTCTGCTGTAATATTCATTGAAAGATATAGGCCCGCCTATTGCTCCATCCCCCACCTGCTTGTGCTCCCTCCCTGGTGTCTATGGATGAAGGCACCAGAGCATACTCACACACACACCACACCATAATGCTGTCCGTTCAGGGGGACCCACGCATAGCAGGCCGCATACTGTCCTGGCCCAAGCACAATGCACCACCTGGCTCCGCAGACATGAGTCACCAATCTGAAAGTAGTTCTGGACTCCGGAAGCATCTGTTCCAACCTAGTCGGCAGCTGTGCCTGTCTCCCCCCCCCCCCAAAGATTTGGGGATGTGGGCGGCCATGGTCCATTCATACCAATCGGCAGCATACATCAGGGTCTCAGCCAACCATGGAGGGCTTTTTCCTATCCTATACCTTCTGACCAAACGTGAGAAAGGGAGGGCTCCAGCTAGAGCCTCTGTGCCCATGGGGATAGTTTTTCCCCCCCTGGTGGAGAAGGAATCTTGGGGAAAACCTAGAAGAAAATGGGGACAGAAGGTCCTACAACTAGATACTAATAAAAGTAACCTAGAAAAACCCAGATATGCAATTCCTCCTAGTCCACTGTCCCTGGAATCACTGGGGAGCATATACTGGGAGGGCTCTGCAGCTAGCACAAAGGCCTGAGGCAAAAATAACAAACCATATAATAAAAAATAAAGCTGCAGAAATTGATATTAATAGTGACATAGAATGTTAAAATAAGCAAAACATCCAATTTCCAATGCTAGTATGATCCCACATCAGAGAGGGGAAAAATTGAGTCAAAAATAATGTCCAAATAAAATTCTCCTATTATGCTACCCTTAGAAGTAACTGGTATGGGCAGCATGGAATGTCTTATGATAATTCACACAAGCCGCTTACCAGAAGTACTGATCCCTGTGAGAGATCAGTCAACACCTGCAGTAAAAGACGTTTTAATATAGATAAAAAAATGTTTGCACTTACAATGTACAACAGGTAAATTAGCAGATGGTATCGTATTAAGCCAGCCGGCTCTCACTGCCCGTTGCTTCCGGGACTCTGCGATAGTGAAGTGTATGCGGTAACGCCGCTCCTCCCTACGTCGTTTCGACAAAGCTGTCGTCATCCAGGGGCACGGGATGACGACAGCTTTGTCGAAGCGACGTAGGGAGGAGCGGCGTGCTGACGTTACCGCATACACTTCACTATCGCAGAGTCCCGGAAGCAACGGGCAGTGAGAGCCGGCCGGCTTAATACGATACCATCTGCTAATTTACCTGTTGTACATTGTATCGTATCGTATCGTTTTGACAAAGCTGTCGTCATCCCTGTACATTGTAAGTGCAATTTTTTTTTTATCTATATTAAAACGTCTTTTACTGGATTACGCTATGGAATCTCTTTCTTATTTTTGGTCCGTTGGGACACCGGGAGTTCATTGATCTAAATAACAGAGGAACCAGGATAGCTGATTGATCCTTAACCACTTAACGACCGCCCACCGCCGATTTACGTCGGCAGAATGGCACCGACAGGCAGAATCACGTAGATCTACGTGATCGCCTTTGTGCAGTTGGGGGGTCCATCCGGACCCCCCTTCACTGCAGTGAGCGGCCGTTAAGTGTTCGGGAGCGATCAGGCATGAGGGGGCGGCCGCTCGATTCCGCCCCCCCCTCGCGATCGCTCCCGGCCAATGAAAATGCTTCCTCCGCCATGTGATGTAAACACAGGCAGGAGGAAGTGATGTCATCTCCCCCGCGGCGGTCTTTTCGTTCCCGGTGCCGAGAAGAGAAGAAGCAGGTTAGTGCACCAACAGTCCACTGACACTTAGGTACACATAGGCACACAAATCACCCCCCAGTCACCCCCAGATCACCCCCCAGGTCACCCCAAAGCCCCCAATCACAGTGTCACTGATTGCAGTGATCATTTATTTTACTGATCACTGCATTTAGTGTCATCTGTGATTGTAAAAAGTTGCAGGGCAGTTAGGATTAGGCCCCTTTAGGTCCAGGGTAGCCCCCTAACCCCCCCCTAATAAAGGTTTAACCCCTTGATCACCCCCCAGGTAACCCTTTCACCCCCTAACTTCAGCATCACTAAGCGATTGTTTTTCCGATCGCTGTATTCATGTCGCTGGTGTTTTAGATAGGCAGTTATTTTTTTTTAGGTTCGCCGCAGGTTTTTATTAGTGTCAGGTACCCCCATATATTATTTTAACCCCCTGATTGCCCCTAGAGTTAACCCTTTCACCAGTGATCGCCGTATAAGCGTCACTGGTGTCACTGGTTAGCCAGTAAGTTATTTAGTTATTTAGGTTACCCGTCAGGTTTTTATATAGTGTCAGGTACCCCCATATTTAACCTAATAAAGGTTTTAACCCCCTGATTGCCCCTAGTTAACCCTTTCACCAGTGATCACCATATAAAGGTTACGGGTGACGCTGGTTGATTAGTTTGCTTTTTATAGCATCAGGGCACCCGCCGTATATAACCCAATAAAGGTTTAACCCCCCTGATCGCCCGGCGGGTGAGATCAATTAGGTTTTAGCGCCAGAGAGGGTCTGCGTCGCCCCAGGCAGTGTTAGGTTAGTGCCAGTAACGCTAACACCCACGCGCAAAGCATACACCCCCTTAGTGGTATAGTATCTGATCAGATCTATACTAGCATCCCCAGCGGTTTAGGGTTCCCAAAAACGCAGTGTTAGCGGGATCAGCCCAGATACCTGCTAGCGCCTGCGTTTAGCCCCTCCGCCCAGCCCAGCCCACCCAAGTGCAGTATCGATCGATCACTGTCACCTACCAAACACAACACACATAACTGCAGCGTTCGCAGAGACAGGCCTGATCCCTGCGATCGCTAACAGTTTTTTTGTAGCGTTTGATATATTTGCTGACGACAGTCAGGTGCTTTTTTTCCTGTGAATCTTACTAGTGTACCCCTAAATTTAGAGCCCAAAATGGCAAGACGAAGGTACACTAGTAAAGAGGCCTACGAGATTCTGAGCATGACAGATAGTGAAGAGGAGGTCACGTATCTGTCAGATTCAGGCTCAGAATATCTTCCCGTAGAAGACAGTGACGTCAGCGGCCCCACGTCAGATAGCTCTGACGACGAAGTTGAGGTCCCTGCTAAGGTCAGGTGTACCCGATCCCGATCTTCTGAGGTTGTTGAGGAGCAAGAACCGCAGGTCTCTCGTATCATGGAGCAGAGTAGTACTAGCGCCGCTATTCCTTCTGGTGAACTGGCAAGCACCAGCGGCCTAGTACAGCCTGGACGTACATCCAGCACTGCAGTAACACTTGGTGACGTGGCGAGTCCCATAAGTGCAGTTCAAGCTGGCGAGGTGGCAAGCACAAGTAGTGTCCCGCTGCCACCAAGAAGACAAAGGCAGGCCCGTCGTGCCCATACTGCCCTTCCTGCAGAATTCGCCTATCCTGATTGGGTCCCCACCACTTCTGCAGAACCCGTACTTCCCCCATTCACTGCCCAACCCGGTATTCAGGTGGAAACAGCTGATTTTATTCCAATTGATTTTTATTCGCTGTTTTTCACGGAAGATCTCTATATTGTGGACCAGAGTAATTTATATGCTGGTCAATTTATCGCCGCTAACCCCCAGTTGCCTAAAATTGCCAGAAATTGGAAACCAATTACGGTTTCCGAATTTAAGACCTTTCTGGGCCTTTCCCTCAACATGGGCACACATAAATTTCCGTCATTGCGTGCTTATTGGTCCACGCACCCAATTGACCACATGCCCGTGTTCTCTGCCTCCATGTCCAGGGCACGATACGAGCAGATTTTGCGGTTCATGCACTTCAACGACAATGAACTTTGTCGTCCACGTGGGGACCCTGAATACGACCGGCTCTATAAAATTTGTGTCTACTTTCCAAAATGGGGTAATTTGGGGGGGTTTTGTGCCATCTTGGCATTTTATGGCCTTCAAAACTGTGATAGGTAGTGAGGAGCGAAATCAAAAATGTATGCCCTTAGAAACCTTGAAGGCGGTGCTTGGTTTTTGGGGTCCCGTACGCGGCTAGGCTCCCAAAAAGTCCCACACATGTGGTATCCCCGTACTCAGGAGAAGCAGCAGAATGTATTTTGGGGTGTAATTTCACATATGCCCATGGCATGTGTGAGCAATATATCATTTAGTGACAACTTTGTGCAAAAAAAAAAAAAAAGTTTGTCATATTCCCGCAACCTGTGGCAAAATATAAAATATTCCATGGACTCAACATGCCTCTCAGCAAATAGCTTGGGGTGTCTACTTTCCAAAATGGGGTAATTTGGGGGGGTTTTGTGCTATTTTGGCATTTTATGGCCTTCGAAACTGTGATAGGTAGTGAGGAGTGAAATCAAAAATTTACGCCCTTAGAAATCCTGAAGGCGGTGCTTGGTTTTTGGGGCCCTGTACGCGGCTAGGCTCCCAAAAAGTCCCACACATGTGGTATCCCCGTACTCAGGAAAAGCAGCAGAATGTATTTTGGGGTGCAATTCCACATATAACCATGGCATGTGTGAGCAATATATCATTTAGTGACAACTTTTTGTAAATTTTTATTTTTTTTTCTTTTTGTCATTATTCAATCATTTGGGACAAAAAAAAAATATTCAATGGGGTCAACATGCCTCTCAGCAAATAGCTTGGGGTGTCTACTTTCCAAAATGGGGTAATTTGGGGGGGTTTTGTGCCATCTTGGCATTTTATGGCCTTCAAAACTGTGATAGGTAGTGAGGAGTGAAATCAAAAATTTATGCCCTTAGAAACCTTGAAGGCGGTGCTTGGTTTTTGGGGTCCCGTACGCGGCTAGGCTCCCAAAAAGTCCCACACATGTGGTATCCCCGTACTCAGGAGAAGCAGCAGAATGTATTTTGGGGTGTAATTTCACATATGCCCATGGCATGTGTGAGCAATATATCATTTAGTGACAACTTTGTGCAAAAAAAAAAAAGTTTGTCATATTCCCGCAACTTGTGGCAAAATATAAAATATTCCATGGACTGAACATGCCTCTCAGCAATTTCCTTGGGGTGTCTACTTTCCAAAATGGGGTCATTTGGGGGGGTTTTGTACTGCCCTGCCATTTTAGCACCTCAAGAAATGAGATAGGCAGTCATAAATTTAAAGCTGTGTAAATTTCAGAAAATGTACCCTAGTTTGTAAACGCTATAACTTTTGCGCAAACCAATAAATATACGCTTATTGACATTTTTTTTACTAAAGACATGTGGCTGAATACATTTTGGCCTAAATGTATGACTAAAATTGAGTTTATTCGATTTTTCTTATAACAAAAAGTAGAAAATATCATTTTTTTTCAACATTTTCGGTCTTTTTCTGTTTATATCGCAAAAAATAAAAATCGCAGAGGCAATCAAATACCATTAAAAGAAAGCTCTATTTGTGGGAAGAAAAGGACGCAAATTTCATTTGGGTACAACATTGCATGTCCGCACAATTTACAGTTAAAGCAGCGCAGTGCCGAATCCCAAAAACAGGCCTGGTCCTAATGGCCCGAAATGGTCCGGGGCTTAAGTGGTTAAAGAGCCCCTGGCAAGGGCAGGGATAACAGCCGCAGGTGTTGACTGATCTCTCACAGGGATCGGTACTTCTGGTAAGCGGCTTGTTTAAAAAGAGGTGGTGGATTCTTTACTATTCTGAAACAGCACTGTTCCATGGTGTTTATGTTTGATGTCACGGATGCATGATTAAGAAGATTTAATAAGCGTTGCCTTGATGATTGAACTTCATGTGTGAATTATCATAAGACATTCCATGCTGCCCATACCAGTTACTTCTAAGGGTAGCATAATAGGGGAATTTTATTTGGACATTATTTTTGACTCAATTTTTCCCCTCCCTGATCATACTAGCATTGGAAATTGGATGTTTTGCTTATTTTAACATTCTATGTCACTATTAATATCAATTTTTGCAGTATTGTGCAGCTTGATTTTTTATTATTTGCATTTTTGTGTGTCTCACATTTATAGTTGCAGAACAGGTATTTATATACCTATTTATGGTTTTACAGACAGCGCAGTATACACACCCCAATTTCAAAAATAACAAACCATTACGATGTTCCTGTAAGGCCAGAGAAAACAAATACGGAGGACACAAGGTGACTGTGCTCTTTTAATTTGATTGTGGATGATGTGTTTCCTGTTTTTAGGTAGATGCAACTCTCTCTCATGTGCTGGAAGATGATTTGAGAAATAAAAGTTGGGCACACTAGTTAGGCATATTACCCCTGTCTAAAACTGTCCTGCTGCTGGATAGTTTTATACTGCTGTATCCTTGCAGGATCTTGCTCTTTCGTACGTGTTGGCCTATTATTCCTGATTAAAACTGTCCTGCTACTGTCCACTTTTTCTCTGCAGTATCTTAATTCTTCTAGTGAAGCTCCAGTCTGTGCTCTTTGGCTCTAGTAATTTTAGGCCTAGGCTTGCTATTTAAAATTGTTCTACTGCTGGCCAATTTTACATTGCTGTGTCATCTGTGGTCTCTTAATCCATGTAGTAAAATACATGCGTTTTCTCTGGCTCATTTTGGTTAGTTCTTCGTTATAAAAGAGGTGCTTCTGCTGACCAAGAACTTGACACAAATTGGCCAGCTGCAAGAGTTTTGCATCAGTGAGAACAGCCACATCAAACTACTGGCCAATTTCTTCTTACCTTGCTGCTAAAGCTATCTGTAAAAAGCCTGTGTTTCAAACTGAAATTAATGCGATTTGAGGGGGGTTCTGCTACCATATGTAAGACAAGCCAATTGTAAAAGAAAAAATCAATTGCTCAGCCAAATATGCGTGGCCAGCATAGAGTGTTTGAAAAACGTAAGGCATTCAACAAGCATGTTATTTAAAAGATTTGTGTATGTGCAATGGTGCCAGCGAAGCTGTATAAAAAAGACCCTTATGCCACATACACACGAGCGGAAATTCCTTGGATGGTTTTTCCGACGGAATTCCGCTCAAGCTTGGCTTGCATACACACGTTAACACAAAAGTTCTCTGAGCTTTCGACCGTCAAAAACACGGTGACGTACAACACTACGACGAGCCGAGAAAATTAAGTTCAATGCTTCCGAGCATGCATCGAATTGTTTCCGAGCATGCGTCGGAATTTTGCGAGTTGGAATTGCTACAGACGATCAGAATTTCCGATCGGAATTTTTTCCGTCAGAAAAATCGAGAAATTCCGCCAGCAAAAGTCCAATGGAGCATACACACGGTCGGAATTTCCGACCAAAAGCTCACAACGGACTTTTGCTGGTGAAATTAGTCTTCTAGAGAAAATTCTTTAAATTGTTTAAAACAGGTTGGGTCTTGTCTTTAGCTCTACTTTTAAAAACACAAGAGCTTTCCCTTAACCCTTTCGCTGCCATGTTCGTACGTCGTATGGATCCGACAGCAGGGTTTTAAACACATTAGCAGTGGCTGCAGCCACCAGGATGTTTACTTTGCATACTGAATGGTTGCGAACAAGGTAAAATTGTGTTCACTTTAAATACACCTGTACAAGGAAATTTTTCTTGCACATTCTGTGGTTGCTATAGCCAAAGTGACAGCTGTGTAAAAATCTGACAGAATACAAGTGCCTGTTGTTGTCTACACAAACCAACCAGAATGCAGCTGTCATTTTACCAGCAATGGTTTTAAAATCAACAGAAACAATCTGACTGTGTGAACAAGCATGTTTTTAGAAATCTGTAGGTTTATGTCCAGGAATGGGTCAGGCTGGCCTCTACCACAACTTAAATAAACTTACTTTGAGATGTAATTCTTCTGCATCAGAAAAGCAGATATGCCACAAAAGTTCCACAAAATGTGGTGTAATGCCCAGTCCAGTAGAACATCCATTGATACATAGAAATAATGTTTCCACATGGAGTCAAAACGAGGTTTCCCATCCCCTAAATAGCTGAGACTCCAAGGCCTATGGCTTAAAGCAGTGACTACATTTATGTCTGCTTGCCTCATCTGAAAATAAAGTAGAGATCACATTTAATTTAATCTGTGCCAACGAATGAGAACATGTCATATATCACATAGGGAAAGACCAAACAATGAGTAAACATGGCCAATGGGGACCCTTCTGTTTTTACCCACAAAATTTGGGACAGTACCATAATTTGAAAACAAAATGGAAGTTTCCCTATTAACCTGCTGAAGGCAGGTGGAAACACAAACATGTTTGGTATGACCAATCATAGGGTATCTGACTGTACATAAGAAATATATTGAAGCTACATCGTAACCCTAAATAATGCATGGAATCCCATACAACATGAAGACAATGCATCCAGGGGCCTGTGATAAACATTTCAATAATTCCTACAATGACAAATCAAACATTATTAAACAGTGCATATTATATAAGTATAATGCTTCATAAAACCCAAGCGTTTATTGCAGGTTTATACTCACTTTATAGATAACACTTGGCTCAAAAGAACAGACGATGCTGCGGTTATACAGATTGGGAAAGTCCATATACAGCTGCCTAAGGGCTTCACTAGCCTAGGAAAGAAACACAAGCAGAACAGTTTTTTAAACTTCATCTGCCTACTTTGCCTTTCTGTAATGTAAACGCAAAGGAAAATTTAAATATGTTGCATTTTAGGTCCATTCACATCTGTACATTTTTTGCATTTCAGGTTCTGTTAGTCACTCCTCTGGTATTAAAAATCTACCAAAACTTATATATGGCTGACCTGGCATAGGGGCATTGGAACTGCACCACAAGGGCTTTAAAGTGGTATTTTGATAGAAAAGAAGAAAAATAATACTATTGAACATACTGCATTTCACCTTATTCCTTTCCACCAATCAACACTGAGCTACATGACTCCTACATACACGACATAATCAACAGTCAATGTTTGCTCTGTTTAAAATAGGGAGCTGGAGTGACAGATGATCAGTCAATAGAGAAGCAATATCCAACGCCTTTCACAGGTCAGAATATGCCCCTTCATCAGGACTTGAACTTAGTTAGAATTCCCAAATGGACTTTTAGTAGGATCTTCGGAAAGGAAAAGGAAATGCCCCAAGAATTAGTATGGGCAAGAAACCATAAAAATATATACATTTTATTTGATGTATGAAAATATAAACATCTAAAAACAGTCATTGGAACAGACCATAAATATAGAAATACAGCTACTCAGTATTGCCATACACAATGCGTTTATAGACATCAAGTCACAAATAAACTATGGTAGCAGCAACAACCCTACATGTTTCGGAAAGCATAAAAATAGGATTTTTATAACAGCTTACCTGTAAAATCCTTTTCTTAGGAGTACATCACGGGACACAGAGCGACATAGTCATTACTAATGGGTTATATAGATACCGTCAGGTGTTGGCACTGGCAACTTCCAAAACCGGAAGTACCCTCCCCTATATAAGCCCCTCCCATCCGGGAGCACCTCAGTTTTGTAGCAAAGCAATAAGTGTCCCCAAAGAGGGGCGGGAGCTCTGTGTCCCGTGATGTACTCCTAAGAAAAGGATTTTACAGGTAAGCTGTTATAAAAATCCTATTTTCTTTCTCGTACATCACGGGACACAGAGCGACATAGTCATTACTAATGGGATGTCCTAAAGCAATGCCCAATGAGGGGGGGGATACACCATATATAAGCTGAGCGCTATCAGACATGAGGATCTTTTGCGGCCTGCAACACACTGCGCCCAAAGGCGACATCCTCCTGACTTCTAACGTCCACCTGGTAGAACCTAGTAAACGTGTGAACTGAAGACCATGTTGCGGCCTTACAGATTTGAGCCAGGGAGGCCTGGTGATGCACTGCCCATGAAGTTCCAACTGCTCTCGTGGAGTGCGCTCTAACTTTGAACGGAGGCGGTCTCCTTCTCAAGCCATAGGCTTGTATTATGACCTGTCGAATCCACTTGGCTAAAGTAGATTTTGACGCTGCCTGACCCTTTCTGGGGCCTTCCGGCAGAATAAACAAAGTATCCGTTCTGCGAATCTGAGCAGTGGCTTTTAGATAAGCTTTAACTGCTCTTACTACATCCAAAGAATGCAATAACTTTTCCTCTACCGAAGTAGGTTTGGGGAAAAAAGAAGGAAGAACCACATCTTGGTTCAAATGAAACCTCGGTACCACCCTAGGAAGAAAGGCTGGATGAGGACGTAATACTACTCTATCCTTATGGATAACCAGATATGGCTCCTTACAGGACATAGCTGCTAATTCCGACACTCTTTTAGCCGAACAAATGGCTACTAGAAAAATCAATTTCCTGGTGAGAAGCACCAAAGAAATATGCTGTAATGGTTCAAATGGTTGTTTCTGTAGAACCGACAGAACCAAGTTTAGATCCCATGGACATATGGGAATATTAACCGGAGGACTAATACGCATCACTCCTTGTATAAAGGCTTTGACTAGTGAATGCGAAGCCAAGGGCCTTTGAAAAAATATTGACAAGGCCGAAATCTGACCCTTGATAGTACTCAAGGCAAGCTTCCTATCTACAGCCCATTGTAGGAAGTCCAGAATCCTACCTATTACGTACTTATGTGGATGCCATTTCTTGGCCTCACACCACGCGATGTACGCCTTCCAGATTCTATATTAGATCTGCCTGGATACCGGCTTCCTGGCATTGATCATGGTAGATACCACAGGATTAGAGAGCCCTCTCTTTTTTAGAATGTGGGCTTCCATAGCCAGGCCGTCAAACCTAGGGCTGGTAAGGAAGGGTGGTATATCGGTCCTTGCTAAAGCAGGTCCGGACGACGTGGGAGAGTCCAAGGACTCCCCACTGAAATTTTACAATCTCCGCGTACCACGCTCTTCGGGGCCACGCTGGAGCCACCGGAATCACTGGTTTCTTTTCTACCCTGATTCTGCGGAGTAATCGAGGTAACCATTGTGGCGGTGTGAATGCATATATCAGCTTGAACTGATCCCAAGGGAACACTAGGGCATCCGAGCCGCAAGCTAGGGGATCCCTTGTCCGAGAGACAAACCTGTCCCCCTTTGCGTTGAATCTGGATGCTAGAAGATCTACATCCGATGTTCCCCACCGCTGACATATTGTCCAGAAAACCTCGGGGTGAAGGGACCCTTCCTCTGGGCCTAATTGCTGGCGACTTAGAAAGTCCGCCTTCCAATTCTCCACTCCTGGAATGAATACCGCAGATATGGCTGGGACATATTTTTCTGCCCATTTCAGGATGTAATTTACTTCCCTCTGGGCTGCATGACTCCTGGTGCCCCCCTGATGATTGAATTCTGACAGGGGACCCTTGGAGTTTGGATGTCCATGCTACTAGGGCATACCGGGCTGCTCGTATCTCTAAGAGATTGATGGGCAGGGCCTTTTCTGCATCCGACCATCTGCCCTGGAGAGACTATTGCTCCAGTACTGCTCCCCAGCCTATAAGGCTGGCATCTGTAGTGACCACCTTCCAAGAAATCAGACTGAAGGATTTCCCTTTTTCCAGATTCTGGGGAACCAACCACTAACGGAGGCTCTTGCGAACGGAAGGGGACAAGGACATTGTAAGTCTAGGGCCTGAACTTTTTTGTTCCAGGCTGACAGTATGGCCCCCTGCAAATTCCTTGAATGGAATTGACCGTAGGGTACTGCTTCGAATGATGCCACCATTTTTCCCAGCAGCCTTATGCACAGGCGTATGGACGGCTGTCTTTTTTGTACCCACTAAGTGGATCAAATCTTTCAAAGACAACACCTTTCCTCGAGGCAAGAATATTTTTCTCTGGCCTGAATCCAACCTTAGCCCCAAGTATTCCAGACTTTTGACTGTTTTTTAGGGCTAACTTGTCTCGGTTGGATTATAATCCAACCGTGAGATTCCAGATACTTGATTGTCTTGTGAACGACCACGTCTAGTTTTTTCACTGAGTGGTCTATCAGCAACAAGTCATCTAGATATGCCATTATCATTACACCTTGTGTTCTTAGATTGGCCAATAAAGGGCCAGAATTTTTGTAAACACTCGTGGTGCTGTGGCCAAACTGAAGGGTAAGGCTCTGAACTGAAAATGGCGCCCTTCTACTGCAAAGCGTAGAAATTTTTGGTGGACTGGAAAGATGGGAATGTGCAAATAAGCATCTTTGATGTCGATCGCGGCTAACCAATCCTCCCCTTGTAGGGCAGTGGCCACCGATCGGATCGACTCCATCGGAAAGTCCTGATATACAGGAATTTGTATAGCCCTTTTTAGAATTAATATGGGCCTCCCGTCCGCGTTTGCTTCGGGACTGTAAAGAGGTTTGAGTAAAACCCAAACCCTCATTCTTACAGGGGAACCTCCATAATTACTCCTTGGAGCAATAGTTGTTCTAGTGCCAACAAGAGGGACTCTATCTTCCGGGGATCCCTTGGCACGTTTGACCTCAAAAATGGGAAGGAGGAGAGTCTTTTAACTCCAAACTGTATCCCAAACATACTGCGGAGAGCACCTATCTGTCTTGATCGTGTCCCGCCAGGTCTCTTGCGAACAACTGGAGTCCTCCCCCCACCCGACTGAGTGGGGGCAACCCTTCAATGAATTTAACTTTGGGGGAGGTTTTGTACCTCCCCTGACCCAGGGTTTCTCATTACCCTGCTATTGTCCCTGTTTTTTACCCCCGGGAATTTTTTAACCGGCAAGAGCGTATTTTTACCGCTGGAAATTTTCTGGATATATTTGTCCAGGTTTTCCCTGAATAAGCGTTCACCATGAAATGGGACGCTAACCAGCCATTCTTTACAGGGAGCTTCAGCAGACCAGTTTTTGAGCCATAGAAGCCTACGCATATGTACTATAGACAGCGTAAGGCGGGAGGCCTGATGGACTGAATCCTTATGGCGTCAACCGCAAAGCCTAAGGCTCTAGGTAGATCAGCTAGGGCAAAGCCTGCTGATCTGTCAAGTCCCTCAAGACCTGTTTCAACTGATCCTTCACTGCTTAGCAGACCCCAATAGCTGCTACTGCTGGTTGTGTCACCAAGCTTGCTGTAGAAAGAAGCAGACTTTCATAAGGACTCCAATCTTTTATCTATTGGGTTCTTGAACATTTGGACATTATCCACTGGACATGTCAGTGATTTATACATACAAGAGATGGCTGCGTCCACTGTAGGGACCTTCCATTTTTTTTTTTTTTTTTTTGATGAACTTATCCTCCATGGGATAGACCACCGGAAATCTCTTGGGGGAATAAATATTTTCTCAGGACGTTCCCAATCCTGGTAAATAAGCCCTTTCAGTAAAGGGTGAAGTGGAAAAGAACAGACAGTCTGGGGGCTTCTAGCGACCCCAACGAGGATACAGTAGTGGTTGATGGTTCCGCAAGGTGCATTTTTAAATGCTGATCGGACCATGTTAGTCAGAGACTGAACCCATAATCTTTCAGCTTGAGATGCTGAGAAAAGGTTCCCCCACTGTTGACTCCTCTATAACAGAATCAACCTTATCCTGATCCCCTTCAGGCAGGTCGATCCCTGTATGGGACTGTTGCTCTGCTAACAGGCACTTTGAAGGAGGAGATGGAGATCGGCGTGCTTTCCCTGACGGGGAGGCAGCGATCAATGTTGACAATCTCTCTCTAATCCTCCCAGAGCTGAGGAAAAAACCTCCTCTGTTACATACACAGGAGCAGGTGAACTGAGGACAGCCACAGTACCAAGTACCCCTGCGGGGTCTCTACGGTCACTTACCTCTGAACTTCAGGGGAGACTGGTGCAGCAGAAGTATGCCCAAGATCCTCAGAGCCCGATGAGACCCCCTTCGCTTCCTGGAAGATTCAGTTCCGGAGCTTCTGGACGGCATATTCCTAAGCCTAAAGCTGAGGTATTCCAGCCGTAATACACCACTTTTACTGAGAATAGTCTAGCACAATTGCTGCTATATCACAGTTGGTGTCTACTAAAGTGCCTTTCTAGGGGATGCCTGCATCAACCGCCTCTATGTGCCTTTATATTGTTGCTAGCTCTGTCTGTGCACTTCAACAGCCAGCTATAATGTGCTTCAAAACACGCTGGACGCCCGCACATGCGCAGTAGCGCCGCGGCGCACACCTGAGCGTCATCCACCCGCTCCGCCCCTTTTTCCAGATCGCCTCTATGAATAGAGGCGCGTGCACGCGCACGCGCGCGGGCACGTGCGCCTTCGGCGCCTTTTTTGAAAACAACAAGGAGCTAGATGGGAGCCAGGGTCCCTTTGCCGCAGGGCCCGGGGATGGATGAGCGCAGCAACAGGGCAGAGGAGACAGCTTCCCAGCAGAGAACATACCAACTGCCTGGATTTGATTCTGGAAGAAAAAAATCCACATTACAAGAAAAAGAACCATAGCGGCCTCTAGTGTCTAACACAGGTACCGCGGTCTTACATTTTTTTTTTTTTTTCTTGCCTACTATTAAAATTTTTACATTTTCTCAGTAGTAACAGGCATACACAGAATATTAGCGGGAATACCGTTAGGTAACAGACAGAAAGACAAATTACGCTTGGGGGTCCCCCAATAGAACCAAGTTCCTGGGGGCCCCCACTTACCTGTTCCCCGCCGCAGGACTTTGTTTGGTCCACAAAAGCCCAAACTTCACCTATCACGGCAGGCATTGTAATCAAACCTTCAGGGACCGGGTTCCCAAGGATTCCACTCCCCTGGACCTGTATAGCACCCTGCACAGAAAACATCTTGGTCGTGGGTATGACCAGAGCTCTGGATCCCAGGGTCCAGCTCTCCTAAGAGAAGCATTACAGGCAAAACCTTGCTCTTCTCTGCAAGGCCCGGGTACCGACCGTTTAGCTATGAAGCTTTTTTGGTCGGATCCGGAATAGCTTACTGAGGCCCAAAAGAACCTGTACGCAAGCTCAGTGAAAAACACATGTTTCTTCTTGGCCAACACCTTAGACACTGGCAAAAAACTGAGGTGCTCCCGGATGGGAGGGGCTTATATAGGGGAGGGTACTTCCGGTTTTGGAAGTTGCCAGTGCCAGCACCTGACGGTATCTATATAACCCATTAGTAATGACTATGTCGCTCTGTGTCCCATGATGTACGAGAAAGAAAAGATTTTTTCCTTTTTGCTGCACAGCCAAAATGGTCATTGCCATTGCATGAATCTGAGAGGAACAACCTAGAAGGGTGAGAGACAAACATGCTTTTTGTTTTCTACCTATATACTTACTTTCTAGTCACTATAATATTTTCCTCATTTTCTGGCTTTCTACTATGTGGCCCTGTAAGGATTTGGCCTAACTGTGTGAGCTCCTCTTGGATCCCCCCCGCCCCCCTCCTGACTTTAATGTTGGGAGACTATTCCCTAAACTCATACTGCACTAGTTATATATTCATACATATCAAATTGTACAACAAATACCTTTTCTTTTCTTCTACCTGTTAGATTTGCGCCCTCTTTTTTCTGGTTCCTGTGAGCCCTGACTTGCCGCTCCACTTTAAGGGCAGAATTTGGCTCTTCAATAAAAATCTGCACCAGATCTGATCTACTCTGTTACAAAAGAGTGCAGCAAGACCCCAGTTACTGGGGAACAAATCCTCTTATTCTTATACCATATCACTGTTAAGTGATTGTTACGCAACTGAGTGGACCTCTAGACGTGTGACACCATCTATCTGCAATGATGCTGTGCATCACTTACCGTAAGGAACACATGACTTGTGAGTACTTATAAATAATATACAGTGGGGCAAAAAAGTATTTAGTCAGCCACCAATTGTGCAAGTTCTACCACTTAAAAAGATGAGAGAGGCCTGTAATTGTCATCATAGGTATACCTCAACTATGAGAGACAAAATGTGGAAACAAATCCAGACAATCACATTGTCTGATTTGGAAAAAAATTTTTTTGCAAATTATGGTGGAAAATAAGTATTTGGTCAATATCAAAAGTTCATCTCAATACTTTGTTATATATCCTTTGTTGGCAATGACAGAGGTCAAACGTTTTCTGTAAGTCTTCACAAGGTTGTCACACACTGTTGCTGGTATGTTGGCCCATTCCTGCATGCAGATCTCTTCTAGAGCAGTGATGTTTTGGGGCTGTCGCTGGGCAACACAGACTTTCAACTCCCTCCAAAGGTTTTCTATTGGGTTGAGATCTGGAGACTGGCTAGGCCACTCCAGGACCTTGAAATGCTTCTTACGAAGCCACTCCTTCATTGCCCGGGTGGTGTGTTGGGGATCATTGTCATGCTGAAAGACCCAACCACGTTTCATCGTCAATGCCCTTGTTGATGGGAGGAGGTTTGCACTCAAAATCTCACAATACATGGCCCCATTCATTCTTTCGTGTACACGGATCAGTCGTCCTGTTCCCTTTGCAGAGAAACAGCCCCAAAGCATGATGTTGCCACCCCCATGCTTCACAGTGGGTATGGTGTTCTTTGGTTGCAACTCAGCATTCTCTCTCCTCCAAACACGACGAGTTATGTTTCTACCAAACAGTTCTACTTTGGTTTTATCTGACCATATGACATTCTCCCAATCCTCTTCTGGATCATCCAAATGCTCTCTAGCAAACCTCAGATGGGCCCGGACATGTACTGGCTTAAGCAGGGGGACACGTCTGGCACTGCAGGATCTGAGTCCCTGGCGGTGTAGTGCGTTACTGATGGTAGCCTTTGTTACGTTGGTCCCAGCTCTCTGCAGGTCATTCACTATGTCCCCCCCGTGTGGTTCTGGGATTTTTGCTCACTGTTCTTGTGATCATTTTGACCCCACAGGGTGAGATCTTGCGTGGAGCCCAAGATTGAGGGAGATTATCAGTGATCTTGTATGTCTTCCATTTTCTAATTATTGCTCCCACAGTTGATTTCTTCACACCAAGCTGCTTGCCTATTGCAGATTCAGTCTTCCCAGCCTGGTGCAGGTCTACAATTTTGTTTCTGGTGTCCTTCGACAGCTCTTTGGTCTTCACCATAGTGGAGTTTGGAGTGTGACTGTTTGAGGTTGTGGACAGGTGTCTTTTATACTGATAACAAGTTCAAACAGGTGCCATTAATACAGGTTATGAATGGAGGACAGATGAGCCTCTTAAAGAAGAAGATACAGATCTGCGAGAGCCAGAAATCTTTCTTGTTTGTAGGTGACCAAATACTTATTTTCCACCATAATTTGCACAAAAAAAAATATTTCCAAATCAGACAATGTGATTGTCTGGATTTGTTTCCACATTTTGTCTCTCATAGTTGAGGTATACCTATGATGACAATTACAGGCCTCTCTCATCTTTTTAAGTGGGAGAACTTGCACAATTGGTGGCTGACTAAATACTTTTTTGCCCCACTGTATGTGTCTGCCTTTCTGAAATTATTGATTGCATGTAAAATTACTGTTTGTTTTGCTTATACATTCATACATCTATATATACACCTTTTCTTAGAAATATACCAGCACGCTCTCCAACCCCTGAAGAAGGAAGTACACACATCATAAAAGGAAAAAATCTTTTTATGCTTTACGAAACATGTAGGGTTGTTGTTGCTACCATAGTTTATTTGTGACTTGATGTCTATAAACGCATTGTGTATGGCAACACTGAGTAGCTGTATTTCTATATTTATGGTCTGTTCCAATGACTGTTTTTAGATGTTTATATTTTCATACAAATAAAATTTACATAATATATACTCCTTGTACCAATTTTCTGGTGATCCTGCCATGATTCCTTGCCCATACTATGCCTTGGGGCATTTCCTTTTCCTTTCCAAGTATATTTTTGGATGTGGTAAGGACCTTCAGGACTTCTCTAGATAGTTTATTTTCCATTATTTTTCTTTAGTAGGATGTTCTGGAAAGAGATCTTAATCCAGAAACAAACAATGTAATAGTTTAAAATGGCACTGTTCTGCTTCAGTTTAGATATGGATGCCTCCTTATCTTTTGCATGCAAAGAGTAGGGACACCAGGGACATACAGCTCTTTCAATTGTATTAATATAATGGAACTATAGAATGCTGCCAAAAGATCTCCCTCTTCCATGAAGACCAAAGAAAATTACAACATATGATTCAATTGAGAACATCTGTTGTGTATATTAAAGTGGAGCTCCACCCTAATTTTTCACTTCTGCGGATCGGATTCCTCCCCCCCCTCCGGTGTCACAATTGACACCTTTCAGGGGGGAGGGGGGTGAAGATACCTGTCTAAGACAGGTATTTTCACCCACATCCGGGAGTCCTCTCTCCGGGAATCTGCGGGAGTTACGTCACTTCCCGCAGACTTCCCTTGGTGTTCTGGGAGACACTCGGCTCCCAGAACACAGGAGCACCAATCAGAACGGCGCAGCGCGACTCGCGCATGCGCCGTAGGGAACCGGGCATGAAGCCGCAGGGCTTCACTTCCTGGTTCCCTCAGCGAGGATGGCGGAGGGAGCAGCAGAGCGACGAGCGGTCGCTCGTCCTCTGCTGCGGACGTCGCTGGACTCCAGGACAGGTAAGTGTCCATATATTAAAAGCCAGCAGCTGCTGTAGCTGTAGCTGCTGGCTTTTAATATTTTTTTTTCCGGCGGAGCTCCGCTTTAAGCTGGGCATATGGCAATTTCCAAGCCATTTAAAATGTGTGAGAAACTATATTGAGATGAACGTTAATCCTGAAAGTTCCCACCACATCCCAGTTTTGTAGACAAAAAGGATAGAAGGCCCCAAGGGATAGTCTGGGTGGGAAAAGGATTCAGGATAACACAAGGAAGTAATGTAAAATTGTATTTATTAAGAAAATTGAAAAAAGGTAGCTAAAAACAGTAATGGAATACATAACAAAAAAAACATTTAAACCACTTTCCACCAAGTTTTGATTGCAGTAACAAATGCAAGCTGAACTCTGGGAAAAGTAAAAATACTACCTTGCAGTAGGATTGCACCTGCACTGAAAGGATTTACTACTTATTTATATGGGGCGGCACAGTGGCTATGGGGTAGCACTTGTTCCTGGCAGCAGTAGGGTCGTTGATTCAAATCCCAAATACGGCACTACCTGCCTGGAGTTTGCATGTTCTCCCTGTGCGAGTTTCCTCCAGGTACTCCGGTTTCCTCCCACACGCCAAAGACATGCTGGTAATTTAATTGGCTCCTGTCTAAATTAGCCCTAGTATGTGTATGTATGTGAGTTAGGGACCTTAGATTGTAAGCTCCTTGAGGGCAGGGACTGAAGTGAATGTACAATAAATATGTAAAGAGCTGCGTAAATTGATAGCGCTATATAAGTACCTGTAATAAATAAATAATAAAAGAAGGCAGTTCACTGTCAGAATGTAGGGGAGTGTCGTTTGCAAGGGCAGCAGAGGATCAGGTACGTGAAAGTGCTTTTACTGTCCTCTAGACATAAACAAGCAGTTGGCTCTTGCAGTGTGGACACAGCCCCAGTGCAAGGAAGAACTTTTACTTTTCCCAGAGTTGGGCTTTAAGGGTCTTAGGCCTCATGCCCACGGGCGTTTTTTCAGCCGCGTTTTTGAGCGTTTTTTACAGCTTAAAAACGCCTGTCCATGTTAGTCTATAGCTTCATGCCCACCTAGGCGTTTTTGAGCTGTAAAGAGCATAGGCGTTTGTAAGCTGTAAAAAAAACCCAGGGCCAGTGCGTTCCTCAGCGTCAGAATTAGGCAGAAAAAAACGCGAGCGTCAAAAAACGCGCACTAACGTGCACTAACGCGCAAAAAACGCGCACTAACGCGCGGTCGCGTTTTTAGCTCCGACGTTTTTTTTTTTTTGTTTTTTTAAAAAAAAAAAAAAAAATATTTACAATAACATGGACAGGCGTTTTTAAGCTGCAAAAAACGCAGCTGTAAAAACGCCAGTGGGCATGAGGCCTAATGGTCATGATTACAGCTTTTGAGAGCAGTTATTGGATATGTTTAAAGAGAAACACTACATGAAATTCACTTTATAAACTGCCTAACAAATATTTTTCTGGATCTGCCAAGAAAGATTCCTCTTTGTTGGGCTAGAATCATGTTTAGAATAATATCATATTATGCACACAGTATAAAACAAAAGTCATCCCTATGGTATGCTAGATAAACATTGGGGTATTTCTAAAAGGGACTCCCTTCTAAATAATATTTTACCTGTGTAAGGTTTTTCTGTAAGCCTAGATGCGTCACCAATATGTTTGCACCCAAAAAGTTAAAAACATCCTCTCTTCCACTGTACTCCCTACGTAAGTTTTACATGTATATCTGCTGTCTTCAGCTTTTTACAGTGTTTAGAAAGTGCACGTCCTGTTAGATTTTTCTCTTCCCGATTCACCTGTGGGTGTGGATTCTTGCTATACATTATGAGAGACTGAAACAGCTAATCTATTTATGACAACCTGCCTGACACAAACTTCAGGCTCCAGTCTCTGAGAACTTGTCAGGAGTTATCAGGCTCATAACAGAAGAACTGAGCAGGAGAAAGCTACAGGACACAGTGCTTTAAAGAGAGATAAGAAAATCCTGCAGATATATGTGCTCAGCTCAAATTTCATGAATCGGGTTTACATCCACTTCAGCCCCGGAAGATATAGCTGCCTTATGACTGGGCCATTATTTGCGATACGGCACTGCGTCGATTTAACTGACAATTGCGCGGTCGTGCGATGTTGTACCTAAACAAAATTGACGTCCTTTTTTTCCCACAAATAGAGCTTTTTTGGTGGTATTTGATCACCTCTGCCGTTTTTATTTTTTGTGCTATAAACAAAAAAAAGCGACAATTTTTCAAAAAACACAATATCTTTAACTTTTTGCTATGGTTAATATCCCAAGTTAAAAAAAAAAAATAAAAAAATAATCGCAATAAGCATATATTGATTGGTTTGCGCAAAAGTTATAGTGTCTACAAACTATGGGAAAGATTTATGGCATTTATATGGCGTTTTTATTTTTTCTTACTAGTAATGGCGGTGATCTGCGATTTTTTTCGGTATTGCGACGGTGTGGCGGACAGGTCGGACACTTTTGACACATTTTTGGGACCATTGACATTTACAGAGTGATCAGTGCTATAAATATGCACTAATTACTATGTAAATGTCACTGGCAAGGAAGGGGTTAACACTAGGGGGCAATCAAGGGGTTATGTGTACCCTAATTGTGTGTTCTAACTGTGGGGGGGTGGGGACTGACTATAGGAGATGACAGATCGTGTTTTCTACTTTGTAGAAAGACAATCTGTCTTGTCTTTTCAGACAGCATGGGGATTTGTGTGTTTACACACACAAACCCCCGTGCTCCCGCTCGTGCACGCGATCGCGCCTGCCGGCCACGTGCATCGGGTTCCCTGCCATGCAGGGGGCACACGTGCGTGCCCTCTGGTGGCTCTCCTGGGCGAAGCCGTATATATACGGGATTTCGCCCAGGAGAGCCATTCTGCCGCAGTGCATCTATATATTTCTGGGTTCACGGGCTCCAGCGCTGTGATTAGCCTGAGCCACGATGACTTCACTCCCTTGCATGCACGTGGGTGCCGCTGGTCACGGCACAGCTACTGAAGAAATGGCATGAGCAAGCCGTTTCTTCAGTGCGCAGGTCCTGATGATGTCGGCACATGCGGATACAGTGAATATCTCCTAAACGGTGCAAGTTTAGGAGATATTCACGGTACCTACAAGTAAGCCTTATTATAGGCTTAACTGTAGATAAAAGTGGTAGTAAAGGGTTTACAACCACTTTAAAGAAGATTCATACATAGTTTGTTTTTTTTGTGATAGTTTTCTTTAAAATATATTTTTTCTGGGCGGCGTGGGGTGTGGTAGGAAGTATAGTTTAGTTACTATGCACACTTTAATTACAAATTGCTATTTTGTTTCCACAACTTTCATCGCTCTTCCAGTTTTAACACTGTCCATAATAGGTTGGTGGTGACCCCTAGTGGTTTGTTTGGGTTATTGCATGCTACAGTTTACAAATTTGGTCACTTGACAGAATTTGTAGTTTATGGATTTTTCTTTCTCGTACATCACGGGACACAGAGCGACAGTCATTACTAATGGGTTATATAGATACCTTCAGGTGCTGGCACTGGCAACTTCCAAAACCGGAAGTACCCTCCCCTATATAAGCCCCTCCCATCCGGGAGCACCTCAGTTTTTTGCCAGTGTCTAAGGTGTTGGCCAAGAAGAAACATGTGTTTTTCACTGAGCTTGCGTACAGGTTCTTTTGGGCCTCAGTAAGCTATTCCGGATCCGACCAAAAAAGCTTCATAGCTAAACGGTCGGTACCCGGGCCTTGCAGAGAAGAGCAAGGTTTTGCCTGTAATGCTTCTCTTAGGAGAGCTGGACCCTGGGATCCAGAGCTCTGGTCATACCCATGACCAAGATGTTTTCTGTGCAGGGTGCTATACAGGTCCAGGGGAGTGGAATCCTTGGGAACCCGGTCCCTGAAGGTTTAATTACAATGCCTGCCGTGATAGGTGAAGTTTGGGCTTCTGTGGACCAAACAAAGTCCTGCGGCGGGGAACAGGTAAGTGGGGGCCCCCAGGAACTTGGTTCTATTGGGGGACCCCCAAGCCTAATTTGTCTTTCTGTCTGTTACCTAACGGTATTCCCGCTAATATCTGTGCATGCCTGTAACTACTAAAAAATGTAATAATTTTAATAGTGGTCAAGAAAAAAAAAATATATATATATATATATTTAATATATTAGACTGCGGTACCTGTGTTAATCCACTAGAGGCCGCTGTGGAACGTTTCTTGTCATGTGGACTAGTTTCTTTTTATCAGAGCAGGTCCAGGCAGATGGTGAGTTCTCTTGTGGGAAACTGCTTCCTCTGCCATGTTGCAATGCTCGTCCACCCCCCGGCCTGCGGCAAAAGGGGCCCTGGCTCTTGTCCCTGGTTTCCTTTTCAAAATTAGCGCCGAAGGCGCACGTGGCCGCGCGCGTGCGCGTGCACGCGCCTCTATATATAGAGGTGAGCCGGGAAAGGGGGCGGAGCTTGGGGGATGACGCTCTGTGCGCGCCGCAGCGCTTCTGCGCATGTGCGGGCGTCCCAGCATGTTAAAAACCACAATTATGTGTTGTGAGCTGGCTATGGAGTGCAGAGACAGAGCTGGCAACATTTAAAAAAGGCATACAGCAAGCGGTTGATGCAGGCATCCCCATAGAAAGGCACATTAGTAGACACCAACTGGTTTTATAGCAGCATTTGTGCTAGACTATTGTCAGTAAGTGGTGTATTTCGGCTGGAATACCTCAGCTTTGGGCTTAGGAATAATGCCGTCAAAAAACTCCGGGACTAAAAATTCCAGGAAGCATAGGGGGTCTCCATCGGGCTCTGAGGATCTTGGGCATGCTTCGGCTGCACCAGTCTCCCCTGAAGAATCAGAGGTTAGTGACCGTAGAGCACCCTCAGGAGTACCTGGTACTGTGGCTGTCCTCAGTTCACCTGCTCCTGTGTATGTAACAGAGGAGGTTTTTTCCTCAGCTCTGGGAGGGCTGGAAGAGAGATTGTCAGCATTGATCGCTGCTTCCCTGTCACAGGAAAAAAGCGCTCGATCTCCGTCTCCTCCCTCAGAGTGCCTGTTAGCAGAGCAACAGTCCCATACAGGGATCGACCTGCCTGAAGGGGATCAGGATGAGGTCGATTCTGTTGTAGAGGAATCAACAGTGGAAGAGCCATTCTCAGCATCACATGCTGAAAGGTTATGGGTTCAGTCCCTGACTAATATGGTCCGATCAGCATTTAAAATGCCCCTTGCGGAGCCATCATCCACTTCTGTCTCCTCGTTGGGGTCGCTAAAAGCTCCCCAGACTGTTTGTTCCTTTCCGATCCATCCTTTACTGGAAGGGCTCATTTACCAGGATTGGGAGCATCCTGATAAAATATTTACTCCTCCCAAGAGATTTCAAGTGGTCTATCCCATGGAGGATAAGTTCATCAAAAAATGGAGGGTCCCTACAGTGGACGCAGCCATCTCTTGTGTGAATAAATCACTGACATGTCCAGTGGATAATGTCCAAATGTTCAAGGACCCAATAGATAAAAAATTAGAGTCCTTATTAAAATCTGCTTTTTCTACAGCAGGATTGGTGACACACAACCAGCAGTGGCAGCTATTGGGGTCTGCCAAGCAGTGAAGGATCAGTTGAAACAGGTCTTAAGGGACTTGCCAGATCAGCAGGCTCTTGCCCTAGCTGATCTACCTAGAGCCTTATGCTTTGCGGTGGACGCTATAAAGGATTCAATCCATCAGGCCTCCCACCTTACGCTGTCTGTAGTACATATGCGCAGGCTTTTATGGCTCAAAAACTGGTCTGCTGAAGCTCCCTGTAAAAAATTGCTGGTCAGCTTCCCATTTCATGGTGAACGCTTATTCGGGGAAGACCTGGACAAATATATCCAGAGAATTTCCAGCGGTAAAAGTACACAGCTTCCAGCGGTTAAAAACATTTTACATTTTTGCAAGTACACAATTTCCAGCGGTTAAAAACAGAGTTAGAGGTCCCTCTTTTAAGAGGCCTGCTTCTCCAGTCCCTAGGACATCGGCTGTGAAACAGTTCCGACGGCCTCCTCGGTCAAATCCCGGAGGTAAAAATCAGGGACAATTGCAGGGTAACAAGAAGCCCTGGAGCAGGAGAGGTACAAAACCTCCTCCAAAGTCAAATGCATGAAGGGTTGCCCCCACTCAATCGGGTGGGGGGAAGACTTCAGTTGTTCGCAGAGACCTGGCGGGACACGATCAGAGACAGATGGGTGCTCTCCGCAGTAAATCTGGGATACAAATTGGAGTTCAAAGACTCCCCTCCTTCCCACTTTATAAGGTCAAACGTGCCAAGGGATCCCCAGAAGAGAGGATCCCTCCTGTTGGCACTAGAACAATTATTGCTCCAAGCAGTAATTATAGAGGTTCCCCTGGAAGAATGGGGGTTCGGGTTTTACTCAAACCTCTTTACAGTCCCGAAGCCAAACGGGGACGTGAGGCCCATATTAAATCTAAAAGGGCTAAACAAATTCCTACATATCAGGACTTTCTGGATGGAGTCGATCCGGTCGGTGGCCACTGCCCTACAAGGGGAGGAATGGTTAGCCTCGATCGACATCAAAGATGCTTATTTGCACATTCCCATCTTTCCAGCCCACCAAAAATTTCTACGCTTTGCGGTAGAAGGGCGCCATTTTCAGTTCAGAGCCTTACCCTTCGGTCTGGCCACAGCACCACGAGTGTTCACAAAAATTCTGGCCCCATTATTGGCCAATCTAAGAACACGAGGTGTAACGATAATGGCATATCTAGACGACTTGTTGCTGATAGACCACTCAGTGGAAAAACTAGAAGTGGTTGTTCACGAGACAATCAAGTATCTGGAATATCACGGTTGGATTATCAACCGAGACAAGTCAGCCCTAAAACCAGTCAAAAGTCTGGAATACTTGGGGCTAAGGCTGGATTCAGACCAGAGAAAAATTTTCTTGCCTCAAGAAAAGGGGTCGTCTTTGAGAGATTTGATCCACTTAGTGGGTTCAAAAAGACAGCCATCCATACGCCTGTGCATGAGGCTGCTGGGAAAAATGGTGGCATCATTCGAAGCCGTACCCTACGGTCAATTCCATTCAAGGAATTTGCAAAGGGCCATACTGTCAGCCTGGAACAAAAAAGTTCAGGCTCTGGACTTACCAATGTCCTTGTCCCCTTCCGTTCGCAAGAGCCTCCGCTGGTGGTTGGTTCCCCAGAATCTGGAAAGAGGGAAATCCTTCAGTCCGATTTCTTGGAAGGTGGTCACTACAGATGCCAGCCTTATAGGCTGGGGAGCAGTACTGGAGCAATGGTCTCTCCAGGGCAGATGGTCGGATGCGGAAAAGGCCCTGCCCATCAATCTCTTAGAGATACGAGCAGCCCGGTATGCCCTAGTAGCATGGACATCCAAACTTCAAGGGTCCCCTGTCAGAATTCAATCAGACAATGCCACAGCAGTGGCATATATCAATCATCAGGGGGGCACCAGGAGTCGTGCAGCCCAGAGGGAAGTAAATTACATCCTGAGATGGGCAGAAAGATATGTCCCAGCCATATCTGCGGTATTCATTCCAGGAGTGGAGAATTGGAAGGCGGAC
Source organism: Rana muscosa (assembly GCA_029206835.1). Taxonomy (NCBI): domain Eukaryota; kingdom Metazoa; phylum Chordata; class Amphibia; order Anura; family Ranidae; genus Rana; species Rana muscosa. The sequence continues at coordinate 49,050,499 of CM055127.1, forward strand.
TTTCTAAGTCGCCAACAATTATGCCCAGGGGAATGGTCCCTTCATCCCGAGGTTTTCCGGACAATATGTCAGCGGTGGGGAACACCGGATGTAGATCTGCTAGCATCCAGATTCAACGCAAAAGTGGACAGATTTGTCTCTTGGACAAGGGATCCCCTAGCTTGCGGCTCGGATGCCCTAGTGTTCCCTTGGGATCAGTTCAAGCTGATATATGCATTCCCACCGCCACAATTGTTACCTCGATTACTCCGCAGAATCAGGGTAGAAAAGAAACCAGTGATTCTGGTGGCTCCAGCGTGGCCCCGAAGAGCATGGTACGCGGAGATTGTAAAGATGTCTGTGGGGAGTCCTTGGACCCTCCCACATCGTCCGGACCTGCTTTCGCAAGGACCGATATACCACCCTTCCTTACCAGCCCTAGGTTTGACGGCCTGGCTATTGAAGCCCACATTCTAAAAAAGAGAGGGCTCTCTAATGCTGTGGTATCTACCATGATCAATGCCAGGAAGCCGGTATCCAGGCAGATCTACTATAGAATCTGGAAGGCGTACATCGCCTGGTGTGAGGCCAAGAAATGGCATCCACGTAAATACGTAATAGGTAGGATTCTGGACTTCCTACAATGGGCTGTAGATAGGAAGCTTGCCTTGAGTACTATCAAGGGTCAGATTTCGGCCTTGTCAATATTTTTTCAAAGGCCCTTGGCTTCGCATTCACTAGTCAAAGCCTTTATACAAGGAGTGATGCGTATTAGTCCTCCGGTTAATATTCCCATATGTCCATGGGATCTAAACTTGGTTCTGTCGGTTCTACAGAAGCAACCATTTGAACCATTACAGCATATTTCCCTGGTTCTTCTCACCAGGAAATTGATTTTTCTAGTAGCCATTTGTTCGGCTAAAAGAGTGTCGGAATTAGCAGCTATGTCCTGTAGGGAGCCATATCTGGTTATCCATAAGGACAGAGTAGTGTTACGTCCTCATCCAGCCTTTCTTCCTAAGGTGGTATCGAGGTTTCATTTGAACCAAGATGTGGTTCTTCCTTCTTTTTTCCCCAAACCTACTTCGGTAGAGGAAAAGTTATTGCATTCTTTGGATGTAGTAAGAGCAGTTAAAGCTTATCTAAAAGCCACTGCTCAGATTCGCAGAACGGATACTTTGTTTATTCTGCCGGAAGGCCCCAGAAGGGGTCAGGCAGCGTCAAAATCTACTTTAGCCAAGTGGATTCGACAGGTCATAATGCAAGCCTATGGCTTGAGAAGGAGACCGCCTCCGTTCAAAGTTAGGGCGCACTCCACGAGAGCAGTTGGAACTTCATGGGCAGTGCATCACCAGGCCTCCCTGGCTCAAATCTGTAAGGCCGCAACATGGTCTTCAGTACACACGTTTACTAGGTTCTACCAGGTGGACGTTAGAAGTCAGGAGGATGTCGCCTTTGGGCGCAGTGTGTTGCAGGCCGCAAAAGATCCTCATGTCTGATAGCGCTCAGCTTATGTATGGTGTATCCCCCCCCCCTCGTTGGGCATTGCTTTAGGACATCCCATTAGTAATGACTATGTCGCTCTGTGTCCCGTGATGTACGAGAAAGAAAATAGGATTTTTATAACAGCTTACCTGTAAAATCCTTTTCTTGGAGTACATCATGGGACACAGAGCTCCCACCCCTCTTTGGGGACACTTATTGCTTTGCTACAAAACTGAGGTGCTCCCGGATGGGAGGGGCTTATATAGGGGAGGGTACTTCCGGTTTTGGAAGTTGCCAGTGCCAGCACCTGAAGGTATCTATATAACCCATTAGTAATGACTATGTCGCTCTGTGTCCCGTGATGTACTCCAAGAAAAGGATTTTACAGGTAAGCTGTTATAAAAATCCTATTATTATTTACCTTCATAATTTATATTTTGTGTGTATTCAGTTGTACCATTTGAATTTGTTAATATATGTACTTTTTACAGATAATTTGGAAAATTAGAAAATTATGTTTCTAATGTGAATTCATGGGAAAAAAAAAATCTTCACATAGGTATATTATTTTATTTTCTTGTTTGCCATCCACATGGTCCTGTTGACATTATCTGACAACTCTGGTTTGTTTTGTGATGAGCGCTCACTGAAGTTGCTACAACTGAAGTGGCACAGCCCAAAAACATGTCACTGGAACTACTAATTACCCAGGGTACAATCTCAATCCTTGTTTACGGTTAACATTCTTGGGAGAGTTGTACTGCTTTTTTCCTGGTTTATTCAGTATCTAGTCCACTCCAGAGTTTTCATCTTTTCTTTTGCCAGATGCCTGTAGAGCAGCTGGTTTTATGCCCTGATTAAGTCATCGTTTTGTTCTTAGTAGGTTAGTAAAGCTCTCTTCACACCTCAGTATTCTGGCTTAATGTCAGTGTGATGACTATGCATTTTTCATGCATTACCATTCCTTTGTCTGTAATCCCCATTTTGCTTGAAATTGCATTAAAGATGCAACAAGCAAGCCTTTTCAAAACACTATATCCACATGGTACCCAAAATGCACAGATTTAAATACATCCTAAAATGCACCAGGCAATGTTTTTTTCTTGCATCAAACTGTCATTTTTGCTGGACACATTGGTCTGCATAAAAATGTGGCGAAAAATATAAAAGCGTGTGAAATTAAAAAGGAATGTGTATACTCAAATATGATCACTAGTTAACAAAATAGTTTACAAAATACAATTTTCATGATCATTGTCCTTTTAGTCAAATGGCCTTTGGTGAGATACACATAGCAAAGGGCATTTAATTGCTTTAAACATCCAATAGGGTACCCACCTACAGGCTGCCACCCTGTCAAGGCCTGGATTTGAACCCAGAGCCTCTGCTGTGTCAGGCAATGTCTCCCATGAAATTCTTGATTTAAGCCATGTCTCTGCACTTCCTTTTTGCCAGATTATTGTGCTCTCTCCAGCCAGTAGCTCGCTCCTGTCTTCCCTGCTGCTGTCCATATTTTGCTAACACTTGTTATGGACCTTTGGCCTGTTCCTCGACTATGCTTCTGCCTGATCCCAACCTGCAACTACTTGTTACTGACCTTTTGGCTTGTTTACCGACTACACTTCTGTTTGATCCCTACCTGCTTATCTGCTACTGGCAACCGGTTTGCTCACCTCCTGATGGGGTGATCCTGAGGACCGTGACCTGGTACTAACACGCAGCAAAATATATCTCCACCATCAGGAGCTCTGGTGAACACCGGTTAGTACTTAGACTCCGCACCTCACCTGAGCCCACATCATTCACCAGGGTGACTGCCTGTGTACCTTTCCTGCTGGCGGTGATAGTTCCGCTACTGCTATAGCAACTGGTCTTTGAGCCTGACCTTTGATCCTGACACACCCACTTCACTTCGCCAGTACAGACCAGAGGCTGTAGATGAATTTTTAAACAGGCTTGCAGCTGCAATTGCACTGAAGCACATATGTAGAAGGTATTATGCCGCGTACACACGATCATTATTCACGGCGGTTTTAATGACATTAAAAACGAGGGAACGGCTTGTTCCCCACACACGGTCGTTTTTCACGTCATTTTTTCTCTTGTCGAGAAAAACGACCGTCTGTGGGCTCCGCGGCAGTGTTTCCCTATGGAAAACTGTCGCGGAAAAAAATGTCGAGAAAAACGACGAGAAAAATTAGAGCATGTTCTAATTTTTCTCGTTGTTTTTAATTCCGTTTTTCCCGTCGGGGAAAAATGACAAAATGCCCACAGACGATCGTTTTTCTCGTCAAAAGGAAAAAATTTCATTTTTCTCGACGGTCGTGTGTACACGGCATTAGATCTGTGTTGAACATTCTCAAAGTGGAGCTGAATGTTCCTTTAGAAGCTTCAACAAAGAATCCTGAAGCTTGCTTTAAGATTTGCAAATGCTTTGTAAAAGCTATTATACATGCTGCTCTTCTACAAACTGAAACTCTTTTGATATTTGTATATGTAATTCTCTGGTCAATACATGGTATATATAAAAAAAATAATTATCCTAAAACAACAGTGGCTGCATACATATTCATGATTACTATGTTGGATATACTTTATATTTGTGATATATTATTTTCCATAGTATTTTGAGGACTTTTATTAAAATTATATATTTTGGATGACTAACAATTTTGTTTGTGACAAAAGTATAAAATACAGATATATGAATAGCAGGTTCTAGCTTTTTTGGTTACGCACCTTTTGGTTTTATGCAACGTATGTATTGATTGTGCCTGTATGTGTTTCTTTATGAAATTTTTTTTTTCAAAATTTCCTAGAATATAAAAATTACAGCTACAGTTTGACTGGTTGTTACAGCAAACACTCTTTGTTTAGGCACTTTCAATACATATGAGCACATCTCTGTTCTGTGTGGCACAACATTTGTGTCACTGCATAATCATTGATACTCAGTATAAGGAAAACCAAACACTGACCCAGAGCCACCTCTACTGTCTACCTGTCAGATCATGCTGTCATTACCTGAGTGGCATGGCCTTTGACATCAAAGTAAATCACCAGATTGTGATGTATACATTCTTTAACTGCCTCTTCCAGTGTAGGAACATTTTCATCATTATACAGGTGCCTGTAGTGAAAGACAGAAATATATAAAACATAACATCAATAATGAGAGTTTTAATATCAAAGCAATGCTACTTTTTATCATAAATAATGCAAAACTTTGTTTAATTTGAATTGAAAAAACTTGGTCCTCTAGATAAAAAACTTAAAGGCTTATTTCCCCTCTGGCACATATTTTCCAATAAAGTGACCATGAAGACAGGGGGTCCCCGTAGGTGAACCAAATCAATCAGTTAGGGTCTCTTGCACACAGGCATCTGAGCCCATGCAATATTAATTCAGGTGTATTTCCCCCGCTTGGAAAGCCCAGGTGCTGCATCACAGGGGCAATGCTTTACAGGCTCCCAAGAAAACAGTATAAATGCACTTTTTTTTTTTTACCTGCAAAAAATAGGATTTTTGTACTCACCATAAAATCCATTTCTCTGACGTCCATGGACTGACACGCGGTAAAAAACGCAGTAAAAAACACCCAGAAGCTGTGGGAAGGTCACATGACCGCAGTAGAGTGGAGGATTGTGGGATACCAAATAATCCTTTTTACCGCCAAAACGCGGTAAAAACGCATATGCGTTAGCGCCATTTTTACCGCAAACGCGGTAAAAAAACTCATAATTTTTGTCATGGATATGCAGTAGTGTTTGTCTGTCAGCTTACCTTCCTTCCCATGTGTTCATCTTAGAGGCCTGAGCCCTTTCACCTGGCTTCCTTTATAATCTCCTCCCAGCCTGACTCCACCCCAGGCCCTCTCACAGAACACTATATTAACCTGTGCACTGCAAGCCTGCTTTGCTGATCAACGTGTTTGTTAGGCATTGTGTGTTTGGGTTCCTGCCTGCCGTGTGCTACGTCTGTCTCTCTGTTACGTTATTGGCTTGTCCCCGACTATCCCTGTCTGCTCGTGACCCTTGACCTTCGGCTCGTTCTTTCGTTATCCTTGTCTGCTTGTGGCCCCTGACCTTCAGCTTGTTATTCGGTTCTCTCTTATCTCGTGCTGCTGCTTCCCCTCTTTTCCCCCTTATCCTACGGGGCGTGAGCTAGGAAACTCCAGGGGCCGCGACCTGGTCCCAGCCTGCAACATAACATCCTCACCACTAGAGGCCCTGGAGAAGACCAGCTGGGTCTTAGACTCCGCGCCCTGGGGAATCTTGGCTCTAGCTTCCGTTAGGATCCCGGTTGTGCTCCTCTGGTCCCGCTTTCCACAACCACCCAGTTTCCTATCCGCAGAAGCCAGCCATAGGGTTCACTACCTCGCGGTGCACTCCTGTCCCCCTACGGTGTGCATCTGTCACCTGGCCACAGGTGACCGTGACAGTTTGATCAGCCATGAACCCGGCTGACATCCCGCTACCCGCGGATGATCCATTGCAGGGCATAGTTTGCAGACTTGAAACCCAGGAATTGAATCAGACTCAGGTGATGCGATTCCTCCAGGATCTGGCTTCTCGCTTCGAGCAGCTTCAGGCCTCTTGGGAACCCTGAATCCGCAACCTCAAATACAATCAGCGGCTGCACCTATTGCACCAGTCGCAGCCACACACTCGCTACAACTGCCAGCTCCGTCCCGTTTCTCTGGGGACTCCAAGGCTTGCAGGGGGTTCCTTAGCCAATGCACGATTCATTTTGAGCTCCAGCCCCAAAACTTCCTGTCTGATCGGGCTAAGGTAGCCTATATCATTTCCCTCCTCTCTGGTGAAGCTTTAGCCTGGGCAGCCCCTCTGTGGGAACTGAATGATCCAGTGGTTTCTAGCCTGTCTGGCTTCTTGAAACTTTTTCGGAATATCTTCGAAGAACCGGCTCGTGTCTCTTCAGCGGCCAGCGCCCTTTTACGTCTCCGCCAAGAGTCTGCTTCTGTGGGACAGTATGCCCTTCATTTCCGCATACTGTCGGCTGAGTTGAGCTGGAACAATGAGGCCTTAGTCGCAACCTTTTTGCATGGCCTGTCTGATAGAGTGAAGGATGAATTAGCTGGAAGAACCATCCCCACTGATCTGGCCGGCGTTATCTCCTTGTGTAACCAGATCGATATTCGCTTTCAGGAGAGGACCTTAGAAAAGCAACGCCAGCACTCCTTGGTCCTTAGTCAGCCTGAGCTCCCCTCTCTTCGACCCGTAGAGCATCTCCTACCAGCTGAGGAACCCATGCAGCTGGGTCGGACCAGGCTATCCCCCGAGGAACGTGCTAGGCGCAGAACTCTTGGTCTGTGTCTTTACTGTGGGGGCAAAGGTCATTTTCGTGACACTTGCTCTCTTTGTCCAGAAAAACGTACGGGTCCACTTCATCTGGAAAGTGGAGTATTGGACCCAGAAATATCACCTTCCCCTTCTCGTCTTCTGCTTTCTGTGTTCCTTCATGTTGGTGCTTCTTCTCATTCGGTCTCAGCATATCTGGATTCCGGAGCCGCTGGTAATTTCATGGACTGGGAAATCGCATCGTCCATGAGACTTACTCTTTTGCCCCTCACCACGCCATTGGTGGTCTTGGCGATTGATGGTACTGTTCTCCCAGGGGGACCTATCCGCTTCCAGACCCTCCCTGTTAAGATGTCGGTAGTGACACTCCACCAGGAGTGGATATCCTTCCTTATCTTACCCAAGGCCTCAACGCCTATAATTTTGGGTCTCCCATGGTTACAGCTCCATTCTCCTCATGTGGACTGGACTACTGGACAGATCCTGGTTTGGGGTCCCTCCTGTTCCTCGTCCTGCCTACCCAAGGTGGCCCCTGTGAATCTGAGCCGGTCATTCATTCCAGGTTGCATAACCATTTACATTTCTCTGTCCCTAACCACCCTTGGACGCACAGCCAGGCTAGCTTGTCTACAAGTCCTGCAGTCGCTACGTCTTGCGATGCGATTCAGGTAGTCGCTACACCTGACTCAGCTATTCACTCTGCCTCTGTACTAGTTATGCCAGTCCAGCCCATGCCCAGTGAGCCTCCTACTTTTTCTTGTTCGGGACGTTCTGCTTGTCCTTCAGCTATTCAGCTTGACTCCGGCGACATGTCACCTTCTAACCAACCTGACTTCAGGGTTCCACTGACATCTGCCCAGTCTGATGGTCCTGTGCAAGATGACCAGTTCCCCTTTAAGGGTCTAGGGGACCCTCCTCAGATTGCTGTTGATCCTCTCATGCCCTTGCTTATTCCTAGAGAGCCTTTGGTCCTCAATAGATCTTCTTGTCATCTCCCTACCTCGTTTTCGGTCTCTGAGGATAATCTTAAGTACGAGGTTAGACAAGTTCTGGATTCTCGGCTCTGCAGAGGCATTCTTCAGTACCTTGTGCATTGGAGAGGTTTTGGTCCTGAGGAGGCGTCTTGGATCGCTGCATCTGATGTCGCTGCACCTCATCTGTTGAGAAGGTTTCATCAGAGATTTCCCTTTAAGCCTGGGTCCAGGCGGGGGAGGGCCCATAAGAGGGAGGGTACTGTCATGGATATGCAGTAGTGTTTGTCTGTCAGCTTACCTTCCTTCCCATGTGTTCATCTTAGAGGCCTGAGCCCTTTCACCTGGCTTCCTTTATAATCTCCTCCCAGCCTGACTCCACCCCAGGCCCTCTCACAGAACACTATATTAACCTGTGCACTGCAAGCCTGCTTTGCTGATCAACGTGTTTGTTAGGCATTGTGTGTTTGGGTTCCTGCCTGCCGTGTGCTACGTCTGTCTCTCTGTTACGTTATTGGCTTGTCCCCGACTATCCCTGTCTGCTCGTGACCCTTGACCTTCGGCTCGTTCTTTCGTTATCCTTGTCTGCTTGTGGCCCCTGACCTTCAGCTTGTTATTCGGTTCTCTCTTATCTCGTGCTGCTGCTTCCCCTCTTTTCCCCTTATCCTACGGGGCGTGAGCTAGGAAACTCCAGGGGCCGCGACCTGGTCCCAGCCTGCAGCATAACATCCTCACCACTAGAGGCCCTGGAGAAGACCAGCTGGGTCTTAGACTCCGCGCCCTTGGGAATCTTGGCTCTAGCTTCCGTTAGGATCCCGGTTGTGCTCCTCTGGTCCCGCTTTCCACAACCACCCAGTTTCCTATCCGCAGAAGCCAGCCATAGGGTCCACTACCTCGCGGTGCACTCCTGTCCCCCTACGGTGTGCATCTGTCACCTGGCCACAGGTGACCGTGACAATTTTTTTGCGTTTTTTCAACGCCTCAGTGTGAAAGGGGCCTTATCGTCCATGGACTGACACAGATGGATACTGTAAATGTGTGGGTATATGTCCCTGCTCGCAGGAGAAGATCTAGGCAGAATGTTAGAAACATTCTAGAACAAACCAGAGCTGAACAGCCCTGCCCAGGGGGGCGGTCCCTCCAGAAATTACCCTCCCACCTGCAGTCAGCAGACCTCAGTTCATAACAAAGCAGTACAAACCTTAAAAGCAAGGGTGGGTGCTGTGTCAGTCCATGGACGTCAGAGAAATGGATTTTACGGTGAGTACAAAAATCCTATTTTCTCTTATCGTCCATGGACTGACACAGCTGGATACTGTAAACGTGTGGGACGTCCCAAAGCAGTATCAGAAGGGTGGGAGCAGTAGTAAAGGAACAACCAAAACTTCACTCCAAACAAGCAGAGCTCCTGAACGGAGGAGTTGCAACATTAAACAGTGGTCTGCAATGCTTTGCGGCCAAAGGAAGCATCCGAAGATGCAGCAACATCAACCTTATAAAATCTTGAAAAGGTATGAACGGACAACCAGGTCGCTGCCTTGCACACTTGTGCAACCGACGCTTGATGTCGGAAGGCCCAGGAAGCACCAATTGCCTTGGTGGAATGCGCCGCAACCGGAAAGGGAGGCGCCCGCCCTTTAAGGGCATAGGCCTGTATGACAGTCTGCCTGATCCACCCAGAGACGGTGGCAGACGACACCGATTGGCCCTGTTTTGGACCAAACACAGATTTCCGAATGGAAACAGTAGCAGACAGGTACACTCGTAAGGCTTGTACCCATCTTAATGTATGAAGCGCAAACTCTCAGGGATGCGATGGGTGAGGACACAAGGATGGAAGAACAATGTCCTTCTTAAGGTGAAGGACCGAGACCATCCTTAGAAAAGAAGGATGGTCGTGGGCACAACACCGCCATATCCTTATGGAGGACCAAGTAAGGCGACTTGCTGGACAAGGCCGCCAACTCAGACACCCGTCTAACCGAAGCAATGGCCACTAAGAAGGTCAACTTCCGGGACAAGGTCAAGAGAGAGGAATCTCTCTGATATTCTCAAAGGGATGTTCTTGGAGAACCAAGATGCATCAAATTCAGATCCCAAGTAGGGAGAGGAGGCTTAAAAGGGGGGGATCACATGGCGAACCCCCTGCACAAAAGGTGCTAATCAAGGAATGGCCCGGTAGTGGTCGTTGAAAAAGACAGCCCGGGCCGAAATCCGACCCTCAAAAAAAAGGTATGCAAGGCCAGCTTTTGGGTCACACCACGCTGTAAGAACAGCAAAATCCTGAGAACGGAATACATCCGAGGACGCCACTCAAGTTCCTCGCACATAGGTACGGTGAGATATTTTTCTGGAGGAAGATTCCCGTGTCAACAACATAGAAGAGATGACCGAATACAAGAGAACTCGGTCCTTCAGCACCTGGCTTTAAAACAGCCATGCCATTAAAGCCAAGGACTGTAAAGCAGGATGAAGTATGGGATCATGAGACAGAAGGTCCACCCCAATAGGCAGTCGCCAGGAACGTCTGCGACTAGCCAAAGTAGATCGGCGTACCAATGTCGCCGTTCCGGAGCACTGGAATGGCCTCAGCCCCTACTCTGCGAAGCCGGCGAGGCAACAACAGTAGCGGAGGGTAAGCATATATCAGGCGATACTCCCCCCACGGGCTTCCAACGCGTCCGACGTGTCCACCCAGGGGTCCCTGGACCTGACCACAATCTTGTATGAAAATCCCAAAGAGACTCCGCAATGTATCGGAGAAGGGAGGCCCCGGTGTACAGGGTGCCTCAACTGTTGGCCAATAAAGGCAACTTGACGGAACTTCCCTAGAAACTCGGTCAGAGGACTAGTACCTCAGCCTCCACAGGTGGCGCAAACCAACCCCAGGCACAGAGACCCTAAAGTCTAAAGCAGTTGCAGTGCACCTGCTAGAAGACTGATAGATGAAGCAGAGGCTTTTGCCCAGTCATTGAGCTACAAAAAACGCCAGAGACGCAGCCACTAACAGGCGTAACGCTAACCTCAGCCTGGCGAACACAGTCCAAGCCAGCGCTTCTAATCACCACTGAAAGCAGGTGGAAAGTGATACCCCTGAAACCAGGGATCCTTGTTACAATGCTCCATCCAGCAGCTACCCATGGATAGGTGCTGATTGTACAAACACATAGTTTATACTATGTGTTGCGTCAAACGCGCAAATAGAGTGTGGGAGGAAACCCACCCAGCCACAAAGAGCATAATACCACCACATACTGCGTATGTAGTTTAGTATGTGTGGTGTGACAGCAGGAAGGTAAAGTCACCTGGTTGCATCCAGGGGGGTAGATATATTTCTCCCAGATTCAGGCTTTATGCTGACTTATACAACTAGGGAGGGAGTTGATGAAGCCCAGCTGAGGCTAGTGGGCTCATGGATGACTCATACCTCTAGGGAGAGGGCTGGGCGTCGTGCAGGCAGGGAGTTGATGAGACCAGCTGAAGCCTGTCAGTTCGTTTAAGGCCTCTATAAAAACTCCCAGCTTCATTAGATGTTAGCTCATGCCTGGACCCAGACCTGTGTGGACTGTCTAGGGAGAGTGAACCCCTGTGCGGTGAGGCAAAGCCTGTGTGGCTATTTGTTTGGACTTTTACTAAACCAGGGACTTAGGGACTAGGACAGCACCAGGCTGATCCCAGTTGTTAGTTTAGGAAACCTGCATGTTTAGTCAGAGGTCAAACTGACCAGGATTTATTTTGTTTATGTTTCTTTTTGGCTTTGCTGTGTTTTTGTCACTGTACATAGAGAAATAAACCGCACCTTTTGATTTTGAAAACCACAACCTCCGTCTGCTGGCCCTGTTTTTGTGTGGGGAGCCCAACCAGGGGGTCACACACACCCGCTACCGAGTTAACCCCCTCACAGTGGATAAACCTATTAAATACGTATATACTGTGCCAGCGACGAAGGCGCGCACATCATCGGGGCTTGGACGTAAACCAGCCAAGCAGATTGCGTACACAACCGTGTAGGTATGTTAGCCTGCGAATAAACAAACTGCACATGTTTATACTGTGCATAGCGCTGAGAATGCGCACACCATTGGAACGCAGGGGAGAAACCTGAGCACCCGGATGAAACCCATGCAGACTGCATACGCATACCTTGTAGGTATTATAGTATGTGTGCTAAACATTTTGCACAAGCCCATGTGTGCATAACACCAAAGGCGCGCACACTGTTGGCCCGTGGGAGGAACCGAAGTACCCCACGCATACTCAGAGAATGCAATACCTACAACTACTGTGAATGTATTTTGTGTAGTGTATAAACATAATGTGTATGTTTACACCGTGTATTGCACCAAAGGCATGCATGTCATGTAGCGTGGGCGGAAACCCACGCAGACTGCATACGCATACCGTGTAGGTATTATAGTGTGTGTGCTAAACATTTTGCACAAGCTCATGTGTGCATAGCACCGAAGGCGCACACACCGTTGGCGCGTGGGAGGAACCAAAGTACCCCACGCATACTCAGAGAATGCAATACCTACAACTACTGTGAATGTATTTAGTGTATAAACATAATGTGTATGTTTACACCGTGTATTGCACCAAAGACATGCATGTCATGTAGTGTGGGCGGAAACCCACGCAGACTGCACAGACATACCAGGTAGGTATGTTAGTATGTGGATATCCAATCGCACAAATTTAGACTGTGCATAGAGCCGAAGCGCCCATACCAATGGAGTGTGGGAGGGAACCGGAGTACCCGGAGGAAAACCACACAGACTGCCTACACATACCGTGTAGGTATTATAGCATGCGTGATAAATATTGAACATGTTTAACTGTGCAGAAGGCCAAAGGCGCACATACCGTCAGCGCGTGGGAGGAAACCGGAACACCCGGAAGAACTCCACGCAGACAGCACACAGATACCGTGTAGGAATGATAGCATGTGAATCAACATATTGCACATGTTTATGCTGTGCATTTCCATTGGAGCGTGGGGGGAAACCGGAGTACCCGGAGAAACCCCACGCAAACAGTATACCCATACTGTAAACACGTATAGTATGAGCAATAAACATGTTGAACATGTCTATACTGTGCAGAGAGCCGAAGCGCACATACCATGAGAGCGCGGGAGGACACCGGAGCCCCCGCCGACCCAGGGAGTATAATACATACTGTAAGATTGGGGGTTGTTAACTCTCGTAGTAGATGCATTTTTCCAGTGATGCAAGCCAGTCAGCAACTCTGTTTAAGGGCATGGTAGCCCATTTTTATTTAAAAGCACGAAAGTTCACAAACACATCTGTAGTATTCACAGGGGGGGTTCCACCATTCTTTCATACTAACAGTAGCCTCATAGCTTTACCTTCTAGCGATCCAGGCCTTTAGCCTAGGCCTGACGGTCTGTTCCTCAGACCCAAACAGTGTCCAAGAGTTTCAACTTTCTCCTAGCTTCTCCTGGTCAGCACCTTTGTTGCTGTGTCACCAACGGTGTCTGCCTCCTGCAGACATGCACCGCCTTTGACTCCGCTTCAGAGGAAGAGAGCCCACCTGGCTCTCATGCACACAGACTTCCTCTCTGTTGGGTGGAGCCCTGATCCATAATCATGTCAGAACTAAATAGCCCAAGACACAGCTGTTCAATCAGCATGTCTTTCTCTACCAAATCTGGTGTAAACCAACACACTTGAAGGTCGCACCGTGTCGCACCCTCACATACCCTCCCCCCTTGTTTCGAACCGGAGGGAGGAACACATGATCCCGTCACCATAAACGGGACACCTCTGTGCCAGCCATTGGCTGCGTAGGCCCATTTCTTTTTCCAGGTATGTGTCCACCAGCACTTCACCTTGGCGCCTCTGTGCCAACTATCCGTAGCAGTAGTCCTAATCTGCCCAACCTCTTCTCTAAAGGGGCACTCCACCCACATCTTCTTCCGGGTGTACTTTCATCAGCCCTTCTTCCTGAACCATGGGCTCCCACTAATCTCTTTATCCCTTCTACCTTTTGGCCTCAGGACCCTTCTTTTTTCTCCCACAGACCCACTCTCCCGGGACTGTTGGGGACCCACTTTCATGAAATCTGTCAGGGACTTTCACTACCTGACGCAACATTAACCAACAACATTTGTTTCTCAGGTTAACTAACCCCTGTGTGGTTACTCTTGGCCACCAAACCATCTGTGATTAATACTAGGGCTGAAACAACTAATCGATAACTAATCTTTTATGAAATTAATCGATTAACATTTTCATAATCGATTAATCGGCCAGTAACATAATGGGGTTTAAAAAAATATATATAAAATTAGCCCTTTATAGTACAAAAAAGAGCAAATCGCTACTGTACATATTACATTCTCTGTCCCACAGTAAAAAATGAACCCCTTACAGTAGTGATTATTTGCTCTTTTTGTACTAATTTTAGTTTTTTTAACCCCATTATGTTACTAAACATCTCAGGCCTGGGTCACACCTCTGTTTTTTGGTGCTTTTTGCAGAAACACACTACAGTTTATTTTAGGGCCGAAACAACTAATCGATTAATCGACAACTAATCGATTATGAAATTAATCGATTACTATTTTCATAATCGATTAATCGGCCAGTAACATAATGGGGTTAAAAAAAACTAAAATGAGCCCTTTACAGTACAAAAAGAGCAAATCGCTACTGTAAATATTACTTTCACTGTCCCACAGTAAAAAATGAACCCCTTACAGTAGTGATTATTTGCTCTTTTTGTACTAATTTTATTTTTTTTAACACCATTATGTTACTAAACATCTCAGGCCTGGGTCACTCCTCTGTGTTTTTTTGGTGCTTTTTTGCAGAAACACACTACAGGTCATTTACATGATTTCCTATGGGACACTTTCACATCCATGATTTTTTCAGCTGCTGCGTATTTGGAAAGGGCAAGGACTTTTTTTAACGCAAAACGGTGCTATTTTGTTTTTTTGGTTCAATATACTTCAATAGAGAAGCTGCAGAAAAGCATGTAATAATGTGTTTTTGAGCAATTTGTGTTTTTTAGTCTGCCCAACAACAAGTTGGCCAAAAAAAAAATGAAAAGATGCAAATCGCAGCAAAATTACATTTTTTTTTTTTTTTTGAACGGTTATTAACCGATTAATCGAAACAATAATCGGACAACTAATCGATTATGAAAATAATCGTTAGTTGCAGCCCTAATTAATACCATATCCTCAATAGCAATGTTCCATAAGGGGTTATTCAACACAATATTGTCATTGGGACCTCTTGTCCTGTTTGCTAGGACAGTGTCTATGGAGGGACCATCTACAGGCAAGCAGTTACTCCCTATGGGACAGTCCCGCAGTTTCACATCGCCCCCTGTTGTCCAACACTCCAATAACAATTGTCCTACCAACGCACATGTTCCACCACATTTTCTCATACCAATCTCTTTAACCATTTCTGTGTCCATTGGTACCTCAACCAATAACTCAGAGTTGTCTGACAGTGCTCCACAGTGCTTCTCAAACATATTTCCGTTACAGTTACCATCACTGTTATTTCCTGTCAAAGTGTCTCCGGGTACCTCAAACTGCACCTCTCTGCGAGTGATAGACTGAATCCCCACTACTGCCACGTTCGTTCCGGGCCCTTCCTTTACATGAGGTGTAGCGGGTGAGACAGTGTACGCGCCATGTACCAACCACTGCTCAGCCGCACCTCGGACCGCACCAGCAGGATTACACCTCATCACATCAGCATACGGAGAGACTTTCCCTATGTCTATTATCTCTAATTTCTCCAACAATTTCCCTGAGCGCCTTCCGCACATAACCGCCGCTGGAAGCACTCTCGAAGAGAACTGTGAGACAACTTTCCACAAAAGCAACCAACAGTATAGCAACCAATTTTCATCAACATTGCTTAACAACGCATGTATCATCTGCGTCCACCGATTGGCACTACGCAGTACCATGTCGCCCATCTGCTGTGGATAGACGCAGGTGTACATTGGAAAGATTCTCACCAATTCCCACAACATCTCAGACGTGCCGCGTCTAAACACAGAACTTTAGGAACTTTTCCTTTACTAACGATGTGGAGGGGCTCATTTGCCAAGGCGTGAGAAGCCGAGACACTTAAATAGACCTCTACCTCAGAGGCAACTGACAAAACTAGCGGCTCCCTCTGAGCACTGCAAATCGCATGTGTCACACTCCTCCTCCTCTCACTTTCAGCAACACTGAGCCCTTCCAAGTCGCTATCCATTACCTCATCAACCTGACGCTCAACATTACCCATCTCTTTTACTGTGGACAAAATCTCTGCCATGTATGTGCCCTTTTCAGATCCTTCCAACTGGAGAGGTTTAATTTCTGCAAAAGCCAACGCATCCATGTCTACCGGCCCTGCAGCCTCTCCGTTTAGCATAGCAGAAATTGTGTCCACTCCACTGTTACCCACTGAGCCTTCCTTGTTTAAATGCACTTGTGGCAAAACATTTTTAAACACAACAGGCTGCAATAACATAACTTCACCACTTTGCTCAGGTGGCGCTTCACTAAACCCATGAGGACTGTCAGCAGTGACAGACTGTAGCAACTCATTATCAGTACAAGCAATTTCAAACATTTGAGTTTTACCATTTTTCTCATCACCAAGGTCAAGTACCCTCTTATCTATCAGAGCGGCACCACAGTTGTCCCAGGCAACCTCTGGCTCCAACACACAGAGATCCCTGGAGGTTTCTAAGGACACCTCTGCAGCCTTAGATACTGTTGCCAAGGGGAATCGCATATCCTGCTTAGCGATCACCCCTACCTCATTAAGCATCATATTACCATAAGCACATGCATCATCAGCATTCATAAACATAGCAGTTTTATAAACTCTATCAAATTGACCTTTGTCAAAACGCATGGCACCCTGCGTGCCACTCAGCACACCACCCTTCCTCTCCAAAGGAATTATTTTGCCCACTAGGGCGTCTTCACAGTTGTCCTGGGAAACCACTTGCCTCACCACTGCAGGCTCCTTGGTGGTTTCCCTTGGCAACTGCACAGCACCTGTCACTAGGGAACATGGCATACTAACTGCTTTGGTCACCCCTAGCACATCCTTTCCAGCACTCCGCTGGATTACCTTAGCTGTACCCAGAGTCCATATGTCCTTTTCAATTTTTGACCTCGCCGCAAGCAGGGTTTTAACCTGTGTCTCCCCACAGATCTGGGTAGCACACTGCCGCAAGTTCACCTTTTCAACTTCAGTGGATCTCCTCACTGAACATAATGCCACTTCACTCGGATCAGTCTCACAAATTGCCATAGTCTTACCATATCCTGCAGGTGGTGTAATAGCCTTCACTTGAGTGCGTTGTCTCACAGGTGTGGTGTCTCCACAGGCTGACTCCCCCATGTGGCCATGGAGCAACACTGCAGCCTTTCTGGATTTTCCAACATCGCCTGCAGGCAAAACATTAAGCCCAACAACACAATCAGCAGATGTATTCCACAAGCTTGGACAAGAAAAGATCCCGTGGCCCAGCTGACCACATTCCAGGCATGGCACTTGGCGACTTTCTCCTGTTGCTATGGGAGACCACATTCTCCCTGCTGATCTCTTCCAGCGCTCTCTAGACTGGACTGCTCCTAGAAAATTATCGTAGTCATCTCGGTTACTATACATCCCACGGTACACCTCCTGGTACTCCTCCATCAGAAAAGGTTGCACCAACTCAACCCAGCGATTTCTGGGCCATCTTCTGTAGGAAGCAATCATCGCAAACTCATCCAAAAAGTCCTCAACACATTCAGAAGGCAACATAGGCCTTATGAAGTCAGCTGTACGGATTTCTGCTTTGTTGCCATGGGCAACCACACCCATCTGCTCACTCTTTACACTAAGAGCAGGCTTCTCATACCTTTGCTTTGGTGAAGCCTGGGACAAAGGGCATTTAGAAACTTCATGCCCCCACTCACTGCACCGCAAACAGCGCACTTGGTTCTTAACTCTTTGCACATTGATAGCTGGCCAGCTAGCATGAAAGTTCACAAACACATCTGTAGTATTCACAGGGGGGGTTCCACCATTCCTGTATCTTTCATACTAACAGTAGCCTCATAGCTTTACCTTCTAGCGATCCAGGCCTTTAGCCTAGGCCTGACGGTCTGTTCCTCAGACCCAAACAGTGTCCAAGAGTTTCAACTTTCTCCTAGCTTCTCCTGGTCAGCACCTTTATTGCTGTGTCACTAACTGTGTCTGCTTCCTGCAGACATGCACCGCCTTTGACTCCACTTCAGAGGAAGAGGGCCCACCTGGCTCTCATGCAAACAGACTTCCTCTCTGTTGGGTGGAGCCCTGTTCCATAATCACCTCTAACTCCGCTTCAGAGGATGAGAGCCCACATGGCTCTCATGCACACAGACTTCCTCTCTTTTGGGTGGAGCCCTGATCCATAATCATGTCAGAACTAAATAACCCAAGACACATCTGTTCAATCAGCATGTCTTTCTTTACCAAATCTGGTGTAAACCAACACACTTGAAGGTCGCAGCCTCACAATACATATACTGTGAATGTATCTGGAGTCGTGCATAAACATATTTTGTACGTTTATATCATGCATGGCACTGAAACACAGCATTGGAACGTGGGGGAACACTCACGCAGACACAGAGACCAATAACACATACATACACTGTGAATGTATGCAGTGTAGAGATATAGGATGAGTTTAAATTATGGTGCAGAGACGCATAATCTTCTCTGTATCATTCCAACCTGCTTGACTGTGCTGCCGAAGCAGCATACAGGTAACAGGTAACCTCTGATCCTCAGACCGTGTGTCTGTCAGAGCTCAAAGCGTTCCCCAGGAAATGGCGGGAAATGTTGCCTCAGGACATCACACAGAAGGCTCACAGGGACTAGAGACATAAATGAATAAAGTCCTCCCCCCCCCACCATGTATCATCCATGCTGCTCTGAGGCAGCGTGTGTGGAAAACAGTGAGGAAGCTGTGTAAAAGAAAGGCTTGTCACAGCAATTCCAGCTTGAGAGTGTTCCTCACATCATCAATGAGATCACTTACAAGCGCCCTGTCATTCAATGACACAGAACTGGAGTCTTCCTCACAAGGGAATGTCCTGTTCATAAATAGTAAATATTCAGAGCTAGGGTCCTGAGCCCAGTAGCTAGGCCCATATCTGACTCAGAGCACTCCTTCACTAAAGATTTTTGTGGGGGGAGGGGGCTTATAGCTCCTTTTGCTTGCACACCGCTTCCATTCTGACAAGGAATGATTCCAGGACTGGTGACAACTGGTCCATAAGGACCGCAGGTGCAGGATACATATGAACATGTTTAACTGTGCAGCACTGCCAGTTGCCCCAGGCAAGTGTGGAGAGCAGGTGTATCAGACTCCATAACGCCACCCTCTGAGACCTTATACATTATACAATGAATATACAGTCCACCCACTGGCTACGCTGAAGCTGAGGAGGGGATACCCGGAGGACCCACCAACCCTTAAGGACCGCTCAGTCTGTGAGGAGATTGTGAGGGGATTCGCGCCGCCACTAGAGTCGAAAATAATTGCGCGGCAGCCACAAGAAAATGGGCGCCGGCCGCAGCTACAACTGCGCCATTGAACGCCAAGTTGGCCGCCGAGCGCAAAATTCAAAGCTCGCGCTAATGGCGCACGCAATAATCACCTCACACACCAGAAAAAAATGCAGACATGAGCGCCCAGCCAGGCCAGAGTGACCCCCAAGCACCCCACAGCACAGCACCAGTACAGGGTGCAGAGAGCAGCATAACAGGGGGGAGACAGGGAGAACCCCCCACACACAGAAACACAGCCAGTATGTACTTACCTTGCAACAGGAGAGACTACATATCTGTCCCTAGAGGGACCCACTGGCTTGTTTCAGACAGACCTATCACAGAGTCGTACTGCGTAGCTGTCGGCCCGGTCCACCGCGAGAGATACAGTAGGTACTGTTCAATCTTGAGAGGACCGCGGGAGCATGAAAGCAACCCGGCCACCCCTGGAGCATGTCGTGAACTGAGTCTCATGCACACAAGGCGAGGATCAGCACGCTCGATGGTCAGACAGGGAAGACTATGAGGATACTAGTGTACCCAACCTGTTGCCCAGCCGACAGTTGATTGAAGGTCTCAAAAATAAAATAATAAAATTCCCAAAGGAATAAAATTTAAAAGTAAAATCTTCCAGGAGACTGGCTCCTGAGAGAGCCACGTCTTCTCCTTCTGCTAGGCAGAAAAAAACTGGGGTCTGCTGACTGCAGGTGGGAGGGTAATGTCCGGAGGGACCGCCCCCCTGGGCGGGGCTGTTCAGCTCTGGTTTGTTCTAGAATGATTCTAACATCTAACATTCTGCCTAGATCTTCTCCTGCGAGCAGGGACATATACCCACACGTTTACAGTATCCAGCTGTGTCAGTCCATGGACGATAAGGCCCCTTTCACACTGAGGCGTTGAAAAAACGCAAAAAAATTATGATTTTTTTACCGCGATTTTACCGCGTTCGCGGTAAAAATAGCGCTAACGCATATGTGTTTTTGTGGTAAAAAGGATTATTTGGTATCCCACAATCCTCCACTCTACTGCAGTCATGTGACCTTCCCACAGCTTCTGGGTGTTTTTTACCGCGTTTTTACAGCGGTACTCATTCATTTTAATGGGGATAGGCGTTTTTACAGCGCTATTTTATGCGCCCCAAAGATGCTCCAAAGAAGCTGTTTGCAGGATTTTTTCCAACGCACAGCCAGCAAAACGCCTCAGTGTGAAAGCCCTCAGGGCTTTCACATTGAGAATGATGGGGCAGGATTATTTCAGGCATTTTTACAGCGCTGTTTTTACCGCGAAAACGCGGTAAAAACGCCTCAGTGTGAAAGGGGCCTAAGAGAAAAATGTGTTTTTTTTTTAAGGTGAACTTAGCCTTTAAAGTAAGCCAGTCATGAGTGAAACATGGAGGCTTCCATATTGCTATCTGTAAGGGGATTCTTTCAAATTACCACAAATGTACACAGCACCCCCCTGGCCATTACACTAATGTACCTCAGGCTGTAGATATTGTAATTATTAGCAGAGGATTCCCAAGCTTGTTACTTTATTTAAAGGGTTCCTCCATGTTAATAAGGTTGAGAAAGGACACTGTTTCAACTGCATCAGTGAGACAAGTTTGTTATTTCCTGTTTGTTTATTCTCTCTACAGGCCTCGGGACCCTTCTGAAGCACCATGTCACTGGATTATGCTGTTGGCTACAATTTTGCAAATGGTGATAGCGGTAACCTAAAAAATTATGAAAAAAAAAAAAAAAAAAAAAAAAGGGTTGAGAAATGCTGCTCTAATCTATAAGAGCACAGCCAACAGCGGTGACTGACAGTCGCGGTTCTCTGCTCAGAGCGGGGGAGAGAACTGAGTGACCAGCGGTGTTTGATTGCTCAGTTATCACCCTTAGTGATGGCAGGGGACAGATGCAGCATCGGATTAATTCATTGAAAAAAAAATACCCTAACCCCTACTTCTCTTTTAATTCTGGACCAGCAATACAGGTTTATTTCTGGATTCCAACAAATAAAATCATTAATAGTGAGAAGTTTCTGCTGCTGAAGACTCTTGGAAATAAATGCAGAAGAGGCACTGTTCTAGAAGCTCAAAGTAAACTTATGGTAAACAAAAAATAAATAAAAGGTTTCTAGTAGGTAACAGGCACCACAAAGTGACAAATCATGAGCACTCTGTGATAACCTAAACCCCCCCCCCTCCCCATGTTGACACCCCACAAAGTTCTCATGCAAATAATTGCTCGCTGTGGGTAGGTACTTGCATCCCATCACCAGTCTTATTGCAATTATTAAGTCTCTGTGGTTTCTTTTTCTTCTGGAAATGCCAGTTGCCTTGCTATCACGCCATCCTTCTGGCATTTCTACTCTGAGTCACTGACTACAAACAAGCATACAGATAAGGACATTTAAGCTTTCTTGGACTTTCCTCATCAGCATATTTGCCCTGAATCAGTGATTATTTAATGAAGCCAGTGGATCGCATAATAGCATTTTCAGAAGAAGGTCTGCAAACCCAATTGACATTTTCTCTCATGTCAGGTTTACCTTCAGTATTTGCAATCAAAAGCTAGATTGCTGTTATTCCTCTCAAGAAAATAAATGAAAGTGGTTGTCAACTCTAATGCCGCGTACACACGATCATTTTTCTCGTCTGGAAAAATTACATTTTTTCTCGTTGACGAGAAAAACGACCGTGTGTGGGCTTTTGGTCAATTTTCCCGACGAGAAAAACGGCATTAATCACGACGAGAAAAATTAGAACATGCTCTAATTTTTCTCGTCGTGATTCATGGCATTTTTTTCCGTGGCAGTTCTCCCATAGGGAAACACTGCCGGGGAGCCTACACACGGTCGTGTGAAGAGGAACAAGCCGTTCCTCGTTTTTCCCCGTCGATTTTCTCAACGGTGTTTTCACCGTCGAGAAAATCGATCGTGTGTACGCGGCATTACATATACCCAGCAAGGTGAGTGGCTATCAAGGCCCAGATTTGAACCTGTTAACTTTGTTGTGTCCGGCAACGTCTCTTCTTCCTGAGCCACCTGGAATGCTGGACAGCTCCCTGGTCAATGCATTAAATCAGGGCTCAAAATGTCAAGTCCTGAGCTACTAGCCAGGCCTTAAGGGTTACTCGCCACCAGCTAACCCAACTGATCCCTACCCTGTACCATCCCTAAGCACGCCCTCATAAATTATCTCATAAAATTACACTTAAATGTTTTATGCAGAATTAAGTTACAAAAATAAATATCAACAACTTTATCAGTGCAGCCTCACCTGTGCCCACCATTGCAGCCTCACCTGTGCCCACCATTGCAGCCTCACCTGTGCCCACCATTGCAGCCTCAGCTCACTGTGCTCACCATTGCAGCCTCAGCTTATCTGTGTCCACCATTGCGGCCTCAGCTTACCTGTGTCCACCATTGCAGCCTCAGCTTACCTGTGTCCACCATTGCAGCCTCAGCTTACCTGTGTCCACCATTGCAGCCTCAGCTTACCTGTGCCCACCATTGCGGCCTCAGCTTACCTGTGCCCACCATTGCAGCCTCTGCTCACTTTGCCCACCATTGCAGCCTCAGCTCACTGTGCCCACCATTGCAGCCTCAGCTCACTGTGCCCACCATTGCAGCCTCAGCTCACTGTGCCCACCATTGCAGCCTCAGCTCACTGTGCCCACCATTGCAGCCTCAGCTCACTGTGCCCACCATTGTAGCCTCTGCTCACCTGTGCCCACCATTGTAGCCTCTGCTCACCTGTGCCCACCATTGTAGCCTCTGCTCACCTGTGCCCACCATTGTAGCCTCTGCTTACCTGTGCCCACCATTGTAGCCTCTGCTCACTGTGTCCACCATTGTAGCCTCTGATCACTGTGCCCACCTATGTAGCCTCTGCTCACTGTGCCCACCTATGTAGCCTCTGCTCACTGTGCCCACACCTATGTCTGCTTACCTGTGCCCACCTATGTAGCCTCTGCTCACTGTGCCCACCTGTGCAGAGGATCGCCCCGGGGAAGAGAGCATGGAGGAAGAGAAAAGGCGCGGGGTTACAGTTAGAGCGGATAGCCCGCTGTTACAGCTGAGTTTACAATACAATTGCCTCCGCTCCGCTCGTGGTTACACACAGCCCCGCTTCCTGACCCCGTGCCTGTATCAGATAGACAGAATGCCAGTCCAATGCTGGAACGTGTTCTCTCTATCTGATACAGGCGCGGGGTCAGGAGGCGGGGCTGTGTGTAACCACGAGCGGAGGCAATTGTAATGTAAAGGAAGCTGTAACAGCGCGCTATCCGCTCTGTAATCCCGCGGATTTTCTCCTCCTCTATGCTCTCTTCCCCGGGGCGATCTATGGGAGAACGGCTCCCGAGCAACCCCGCATGCCGGCGGTACCCGCTCTCCCCCCCCCCCCCCTGCTCCCAGGCAGCCAAGCTCCTCGCCAGAAACAATTTTCCACTTGCAAAATGCGAGCAGGCGAGTGGAAAATTTGAGGGCTGCATTAAATGATCCTGCGTTGAATTTGGTTTTTCTTGAACTTTGAACCCTTGCTCCTTCAATGAACCTCCTATTTAAGCCATCCCTTTGTACTTCCTGTTTACCAGAATTTTGTGCTCTCTCCAGCCAATTTCACTCTTGTAAGTCCTGTTGCCATCCGTATTTTCGCTACTACTCGTTACCGACCTTTGGCTTGTTCCTCAAATATGCTTCTGCTTGATTCCAACCTGCAACCACTCGTTACTGACCTTTGGCTTGTTTAACGACTATGCTTCTGCTTGATCCCTACTACTGGACCCTGGCTTGCTGACCTAGTGGGGTGATTCTGAGGACCGCAACCTGGTACCAACATGCAGCAAAACCCTTCTCCACCATCAGGAGCTCTTGTGAACACCAGTTAGTACTTAGACTCCGCACCTCAGGTGAGTCTGTGTCATTCGCCGGAGTAACCGGCTTCTATACTTATCCTGGTCGGTGGGTGCCTCGTTAGTGCTTTAGCTACTGGTCTCTAAGCCTGACCCCTGACCATGACACTGGCCTCAGCTGATACACAGTGATGAAACAAATCTTCCTACATAAGTTGTACTTGTTTATCTGCAGCCATCTGTCCCGTACATCCATTCAAAAAATAGGATTTTTTTTGTACTCACCGTAAAATCCTTTTCTCTGACGTCCATGGACTGACACAGCATCTTCATTCTTGACAAAGTGTCTTATGTTCCTGCTCATAGGAGAAGACTAGGCAGAATGTTAGATGTTTCAACATACATTCCCTTACCAGAGCTGAACAGCCCCGCCCAGGGGGCGGTCCCTCCGGACATAACCCTCCTACCTGCAGCCAGCAGCCTCAGTTTGTATAAAAGCAGTACAAACTCAACAAAGGAGGGGTGGGTGCTGTGACAGTCCATGGACGTCAGAGAAAGGGATTTTACGGTGAGTACAAAAAAAATCCTATTTTCTCTTTCCTTCCATGGACTGACACAGCATCTTCATTCTTGACAAAGTGGGACGTCCCAAAGCAGTGTCAAAAATGAGGGGTGGGAACACTATCAAGGTAAAAACCAAACTTCACCCCAAACAAGCAGAGCACCTCAACGGAGGAGTTGCAACATTAAACAGCCGCCTGCAAAACCTTGCGGCAGAAGGAAGCATCAGAAGATGCAGCCACATCAACCTTATAGAACTTCGAAAAGGTATGTGCAGACGACCAAGTCGCCGACTTGTGCAACAGATGCTTGATGCCGGAAAGCCCAGGAAGCACCTATTGCCCTGGTTAAATGCGCCATAACCGGAAAGGGAGACGCCCGCCCTTTAAGGGCATGGGCCTGTATGACGGTCTGCCTGATCCACCGAGAAATGGTGGCAGACGAAACCGCTTGGCCCTGTTGTGGACCAGACACAGACACAAACAGCGAGTCAGACTTCCGAATCAAAGCCGTAGCAGACAGCTACACCCACAGTGCACGTACCACGTTCAACGTGTGGAGCGCAAACTCTCTGGGATGCGACGGATGAGGACATAAGGACGGGAGCACAATGTCCTCGCTAAGATGAAAGGCCGAGACCACCTTCGGGAGAAAAGAAGGCTGCGGGTGTAGCACCGCCTTGTCCGGTTTGCAAGACAAGGCCGCCAACTCTGAAACCCTTCTGACAGAAGTGATGGCTACGAGAAAAGCCACCTTCTGAGACAAGGTTAAGAGAGGAATCTCTCTGAGGTTTTACAAAAGAAGGTTCCTGAAGAACCGAGAGCACCAAATTCAAATCCCAAGGAGGAAGAGGTGGTTTAACAGGGGGGAGCACATGTCGGACCCCGGTACGAAGGTACTAAATCAAAGAATGGCCCGCTAGCGGCCTCTGAAAAAAAATGGCCAAGGCTGACATCTGACCTTTAATGGTGCTTAAGGCAAGCTTTTGGGTCACAGCACGCTGTAAGAACAGCAAGATTCGGGGGAACGGAATACGTCCGTGGATGCCAATCCAGCTCGTTGCACATAGCGATGTAGGCCCTCCAGGTACGGTGGTATATCTTCCTGGAAGAAGATTTCCGTGTCCTCAGCATGGTCGAGATGACCGAATCCGAAAGACCCCGGTCTCTCAGCACCTGGCTTTCAATAGCCATGCCGTTTAAAGCCAGCGACTGTAAAGCAGGATGAAGTATGGGACCTTGAGACAGAAGGTCCTCCCGCAGCGGCAGTCACCATGGAACGTCCGCCACTAGGCGTACAAGATCGGCGTACCAAGGACGTCAAGGTCAATCTGTAGCGATGAGAATCACCGGAATCCCCTCGGCCTCCACCCTGCGAAGCAATCGAGGAAGCAGCTTCAGTGGAGGATAGGCATAAATTAGCCGATACCGACCCCACCAACGTGTCTGAGGCGTCTGCCCAGGGATCCCTGGACCTGGCCACGAATCTCGACACCTTGCGATTGAGCCGAGAGGCCAAGAGGTCCACATCCGGCGTGCCCCGCCTCCGGCAAAGGAGGTGAAACACCTCCGGATGCAAGGACCATTCCCCCTGGTCCAACATCTGGCGGCTCAGGTAGTCCGCCTGCCAGTTGTCTACTCCTGGAATGTAAACGGCCGACAGAGCCGGCACGCTTCTTTCCGCCCATCTTAAGATGTGAGTGACCTCGGACGCCGCCGCTGAGCTCCGAGTTCCCCCCTGATGGTTGACATAAGCTACCGCCGTGGCGTTGTCCGATTGGATCCTGACCGAGCGTCCCTGCAGTCTCCTCGACCACAAGGAGAGGCACAGTCTGATCGCCCGGAGTTTCAGGAAATTGATCGGCAGACGGGACTCATCCGGGGTCCAGAGCCCTTGGGCTGACAAAACTCCCCAGACTCCACCCCAGCCCAAAAGACTGGCATCCGTTGTGATCACAGTCCACTGGACAGGAAGGAACGACTTCCCCCAACCGAAGGGCCGGGGATCTCAGCCATCACTTCAGGGAAGCCCTGACCAGGTGACTCACCTGGATCTGACGATCCAGTGATAATGGAGACTTGTTCTAGCAAGATAGGTTCTCCTTTTGCAAGACTCGAGTGTGGAATTGGCGTACGGCACCGCCGCGAAGGAAGCCACCATGAGCCCCAGGACCCTCATGCAAAAACGGAGTGACGACCGTTTGCGGAACATCAGCACCCGCACCGCAGATCGAAGAGTCTGTAACTTGTCTAAGGGTAGAAATACCCTCGCCTCTGAGGAGTCCAGGATCAAGCCGAGGTACTCCAGACGCTGAGTCAGAACCAGGACTGACTTCTGAATGTTCAGCAGCCAGACGAATTCTCGGAGGGCCTGACTGGCTATCACCACATTTTCCTCTAATTCTGAGCCAGAGTCTGCTCTTAGAAGAAGATCATCTAGATAGCCCACGATAGCAATGCCTCGCTGTCTCAGCAAAGCTAGAACCGAGGCAAGCACCTTGGTGAAAACCTGCGGTGCTGACACCAAACCGAAGGGAAGAGCCATAAACTGATAGTGTTCTTCACCTATCGCGAAGCGCAGAAACTTCTGGTGACCTGCGCAGATTGGGACATGCAAGTAGGCCAGAAAATCCCCCGGGTGGAGTGCAGCAATCACCGAGCGTATGAATTCCATGCGGAATTTCCGAACCTTCGCGAAGGCATTTAGAGCCTTGAGATCCAGAATTGGACGGACTCCGTCCTTTTTTGGGACCACAAACAGATTTGAATAAAATCCCTGAAACCTCTCCTTTGACGGTACCGGCACAATTACTCCGCACCTCAGCAAGTCCTGCACTGCCTGTAATAGGGCAGCCCGACACGCTGGAAGGAGAGAGAGGTTTGAGGGAAAGAATCTGTCTGGTGGCCAGGAAAGGAACTCTATCCTGTACCACAAGGTAACCACCTCGCATACCCACCGGTCGGAGTCCCGGGAGGTACACCGATCCACGAACCTGCGAAGCCGTCCCCCCCACCCCAGAGTCGGGCGGGGGCAAGACTTCATGTGGTGGCGGGCTTGGTAGCCTGCTTGGTTGGCTTATGCACCCAGGGACGCTTCTGTCCTCTAGGCTTCTTGACCGTCCGGGAGAATTTTTCCGCGGGATTTGACTGACGAAAAAACCTCTTTGGGAAAGGAAGGGCCCGGATTACGGCGCGGCTCCTTCGCCTTTAGGAGGTTGAGGAAGAAGGGTGCTTTTACCCCCCGTGACATTTTTAATAATGTCATTCAGGGAAGCACCAAATAGCCTCCCGCCCTTGAAAGGCAAATCATTCAGAAGGTTCTTAGAAGCTAGGTCAGGAGACCAGCATTTCAACCAGATTAGGCGGCGCAAAACCACCGCAGACACTGAGGCCCTAGAAATTAGGGGGGCAACGTCCATAGTGGCATCGTACACATACACCAGGCCCTGTAACATTTGGTCTGCCAACGTAATGAATTCTGGAGGAAGATTATGCTCCTGCACATACTGTTGCATAATCTTTGCCCATTCCGTGAGCGTCTGAGTCACCAGAGTCGCCGCTACAAGAGGACGCACCGCAGACCCCAGCATGGTGAACATGGCACGGCTCACCATTTCTGACTTCCTATCAGTAGGGTCCTTAAAAGCAGGGTTGTGGCTTTATTCAACCGGGCAACCGGGGGGTCGACCACCGGAGAGGCCCATTTTTTAATCAGGCTGTCCTCAAAGGGGTACCTAACCGCCAGACGCTGCGAGACCGCAAAGGCCTTCTGTGGTTTGTCCCAAACCTGGTCTATGAATCTGTCAAAAAAAGGTCTATAGGGAAAAACCTTTTTAAAAGGCTTAGCTTGAAAAGAACCAAAGGAGACTGACTCCACCACAGGTTCCTCAGCCGCAGCATCCAGCTTGAGAGTGTCCCTCACAGCATCAATGAGTTCACTCACAAGTAGAGGTCGACCGATATATCGGCCGATATTTGGCTATTTTTGATAAATCGGCATCGGGCCGATTATTATCAAAATTAGGCCGATATTTTACACTGACCGTCCCTCCTGTCCTTCCTTCTCCACACTCAGCAGCTCTGGCAGCATCAAGTGCCGCGCTGAGTGTGTGAACAGAGAGGAGGGAGAGAGAGAGAGAGAGAGAGAGAGAGAGAAGCTGTCAGCTTGATGTCGGGGGGAGGGGGGGGCGGTGTAGCAGATCACTTCACTTCCTTGTTACTTTTACTATGGTCAGTCCAGGCAGCTCCTCCCGTCTGCACTTTTCTCTCTGCCTTGCTGCATGATCACACAGTAAGTCAGCACCGATCCTCCTCGCTCCCGTGCCTAGTTAATTTTTAAATCTTCACTGCACATCATGCTGCCTCCTGTCCTGTCTCAGCTTTGCATTCCACACACACAGATCTTACACCCTTTCCATCCCAGTTTGCTTTTAGCTCTCATAATTGTCCTGTCCCCACCATGCAGCCTAGCACATTCCCTGCATTCTGTCACTAATAAAGACATTAGCACTTACATTTACCACCCCAACCTCCTCACCATTCTCTCTTTTATAATATCTTAACCCCCCCCCCCCCCTTCACATTGTAGCAATTTGACAAGTCACATCCTATTGCCGGCAAGGCACTGTTCAAATCAATGCAACACTGACTGAGTTGCTGCATAAATTTGAAAAAGTAGTACATGCACTACTTTTGCGATTTAGGGTGTGACTTCAATAGCCACACAGATGTCTTCAAAGTCACAACCCAAAGTCGCACTGAGATGCAGCTCTGAAATTGTGCGATTTCAGGTTAAGTCGCACAATTTCAAAGCCACAGTCAATGTGAACGGGGGCTAATAGTAGGTTCACACTGGCGTGCTGTGGTCTGGCCACAGTGCGATTTGTATATTCAGTTTACCCAGAGTTTTAGGTGCGCTCCCATTCAATTCTATTAGACTGTCTGTTTTCACGAAAGCAAATTACAGTCTTGCGTGCTGCATCTTTGATGCGCAATCAGAAAACACACAGTCCACTAGAATTCATCAGGAGCACACCTAAAACTGCAAGTAAATCACACATACAATCGCACTGTGGTCCCTCTATGGGGAGATCGGATGAAAACGGATCGATAGGCTTTCCATCTGTCTGGATTTCACTGACAGGATCGGGTGTCAGCGGACATGTCACCGCTGACATCCGCCGCTCCATAGGAGTGAATGGAGGTTCCGATCAGGTCCGCCTGAAAAACTGACAGACAGACCTGATCGGAAAGCCTGTGTGAAAGGGGCCCAAGTCCGAACCCGAGGGGGCGCACTTTGCCCTGGGCGCTGGATGACCTTGTCCCAGCACTGGTTACAGTTACACTCGGCTTAGTGTGAAACCTGCCAGTGTCACCGCCAATCAGTGCCATCTCTCAGTGCCATCTGTCAGTGCCACCGCAAATCCGTGCCACCCGCCACTGCCACCCAGTTCCACCAGCCAGTGCCACCCGCCCCTGCCAGCCAGTGCCACCCGCCCCTGCCAGCCAGTGCCACCCGCCCCTGCCAGCCAGTTCCAATTGCCAGTGCCACTGCCAATCAGTGCCATCTGTCCCAAACTAGTGCCATCTGTCAGTTCCAAACCAGTGCCACCTGCTAGTGCCAATGCCATCTGTCAGTTCCAAACCAGTGCCATCTGACAGTTCCAAACCAGTGCCACCTGCCAGTGCCATCTGTCAGTTCCAAACCAGTGCCACCTGCCAATGCCAACCAGTGCCAGCCAGTGCCATCTGTCAGTTCCAAACCAGTGCCACCTGCCAGTGCCAATGCCATCTGTCAGTTCCAAACCAGTGCCATCTGACAGTTCCAAACCAGTGCCACCTGCTAGTGCCACCTGCCAGTGCCAATAGTGCCATCTGTCAGTTCCAAACCAGTGCCACCTGCCAATGCCAACCAGTGCCAGCCAGTGCCATCTGTCAGTTCCAAACCAGTGCCACCTACCAGGTCCAACTAGTGCCATCTGTACTGAGGACATCAAGTGTGTGCTAGAGTGACAGGAGTAAGCAAGGAGTGGAGTTGGTGAGTTTTTTTTTTTGTTTTTTTAAATCGGCCTAAAATATCGGCCACAAAAATCGGCCATCGGCCGCCCCAATTTCTAAATATCGGCATCGGCCAGAGAAAAACCCATATCGGTCGACCTCTACTCACAAGTGTCCTGTCATGTACTGACTCAGATAAGGAGTCTTCCTCACAGGGAATGTCCTGGTCACAATTATCAAAAATGGGTCCTGTGCCGCAGCAATGCCCTTATCTGAATGAGAGCACTCCCATGGAGATAGTGGGGGAAGAGGGCGCTTAATAGCCCCCTTGCGCTCGCACGCCGCTTCCATCCTGGCAACAAATGATTCCAGGACTGCCGACAACTGTTCCATAGGGACCGCAGGTGCAGCAGCATTGCCAATTGCTTCTGACATGACAGGGGAAGCAGGTGACACAGACTCCATGATACCACCCTCTGAGACTATGTCCATATGAGGCACAAAGTCCACCCTCCGGCTGCACTGACTGTGGGGGGGTTACCCAGGGGACTCACCAACCCGGCTAGGACCGCTCAGTTCCGCTGCCTGTGTCCGTTCCTCTACAGCGCGGCTCTGCGAGTGAGCAGTGAGGATACTGTGAGGATAATTGCGCCGTCCAATGAGCGATAGAGGCCAACCCAGCACAAAAAGCGCACGCGGCTACAAGAAAATGGCCGCCGCAATAAGTGCGCCACAAGATGGCCGCCAATGCGGTTTTCCATAGTAAAACAAAAGACAGTAAAAACATGGTGCCGAACGAATCGCAAGGCCCCCGCTGACACAGCTAATCCCCCACACCACATGCAGACCCCTGTGGACCCCCACCAGGACAGAGAGACCCCCAGGCACCCCCAGTCAGCGCACCATAGTGTAGGTGACAGAGAGTAGTAAAAACACAAGGGGGAGACAGGGAAAACCCCCCTATCATCGGAACACACAGCATGTACTCACCTGCTGAGGCAGGGGAACAGTACTTACCCGTCCAGCTAGGACCCACTGGTGTGTTCCTGACAAGCATATCACAGTGCAGTACTGAGTAGCTGTCGGCCAGTCCACCGCAAAAGATACAGCAAAACTGTTCAATCTTTTGTGAACCCTGGAGCAAAAGCTCACCGGCTACCCCTGGAGCCATGGGGTATGTCGTGAACTGATCTCACGCAGAGGGAGGATCAGCACGCTCGATGGTCGTACTGGGAAGACTACGAGGATAGCGAACTACCCAACCTGTTGCCCAGCCGACAGTTGATAGAAGAATCTCAAAAATAAAATAATAAAAAAGTCCAAAAAAAGACAAAAACATTTCTTCAAGAGACTGGCTCTGAAGAGAGCCACGTCCTCTCCTCTGCTAGGCAGAAAAAAACTGAGGCTGCTGGCTGCAGGTAGGAGGGTTATGTCCAGAGGGACCGCTCCCTGGGCGGGGCTGTTCAGCTCTGGTAAGAGAATGTATGTTGAAACATCTAACATTCTGCCTAGTCTTCTCCTATGAGCAGGAACATAAGACACTTTGTCAAGAATGAAGATGCTGTGTCAGTCCATGGACGGAAAGAGAAAGCTGATTTTTTACAGCTTGTCTGAGCTTTAAGAAAGCAGGGGACGGGGGATCTAAAGTTACACTCCATAGAGCTCAGTAAGGATTGCTGAGAGCTGATTGGAGGGAAGGGACACAACCCCCTTCACACAGCAGCAGAGCTGAGTCTGTCAATTAAAGATGTGTGCTGGAGCTCCCTGTCCTGTCACCTTTTTACCTCTTGGTGTCAGAAAAACTTGTCAGAAGTGATTTATGCTGAGATCATAGAAACAAGGCAGCAGAGAGAAATTACACTTAATGCTCTAGATTGAGACAAGTACACGCTATAGAGGGATATGCTTTGTTCACATTTCATGTCATAGGTTTACAACCACTTTGACCACCTATGTCATGAGATTTTTACAGTCTGTTGGAACATATCAGTGTGTGTTTGTTTCAAAACCAGAATCAGTTTAAGTACAAATGTGTTCGGTGCGTTCTGATATCCAAGTGGTTTGCACACTCACCGTAATCTGTGTTTAGCAGCAGGATTGAGCTTTCTGATCTCTGCAAATGTAAGGTCCCTTAGCCTGCCAGTACCATCTGTTGTTCTGTCCACAGTGTCATCATGCATGAGAATAGGAACTCCATCTTTAGTGAACTCCAGGTCCAGCTCTACCCCAGTTGCACCATTCTTTGCAGCCTGGAAGAATCAATGGTCCAAGTTTAACATATTGCTTGAAAATGGCTTGCGTGACAGTGGTCATTAAGTCAGGAAGTGAAGGAAAATCTCCCCAGCAATAACACACAGAGCAATAAAAACCTAGAGACAAATACACTTAGGTCTGAACCAGAGAGCATAAAGTATGAAAGAATGTAGGCAGCTCAATTTCACAGGGCGTAAGGGCTCATTCACACACAATGTGTAGTGACCTTTGCTAGTCTGCATGTTCACACCAAAATGCTGCATTGAGGTGGATTGCATTTTCCACAATGCACTGTGCAGCTCACCTAAAGTCAAGATTTGGTCTCGAATGAAATGTCATTTGCTGCACCAAATGGTCTCCTGTATGTTTTACAGGCTGGATTAAAGGATACGTTCTGTGTTGAATCAACTACAAATACCGAGATCGGCATGTGGGCAAGACAGCTTACACTGACAGTCTGCAGGAGACCTGCATGATATCAGCGATCTGCTGGTGCAATGCTTTCCAGGCTCCTAAAAAAAAAAAACTATAGTAAATGCACATTTTTTTTACCTGCAAAAAAAAAAAAAAATATTAAATATGCAGTATCGTTATTATTCTATAGTGTGAATCCAGTGATAGAACCATACAAAATTAATGGCAATCCAACACACACACACGTACAGCACTGCAAAACGCACTTGTGCTACAGTGTATCTGAAAAGTATTCACAGTGCTTCACTTTTTCCATATTTTGTTATGTTACTACCTTATTCCAATAGAGAAAGGGATATCACCGCTCCAGGAAGTTCAAGCAAAAGTAAAAGCCTTTCCCTTCAGATTAGAAGCCCCAGGTGCTGGCAATGCATGTAACAATGCAAAAATGGGAAGAAATTCTGGACAGCCGCACTCCAAAAAAGTTTTTGCCTTTTATTCAAAAATGGACATCAAAAATGCATGAGTTATGACTAAGCACTGTTTGTTAGTTTGAAACGCGTCAACTCTTCTGTCCGTTCTGTTCTGCTGTGGCATGTATTTTTGATGTCCATTTTTGAATAAAAGGCAAAAACTTTTTTGGAGTGCGGCTGTCCAGAATTTCTTCCCATTTTTGCACTGCCTTATTCCAAAATTGATTCAATTCATTATAAGACTGCTTTCACACTGAAGCACCAAAAAAAAAAAAAAAAAAGGGTTAAAAACTCCAGTTATGCGGCGCTTAGAAAGCGCTGCCCATTCATTCCAATGGGCATGACGTTTTTGGAGCACTTAATACAGTGCTCTCAACCCGCCCCAAAGATGCGGCTTGCAAGACTTTTCCGAGCATCCCACAAGCGCACCGCCCCAGTGTGAAAAGACACACTGGAATGAATGGGAGGCAGTTTTCAGGCGCTTAGCAGAGCGCCTGAAAACCACCTCAGTGTGAAAGAGGTCTTAAAATTCTACAAACAATACCCCATAATGACAACGTGAAAGAAGTTTGTTTTTTATTTTTAATAAATTTGCAAAGATGTTTAATCGGGTTCAAGTCTGGGCTCTGGCTAGGCCACTCAGACATTCACAGAGTTGGCACATAGCCACTCCTTTGTTATCTTGGCTGTGTACTTAGGGTCGCCCCAGTCTGAGGTCCAGAGCACTCTGGAGCAGGTTTTAATCAAGGATGTCTCTGTACATTGCTGCATTCATCTTTCCCCACGATCCTGACTAGTCTCCCAGTTCCTACCGCTAAAAAACATCCCCACGGCATGATGCTGCCACCACCACACTTCACTGTAGGGATGGTATTGGCCAGGTGATGAGGGGTGCCTGGTTTCCTCCAGACATGACGCTTGCCATTCAGGCCAAAGAGTTCAATCTTTGTTTCATCAGACCAGAGAATTTTGTTTCTCATGGTCAGAGTCCTTCAGGTGCAAACTCCAGGTGGGCTGTCATGTGCCTTTTACTGGGGAGTGGCTTCCGTCTGGCCACTCTGCCATACAGGCCTGGAGCCCCGCAGAGATGGTTGTTCTTCTGGAAGGTTCTCCTCTCTCCACAGAGCAATGCTGGAACCCCGCAGAGATGGTTGTTCTTCTGGAAGGTTCTCCTCTCTCCACAGAGCAATGCTGGAGCTCTGACAGAATGACCATCGATTCTTGGTCACCTCCTTGACTAAGGCACTTCTCCCCCGATCACTCAGTTTGGCCTTGTGGCCCACTCTAGGAAGAGGCCTGGTGGCTCCAAACTTCTTCCATTTACGGATAATGGAGGCCACTGTGCTCATTGGGACCTTCAATGCTGCAGACATTTTTCCATACCCTTCCCCAGATCTGTGCCTCGATACAATCCAGTCTCGGAGTTCTACAGACAATTCCTTGGACTTCATGGCTTGGTTTGTGCTCTGACATGCACTGTTAACTGTGGGACCTTATATAGACAGGTGCGTGCCTTTCCAAATCATGTCCAATCAACTGAATTTACCACAGGTGGAGAAACATCTCAAGAATGATCAGTGGAAACAGGAAGCACCTGAGCTCAATTTTGAGTGTCATAGCAAAGACTGTGAATACTTATATACGTGTGATTTTTTTATTTTTAATAAATGTGCAAAGATTTCAAACAAACTTCTTTCACGTTGTCATTATGGGGTGCTGTTTAAAGAAAATAATGCATTTAATCCATTTTGAAATAAGGCTGTAACATAACAAAATGTGGAAAAAGTGAAGCGCTGTGAATACTTTCCAGTAGGGATGAGCTCCGGCGTGTTCGCACACTCCATGTGCAGAGCCCGCCAGGAAGTCGGCAAGGCACTGCGCTAATCACAGGCAGGGAGACATTGTCTCGATGCGCGGCTGCAGAGATCGGGAAATTTCTCCCTGCCTGTGATTAGCGCAGCGCCGTGCCGACTTCCTGGCGGGCTCTGCACATGGAGTGTGCGAACACGCCGGAGCTCATCCCTACTTTCCAGATGCACTGTATAGTGCATTGCAACATGTAGATGGGAATCATTTGTACTTTGTGGTGTGCTGGGTTGAATAAATAAGCAAAATGTACCTTTTTTTGACGTGTTGCCAGCCTACTGAAAATGTGTTGACTTTATACTTAAGGGCATCTTTAACCGGGATAAATTAATCACTGTCATTTAAGGCCTTTTGCACACAGGAGCCTTGAGCCCATGCAGAGTAAATTCCAACATATTCCCATTGTCCAGAAAGCCCAGGGGTTTTCTACAGCCAGTGCCGGGACAAGATCAGCCAGTGCCCAGGGAAAAGATACCAAATTCTGCAAGCTTATGAGAAGGAGGGGGAGAGAGAGAGAGAGCACAGCCCACACCTCCTCCTTGCTCTCTCCTCTCTTTGCGGCTTCCAGCGCTGGGCTGACAGAAGTAATGATGCCGCTGTCACTACTCCTGTCAGCCTTATTATAGTAGAATGAACTGGCAGCGCCCTGATCCCTACAATACATGCTGCACCTAGGGTAGCCACCCCTTCTGCCCAACCCTTGTCCCAGCCATGTGTACTGTATGCTATACCCAAGTACAGCCATTATTGTCTATGGGAGGCTATACACATCAGCTGGAATTCATATTGCACAGGCTCAGGGGCTGATGTGCAAGAGGCCTTAAATGACAATGATTGATTCATTAAAAGTTAAAAAGGACTTCCCCTTCCTTATGCGTTTTTTTTTATCCTCTATTACTTGGTTTCTTGGGTTATCCACAAAATACATACTCAAACATCCAGCAAATCCAGTGTCCACTGCTGCAATCTGCCACCACATTGAATCCTATGCTACTTTCTTTGTTACTTATGTCATCAGGGGGCTGTCGTCTCTTCCTGGTTTCGCAGGCCTCCGATGACATGTGTGCACTGCAAGAGCCAGGAAGAGATAGCCAGCCCCCTGATGATGTGCAAGGGCACGTGTGCTGTAGAGAAGCCAGAGGTGATGCACATCCAAGGAGGACGTAGGCAACTGGGACTTTATTCTTGCCCAGGCGAAATAGCTGCAAGGAAATGTCCCTAAAGAAAATTATTAGGGAAAATAAATGTCCAATTATGGGGAAGGGGTGGGGGGTGTTCAATGATGTAAAAATTAGAACTAAGGTATAAACTTATAGTATAGTATGAAAAAACTCAAATGCGAGCAGGCAGGCTTTTTATTGCAGAAGAGACATGCAATGTCTCTTCTGCAATAAAAGAAACCTACCTGCTGTGGTTCTAAAGTCAATATTTTTTTTTATCTTAATGCATTATTAGTATTAATTGCCAGTAAATGTGTAAAACGTGCCTAAGCAATAGGTGCATTTAGTGCTTGAATATGTATTCATTTCAATGGCCAAATAAATGAATCTTCTGGCCAATGAAATTAATGCCCAAGCACTTGACGCGCCTAAATGCTTGTGTGTGGCTTAGGTGCATTTTTTAAGCCGTTTTCTACTGCCAGCTGCATGTGCAGCTGTTTACATTCTGGCACGGTGCCGGTGTACCAGGATGACTGAACTTGTGTGCATGTGTGACATCATCCAATGCCACTCTGGCCAAGCAGGATGACTGAAGACCGTCATAAGCCAGGGAGAAGATGCTGGCACTGAACCACTAAAGAAGAGGGTAAAAAAATCTGGTATTAGTTCCACTTTTGGCCTTTTTCACGTGGGCTTTCCGATCAGGTCTGTCCGTCAGTTTTTCAGGCGGAACTGATCGGACACTCCATTCACCTCTATGGAGTGGCGGATGTCAGCGGTGACATGTCCACTGACATCTACCACTATCCGATCTGTGAAAGCCAGATAGCTGGTGACCCGATTTTTCATCCGTCTGAAGGATCGGATGAAAACACAGGCGATCCGTTCTCATCCGATCTCCCCATAGAGCAGAGTGTGGCTCTGACAGGTCCATCTCAGCACAGTAGGTGAACACAGACTTGTCATCCACCTGCTCAGCGGGGGATCAGTGGATCGATCCCCCGCTGAGCAAGCAGAGTCTGTTGGGCAGACCGCCTGTGTGAAAGAACTCTTAGACTGGTGGGGAGTGTAACAGTTTGTTCACATGGGGCACTATACTTCAGGTCTTTGTTTTCCTGTCATGAGGATATACAGGTGTTGCATGCATCCTTCTGCTGGAGTCCCATTCATTTCTATTGGGACACGTGGCTGCACGGACACACGGACACAGCCGATTTCTCCTGATATGACACCTTGTATGCGGGGGGGACCTGTGCCCACATCATATTAGAACACAGCAGCTATGCCCGTGCAGCTGTGTGTCTGATTAGAAATAAATAGGGTGCTGACACAGGGATGCAAGGAAAGCGCGAGCCCCGCAGTAAAGCGCCCCATGTGAACAAGCCCTAAAAGAGCGCTTTAGGCTTCATGTACACAGCCACAAGAGGGCGCAGAGCGTGCATGGGGCACAAATATCCGGGGTGCAGCACTCAGCCTCCCAATACAATAAATAGCTTTATACAACTATAATAGAGTTTACACCATGACTTGCATCATACGGCAATAGACACAGACAGGTCTGATGAAAGTCACCTTCATAAATAGGCCATAGAGTATGAATGGGACCCTCCAGCTCCCAAGATATCACCTCATAGAACAAGACACAGACAGCGCAGCATGCTGAGGTCACAGGGTACTGACCAGGCGAATGGCAGCCAGGGTGTTCTCAGGACCATCATGGGCTCCTCCTCTGTGGCCGATGACTGACACCTTCCCGCCGGGTCTGAGGACATGGGAGGCCCGGGACTCGGGGACGGCGGGGAAGCGAGAGAAGAGGAGGACGAGGTAGAGGCCGCTGACCAGGAGACAGGAGATGAGAGCACTGCGGGAGACAATCAAACACAACACGAAGAGAACCGAGAAGGAAAGCAACAGGCCCTCACCCCACAGCATGGCTCAGCCAGGCCTAGTCTGCCCACAACGGCCTAGTCTGCCCACAACGGCCTAGTCTGCCCACAACGGCCTACCCAACGGCCTAGTCTGCCCACCGGACACAACCCGGCCTAGTCTGCCCTATACTGCCTCCCGCACTCAGGCCGTCCCAGTCCGGTTCTTCCTGTGATGAGAGCGGGGCGGGGAGAAGAGCGCACGGACGCTGATGTCACCGCAGAACTTTATACATGTGTGTGTCATGTCAGGTGGAGGGAGCACACATCACACCAGGGGAGAGGAGAACTCTGCACACCTCACACCAGGGGAGAGGAGAACTCTGCACACATCACACCAGGGGAGAGGATAGAACTCTGCACACCTCACACCAGGGGAGAGGAGAACTCTGCACACATCACACCAGGGGAGAGGAGAACTCTGCACACCTCACACCAGGGGAGAGGAGAACTCTGCACACATCACACCAGGGGAGAGGATAGAACTCTGCACACCTCACACCAGGGGAGAGGAGAACTCTGCACACATCACACCAGGGGAGAGGAGAACTCTGCACACCTCACACCAGGGGAGAGGAGAACTCTGCACACATCACACCAGGGGAGAGGAGAACTCTGCACACATCACACCAGGGGAGAGGAGAACTCTGCACACATCACACCAGGGGAGAGGAGAACTCTGCACACATCACACCAGGGGAGAGGATAGAACTCTGCACACCTCACACCAGGGGAGAGGAGAACTCTGCACACATCACACCAGGGGAGAGGAGAACTCTGCACACCTCACACCAGGGGAGAGGAGAACTCTGCACACATCACACCAGGGGAGAGGATAGAACTCTGCACACCTCACACCAGGGGAGAGGAGAACTCTGCACACATCACACCAGGGGAGAGGAGAACTCTGCACACCTCACACCAGGGGAGAGGAGAACTCTGCACACATCACACCAGGGGAGAGGATAGAACTCTGCACACCTCACACCAGGGGAGAGGAGAACTCTGCACACATCACACCAGGGGAGAGGAGAACTCTGCACACCTCACACCAGGGGAGAGGAGAACTCTGCACACATCACACCAGGGGAGAGGAGAACTCTGCACACATCACACCAGGGGAGAGGAGAACTCTGCACACATCACACCAGGGGAGAGGAGAACTCTGCACACATCACACCAGGGGAGAGGATAGAACTCTGCACACCTCACACCAGGGGAGAGGAGAACTCTGCACACATCACACCAGGGGAGAGGAGAACTCTGCACACCTCACACCAGGGGAGAGGAGAACTCTGCACACATCACACCAGGGGAGAGGATAGAACTCTGCACACCTCACACCAGGGGAGAGGAGAACTCTGCACACATCACACCAGGGGAGAGGAGAACTCTGCACACCTCACACCAGGGGAGAGGAGAACTCTGCACACATCACACCAGGGGAGAGGAGAACTCTGCACACCTCACACCAGGGGAGAGGAGAACTCTGCACAGATCACACCAGGGGAGAGGATAGAACTCTGCACACCTCACACCAGGGGAGAGGAGAACTATGCACACATCACACCAGAGGATATAACTGCACACATCACACCAGGGGAGAGGAGAACTCTGCACACCTCACACCAGGGGAGAGGAGAACTCTGCACACCTCACACCAGGGGAGAGGAGAACTCTGCACACATCACACCAGGGGAGAGGAGAACTCTGCACACATCACACCAGGGGAGAGGATAGAACTCTGCACACCTCACACCAGGGGAGAGGAGAACTCTGCACACATCACACCAGGGGAGAGGAGAACTCTGCACACCTCACACCAGGGGAGAGGAGAACTCTGCACACATCACACCAGGGGAGAGGATAGAACTCTGCACACCTCACACCAGGGGAGAGGAGAACTCTGCACACATCACACCAGAGGAGAGGATAGAACTCTGCACACCTCACACCAGGGGAGAGGATAGAACTCTGCACACCTCACACCAGGGGAGAGGATAGAACTCTGCACACCTCACACCAGGGGAGAGGAGAACTCTGCACACATCACACCAGGGGAGAGGAGAACTCTGCACACATCACACCAGGGGAGAGGATAGAACTCTGCACACCTCACACCAGGGGAGAGGAGAACTCTGCACACATCACACCAGGGGAGAGGAGAACTCTGCACACCTCACACCAGGGGAGAGGAGAACTCTGCACACATCACACCAGGGGAGAGGATAGAACTCTGCACACCTCACACCAGGGGAGAGGAGAACTCTGCACACATCACACCAGGGGAGAGGAGAACTCTGCACACATCACACCAGAGGATAGGACTCTGCACACATCACACCAGGGGAGAGGATAGAACTCTGCACACATCGCACCAGGGGAGAGGAGAACTCTGCACACATCACACCAGGGGAGAGGATAGAACTCTGCACACATCGCACCAGGGGAGAGGAGAACTCTGCACACATCACACCAGAGGATAGAACTCTGCACACATCGCACCAGGGGAGAGGAGAACTCTGTACACATCACACCAGAGGATAGAACTCTGCACACATCGCACCAGGGGAGAGGATAGAACTCTGCACACATCACACCAGAGGATATAACTGCACACATCACACCAGGGGAGAGGAGAACTCTGCACACATCACACCAGAGGATAGAACTCTGCACACATCGCACCAGGGGAGAGGAGAACTCTGCACACTTCGCACCAGGGGAGAGGAGAACTCTGCACACATCACACCAGGGGAGAGGAGAACTCTGCACACATCACACCAGGGGAGAGGAGAACTCTGCACACATCACACCAGAGGATAGAACTCTGCACACATCGCACCAGGGGAGAGGACAACTCTGCACACATCGCACCAGGGGAGAGGAGAACTCTGCACACATCGCACCAGGGGAGAGGAGAACTCTGCACACATCACACCAGAGGATATAACTGCACACATCACACCAGGGGAGAGGAGAACTCTGCACACATCACACCAGAGGATAGAACTCTGCACACATCGCACCAGGGGAGAGGAGAACTCTGCACACATCACACCAGGGGAGAGGAGAACTCTGCACACTTCGCACCAGGGGAGAGGAGAACTCTGCACACATCACACCAGGGGAGAGGAGAACTCTGCACACATCACACCAGGGGAGAGGAGAACTCTGCACACATCACACCAGAGGATAGAACTCTGCACACATCGCACCAGGGGAGAGGATAGAACTCTGCACACATCGCACCAGGGGAGAGGAGAACTCTGCACACATCACACCAGAGGATATAACTCTGCACACATCGCACCAGGGGAGAGGAGAACTCTGCACACATTGCACCAGAGGATAGAACTCTGCACACATCACACCAGGGGAGAGGAGAACTCTGCACACATCACACCAGGGGAGAGGAGAACTCTGCACACATCACACCAGAGGATATAACTGCACACATCACACCAGGGGAGAGGAGAACTCTGCACACATCACACCAGAGGATAGAACTCTGCACACATCGCACCAGGGGAGAGGAGAACTCTGCACACTTCACACCAGGGGAGAGGAGAACTGCACACATCACACCAGGGGAGAGGAGAACTC
Source organism: Rana muscosa (assembly GCA_029206835.1). NCBI lineage: Eukaryota > Metazoa > Chordata > Amphibia > Anura > Ranidae > Rana > Rana muscosa. Next base: position 49,092,926 of record CM055127.1, read on the forward strand.
TGCACACATCACACCAGGGGAGAGGAGAACTCTGCACACATCACACCAGAGGATAGAACTCTGCACACATCGCACCAGGGGAGAGGATAGAACTCTGCACACATCGCACCAGGGGAGAGGACAACTCTGCACACATCGCACCAGGGGAGAGGAGAACTCTGCACACATCGCACCAGGGGAGAGGAGAACTCTGCACACATCACACCAGAGGATATAACTGCACACATCACACCAGGGGAGAGGAGAACTCTGCACACATCACACCAGAGGATAGAACTCTGCACACATCGCACCAGGGGAGAGGAGAACTCTGCACACATCACACCAGGGGAGAGGAGAACTCTGCACACTTCGCACCAGGGGAGAGGAGAACTCTGCACACATCACACCAGGGGAGAGGAGAACTCTGCACACATCACACCAGAGGATAGAACTCTGCACACATCGCACCAGGGGATAGAACTCTGCACACATCGCACCAGGGGAGAGGATAGAACTCTGCACACATCGCACCAGGGGAGAGGAGAACTCTGCACACATCACACCAGAGGATATAACTCTGCACACATCGCACCAGGGGAGAGGAGAACTATGCACACATCGCACCAGAGGATAGAACTCTGCACACATCACACCAGGGGAGAGGAGAACTCTGCACACATCACACCAGGGGAGAGGAGAACTCTGCACACATCACACCAGAGGATATAACTGCACACATCACACCAGGGGAGAGGAGAACTCTGCACACATCACACCAGAGGATAGAACTCTGCACACATCGCACCAGGGGAGAGGAGAACTCTGCACACTTCACACGAGGGGAGGGGAGAACTGCACACATCACACCAGGGGAGAGGAGAACTCTGCACACATCACACCAGGGGAGAGGAGAACTCTGCACACATCACACCAGAGGATAGAACTCTGCACACATCGCACCAGGGGAGAGGATAGAACTCTGCACACATCACACCAGGGGAGAGGAGAACTCTGCACACATCGCACCAGAGGATAGAACTCTGCACACATCACACCAGGGGAGAGGAGAACTCTGCACACATCACACCAGGGGAGAGGAGAACTCTGCACACATCACACCAGAGGATAGAACTCTGCACACATCACACCAGGGGAGAGGAGAACTCTGCACACATCGCACCAGGGGAGAGGAGGACTCTGCACACATCACACCAGAGGATAGAACTCTGCACATATCACACCAGGGGAGAGGAGAACTCTGCACACATCACACCAGAGGATAGAACTCTGCACACATCACACCAGGGGAGAGGAGAACTCTGCGCACATCACACCAGAGGATAGAACTCTGCACACATCACACCAGAGGATAGAACTCTGCACACATCGCACCAGGGGAGAGGAGAACTCTGCACACATCACACCAGGGGAGAGGAGAACTCTGCACACATCACACCAGGGGAGAGGAGATCTCTGCACACATCACACCAGGGGAGAGGAAAACTCTGCACACGTCACACCAGGGGAGAGGAGAACTCTGCACACATCACACCAGAGGATAGAACTCTGCACACATCACACCAGAGGATAGAACTCTGCACACATCACACCAGGGGAGAGGAGAACTCTGCACACATCACACCAGGGGAGAGGAGAACTCTGCACACATCACACCAGGGGAGAGGAGAACTCTGCACACATCACACCAGGGGAGAGGAGAACTCTGCACACATCACACCAGGGGAGAGGATAGAACTCTGCACACATCACACCAGGGGAGAGGAGAACTCTGCACACATCACACCAGGGGAGAGGAGAACTCTGCACACATCACACCAGGGGAGAGGAGAACTCTGCACACATCACACCAGGGGAGAGGATAGAACTCTGCACACATCACACCAGGGGAGAGGAGAACTCTGCACACATCACACCAGGGGAGAGGAGAACTCTGCACTAGAGTTGCCACGACGCATCTACATAATCGATTAAGTTGACTATGGAAATACGTCGACATGCGTGAAAGGCGTCGATGCGTCACACGTTGCGAGTTGCAGGTCAATACACCCACACCGCGGCTTTCAGCGCGGTGCTTCTCTCCCACACACGATCACCACTGACTGTCCCCTATCCTCCAGTCCCCATCCATCATTCTCCATGCTGCTGTCCCCCTCCATGCTGCTCCGTGTCTCCCTCTCTCCTCCGTGCATCTGTCCCCCTCTCTTCTCCGTGTCCCTCTCCATGCTGCTGTCCCCCTCCATGCTGCTCCGTGTCTTCCTCTCTCCTCTGTGCATCTGTCTCCCTCTCTTCTCCGTGTCCCCCTCCATGCTGCTGTCCCCCTCCATGCTTCTCCGTGTCTCCCTCTCTTCTCCATGTCCCCCTCCATGCTGCTGTCCCCCTCCATGTTGCTGTCCCCCTCCATGCTGCTCCGTGTCTCCCTCTCTTCTCCATGTCCCCCTCCATGCTGCTGTCCCCCTCCATGCTGCTCCGTGTCTCCCTCTCTCCTCCGTGCATCTGTCCCCCTCTCTTCTCTGTGTCCCCCTCCATGCTGCTGTCCCCCTCCATGCTGCTCCGTGTCTCCCTCTCTCCTCCGTGCATCTGTCCCCCTCTCTTCTCCGTGTCCCCCCTCAATGCTGCTGTCCCCCTCCATGCTGCTCCGTGTCTCCCTCTCTCCTCCGTGCATCTGTCCCCCTCTCTTCTCCGTGTCCCCCCTCAATGCTGCTGTCCCCCTCCATGCTGCTCTGTGTCTCCCTCTCTTCTCCATGTCCCCCTCCATGCTGCTGCCCCCCTCCATGCTGCTCCGTGTCTCCCTCTGTCCTGCGTTCATCTGTCCCCCTCTCTTCTCCGTGTCCCCCTCCATGCTGCTGTCCCCCCTCCATGCTGCTCCGTGTCTCCCTCTCTCCTCCGTGCATCTGTCCCCCTCTCTTCAACAAATTATAAAAACTAAAAAAAAATGTAAAAAAATAATAATAATAAAAGCACACTGACACTGTCCCCACATCCCCCCCCCCCTTAAAAAAAGAAAGCATTGTAAAAAATAAAAATAAATTATAAACATTCATGAACTTCTGAACAGAAAAGAAAAACAGAACATTAAAAAAAAGGTAAGATAAAAGAATATAACTACATACATATATATATATATATATTATATATATGTATGTAGTTATATTCTTTTATCTTACCTTTTTTTTTATGTACTTATCATTTTTTGTAAAGTTATCCAAAGGATTAATTGGTCAAAAAAAAGGTAAAAAATGCGCTACCAAAAAACAATGTGCAAAAAAAAAAAAAAAATGTGCAAAAAACAAGAAACAGGTCAGATAGGTTACTGCCAATACTGTCCTAATGAACAAACAGCTGGAGGGTGACTTGCTGTATTCAAGGAAAAATGAATAAACTAAATGAAAAAAGGAGGGTGAAGGGGAGTAGTGATATCTTCCTGCAGACTTATCAACGGGATAGATGAAACAAATTATTAAGAATGGCCGCTTACCGAAACAGGTGGATCTCTGTCACAGAGATCATAGGGGCTCAGCACACCAGGGTTTACTTCATGGAAATCCTCGGCATCCCAGCGTCAATCCCGCAGCGCATCCGTTCTCTCACCAAGATATCCAGGGACTGGAGCAAAGCTTCCCCACAGCCAGGATTCACTCCCAATACAATGGCATGATAGGGGGGATTTCATAGGGAAGACAAAAAGAGCCTCATGGTGCAGTAGGTTTTAAATATCAAAAAGTCCTTTTATTCAAAAAAGGCAACAGAACTCACATCCAGAAACTCTTTCCATAAAACAATTTTCAAATTTCAGCGGGTAAAAAGAGACATCCAGCCGCGGCTCAGGCCACTGAACTGGAGCGTGGTGACGTCAGATGTTATTGCTCTGCCCGACGCTGCGTTTCTCCTATACGAGGCATCAACAGGGAAAGGAGGCAATACCCGGACGTCACACACCACGCTATTTATAGAAGACTGCAGGAGAATGACACCAGAAACACAGGTATCATTCCCGTGTCCCCTGGTAGTCAAGTAATACAGCAAGAATTTATAGACAAAGGCCATATATCAGTACATATGATCATACCGCCGAGTAAGTTCTTTTGGCATATAATGTAAACCATGCTCTACAACGGAAGCATGATTGTTCCATTATATCCTACATACATTTTTATTAATTAAAAAATACATGTGACCATATATTAATTCCAACTCTGTCATATCATGCATTAGAACACATAAACAACATAAAAAAATATAATAATTAATATATCTAACAGAGCCGTAGGTAACCATACATGTTGTGAGGGGGTTAACTCGGTAGCGGGTGTGTGTGACCCCCTGGTTGGGCTCCCCACACAAAACAGGGCCAGCAGACGGAGGTTGTGGTTTTCAAAATCAAAAGGTGCGGTTTATTTCTCTATGTACAGTGACAAAAACACAGCAAAGCCAAAAAGAAACAAACAAAATAAATCCTGGTCAGTTTGACCTCTGACTAAACATGCAGGTTTCCTAAACTAACAACTGGGATCAGCCTGGTGCTGTCCTAGTCCCTAAGTCCCTGGTTTAGTAAAAGTCCAAACAAATAGCCACACAGGCTTTGCCTCACCGCACAGGGGTTCACTCTCCCTAGACAGTCCACACAGGTCTGGTTCCAGGCATGAGCTAACATCTAATGAAGCTGGGAGTTTTTATAGAGGCCTTAAACGAACTGACAGGCTTCAGCTGGTCTCATCAACTCCCTGCCTCACGACGCCCAGCACTCTCCCTAGAGGTATGAGTCATTCATGAGCCCACTAGCCTCAGCTGGGCTTCATCAACTCCCTAGTTGTATAAGTCGGCATAAAGCCTGAATCTGGGAGAAATATATCTACCCCCCTGGATGCAACCAGGTGACTTTACCTTCCTGCTGTCACATACCCCCCCCTCTTGTTTTAACCTTGGGGTTGGAACACCAGCAATCAGGCATTCATGTACTCGAGACAAAGCATCCACATTCCCCATTTGAACGCCAGGGCGATGCTTTACTCTGAAGTTGAATTCCTGTAGGGCCAGGAACCACCTATTCACTCTTCTATTTGTCTCCTTGCTTTGAGCCATCCACTTTAACGGAGCGTGATCCGTAACCATGTCAAAGTGCCTACCTAGCAGATAGTACCGAAGGGAATCTAGAGCCCACTTCACCGCTAAACACTCCTTTTCAACCGTGGCGTAATTTACCTCATGGGACTTCAACTTCCTGCTGAGGTAAATGACTGGGTGCTCTTCCCCGTTCCAGACCTGGGACAATACTGCTCCTAACCCCACATCTGACGCATCACTTTGTACGACAAAGTCTTTAGAGAAGTCGGGTGAGTACAACACTGGCTGGCTACATAAGGCTTGTTTCAAGAATTGGAATGCTGCCTCAGCCTCGGGGGTCCATTTAATCATGACCGACCCTTTCCCTTTCGTCAGGTTGGTTAGGGGCACAGCCTTAGAAGCAAAGTGGGGAATGAAGCGCCGATAATAACCCGCGATTCACAGAAAGGCTCGTACCTGCTTCTTGCTGTTGGGACGTGGCCAACTCTGGATGGCCTCGACTTTGTTGAGTTGGGGTTTTATTACTCCCCTGCCAATGGTGTACCCAAGATATTTGGCCTCCTCCTGCCCAATGGTACACTTCTTGGGGTTAGCCGTAAACCCCGCTTCCCGAACAGAGTCCAGGACTGCTTGCACTTTTGGCAGATGTGAGGCCCAATCTGTGCTATGGACAATTACGTCATCCAGGTAAGCCGCAGCATACTTCCGATGGGGCCTCAGCATCTGGTCCATTTTCCGCTGGAATGTGGCCGGCGCATTCTGTAACCCGAACGGCATTCTCTTATATTGGAACGCCCCGTCTGGGGTTACAAATGCGGTTTTCTCTTTGGCCGACTTGGCCAGGGGAATTTGCCAATACCCTTTTGTGAGGTCAAGAGTCGTCATGTATCGGGCTGTTCCCAGCCGGTCGATCAACTCATCTATACGTGGCATGGGGTAGGTGTCAAATTTTGTAACTTTGTTCAACTGACGAAAATCGTTACAAAATCGCCAGCTCCCATCCGGTTTAGGCACCAACACAATGGGACTAGACCAATCACTTTGGGACTCCTCTATCACCCCTAAGTTCAGCATTTTCTGTACTTCCTCACGTATTGCCTCCCGTCGGGCCTCTGGGATCCGATAGGGTTTTAACTTCACCCTTTCACCGGGCGGGGTAATAATATCATGCTCTACCCCAGATGTTTGTCCCGGCAGCTCAGAGAACACCTCCTTGTTGCGAAGCACAAACTCCTTAACCTCCTGTTGTTGGGGTTGTGACAAGGTGGCTGCTATTCCAACCTCCGGAATCACGCAACCAGTTTGAGCTGGTGACCAAGTTTCTGCGACTAGGGACTCTCTATCCCTCCAGGCTTTCAACAGATTAACGTGATATATCTGTTCGGGCTTTCGCCTTCCTGGTTGTCTGACCTTGTAATTCACTTCGCTCACTTTTTCCATTATCTCGTAGGGGCCTTGCCATTTGGCAAGGAATTTACTTTCAACCGTAGGGACAAGTACCAATATCCTATCCCCCGGGGAAAAGGTACGGGTCTTTGCTCCACGGTTGTACACTCTCTGCTGTGCCAACTGCGCTTGGGCCAAATGTTCCTTCACGATGGGCATTACCTGTGCAATTCGATCTTGCATCAGGGCGACATGCTCAATCACACTCCTGTGGGGAGAACTCTCACTTTCCCAAGTTTCCTTGGCAATATCCAACAGCCCTCTTGGGTGTCTCCCATACAGTAACTCAAAGGGGGAGAATCCCGTAGAGGATTGGGGCACCTCCCTAATAGCAAACATCAAATAAGGAAGTAGACAGTCCCAATCCTTTCCATCTCTATCCACCACTTTCTTCAACATTTGTTTTAGGGTTTTGTTGAATCTTTCAACCAGCCCATCGGTTTGGGGGTGATACACAGATGTACGCAATTGCGTCACTTTGAACAATTTACACAGCTCTTTCATAACCCGGGACATAAAGGGTGTACCTTGGTCCGTAAGCAGTTCTTTACAAATACCCACCCGGCTAAAAACAAGAGATAGCTCTTTGGCTATGGTTTTGGCCGAGGTATTTCTGAGAGGGATCGCTTCTGGATAACGGGTGGCATAGTCCATTATAACCAATATGTACTGGTGCCCCCTAGCGGACTTGATTATAGGACCTACCAAATCCATTGCGATTCTCTCAAACGGGACCTCAATTATGGGTAGAGGGACCAGCGGGCTACGGAAATGTGGCATCGGGGCCGACCTCTGACACACAGGGCAGGAGGAACAATAATTTTCTATGTCCTTCATCACCCCAGGCCAATAGAATCTCTGTAATACCCTCTCTCGGGTTTTCTCTGTCCCCAGATGACCTCCAAGAATGTGCCCATGGGCCAACTCCAACACCAACTTCCTGTAAGGTTTGGGCACCACCAGCTGCTCAACGGTTTCTTCTGCCCTTTTTGCCACCCGATACAGTAGGTCCTTCTCTACGCTGAAGTATGGGTAAGTGCAGGTATTATCTGGGTTCACTAACTCGCCATCTATTTCCACTACGTTTTCCCGTGCCTTTATTAGGGCGGGGTCTTTTAACTGTTCTGTGGCAAAATTTTCCCTGTGAACCTCCAGATCAGAAAACTCCACAGACGGTAGGTTTTCGTCTGAGGAGGTGGGCTCCTCTCCAGTTTCTTGAGTCTCCCCTGCCAATACTGACAAGGGAAATTCTGGAGAGTCCTCACCACTCTCAGAGGAGTTCTGGCTATCACATTCCTGGTACATAGGGGCACCAGTGGGGGGCTCAGGATCATCCCACAGTTCCCAGAACTTCGGAAAATCCCTTCCCACAATGGCATCATGCGGTAATTGAGATACTAACCCCACTGGATGAGAGAGGGTACCTTTGGGGGTCTCGAAACACACTGTAGTCACTGGATACTCTCGGGTGTCCCCATGCACACAAATAACAGCTACCTTGCTATTCCCAGAGACCTCTGTTTTAACTAATTCAGCCTTTATCAGGGTCACAAGGCTACCTGAATCCAGTAATACCACAACATTTCTACCATTAATACACATTTTGCATAAATGTTTCTCAGTTCCCCGAATGGCAGTGCATGCGACTGTCGCACACAGCGACTGACGTCTGTCCATCAGAAAGTCACATTGCATGGGTTCCTCCACAACCGGGCAATTTGCTGCAATATGTCCCGCTTGCCGGCAGCGGTAGCAAACGATCCTTCTTGCGGCCTCTTGAGCCGCTGATTTCCCAGGCTGTTCTCGCCAAACTTGGGGTTTTTGCTCCCACCCTCTCACTCTCTCCACCCTCACCCCTTGGAATCCTCTTATCCGCCCCTGGGGATGGTCTGGTCTTAGGGTGGAAAGTCCGAGAGTCTCTGGAAGAGGCCGTCAGGTTCTCTGTAGCCAAGTATCTCTCTACACGATCCACAAGTTTACCGGCCGTTTCTGGGTCTCCATGGCTTACCCACTTTTGAATGGCGGTAGGAAGAGCTCTCAAGAAACGATCCATCACAACACGTTCCACAATCTCCGGTGCGGACAAAGTCTCTGGCTGTAGCCACTTCCTGCTCAGGTGAATGAGATCATACATTTGAGACCTGGGGGGTTTTCCAAGCTGGAAAGTCCAGTTATGCACACGCTGAGCCCGGACAGCCAGGGTGACACCCAGCCTTGCCAATATTTCAGCTTTTAGCATCACATAGTCTTTTGCTTGGTCAGGCTCTAGGTCATAGTAAGCCTTCTGCGATTCACCAGTTAACAGAGGAGCCACCAGTCCAGCCCACTGCTCCTCAGGCCACTTTTCTCTTTCAGCAGTCCTTTCAAATGTGGTCAAAAATACCTCTGGATCATCCTCTCCAGTCATTTTTGTCAATAAACGACTCACCCCAAAGGACGCGGTATTAGTGGGACGGCTTTCCTCACTGGTCTGCGGACGTTGCTGCATTACTGCTTCCATTTGTTGTAGTCTCTGCTCTTGCTTCTGTAACAGGTCTATGAAGCGGGCCTCAGATTGCTGCTGGGCTTGTTGATGAGCTTGCTGCTGGGCTGCAAGGCTCCTTTGCAAACCTGCATTTGTCTGCTGTTGATTGGCATTTGCTAGAGCCAGCTGTTTCAGTATCTCCTCCATGCTGGCTTAAAAAAAACTGCCCGCGTTCTCCACCAACTGTGAGGGGGTTAACTCGGTAGCGGGTGTGTGTGACCCCCTGGTTGGGCTCCCCACACAAAACAGGGCCAGCAGACGGAGGTTGTGGTTTTCAAAATCAAAAGGTGCGGTTTATTTCTCTATGTACAGTGACAAAAACACAGCAAAGCCAAAAAGAAACAAACAAAATAAATCCTGGTCAGTTTGACCTCTGACTAAACATGCAGGTTTCCTAAACTAACAACTGGGATCAGCCTGGTGCTGTCCTAGTCCCTAAGTCCCTGGTTTAGTAAAAGTCCAAACAAATAGCCACACAGGCTTTGCCTCACCGCACAGGGGTTCACTCTCCCTAGACAGTCCACACAGGTCTGGTTCCAGGCATGAGCTAACATCTAATGAAGCTGGGAGTTTTTATAGAGGCCTTAAACGAACTGACAGGCTTCAGCTGGTCTCATCAACTCCCTGCCTCACGACGCCCAGCACTCTCCCTAGAGGTATGAGTCATTCATGAGCCCACTAGCCTCAGCTGGGCTTCATCAACTCCCTAGTTGTATAAGTCGGCATAAAGCCTGAATCTGGGAGAAATATATCTACCCCCCTGGATGCAACCAGGTGACTTTACCTTCCTGCTGTCACAATGTATACAACATAATTTAAAAAAACAGAGATATACCCTCAAAAAATGCATTCGTCAGAGCAGGCATAATGAGGTCCAGCAATAAAAAAATATATATATAATAGGAAGAGATATATATAAAAAGAATATTATTTTGAATATAAATAGAAAATAAAATAAAATTAATATAAAAGTAAGGGTAAAAACATATGTGGGTAATGGGAAGACATAATGTATTCACAGGGACTCCCTGGGGGCAAGGTATCCCTGGAACCATAAGGGAGGATGGTTAAGCCCCATAGGGGCATCAACTGTTATTGATATAACAGTTGATGTCCCATTCTATATTGAGGCCCAACGGGCTATAACATGCCATGTCAAATATCCACCGCGTTTCTCTGCGGGATATGCAACGTTTTAAGTTATCTCCTCTCCAGTGGGGGATGTGTTTCTCTATTCCTATAACTTCAAGTAAGGATGGATTACGATCATGGTACTGGCTAAAATGTAACGAAACGATATGGCCAATAAACCCCCTGCGGATATTTGAAAGGTGTTCACCTATTCTCACCTTCAAAGCACGGGTGGTCCTCCCAATGTACTGGAAACCGCAGGGACAACGTAAAAGATAGATCACCCCCACAGTACCACATGTACACAATTCAGATATAGAATATTCTCTGGAGGTAGTGTGAGAAGTGAAGGTAGAGGTCCGGATGGTTCTGGATGAAGAACACACTTTGCATCTTCTGCAAGGAAAGAAACCTTTCAAATTTCCAAATAGACGAATTCTCGGAGGGGGTCAACCACACTGGGGGCTACTAAGTCCTTAAGATTTTGGTTCCTTCTATATAGGACTTTCGGACGTTCAGGGAGCTCCGATCCCAAGATTTTATCACACCTGAGTACCTGCCAGTGTTTACGTGTAATTTTGTCAACCCACCAAAAATTGGAGGAAAAAGTGGTCAAAAAAGACCATTGCAGATCTGTATTCGTCTCCTTCCTTTCCTTATTTTTAGGAACCAGAAGGCTTTCTCTATCCATAGATGCAACATCTCATATCTCCTTATCCAGAATGGCAGGTTTATATCCCTTTTCTAAAAACCGTTTTTTCAAGACTGTCACCTGAGTTTCAAAATCTTCAGGACGCGAGCAATTACGTCTCACCCTCTGAAATTGGCCCTTAGGGGTGGCCTTGAGCCAGTTGGGATGATGTCCACTGTTAATTGGGATATACCCATTCCTGTCCGTACCTTTAAAGTAGGTTTTGGTCAGAAGGGTACCTTTATCTTTAAAGATCACCAGGTCTAGAAAATTGACAGATAGGGCACTGTGTTTGTATGTAAACTTAATCCCCCAGTCATTAGTATTAAGTGTAGTCATGAACTCACTTAGAGACTCCACGTCCCCCTTCCATAAAAAGAAGGCGTCATCTATGTATCGTCGCCATAAAAGGAGGCGGGGCTCTTCCAAGGAGAAAAGTTTATAATTTTCCCACAGGGCCATGAACAGGCCCGCGAGGCGGGGGGCAAATTTCGCCCCTATTGCTACACCGGTACTTTGTAAGTAAAAATGTCCGTCATAGTAAAAATAATTATGCTCCATGGCAAAACATAGAAGTTTCATTACGAATTCCAGTGTCGAGGATTTGATAGACAAGTCCTTCTTTAAGAAGAATTCAGCGGCCTTATATCCCAAGTCATGGGGGATAATAGTATACAGGGAGGAGACGTCCGCTGTTACCAGCAACACATCCTCCTCCACTGTAAGCCGAGATATTTCTCTAATGATTTGCATCGAATCTTTTAGAAAAGCTGGTGTTTTGGACACTACTGGTTGTAAAAAAACATCCACAAATTTACCCACCCTAGATGTAAGGGAATTTATGCCGCTTACTATAGGGCGGCCGGGGGGGTTGGATGGGATTTTTGTGTACCTTGGGAATATAATAAATAATAGGGGTACGTGGGGCCAAAGGAACAAGAAAGTCCAACTCCTTATCAATAATAATCCCTTTTCTGTGTCCGTTAGATACGATACACTTGAGATTTTTCTTATATTTCTCCATGGGATCATTCTTTAAAATGGTATAAGTGTCCCTGTCTGATAGCAAAGTTTCCATTTCCTTCAGATAATCACTCTTTTTTAAGACCACAATACCCCCTCCCTTATCCGCCGGTCTTATAACCAGATTTTTTCTTTGACATAGTGATGCAATACCCTCTTCCGTATTCTTCTTTTTTTCCTTTTTAAAATTAACCTGTGATAATTCTTGTAGAACAAGTTCTTTAACCACTTGCCGACCGCACCATAGCCGAAAGACGGCTACAGGGCGGTCAAGTTATTCTGGGACGACGTCCCAGGGACGTCCTCCCAGAATCTTGCTCCTGCGCGCCCCCTGGGGCGCGCTCCAGGAAATATCCGTGACCGCCGGGTCAGGAATACCCGGTGCATCACGGATAGCGGTAGATGGTCGCTAATCGCGGCCGTTTATCACGTGATCGCTCCGTCAAATGACGGCGCAATCACTTGTAAACGAACCGGCGTCATGTGATGACGCCGGTTTCCTCTCTCCCCTCTCTGTACCGATCGGTACATTGTGAGAGGAGAGGGGAGAGAGCGGGTGGCAGCAGCGATGTGGGCTGGATGTGTAGTGCCCACAGCGCTGCTCTGTGACAAGTGAAGTCACAGATCCATCCATCCCTGCTCAGCCATCCCTGCTCAGCCATTACTGCTCAGCCATCACTGCTCAGCCATCCCTGCTCATACTCTGAAATACCCGGCAATACCCTGCCCATACCCTGCAATACCCTGCCCATACTCTGTAATACCCTACCCATACTCTGTAATACCCTGCCCATACTCTGCAATACCCCGCCATACTCTGCAATACCCCCCCATACTCTGCAATACCCCGCCATACTCTGCAATACCCTGCCCATACCCTGCAATACTCTGCAATACCCTGCCCATATCTTGCAATACTCTGCAATACCCTGCCCATATCCTGCAATACCCTGCCCATATCCTGCAATACCCTGCCCATACTCTGCAATACCCCGCCATACTCTGCAATACCCCGCCATACTCTGCCAATACCCCGCCATACCCTGCCGATACTCTGAAATACCCTGCTCATACTCTGAAATACCCTACCCATACTCGGAAATACCCTGCCCATACTCTGCAATACCCTGCCCATACTATGCAATACCCTGCCCATACTCTGCAATACCCTGCCCATACTCTGCAATACCCTGCTCATACTCTGAAATACCCTGCCCATACCATGCCTGCTCTGACGAATGCATTTTTTGAGGGTATATCTCTGTTTTTTAAAATTATGTTATATACATGTATGGTTACCTACGGCTCTGTTAGATATATTAATTATTATATATTTTTATGTTTTTTATGTGTTCTAATGCATGATATGACAGAGTTGGAATTAATATATGGTCACATGTATTTTTTAATTAATAAAAATTTATGTAGGCTATAATGGAACAATCATGCTTCCGTTGTAGAGCATGGTTTACATTATATGCCAAAAGAACTTACTCGGCGGTATGATCATATGTACTGATATATGGCCTTTGTCTATAAGTTCTTGCTGTATTACTTGACTACCAGGGGACACGGGAATGATACCTGTGTTTCTGGTTTCATTCTCCTGCAGTCTTCTATAAATAGCGTGGTGTGTGACGTCCGGGTATTGCCTCCTTTCCCTGTTGATGCCTCGTATAGGAGAAACGCAGTGTCGGGCGGAGCAATAACATCTGACGTCACCACGCTCCAGTTCAGTGGCCTGAGCCGCGGCTGGATGTCTCTTTTTACCCGCTGAAATTTGAAAATTGTTTTATGGAAAGAGTTTCTGGATGTGAGTTCTGTTGCCTTTTTTGAATAAAAGGACTTTTTGATATTTAAACCTACTGCACCATGAGGCTCTTTTTGTCTTCCCTATGAAATCCCCCCTATCATGCCATTGTATTGGGAGTGAATCCTGGCCGTGGGGAAGCTTTGTTCCAGTCCCTGCATATCTTGGTGAGAGAACGGATCCGCTGCGGGATTGACGCTGGGATGCCGAGGATTTCCATGAAGTGAACCCTGGTGTGCTGAGCCCCTATGATCTGGTGTGCTGAGCCCCTATGAAACAACTTAAGTCTATGGGAAAGCACAACAATATCACAGGACACAACTGAAGTCTATGGGAAAGCGCACCAATATCACAGAACATAACTGGAGTCTATGGGAAAGCGCACCAATATCACAGGACACAACTGAAATCTATGGGAAAGCGCACCAATATCACAGGACACAACTGAAGTCTATGGGAAAGTGCACCAATATCACCGGACATAACTGAAGTCTATGGGAAAGTGCCCCAACATCACAGTACATAACTGAAGTCTATGGGAAAGCGCACCAGTATCACAGAACATAACTGAAGTCAATGGGAAAACACCAATATCACAGGACATAACTGAAGTCTATGGGAAAACACACCAATATCACAGGACATAACTGAAGTCTATGGGAAAGCACACCAATATCACAGGACATAACTGAAGTCTATGGGAAAGCGCACCAAATGCATGGGTTAGCTACACTTTAGCCGAAGCACAGCAGGGGAGTGTGAATTAATTGTTATGATATGATTGTAATTAATCAATCACATCTTTGTTTCCTGAGAAATCACACCAGGAAGCTGTCACTGCAGACCACCTATCCACGGGCCGCATGCCGGTGTTTTGTCAAATGAGCCAACTTGTCAGAATCTCCAATTACGTGACTCTCCAGCAGCAGTAATTGCAGATTTTGACGACTTGGCTGTTTTCACAAATCACCGGCAGCGTGTACACTACTTTACATAATGAGTTGGCTGTTTTGACAGAACCCCGGCTAAGGAGTAAACAAGTTGTCGCCACCTTGGGATGAGCTTCGTGTTTGAGTCGAACCCATGTTCGACTCGAACATCGTCTGTTCGGCTGTTCACCGAATTGCGAACATTATGGGCCGTTCATGCCAAATTCGAGTGGCGAGTCACGGCCCATAATTCACTGCGGCAGTGCATTGCTGGCTGATGATTGGCCAAGCATGCACTATGACCCACATGCTTGGGCCAATCATAGCGCGGTAAGAACAGAGAGCCGTAATTGGCCAAAGCCAGGGTGGCTTTGGCCAATCATGGCTCAGAGGAGTAGGTACACGCCCCACACTCGGCCTTGTGTAGTGTGTTGGCGTTGGTTAAAGAGAGAGTTTACAGAGAGAGAGAGACAGTGTCATTTATATTGAGTTAGATAGAGCAGGCAGGCGAGTCAGTTAGCTGCAGTTACAGTGTGTAGAGGATATATATGCATCCTAGGTGTTGTATATATATTTATACACTGTATTCAGTTTAGCTAGATCCGTTCTTGTTATTCTCTATACTGTGACAGGCAGGCAGGTGATTTTGCTAGCTGCAGTCAGTGTTTCACTTAGTGTACTGTGTGCTTTGCATAGCGTTCACCTAAAGCTTACCTAAATACAGTTAGTGGTGTTCTCATAATAAAACCACAGGCATGGAGCTGCATTAATTTCATGTAGTGTACATCTGTCCTTTGCACACCGTTCACTTAAAGGAACCTGAATACACTTTGTGGTGTTCTCATAATAAAACCACAGGCAGAGAGCTGCAAGTATTTTTAGTTAGTGTACTGTGTCCTCTGCACAGTGTTCACCTAAAACTAACTGAAGACAATTGCTGCTTTTCTCATACTAATACCACAGCAGGCAGTTGATTCTGATAGCTGCATTATCAGTACAGATATATATATATATATATTGTGAGGGGGTTTGCTCGGCAGCGGGTGTGTGTGACCCCCAGGATGGACTCCCCACACAAAAACAGGCCCAGCAGACGGAGCTTGTGGTTTTCAAAATCAAAAAGGTGCGGTTTATTTTCTATTTACAGTGACAAAACACAGCAAAGCAAAAGAAACATAAACAAAATAAATCCTGGTCAACTTGACCTCTGACTAAACATACAGGTTTCCTAATTAACAACTGGGATCAGCCTAGTGCTGTCCTAGTCCCTAAGTCCCTGGGTTTAAATGTCCAAGCAAATAGCCACACAGGCTTTGTCTCACCGCACAAGGGTTCACTCTCTCCAGGAAGTCCACACAGGTCTGCTTCCAGGCATGAGCTAACACCTAATGAATCTGGGAGTTCTTATAGAGGCCTAAATGAGCTGACAAGCTTCAGCTGGTCTCATCAACTCCCTGTCTGCACGACGCCCCACACTCTCCCTAGAGGTATGAGTCATCCATGAGCCCACTAGCCTCAGCTGGGTTTATACAACTCTCCACCTAGTTGTATAAGTCGGCGTAAAGCCTGAATCTGGGCGAAATTTATCTACCCCCCTGGATGCAACCAGGTGACTTTACCTTCCTGCTGTCACATACCCCCCCCCCCTCTTGTTTTAACCTTGGGGTTGGAACACCAGCAATCAGGCATTCATGTACTCGAGACAAAGCATCCACATTCCCCATTTGAACGCCAGGGCGATGCTTTACTGTGAAGTTGAATTCCTGGAGGGCCAGGAACCACCTATTCACTCTTCTATTTGTTTCCTTGTTTTGAGCCATCCACTTTAACGGAGCGTGATCCGTAACCATGTCAAAGTGCCTACCTAGCAGGTAGTACCGAAGGGAATCTAGAGCCCACTTCACCGCTAAACACTCCTTTTCAACGGTGGCGTAATTTACCTCATGGGACTTCAACTTCCTGCTGAGGTAAATGACTGGGTGCTCTTCCCCGTTCCAGACCTGGGACAATACTGCTCCTAACCCCACATCTGACGCATCACTTTGTACGACAAAGTCTTTAGAGAAGTCGGGTGAGTACAACACTGGCTGGCTACATAAGGCTTGTTTCAAGAATTGGAATGCTGCCTCAGCCTCGGGGGTCCATTTAATCATGACCGACCCTTTCCCCTTCGTCAGGTTGGTTAGGGGCACAGCCTTAGAAGCAAAGTGGGGAATGAATCGCCGATAATACCCAGCGATTCCCAGAAAGGCTCGTACCTGCTTCTTGCTGTTGGGACGTGGCCAACTCTGGATGGCCTCGACTTTGTTGAGTTGGGGTTTTATTACTCCCCTCCCAATGGTGTACCCAAGATATTTGGCCTCCTCCTGCCCAATGGTACACTTCTTGGGGTTAGCCGTAAACCCCGCTTCCCGAACAGAGTCCAGGACTGCTTGCACTTTTGGCAGATGTGAGGCCCAATCTGTGCTATGGACAATTACGTCATCCAGGTAAGCCGCAGCATACTTCCGATGGGGCCTCAGCATCTGGTCCATTTTCCGCTGGAATGTGGCCGGCGCATTCTGTAACCCGAACGGCATTCTTTTATATTGGAACGCCCCGTCTGGGGTTACAAATGCGGTTTTCTCTTTGGCCGACTTGGCCAGGGGGATTTGCCAATACCCTTTTGTGAGGTCAAGAGTCGTCATGTATCGGGCTGTTCCCAGCCGGTCGATCAACTCATCTATACGTGGCATGGGGTAGGTGTCAAATTTTGTAACTTTGTTCAACTGACGAAAATCGTTACAAAATCGCCAGCTCCCATCCGGTTTAGGCACCAACACAATGGGACTAGACCAATCACTTTGGGACTCCTCTATCACCCCTAAGTTCAGCATTTTCTGTACTTCCTCCCGTATTGCCTCCCGTCGGGCCTCTGGGATCCGATAGGGTTTTAACTTCACCCTTTCACCGGGCGGGGTAATGATGTCATGCTCTACCCCAGATGTTTGTCCCGGCAGCTCAGAGAATACCTCCTTGTTGCGAAGCACAAACTCCTTAACCTCCTGTTGTTGGGGTTGTGACAAGGTGGCTGCTATTCCAACCTCAGGAATCACGCAACCAGTTTGAGCTGGTGACCAAGTGTCTGCGACTAGGGACTCTCTATCCCTCCAGGCTTTCAACAGATTAACGTGATAGATCTGTTCGGGCTTTCGCCTTCCTGGTTGTCTGACCTTGTAATTCACTTCGCTCACTTTTTCCATTATCTCATAGGGGCCTTGCCATTTGGCAAGGAATTTACTTTCAACCGTAGGGACAAGTACCAGTATCCTATCCCCCGGGGAAAAGGTACGGGTCTTGGCTCCACGGTTGTACACTCTCTGCTGTGCTAACTGTGCTTGGGCCAAATGTTCCTTCACGATGGGCATTACCTGTGCAATTCGGTCTTGCATCAGGGCGACATGCTCAATCACACTCCTGTGGGGAGAACTCTCACTTTCCCAAGTTTCCTTGGCAATATCCAACAGCCCTCTTGGGTGTCTCCCATACAGTAACTCAAAGGGGGAGAATCCCGTAGAGGATTGGGGCACCTCCCTAATAGCAAACATCAGATAAGGAAGTAGACAGTCCCAATCCTTTCCATCTCTATCCACCACTTTCTTCAACATTTGTTTTAGGGTTTTGTTGAATCTTTCAACCAGCCCATCGGTTTGGGGGTGATACACAGATGTACGTAATTGCGTCACTTTGAACAATTTACACAGCTCCTTCATAACCCGGGACATAAAGGGTGTACCTTGGTCCGTAAGCAGTTCTTTACAAATACCCACCCGGCTAAAAACAAGAGATAGCTCTTTGGCTATGGTTTTGGCCGAGGTATTTCGGAGAGGGATCGCTTCTGGATAACGGGTGGCATAGTCCATTATAACTAATATGTACTGGTGCCCCCTAGCGGACTTGATTATAGGACCTACCAAATCCATGGCGATCCTCTCAAACGGGACCTCAATGATGGGTAGAGGGACCAGCGGGCTACGGAAATGTGGCATCGGGGCCGACCTCTGACACACAGGGCAGGAGGAACAATAATTTTCTATGTCCTTCATCACCCCCGGCCAATAGAATCTCTGTAATACCCTCTCTCGGGTTTTCTCTGTCCCCAGATGACCTCCAAGAATTTGCCCATGGGCCAACTCCAACACCAACTTCCTGTAAGGTTTGGGCACCACAAGCTGCTCAACGGTTTCTTCTGCCCTTTTTGCCACCCGATACAGTAGGTCCTTCTCTACGCTGAAGTATGGGTAAGTGCAGGTATTATCTGGGTTCACTAACTCGCCATCTATTTTCACTACGTTTTCCCGTGCCTTTATTAGGGCGGGGTCTTTCAACTGTTCTGTGGCAAAGTTTTCCCTGTGAACCTCAAGATCAGAAAACTCCACAGACGGTAGGTTTTCGTCTGAGGAGGTGGGCTCCTCTCCAGTTTCTTGAGTCTCCCCTGCCAATACTGATAAGGGAAATTCCGGAGAGTCCTCACCACTCTCAGGGGAGTTCTGGCTATCACATTCCTGGTACATAGGGGCACCAGTGAGGGGCTCAGGATCATCCCACAGTTCCCAGAACTTCGGAAAATCCCTTCCCACAATGGCGTCATGCGGTAACTGAGATACTAAGCCCACTGGATGAGAGAGGGTACCTTTGGGGGTTTCGAAACACACTGTAGTCACTGGATACTCTCGGGTGTCCCCATGCACACAAATAACAGCTACCTTGCTATTCCCAGAGACCTCTGTTTTAACTAACTCAGCCTTTATCAGGGTCACAAGGCTACCTGAATCCAGCAATACCACAACATTTCTACCATTAACACACATTTTGCATAAATGTTTCTCAGTTCCTCGAATGGCAGTGCATGCGACTGTCGCACACAGCGACTGACGTCTGCCCGTCAGAAAGTCACACTGCATGGGTTCCTCCACAACCGGGCAATTGGCTGCAATATGTCCCGCTTGCCGGCAGCGGTAGCAAACGATCCTTCTTGCCGCCTCTTGAGCCGCTGATTTCCCAGGCTGTTCTCGCCAAACTTGGGGTAGAGCTCCCACCCTCTCACTCTCTCCACCCTCACCCCTTGGAATCCTCTTATCCGCCCCTGGGGATGGTCTGGTCTTAGGGTGGAAAGTCCGAGTGTCTCTGGAAGAGGCCGTCAGGTTCTCTGTAGCCAAGTATTTCTCCACACGATCCACAAGACCATCGGCCGTCTCTGGGTCTCCATGGCTTACCCACTTTTGGATGGCAGTAGGAAGAGCTCTCAAAAACCGATCCATTACAACACGTTCCACAATCTTTGGTGCGGACAAAGTCTCTGGCTGTAGCCACTTTCTGCTCAGGTGAATGAGATCATACATTTGAGACCTGGGGGGTTTTCCAAGCTGGAAAGTCTAGTTATGCACACGCTGAGCCCGGACAGCCTGGGTGACACCCAGCCTTGCCAATGTTTCAGCTTTTAGCATCACATAGTCTTTTGCTTGGTTAGGCTCTAGGTCATAGTAAGCTTTCTGCGATTCACCAGTTAACAGAGGAGCCACCAGTCCAGCCCACTGCTCCTCAGGCCACTTTTCTCTTTCAGCGGTCCTTTCAAATGTGGTCAAAAATACCTCTGGATCATCCTCTCCAGTCATTTTTGTCAATAAACGACTCACCCCAAAGGACGCGGTATTAGTGGGACGGCTTTCCTCACTGGTCTGCGGACGTTGCTGCATTACTGCTTCCATCTGTTGTTGTAGTCTCTGCTCTTGCTTCTGCAACAGGTCTATGAAGCGGGCCTCAGATTGCTGCTGGGCTCGTTGCTGAGCCTCCAGACTCTGTTGCAAAGTTGCGTTTGTCTGCTGCTGGGCTGCAAGGCTCTGTTGATGAGCTTGCTGCTGGGCTGCGAAGTTCTGTTGTTGAGCTGCAAGGCTCTGTTGATGAGCTGCAAGGCTCTTTTGCAAACCTGCATTTGTCTGCTGTTGATTGGCATTTGCTAGAGCCAGCTGCTTCAGTATCTCCTCCATGCTGGCTTAAAAAAAAACTGCCACTGGTTCTCCACCAACTGTGAGGGGGTTTGCTCGGCAGCGGGTGTGTGTGACCCCCGGGATGGGCTCCCCACACAAAAACAGGCCCAGCAGACGGAGCTTGTGGTTTTCAAAATCAAAAAGGTGCGGTTTATTTTCTATTTACAGTGACAAAACACAGCAAAGCAAAAGAAACATAAACAAAATAAATCCTGGTCAACTTGACCTCTGACTAAACATACAGGTTTCCTAACTAACAACTGGGATCAGCCTAGTGCTGTCCTAGTCCCTAAGTCCCTGGGTTTAAATGTCCAAGCAAATAGCCACACAGGCTTTGTCTCACCGCACAAGGGTTCACTCTCTCCAGGAAGTCCACACAGGTCTGCTTCCAGGCATGAGCTAACACCTAATGAATCTGGGAGTTCTTATAGAGGCCTAAATGAGCTGACAAGCTTCAGCTGGTCTCATCAACTCCCTGTCTGCACGACGCCCCACACTCTCCCTAGAGGTATGAGTCATCCATGAGCCCACTAGCCTCAGCTGGGTTTATACAACTCTCCACCTAGTTGTATAAGTCGGCGTAAAGCCTGAATCTGGGCGAAATATATCTACCCCCCTGGATGCAACCAGGTGACTTTACCTTCCTGCTGTCACAATATATATATAAATATATATATATATATATTAGGGTTGTCCCGATACCGATACTAGTATCGGTATCGGGACCGATACCAAGCATTTGCGCGAGTACCTGTACTCGCGCAAATGCTCCCGATGCTTCACCCGATACTTTTTTTTTTTTTGTGGCCGGAGAGGGCGGGAGGAGTCAGTGGCTGGGGAGGGCAGGAGAGAGGGCGGGGGAGTGCGGGCGGAGTCTGGCCGGAGAGGGTGGGAGGAGTCAGTGGCTGGGGAGGGCGGGAGAGGAAAGTGCGGGCGGAGTCTGGCTGAAGAGGGCGGGCACAGTCGGTGGACGGAGTCCGCGGGCAGAGAGCGAGTCCCTCACCTGCAGTTGAACCTGGTAAGCTGGCAGGGGTTCAGGGCGCAGCCGCATCAGGATCGGTGACCGGTGCTGTCACATTCGGTCGCCGTCAGCGGCTGAACGTCCCCACGCCCATCTTGGTACACCCTGCACTCGGCTGCAGTAAGCAGCAGCAGACATCTTGTTACACCCAGCCCGAGCTATATGGGCTGGGTGTAACAAGATGTCTGCTGTTGCTTACTGCAGCCGAGTGCAGGGTGTACCAAGATGGGCGTTGCAGCAGTTTTTTTTTCTTAAATCCTGTGTCATTTCCCCCCCACCCCCCGCAGCATTTCAGTGCCAGCCACCTATCAGTACCCACAAGTGCTACCTATCAGTGGAATCAGTGCCATCTACCAGTGCCACCTATCAGGTGGCACTGGTAGATGCCACTGATTGCACTGATAGGTGGCACTTATGGGCACTGATAGGTGGCACTTGTGGGCACTGATAGATGGCACTGATAGTGCAATCAGTGCCATCTATCAGTGCCCGCAAGTGCCACCTATCAGTGCAATCAGTGCCCACAAGTGCCACCTTTCAGTGCAATCAGTGCCATCTATCAGTGCCCACAAGTGCCACCTATCAGTGCCCACAAGTGCCACCTATCAGTGCCCACAAGTGCCACCTATCAGTGCCCATAAGTGCCACCTATCAGTGCCCACAAGTGCCACCTTTCAGTGCAATCAGTGCCACCTATCAGTGCCCACAAGTGCCACCTATCACTGCCCACAAGTGCCATCTATCGGTGCCCATAAATGCCACCTATCAGTGCCACCTATCAGTGCCACCTATCACTGCCCACAAGTGCCACCTATCACTGCCCACAAGTGCCATCTATCAGTGTCCACAAGTGCCATCTATCAGTGCCATAAGTGCCACCTATCAGTGCCCATAAGTGCCACCTATCAGTGCCCACAAGTGCCACCTTTCAGTGCAATCAGTGCCCACAAGTGCCACCTATCACTGCCCACAAGTGCCATCTATCAGTGCCCATAAATTCCACCTATCAGTGCCCCCAAGTGCCACCTATCAGTGCCACCTATCACTGCCCACAAGTGCCACCTATCAGTGCCCATAAGTGCCATCGATCCGTGCCCATAAGTGCCACCTATCAGTCCCCATCTTTCAAACTGTCACATGACATTGAAAAAAAAGTATCGGTAATCGGTATCGGCGAGTACTTGAAAAAAAGTATCGGTACTTGTACTCGGTCTTAAAAAAGTGGTATCGGGACAACCCTAATATATATACATCCCACCTTTGTGCAGCTACATCTCACTGCAGGCCATTAGTATGTCTGGAAGGCAAACAAGGAGAGGCAGACAGTCACGAGGCAATAAAAGAGGGCAAGCAGGCTCTGTGTCTAGAGGCAACAGTGCTGGTCGTGGACACGGTGCATCCTCATCAGCACGTGGCCGTGGGACACGCTTGTCCTTCTTTTCGTCAGCTGGCCATGTTGAGCCGCAATATGCCCAAGACTTGGTAGAGTGGATGACCAAGCTGTCCTCATCCTCCTCATCCTCTCTCACCCAGGCTCAGGGTACTTTGTCTGGCAAAGAAGCTGCCAAAGCGGCCTGTTCCCTCGGCTCAATGGCATCAGTCACTCCTTCCCTAGCCCCACCATGTCCTCCTGAGGAGTCCCCCGAACTGTTTGACCACAGTGTTGGGTACATGCTCCAGGAGGATGCCCAGCATTTTGAAGGCTCCGATGATGGAACCCAGCTAGAGGAAGGCAGTAACATGAGCCCAGAGAGAGGGGGGTAGTAACGTGAGCCCAGAGAGAAGGGGTGCCCAACAAGGACAGCTATCTGGCAGTCATGTTCCCCCAGCTGCAGCATACTGACAGATTTACTCCAGTGATGAGGAGGGAGGGGATGATGAGGTCACTGACTCCACGTAGGTACCTGATAGGAGAGAGGAGGCACATCTCCAACGAGGCAGGATGCCCTCCAGGGGCCAGCTTTAGGGCAGCACACCGACTGCATCACACTGCAGAGCTCCGCATGTGCAGGGCGCTGCTGTCTCTGCGCGTTATTCCAAAAGTTCTTTGGTGTGGGCCTTTTTACTTTTTTTTTTTTTTATTCTTTATTTTCCTTTATCGGGGTATAGAGGTGCATCATTACATTTAGATTACAGCAAATTACTCATATTATACACATTGTTCAAATTAGGTTCATTTTATCTATATAATTAGTTCGAAGAGCTTTCTTTAGTCTATACATTCCCCACTATTTTAATAACTTATATTCCTCTTCTCCCCAACACCCATTTTCCTCTATCCCTGTCTCCCTTCCTCTGTTTCCCTATCCCTCCCCATATCCCTTCCCCTAAACCCCGACCTCTTCCTTTCCTTATCTCCGCTATGCGCAGAGTAAAAACAAAGAAACAAACAAAAAAAAAGGGGGGGGAAAACAAAAAACAAAAGGGTGGTAGGAGGGGGGTGAAGAAAACAAATTGTCTCCCATAATGTAGGACTTTTCAGGATACTCCTTTTCCCTTCCCTTCCTACCTACTCTTCTCTCTCTTCTCCTAATAGCCTTTTACCTTCTTCTGATTGTACAAATAACTCCCATGGCGCCCATGTTTCTTAAAATTTGTTTTTTTCTATCCATCGTCATGGGTAAAAGTTTTTCCATTATTCCCACTGTTCTAACTTTATTCAGCCACATCGAAATCGAAGGAGCTCTTATATCTTTCCAGTTTATCGCAATGCAGCTTTTTTTTGCCGCATTTATCAGATGGCATACAACTGAATTTATATATCTTTTTGGTGGAATTTGTGTATTGTGTAACAAAATAAAGGCTAGTTCCTCCAAAATCTGGTATTTGGTGAATGTTTGAGTGATTCTATGTACTGTCTGCCAGAACTGTCTAATTACTGGGCATGACCAAAAAAATGTGTATCATTGTCCCTTTTTCATCGCATCCTCTCCAACATCTATCTGATACTTCTGGAAATAATTTATTCAAAATCAATGGCGTGTAGTACCAGCGTGTTAAAATTTTATAGTTTGATTCCTGTGTTTTCGTACATCTTAAGGATTTTAAGGATAATTCTATAATACTCTGACATTGTGCTGAAGAAAAGGTTTGGCCTATATCTCTCTCCCATTTGGTCAAGCATGCCATTTTAAAGTCCACTGGGGGTGCCGTCAACACTGTATACATTTTAGAAACCACATGAGGGAGGGGCTCTCCTCCCTCACAGTATTCCTCAAACTTAGTTCGTGTTCGTCTGCAGATCCCAGAGTTTCTAAGTAATGTCGAACCTGTCGTGCTTGCCATATGGGGATTTCATATTGCCCACCTTGTTGTGTTAGCATTCCGAGTGTTGACCACCCCCTGTCTCCTAGAAAATGTGAAGCTTGAAAGCAGCCCTTTTCCCTAAGTTTCTTAAAAACTTGTGATTCTATACCCGGTGGGAAATCTGGGTTACCTAATATCGGAAACGTGTGAATTTTTGGTAGAAAATTTAGGGTTGTGGCTTACTTTATTCCCTATCCATAATGCTGGTCCTATCGTTGGATGTGTTTTCAATAAGGAAGGTAGGGCCGTAAAACACCATATTGCCCTATTTAAAGGAACTGGGCTCATTTGCTGCTCCATATTAACCCAAAGTTTATAATCCCCATGTCTACTCCAATCCACTATCCTACCTAGTTGAGTAGCCAGATAGTATTTATACATATCTGGTGCTGATTTTCCTCCTGCTCTCTTAGGTAGGGTCAACAGTATTCTACTTATCCTTGGCCGTTTACTGGCCTATATAAATTTAGTAAACACTGTGCGAATTAGATTGAAGTAAGACATAGGAATTTTAATCGGCAATGCTTGAAAAAGGGTAAAGGATTTTGGCACTACACTCATTTTCAAAATATTACATCTCCCAAACCATGAGTGTGTACCTCTATTCCAACCTTCTAGCAATGTTCTAACTGTCCTTAGTAATGGTGTAAAGTTTAATTCAAAGGAATCTGTTAAATTTGGGGGTATTCTAGTTCCTAGATAATTAAATGTTTTGGTTGTCCACCTAAACTTAAAACTATGTTCTAGGCCACTTTTTAGGGAATCCGGAAGTGCCACCCCCATCGCCTCTGACTTACCATAATTTATTTTTAAGTTCGACAACATCCCATACACTTCCACTTCTTTCATTAAATTAGGGAGTGATACTTGTGGTCTTGCTAATGAAAATAGCATATCATCAGCATATGCCGATACTTTATATTCCCCTCCCCACAATATCCGGGTTCTGTCGGATCCTATTCAAAAATGGCTCTAGTGTCAACGCAAATAGGAGAGGTGATAGGGGACACCCCTGCCGGGTCCCATTTGTAATCGTGAAGGGCCTAGAGTATACCCCATTTACTTTTACTAAAGCTCGGGGTCCCGCTTATACTCCCACTATCTATTGTACCATCCGATGGCCTACGCCCATATGTTTTAATACCGCAAACATAAAGTTCCAATTTACTCTGTCGAATGCTTTTACTGCATCCGTATTCAAAAAAAACACTCGGTATCTTCTTTTGGTTTACTCGGTGGATCAAATTTAGCACTTTAATTGGGCCATCTCTTGCCTCTCCAGTCAGAATAAACCCAACTTGATCAAGGTGGACTAATTGCGTAAGCTGGGGCTGTATGCGGGCTGCTAGTATCTTTGTCAGAATTTTTAAATCTACGTTTAGTAAAGATATTGGTCTATAACTGCTACAGATCGCCGAATCCTTCCCCTCTTTTGGAATGACCGTGATATGTGCTGTTACCGCTTCCGGTGGTAATACTACTGTCTGTCCTACTGCATTGAATACCTTGGTCATATACGGCCCCAGTTGCCTAATAAAGCATTTATAATATTGTATACTAAAACCATCAGGGCCTGGTGCCTTACCTTGTTTTATTGTTTCCATTACTTTTTGCACTTCTTCAATAGTAATTGGCCTCTCTATTTTCTTTCGAACCAGTGAAGTCAGTCTACCCAGTCGTGAGGAGGATAAGTATTCTTCAAGAGACAAATGGGAGCCAGATGTCTCCGTCAAGTTATATAATGAAGAGTAATATTCCCTAAATTCTTGCACTATTTCTTTCATATGTGAAGTTTTTTGATCTGCTTTTGTTTTAATAAAGGGTATATATGACCTTGTCTGTTGTTTTTTTAATTTTTTTGCTAACAGTTTGCCACATTTATCTCCCGAATTGTACATCATCCTCCTCCCATACTGCAGAACCGCTTCAGCCTTATACCGAAGGAGGTCTGATATTTTGTCTTCTTAAATGTGCTAGTTCAATTCCTATTCCTGTTTCTGTACCCTTCTTATGTTGTATCTCTAATCCCTGTATTTTTTCCAATAGTTCTTTTATATGTTCTTCTCTGGCCTTTTTTACTCTGGAACCGTGTTTAATTAAAATACCTTGAATTACCGATTTATGGGCCTCCCATATTCCCAAGTCACTTTCCTCATTATCAATCAACCGAAAATACCACGTAATCTCTTTAATCAAATCTTCCCTAATTTGAGGGGACTGTAATAAACTTTTGTTTAATCGCCATCTCCACTCTGCTGATTGAATCCCCCCCTTTAGGGTTAATTCAATCGTGACTGATGCGTGATCTGTCCATGTAATGTTTCCTATTGATATTTCCTGTACAGAGTGAAGTAATTGATGGGGTACCAAGAATAAATCTAGTCATGAGTATATTTGATGGGGATTTGAGAAGTAAGTGTAGTCTCTCTCCCCTGGATGTAGAATGCGCCACGCGTCTACCAGTTGAAATTCATGTAACTTCCGTAGAATGCGTCTTCTAATTCCACTAGCTACCGAGGAGACGCCACCAGAGGTATCTATTTTAGAGTCCAGGGGGATATTTAAATCTCCTCCAAATATTAACTTTCCTTCTCTAAATTCCATCAATTTTGAAATCACCTTGGTCATAAAACTGTCTTGATGCACATTTGGTGCATAAATAGTGGCTAAGGTTACCTTCTCCTTACCTATGGCTCCTTTAACTTGTTGGAGCCCGGGCCATAGACAAATGACGGCCACAAGGTGGCTCTAGAAATCCGGGAGGCCGCTTCTGAGATGCCGATGCGCGTGCCTGGCGGCCGCGATGTCCGCCAGGTTCCCGCGATCGGCCGTTACACAGACAAGGACGTGGATCTGTGTGTAAACACACAGATCCACGTCCTGTCAGGGAGAGGAGACCGATGCTGTGTCCCTTGTACATAGGGACACAGATCGGTCACCTCCCCCAGTCAGTCCCCTCCCCCCACAGTAACAATCACTCCTAGGGAACACATTTAACCCCTTCCTCGCCCCCTAGTGTTAACCCCTTCCCTGCCAGTCACATTTATACAGTAATCAGTGCATATTTATAGCACTAATAGCTGTATAAATGTGAATGGTCCCAAAAATGTGTCAAAAGTGTCCGATCTGTCCGTCATTATGTCGCAGTCCCAATAAAATTGCAGATCGCCGACATTACTAGTAAAAAGAAAATAATGAAAAAAAAAATCATAATTCTATCCCCTATTTTGTAGGCGCTATAACTTTTACGCAAACCAATCACTATAAGCTTATTACCAAAAATATGTAGAAGAATACATATCGGCCTAAACTGAGAAAAATATTTTTTTTTTAAAACAATTGGGATATTTATTATAGCAAAAAGTAAAAAATATTGGATTTATACAATACAGGAGACTCACTTTAAGGAAGGAATCTTCCCCTATCTTCAAAATAGACATTTTCCGAATGTATACTATGCTTCGAATCAGGAAGCTAATACCAAAGGGGTGGCTATTTTAATATCAAACAGAATACCATGGTCCCTCACAGATAAATGTCTAGACCCAGGGGGAAGATACCTTTTTCTTAACCACTTGCTTACTGGGCACATATACCCCCTTCCTGCCCAGGCGAAATTTCAGCTTTCGGCACTGCGTCGCTTTAACTGACAATTGCACGGTCGTGCGACGTGGCTCCCAAACAAAATTGACGTCCTTTTTTGGCTATAAACAAAAAAAGAGCGACAATTTTGAAAAAAACACAATATCTGTATTAAGATGTTTTAATTCATTTACTAACATCTTATGCTTTTCAGGAATATTAAGCCCCCTTTCATCCATCTTCCTCACCTTGAGAGCACACAAAAAAAAGGGGGGTGGTAAGGAAAGGAGGGTCAAGGGGTTATATAAAACGGCACCTACCTAGGAATTAGTTTTCCATAGGCGCCGGATTTGCGGTAGTGGTCTGCAGTGGCTCGAGTAGCAGATCTCCCAACTTTAACCCTCCAGCCATTTCCTCCCTTGATTGACCCTATAACGCAACCCATACCTTTTTCTACCTATATTCTTCGTCTCCTGTCTCCTCCTTCTCCCCATGAAATCTACTTCTAATAAAGGGCTATCTAGGTTCTATATTATTCCCTCTCTTTACTTTAGTTTCCTCTTCTAAGCTATCCTTGATCATATCTTACCTCCCTTAATCATAATCTCCAACTCCTATATCCCACCTTTTAATACCACCAACTCTATATCTTCCTAATACCTTCCAACAATAGTGGGATAAAATCCATTCCTATCTCACCTAGCTAAGCCTCCGTCTAATCTCCTTCCTACCTATTCTCTTCTTCCATTCTCTCTCCTCCTTCCTCTCTACACAAACACATATCCATCTGTTCTTAAAAATACTTATACATATAATTATAATTCCCCCCTCTACAGATTCATATATTTTCTCATATATTTACTCCATATATAAACTCTTACTATTCCTGTAAGTTATATCCTCCTTCCAAAGTAGTCCCCCCTTACCAGTTGGCCTTATATCTCCTTATTCCTCTTCCTCTTAATCTTCCCTGTATACCGGTCTTGAATTTTGGTATATCTTATCATTGCTTATCATCTATTATCATTGAATATAGTATCCTAGTATAGTATCTATACCCGTTGTATCTATACAATCTTTCCCATTCATATTTGTATTTTTCTTCATATGTCCAGTTATTGATTTATATCATATAATAATATATTTCTCTCTACATTCTATCCCTTGTGACAGCGGGCAGGTAAAATCACCAGGTTGCATCCAGGATGGTAGATATGTATGCCCTAGATTCAGGCTTTATGCAGATTCATACCAATAGGGGGAGTGCTGGGAGTCTTGCGGGGGGAAGAGTTAATGAGCCCAGCTGAATCAAGTGGCTCATTAAGGCCTCTACAAGAACTCCCAGCATGCTAAGGGAGATGCTCCATCCTGGAACCAGTTCTGTGTTGTGCAAGACTGGGGAGTGTGTTTCTGTCCTGTGCAGTGAGACAAAGCCTGTGTGGCTAAAACCTTAAAAAAACAGGGAGATAGGGGCTGGGGCAGCACAAGGCTGCACCTAGTTGTCAGACAGGGAACCTACGTGTGTAGTAAGCGGTCAAGCTGACCAGGATTTCTTTTTGTATGTTTCTTTTTGTTTTGCTGTTTTTCCCCTGTAAATAGCTTAAATAAACCGCACCTTTTGTTTTTGTAACTACAAACTCTGTCTGCTGTGCCTGTTTTTGTGTAGTGAAACCATCCAGGGGGTCACACACACCCGCTGCCGAGCTAACCCCCTCACAGTTGGTGGAGAACCAGTGTCAGTTTTTTTTTAAGGCCAGCATAGAGGAGATACTGAAACAGCTGGCTCTAGCAAATGCCAGTCAGCAGCAGACAAATGCAGGTTTGCAAAAGAGCCTTGCAGCTCATTAACAGAGCCTTGCAGCCCAGCAGCAGACAAATGCAACTTTGCAACAGAGCCTCGTAGCCCAGCAGCAAGCTCAGCAACAAGCCCAGCAGCAATCTGAGGCCCGCTTCATAGACCTGTTACAGAAGCAAGAGCAGAGACTACAACAATTGGAAACGTTAATGCAGCAACATCTGCAGACCAGTGAGGCAAGTCGTTCCACTAATACCGCATCCTTTGGGGTGAGTTGTTTATTGACAAAAATGACTGGAGAGGATGATCCAGAGGTGTTTTTGACCACGTTTGAAAGGACTGCTGAAAGAGAAAAGTGGCCTAAGGAGCAGTGGGCTGGACTGGTGGCTCCTCTGTTAACTGGTGAATTGCAGAAAGCTTACTATGACCTAGAGCCTGACCAAGCAAAAGACTATGTGATGCTAAAAACTGAAATATTGGCACGGCTGGGTGTCACCCTGGCTGTCCGGGCTCAGCGTGTGCATAACTGGACTTTCCGGCTTGGAAAACCCCCCAGGTCTCAAATGTATGATCTCATTCACCTGAGCAGGAAGTGGCTACAGCCAGAGACTTTGTCCGCACCAAAGATTGTGGAACGTGTTCTGATGGATCGTTTCTTGAGAGCTCTTCCTACTGCCATCCAAAAGTGGGTAAGCCATGGAGACCCAGAAACGGCCGATAATCTTGTGGATCGTGTAGAGAAGTACTTGGCTACAGAAAACCTGACTGCCTCTTCCAGAGACTCACGGACTTTCCACCCTAAGACCAGACCATCCCCAGTGGCGGGTAAGATGATTCCAAGGGGTGAGGGTGGAGAGAGTGAGAGGGTGGGAGTTCTACCCAAGGTTTGGCGAGAACAGCCTGGGAAGTCAGGGGTTCAAGAGGCAGCAAGAAGGATTGTTTGTTACCGCTGCCGACAAGAGGGACATATTGCAGCAAATTGCCCGGTTGTGGATGAACCCATGCAATGTGACTTTCTAACGGACAGACGTCAGTCGCTGTTTGCGACAGTCGCATGCACTGCCATTCGGGGAACTGAGAAACATTTATGCAAAATGTGTGTTAATGGTAGAAATGTTGATGTATTGCTGGATTCAGGTAGCCTTGTGACGCTGATAAAGGCTGAATTAGTTACTACAGAGGTTTCTGGGAATAGCAAGGTAGCGGTTATTTGTGTGCACGGGGACACCCGAGAGTATCCGGTGACTACAGTGTGTTTTGAGACCACCAAAGGTACCCTCTCTCATCGGGTGGGATTAGTGTCTCACTTGCCTCATGATGCCATTGTGGGAAGGGATTTTCCAAAGTTCTGGGAACTATGGGATTGTCCTGAGCCCCCCACTGGTGCCCATATATACCAGGAATGTGATAGGCAGAATTCCTCGGAGAGTGGTGAGGACTCTCCAGAATTTCCCTTGTCAGTATTGGCAGGGGAGACTCGAGAAACTGGGGAGGAGCCAACATCCTCAGATGAAAACATGCCGTCTGTGGAGTTTTCTGATCTTGAGAACAGTTAAAAGACCCCACCCTAATAAAGGCATGGGAAAACGTAGTGGAAATAGATGGCGAGTTAGTGAACCCAGATGAGACCTGCACTTACCCATACTTCATCGTGGAAAAGGACCTACTGTATCGGGTGGCTAAAAGGGCAGAAGAAACCACTGAGCAGCTTGTGGTGCCCAAACCTTACAGGAAGTTGGTGTTAGAGTTGGCCCATGGGCACATTCTTGGAGGTCATCTGGGGACAGAGAAAACCAGAGAGAGAGTATTGCAGAGATTCTATTGGCCTGGGGTCATGAAGGAAACAGAAAATTATTGTTCCTCCTGCCCTGTGTGTCAGAGGTCGGCACGATGCCACATTTCTGTAACCCGCTGGTACCTCTTCCCATCATTGAGGTCCCCTTTGAGAGGATCGCAATGGATTTGGTAGGTCCGATAATGAAGTCCGCTAGGGGGCACCAGTACATCTTGGTTATAATGGACTATGCCACCCGTTATCCGGAAGCGATTCCTCTCCGAAATACCTCGGTCAAAACCATAGCCAAAGAGCTATCTCTTGTTTTTAGCCGTGTGGGTATTTGTAAAGAACTGCTTACGGACCAAGGTACACCCTTTATGTCCCGGGTTATGAAAGAGCTGTGTAAGTTGTTCAAAGTGACACAATTGCGTACATCTGTGTATCACCCTCAAACAGGTGGGTTGGTTGAAAGATTCAACAAAATCCTAAAACAAATGTTAAAGAAGGTGGTGGATAAAGATGGAAAGGATTGGGACTGTCTAATTCTCTATTTAATGTTTGCTATTAGGGAGGTACCCCAATCCTCTACGGGTTTCTCACCCTTTCAGTTACTTTATGGGAGACACCCCAGAGGGCTGTTGGATATCGCCAAGGAAACCTGGGAAAGTGAGAGTTCTCCCCACAGGAGTGTGATTGAGCATGTCGCCCTGATGCAAGATAGAATTGCACAGGTAATGCCAATCGTAAAGGAACATTTGGCCCAAGCGCAGTTGGCACAGCAGAGAGTGTACAACCGTGGAGCCAAGACCCGTACCTTTTCCCCGGGGGATAGGGTATTGGTACTTGTCCCTACGGTTGAAAGCAAATTCCTCGCCACATGGCAAGGCCCCTATGAGATATTGGAAAAAGTGAGCGATGTGAATTACAAGGTCAGACAACCAGGAAGGCGAAAGCCCGAACAGATCTATCACGTTAATCTGTTGAAAGCCTGGAGGGATAGGGAATCCCTAGTCGCGGAAACTTTGTCACCAGCTCACTCTAATTGCGTGATTCCTGAGGTTGGAATAGAAGTCACCTTGTCAAACCCCCAACAACAGGAGGTTAAGGAGTTTGTGCTTCGCAACAAGGAGGTTTTCTCTGAGCTGCTGGGACAAACGTCTGGGGTAGAGCATGATATTATTACCCCACCCGGTGAAAGGGTGAAACTAAAACCCTATCGGATCCCGGAGGCCCGACGGGAGGCAATACGTGAGGAAGTACAGAAAATGCTTAAGTTAGGGCTGATAGAGGAGTCCCAAAGTGATTGGTCAAGTCCCATTGTGTTAGTGCCTTAACCGGATGGGAGCTGGCGATTTTGTAATGATTTTCGACAACTGAACAAAGTTACAAAATTTGACACCTACCCCATGCCACATATAGATGAGTTGATCGACCGGCTGGGAACAGCCCGATACATGACAACTCTTGATCTCACAAAAGGGTATTGGCATATTCCCCTGGCCAAGTCGGCCAAGGAGAAAATCGCATTTGTAACCCCAGACGGGGCGTTCCAATATAAAAGAATGCCGTTTGGGTTACAGAATGCGCCGGCCACATTCCAGCGGTAAATGGACCAGATACTGAGGCCCCATCAGAAGTATGCTGCGGCTTACCTGGATGATGTAATTATCTATAGCACAGATTGGGCCTCACATCTGCCAAAAGTACAAGCAGTCCTAGACTCTGTCCGTGAAGCTGGGTTTACGGCCAACCCCAAGAAGTGTACCATTGGGCAGGAGGAGGCCAAATATCTTGGGTACACCATTGGGAGGGGAGTAATAAAACCCGAAGTCAACAAAGTCGAGGCCATACAGAATTGGCCACGTCCCAACAGCAAGAAGCAGGTACGAGCCTTTCTGGGAATCGCTGGTTATTATCGGCGATTCATTCCCCACTTTGCTTCTCAGGCTGTGCCCCTAACCAACCTGACAAAAGGGAAAGAGTCGGTCATGGTTAAATGGACCCCAGAGGCTGAGGCAGCATTCCAATTCTTAAAAAAAGCCTTATGTAGCCAGCCAGTGTTGTACTCACCAGACTTCTCTAGGGACTTTGTCGTACAAAGTGATGCATCAGACGTAGGGTTAGGAGCAGTATTGTCCCAGGTCTGGAACGGGGAAGAGCACCCAGTCATTTACCTCAGCAGGAAATTGAAGTCCCATGAGGTAAATTATGCCACGATTGAGAAGGAGTGTTTAGCGGTGAAGTGGGCTCTAGATTCCCTTCGGTACTATCTGCTAGGTAGGCACTTTGACATGATTACTGATCACGCTCCTTTAAAGTGGATGGCTCAAAACAAAGAGACAAATAGAAGAGTAAAGAGGTGGTTCCTGGCCCTACAGGAATTTACCTTTACAGTAAAGCATCGCCCTGGCGTTCAAATGGGGAATGTGGATGCTTTGTCTCGAGTACATGCATGCCTGATTGCTTGTGTTCCAACCCCAAGGTTAAAACAAGAGGGGGGGGGGGGTATGTGACAGCGGGCAGGTAAAATCACCAGGTTGCATCCAGGATGGTAGATATGTATGCCCTAGATTCAGGCTTTATGCAGATTCATACCACTAGGGGGAGTGCTGGGAGTCTTGCGGGGGAAGAGTTAATGAGCCCAGCTGAATCAAGTGGCTCATTAAGGCCTCTACAAGAACTCCCAGCATGCTAAGGGAGATGCTCCATCCTGGAACCAGTTCTGTGTTGTGCAAGACTGGGGAGTGTGTTTCTGTCCTGTGTAGTAAGCGGTCAAGCTGACCAGGATTTCTTTTTGTATGTTTCTTTTTGTTTTGCTGTTTTTCCCCTGTAAATAGTTTAAATAAACCGCACCTTTTGTTTTTGCAACTACAAACTCTGTCTGCTGTGCCTGTTTTTGTGTGGTGAAACCATCCAGGGGGTCACACACACCCGCTGCCGAGCTAACCCCCTCACACCCTCTATATCCCAATAACGTCCATGTTAGTGTCTCTCCCCACCCCCTCTCCCCCCACTCCCCCACTAGATCGAGGTGGCCTCCCGGCTCCCTGGTCAACCTCCCCTCCCTTCCCCCCCAAACCCTGAACCCCCCCCACTGCTCCTCCGGCCCCCCCTGGGGGGATTTCTTTGCATCCTAATTTTTTTAAATTTCCCATTTCGGTATACATGTTATCCCAGTTTCCCAATTTCTCATTATTGTGTCTCCCACCTCTTATGTGTCCCTCCTTGTGTCTATTTATATTCAATGGTCCCCTTTCTATTTCCCTCATTAACCCTCATTCCTTTCCTCCCTTCATATTCTTCCCCTACTTATTTATGTGTAATTGTGAACTAAATTTAAATA
Organism: Rana muscosa; assembly: GCA_029206835.1. Classification (NCBI taxonomy): domain Eukaryota; kingdom Metazoa; phylum Chordata; class Amphibia; order Anura; family Ranidae; genus Rana; species Rana muscosa. The sequence continues at coordinate 49,128,394 of CM055127.1, forward strand.
TATTAGTGTATTTCACCATATTATATTCATTGTGTAACTATGTGCTTTTTTTGTGTTTTTAATATGTAGTGTACCCCTGTATTCCATTCTTAATAAACTTTACCCCCCCTCCTGTTTCCCCTCCCCGCCCCCTCCCCAACTACCAACCAATTACTAACCAGTCATTACCTCCCCCTGCCACTCCCTCCTCCCATCCCATCCCTTCAAAACATTTCATACTGTGTCAAAACAACTACATACTGTGCCTATCCAACATCCATTTGTGCAAAACCATTAGTCATTATGTGCATGTATACACTAATTTCTTATTGTTATTTTGTCTAATTTGTTTTATCCTCCTCCAGTCTGGAGCCGGCCCCCATCAGTGGTGGTTCCGGGTACAGCAGAGGACACCGGGGGGGTGGTGGCACAGAAATTCCTATGCCCTATCTCCCCTCTCCTCTCCTCTCCCCCCTGCAGAAGGATAGAGGGAAAAATTGGAGAGAATGGGGAGCAGAGAGGGGCGGACAGCATCCGAAACAAATCCACGTAAAAAAAGGGGGGAATAGACCAATATCCTATCTCCTCTAGTCTAATGTAGGACTCCAAGGATAGGAGGGCAGGGATGGGGTAAAAAAAAAGGGGGAAAAAAATTGATATAAACTGAATATATATATATATATATATATATATATATATATATATATATAAAGGAAATCACAAAAACGGGGAGAGAAAAAAAAAGAAAAGAAAAAGGAAGTTCTCTCCAGTCTGCTTAGCTAACAAGTCCACTATTTCTGGATAGGGATGAGCTCGGTGTTCGACTCAAACATCGCCTGTTCGACGAAACCAGAACTTTGTGGGGCGTTCGTGCCAAATTTGTGTGACGCGAACGGCCCACAATGCACTGCGCCATCGCACTGCATTGCCGGCGCTGTGATTGGCCAAGCATGCACTGTGACCCCGCATGCTTGGCCAATCACAGCGCCGTCAGCGAGGAGAGCCATAATTGGCCACAGGCAGGATGCCTGTGGCCAATTATAGCTCAGGGGGTTTAGTACACGCCCCACACTATATAAGCCCGCCAGCGAGGCGGCCTTGCGTAGTGTGTTCCGGCGTGCAGGGAAAGAGCTAGATAGGCAGGGACAGTGTGTTCTGCAGTGTGTTCTTTTCTCAGGCATCTGCTGGAGTTAGTGGGTGTTGTGTGCCTCCAGCACAGTATACACCTGTATCTACCCTTTATTGCTGTTCTCTAAGCTAGATAGGCAGGGACAGTGTGTTCTTTTCTCAGGCATCTGCAGGAGTTAGTGGGTGTTGTGTGCCTCTAGCACAGTATACACCTGCATCTACCCTTTATTGCTGTTCTCTAAGCTAGATAGGCAGGGATGGTGTGTTCTTTTCTCAGGCATCTGCAGGAGTTAGTGGGAGTTGTGTGCCCCAGCACAGTATACACCTCTATCTACACTTTATTGCTGTTCTCTAATACAGGCATCTGCAGGAGTTAGTGGGTGTTGTGTGCCCCAGCACAGTATACACCTGTATCTACACTTTATTGCTGTTCTCTAATACAGGCATCTGCGGGAGTTAGTGGGTGTTGTGTGCCCTAGCACAGTATACATCTGTATCTACACCTTTTTGCTGTTCTCTAATACAGGCATCTGCAGGAGTTAGTGGGTGTTGTGTGCCCCAGCACAGTATACACCTGTATCTACACTTTATTGCTGTTCTCTAATACAGGCATCTGCAGGAGTTAGTGGGTGTTGTGTGCCCCTGCACAGTATACACCTGTATCTACACTTTATTGCTGTTCTCTAATACAGGCATCTGCAGGAGTTAGTGGGTGTTGTGTGCCCCAGCACAGTATACACCTGCATCTACCCTTTATTGCTGTTCTCTAAGCTAGATAGGCAGGGACAGTGTGTTCTTTTCTCAGGCATCTGCAGGAGTTAGTGGGTGTTGTGTGCCCCAGCACAGTATACACCTGTATCTACACTTTATTGCTGTTCTCTAATACAGGCATCTGCAGGAGTTAGTGGGTGTTGTGTGCCCCAGCACAGTATACACCTGTATCTACCCGTTATTGCTGTTCTCTAATATAGGCATCTGCAGGAGTTAGTGGGTGTTGTGTGCCCCAGCACAGTATACACCTGTATCTACACTTTATTGCTGTTCTCTAATACAGGCATCTGCAGGAGTTAGTGGGCGTTGTGTGCCCCAGCACAGTATACACCTGTATTACCCATTATTGCTTTCTCTAATACAGGCATCTGCAGGAGTTAGTAGGTGTTGTGTGCCTCCAGCACAGTATACACCTGTATCTACCCTTTATTGCTCTTCTCTAAGCTAGATAGGCAGGGACAGTGTGTTATTTTCTCAGGCATCTGCAGGAGTTAGTGGGTGTTGTGTGCCTCCAGCACAGTATACACCTGCATCTACCCTTTATTGCTGTTCTCTAAGCGAGATAGGCAGGGACAGTGTGTTCTTTTCTCAGGCATCTGCAGGAGTTAGTGGGTGTTGTGTGCCCCAGCACAGTATACACCTCTATCTACACTTTATTTCTGTTCCCTAATACAGGCATCTGCAGAAGTTAGTGGGTGTTGTGTGCCCCGCACAGTATACACCTGTATATATCCCGTTGTTGCTGTTCTCTAATACAGGCATCTGCAGGAGTTAGTGGGTGTTGTGTGCCCCAGCACAGTATACACCTGTATCTACACTTTATTGCTGTTCTCTAATACAGACATCTGCAGGAGTTAGTGGGTGTTGTGTGCCCCAGAACAGTATACACCTGTATCTACACTTTATTGCTGTTCTCTAATACAGGCATCTGCAGGAGTTAGTGGGTGTTGTGTGCCCCAGCACAGTATACACCTGTATCTACACTTTTTTGCTGTTCTCTAATACAGGCATCTGCAGGAGTTAGTGGGTGTTGTGTGCCCCAGCACAGTATACACCTGTATCTACACTTTTTTGCTGTTCTCTAATACAGGCATCTGCAGGAGTTAGTGGGTGTTGTGTGCCCCAGCACAGTATACACCTGTATCTACCCTTTATTGCTGTTCTCTAAGCTAGATAGGCAGGGACAGTGTGTTCTTTTCTTAGGCATCTGCAGGAGTTAGTGGGTGTTGTGTGCCTCCAGCACAGTATACACCTGTATCTACACTTTATTGCTGTTCTCTAATACAGGCATCTGCAGGAGTTAGTGGGTGTTGTGTGCCCCAGCACAGTATACACCTGTATCTACCCATTATTGCTGTTCTCTAATACAGGCTTTGAGTTACTTTATTGGAGACACCCCAGAGGGCTGTTGGATATCGCCAAGGAAACCTGGGAAAGTGAGAGTTCTCCCCACAGGAGTGTGATTGAGCATGTCGCCCTGATGCAAGATAGAATTGCACAGGTAATGCCAATCGTAAAGGAACATTTGGCCCAAGCGCAGTTGGCACAGCAGAGAGTGTACAACCGTGGAGCCAAGACCCGTACCTTTTCCCCGGGGGATAGGGTATTGGTACTTGTCCCTACGGTTGAAAGCAAATTCCTCGCCACATGGCAAGGCCCCTATGAGATATTGGAAAAAGTGAGTGATGTGAATTACAAGGTCAGACAACCAGGAAGGCGAAAGCCCGAACAGATCTATCACGTTAATCTGTTGAAAGCCTGGAGGGATAGGTAATCCCTAGTCGCGGAAACGTTGTCACCAGCTCACTCTGATTGCGTGATTCCTGAGGTTGGAATAGAAGTCACCTTGTCAAACCCCCAACAACAGGAGGTTAAGGAGTTTGTGCTTTGCAACAAGGAGGTTTTCTCTGAGCTGCCGGGACAAACGTCTGGGGTAGAGCATGATATTATTACCCCACCCGGTGAAAGGGTGAAACTAAAACCCTATCGGATCCCGGAGGCCCGACGGGAGGCAATACGTGAGGAAGTACAGAAAATGCTTAAGTTAGGGCTGATAGAGGAGTCCCAAAGTGATTGGTCAAATCCCATTGTGTTAGTGCCTTAACCGGATGGGAGCTGGCGATTTTGTAATGATTTTCGACAACTGAACAAAGTTACAAAATTTTACACCTACCCCATGCCACATATAGATGAGTTGATCGACCGGCTGGGAACAGCCCGATGCCTGACAACTCTTGATCTCACAAAAAGGTATTGGCATATTCCCCTGGCCAAGTCGGCCAAGGAAAAAACCGCCTTTGTAACCCCAGACGGGGCGTTCCAATATAAAAGAATGCCGTTTGGGTTACAGAATGCGCCGGCCACATTCCAGCGGAAAATGGACCAGATACTGAGGCCCCATCAGAAGTATGCTGCGGCTTACCTGGATGATGTAATTATCTATAGCACAGATTGGGCCTCACATCTGCCAAAAGTACAAGCAGTCCTAGACTCTGTCCGGGAAGCTGGGTTTACGGCCAACCCCAAGAAGTGTACCATTGGGCAGGAGGAGGCCAAATATCTTGGGTACACCATTGGGAGGGGAGTAATAAAACCCAAAGTAAACAACATCGAGGCCATACAGAATTGGCCACGTCCCAACAGCAAGAAGCAGGTACGAGCCTTTCTGGGAATCGCTGGTTATTATCGGCGATTCATTCCCCACTTTGCTTCTCAGGCTGTGCCCCTAACCAACCTCACAAAAGGGAAAGAGTCGGTCATGGTTAAATGGACCCCAGAGGCTGAGGCAGCATTCCAGTTCTTAAAAAAAGCCTTATGTAGCCAGCCAGTGTTGTACTCACCAGACTTCTCTAGGGACTTTGTCGTACAAAGTGATGCATCAGACGTAGGGTTAGGAGCAGTATTGTCCCAGGTCTGGAACGGGGAAGAGCACCCAGTCATTTACCTCAGCAGGAAATTGAAGTCCCATGAGGTAAATTATGCCACGATTGAGAAGGAGTGTTTAGCGGTGAAGTGGGCTCTAGATTCCCTTCGGTACTATCTGCTAGGTAGGCACTTTGACATGATTACTGATCACGCTCCTTTAAAGTGGATGGCTCAAAACAAAGAGACAAATAGAAGAGTAAAGAGGTGGTTCCTGGCCCTACAGGAATTTAACTTTACAGTAAAGCATCGCCCTGGCGTTCAAATGGGGAATGAGGATGCTTTGTCTCAAGTACATGCATGCCTGATTGCTTGTGTTCCAACCCCAAGGTTAAAACAAGAGGGGGGGGGGGGGGGGGGTATATGACAGCGGGCAGGTAAAATCACCAGGTTGCATCCAGGATGGTAGATATGTATGCCCTAGATTCAGGCTTTATGCAGATTCATACCACTAGGGGGAGTGCTGGGAGTCTTGCGGGGGAAGAGTTAATGAGCCCAGCTGAATCAAGTGGCTCATTAAGGCCTCTACAAGAACTCCTAGCATGCTAAGGGAGATGCTCCATCCTGGAACCAGTTCTGTGTTGTGCAAGACTGGGGAGTGTGTTTCTGTCCTGTGTAGTAAGCGGTCAAGCTGACCAGGATTTATTTTTGTATGTTTCTTTTTGTTTTGCTATTTTTCCCCTGTAAACAGTTTAAATAAACCGCACCTTTTGTTTTTGCAACTACAAACTCTGTCTGCTGTGCCTGTTTTTGTGTGGTGAAACCATCCAGGGGGTCACACACACCCGCTGCCGAGCTAACCCCCTCACACCCTCTATATCCCAATAACGTCCATGTTAGTGTCTCTCCCCACCCCCTCTCCCCAAACTCCCCCACTAGATCGAGGTGGCCTCCCGGCTCCCTGGTCAACCTCCCCCTCCCTCCCTCCCCAAACCCTGAACCCCCCCCCCCCCCACTGCTCCCCCGGCCCCCCCTGGGGGGATTTCTTTGCATCTTAATTTTTTTAATTTCCCATTTCGGTATACATGTTATCCCAGTTTCCCAATTTCTCATTATTGTGTCTCCCACCTCTTATGTGTCCCTCCTTGTGTCTATTTATATTCAATGGTCCCCTTTCTATTTCCCTCATTAACCCTCATTCCTTTCCTCCCTTCATATTCTTCCTCTACTTATTTATGTGTAATTGTGAACAAAATTTAAATATATTAGTGTATTTCACCATATTATATTCATTGTGTAACTATGTGCTTTTTTTGTGTTTTCAATATGTAGTGTACCCCTGTATTCCATTCTTAATAAACTTTACCCCCCCTCCTGTTTCCCCTCCCCGCCCCCTCCCCAACTACCAACCAATTACTAACCAGTCATTACCTCCCCCGCCCCTCCCTCCTCCCATCCCATCCTCAAAACATTTCATACTGTGTCAAAACAACTACATACTGTGCCTATCCAACATCCATTTGTGCAAAACCATTAGTCATTATGTGCATGTATACACTAATTTCTTATTGTTATTTTGTCTAATTTGTTTTATCCTCCTCCAGTCCGGAGCCGGCCCCCATCAGTGGTGGTTCCAGGTACAGCAGAGGACACCGGGGGGTGGTGGCACAGAAATTTCTATGCCCTATCTCCCCTCTCCTCTCCTCTCCTCTCCTCTCCTCTCCCCCCTGCAGAAGGATAGAGGGAAAAATTGGAGAGAATGGGGAGCAGAGAGGGGCGGACAGCATCCGAAACAAATCCACGTAAAAAAAGGGGGGAATAGACCAATATCCTATCTCCTCTAGTCTAATGTAGGACTCCAAGGATACGAGGGCAGGGATGGGGTAAAAAAAAAAGGGGGAAAAAAATTGATATAAACTGAATATATATAATATATATATATATATATATATATATATATATAAAAAGGAAATCACAAAAACGGGGAGAGAAAAAAAAAAAAGAAAAAGGAAGTTCTCTCCAGTCTGCTTAGCTAACAAGTCAACTATTTCTGGATAGGGATAAGCTCGGTGTTCGCCCCGCACAGTATACACCTGTATATATCCCGTTGTTGCTGTTCTCTAATACAGGCATCTGAAGGAGTTAGTGGGTGTTGTGTGCCCCAGCACAGTATACACCTCTATCTACACTTTATTGCTGTTCTCTAATACAGGCATCTGCAGGAGTTAGTGGGTGTTGTGTGCCCCAGCACAGTATACACCTGTATATACCCGTTATTGCTGTTCTCTAATACAGGCATCTGCAGGAGTTAGTGGGTGTTGTGTGCCCTAGCACAGTATACACCTGTATCTACACTTTATTGCTGTTGTCACGTACCTGATGGAAGAGTCTGATTATGCAGAGGGAGGCCTCCCTTACACCTCTCACTCGCGGCCCCTGGTAGTGAAGACAGGGGGCGCAGGAGTGTAGAGTCGCACGAGAGCCTGGTAAAAGTCGCTGGTGGTGCGCTGGACCGGAACTGGGACGGAGACTGGAATAGATCCGGAAACAACTGACAGCCTAACAACTGGAGCTCAGGCGGGTGCGGTCAGATGGGCTGGAAGCGTGGGTACACCAGTCCCAAGCAGGTAGGTACTGGAGCGGGATCAGGTATGAGCGGGTTCAGGCAGCTGGCAGGTCTCAGGTTCAGGTAAGTACTGGAGCAGGATCAGGTATGAGCAGGTTCAGGCAGCTGGCAGGTCTCAGGTTCAGGTAAGTACTGGAGCAGGATCAGGTATGAGCAGGTTCAGGCAGCTGGCAGGTCTCAGGTACAGGTAAGTACTGGAGCAGGATCAGGTATGAGCGGGTTTAGGCAGCTGGCAGGTCTCAGGTACAGGCAGGTTCGGCAATGGGCAGGCAACAAGGCAGCAGAAGGAACAGGCAGGAACGTAGTCAACACAGGCCGGGGGTCAGGTACAGGCAGATCAGCGAGGATGGTCAAACAAGCCAGGAAGGGTCAGCTGGAGCAGGATTCAGGTAAGCAGGGGTCAGAGGTCTCAGGTAACGCTGTAGACCGAACAGCACAGAGCCCAGCCATCAGCCCCTTCAAATAACCCCATCTGGCGCCATGAGCCGCCGCTGCGCGCTCCCGCGCGTGCCCGCGCGCGCTCCCGCGCGTGCCCGCGCGCGCTAAGCTATCGCGCGTGCCCGCGCGCGTACCGCTATCGCGCATGCGCACATCAGCGTGCGCCGATGCGCCACTACCGAGCATGCGCGAAGAGGCGCCGATATCGTCAATGACATTTCTGGTTTGCCCTTCCTGACATTGCCCCCTCCCAATGGGCAGCCTCCGGATGCCCAACCGGGCGAGCTTCAAAGGATGGGATCTCTTGAATGCCTGGATAAGTCTTTCAGCATGGACATCGTCCTCGGGTTCCCACGAATTCTCCTCTGGGCCATAACCTTTCCATTTGACGAGATACTGGATCTGATTTCTCTTTTTCCTACAGTCCAGGATTGCTTCGACTTCGAATTCCTCTGTTCCGTTAACTAATATTGGTTCGGGTGGGCCTGTATCCCGGTCAGGGAATGGATCAGGGGTTACAGGTTTTAGTAAAGCCACATGAAAGACAGGATGTATTTTGAAGGAGTCTGGCAGTTCCAGCTCGTAAGACACGTCGTTGATCCTTCTTTTTATCGGGAAGGGTCCCATAAATTTAGGGCCCAACTTCTTAGAGGGGCACATTAGTTTTAGATTTGTAGTGGATAGCCAAACCCGATCACCAGGTTCCAGTATTAATTCTCCCCGCCTCTTCTTATCAAAGACCTGTTTGTTATATTCCTGAGCTTTAGTCATAGTTGTCTGTAGAAGTTTGTTGTTGGTGTCAAAGAAATTTATGGTTTCAAGAACGGCAGGTACAGAACTCTCCGGGAAGGTACTGGTCAGAAATGATGGGTTGAACCCGTAATTGGCAAAGAATGGAGACTGTTTTGTGGCAGAGTGGATGGAATTGTTATAAGCGAATTCCGCTAACGGAAGTAGTGCGGCCCAATCATCTTGTGAGTATGAGGAGAAGCACCGCAAGTATTGTTCCAGAGTTTGATTGGTTCTTTCCGTTTGCCCATTCGTTTGGGGGTGGTATGCGGAAGAAAATGATAACTCGATTCCCAAGGTTTCACATAAAGACCTCCAAAACCTTGAGGTGAATTGTACCCCCCGGTCTGACACGATGTTTGCTGGAACTCCGTGAAGCCTAACAACTTCTTTCACAAAGATTTGGGCTGTTTCCGGGGCCGATGGTGTGCCTTTCATGGGTAGGAAGTGGGCCATTTTGGATAATCGGTCTACCACCACAAAGATGGTGGAGAACCCGTCAGATGGAGGAAGTTCCACGATAAAATCGATCAAGATATTCTTCCAGGGTCTCTTCGGGACTGATAGCGGCTTCAACAAGCCCCATGCCTTGGTTTTGCTGTTCTTATTCCGTGTGCAAGTGGTACAGGACTCTACATAGCCCTTGCAGTCTTTTTCCACTTGAGGCCACCAGAATGTGCGTTGCACAAGTTCAGCAGTTTTACGGGTACCGAAGTGTCCGGCTAATTTGTGGTCGTGACATAATCCCAAAACGGAGACACGTAGGTTTTCTGGTATGAATATTTTGTCCTTGTGCCAAAGTAGATCATCTCTGGCCTGCAACGTTATTCCCGGAGATGAAGGGGCATTTACAGAAGCCTGTTTAATTTGAGAGAGCAGGTCTCCCTGAAGTAGCAGGAAGTTCTCAGAGGACAGGATAGTGTCGGGTGGTGCGGATTCCCTGGTAACACAGAACATCCGAGAGAGTGCATCAGGTTTGGTGTTTTTAGATCCTGGCCTGTACGTGAGATGAAAAGAGAACATGGAAAAGAAGAGTGCCCATCTAGCCTGACGTGGTTTGAGTCTCTTGGCAGTCCTCAGATACTCCAGGTTCTTATGATCCGTATAGATTAGGATCGGGTGCGCTGCTCCTTCTAAAAGGTACCTCCACTCTTCCAATGCATTTTTAATGGCCAGAAGTTCTCTATCTCCGACATCATAATTCCTTTCAGAGTTAGACAGTTTGCGGGAGAAAAAGGCGACTGGGTGTAACAAAGCCTTGGGTCCCCGCCTTTGGGATAGTACTGCTCCGACTGCCGTTTCTGACGCGTCTACTTCCAATACATAGGGCAATGTTGGGTCAGGGTGCTTCAGAACCGGTGCGGAAGTAAATAGTTTCTTAAGAGACTCGAAAGCATTTTGAGCTTCAGGAGACCACTGGAAACGGATGCCTTGTTTGGTCAGTTGTGTGATTGGTGATATGATGGCTGAAAATCCCCTGATGAATTTTCGGTAAAAGTTCGAGAACCCGACAAAGCGTTGGATGCCCTTTTTGTCCACTGGGGCTGGCCAGTCTAAGATGGCAGTGACCTTTTGTGGGTCCATCTTGACACCTTCGGTGGAGAGGATTAGTCCCAAAAAAGTAATGCTTTGTCGCTCGAACTCGCACTTCTCCGGCTTGGCGTATAGCCCGTGCTGTCGCAGTCTGCTCAATACATTTTTAACATGTCTGCGGTGGTCATCAAGGGAAGCAGAGAAAATTAAGATGTTGTCCAGATATGCTACAACGAACAGGTCTAGGAAATCGCGGAAGATATCATTGATAAAGTGCTGGAATGTTGCTGGGGCATTGCATAGGCCGAACGGCATCACCAGATATTCAAAATGTCCGAATCGGGAGCGAAAAGCCGTCTTCCACTCGTCTCCCTCCCGTATCCGTACCAGATTATATGCCCCTCGGAGATCCAGTTTTGTAAATATGGTTGCTGCTCCCAACCTCTGGAACAATTCGGGTACCAAGGGCAGGGGATAACGGTTCTTGACCGTAACCTTATTGAGTTCACGATAATCTATACATGGGCGAAGGGAACGATCCTTCTTCTCCACAAAGAAGATACCCGCTCCTGCTGGAGAAGTGGAGGGGTGGATGAAGCCCTTCTTTAGATTATCGTCTATATACTCTTTCAGGGCGACAAGCTCCAATTCTGACAGAGGAAAAATCCTTCCAAAAGGGACCTCAACACCCGGGATGAGATCAATCGGGCAGTCATATGGCCGATGTGGAGGGAGAGTTTCAGCTCCTTTCTTGCTAAAGACATCTAAAAAGTCATGGTATGCAACTGGTACAGATAAGCGAGTTTCAACATCAGAGTCCAAGCATAACAAGGATGGCGGATCAGAAGAGAATTTCCGCAAGCAGTGTTGGAGGCAGTAGGAAGAGTGAAACTTAACCTCCCCTCCGACCCAGTTGATGAGAGGGTTATGTGCTTGGAGCCATGGCATGCCAAGGATTATGGGGAACAGCGGGGATGCGATGGCATCCAGGCGTAACAATTCCTTGTGACTATCGGCAATAATGACAGGCAAGGGTATAGTCTGTTGAGTCACTAGTCCGGATTTGATAGCAGACCCGTCGGCCAGATGTACTGAAAGTCCCTGGGCCCTAGGTTGCAAAGGGATTTGATGTTTAGCAATAAAAGACAAGTCCATAAAGCAGCTACAGGCACCGGAGTCTATGATAGCGGAGACAGGAATACTTCTTCCCGGAAGCTGTAATACAATGGGGAGAGCCAGGTGGGTTGGCAGGATGGGCGTGCTGGCGGAGAAGATAATTCGACCCTTGCGGGTCTTGTCTGGACATGACCTCACGTAATGCCCGGGTCTCCCACAATACAGGCAGAGGTTTTCGTGTTGTCGGCGTTGACGTTCCTCAGGGGAAAGTGAGGGACAGGGCACTCCGAGTTGCCTGGGTTCAGGGACATCAGATGTGGGTGCAGCAGTGGTAGAAGATGTCAGGCTGCTGATGTTAGAGGCTCGGGCTAATTTCCAGGCTGGACAGGACGACCTCACAGGTCTCTCTGACTTCTGTCCTCGTAATCGGTGATCACCGGTGAATCTTTCAGGCGCAGGAACCCCGGTTTCTGGAGGTAACATTGCTATTGCTGAAGTAGCTCTTTGCGGGGCCGAGGTAGGTGAGGAAAGAGCCTGGATGCTTCCTTCCAGTCGGATATACGCATCTTGTGCGATTTCAACAGTCTGGGTGAGGTCTTTGAGGTGTAAGCGGAAACCCTCCATGGGAGAGGCTCCCTGCACAGACTCTGACTTGGCTGTTCGGTACTGTCACGTACCTGATGGAAGAGTCTGATTATGCAGAGGGAGGCCTCCCTTACACCTCTCACTCGCGGCCCCTGGTAGTGAAGACAGGGGGCGCAGGAGTGTAGAGTCGCACGAGAGCCTGGTAAAAGTCGCTGGTGGTGCGCTGGACCGGAACTGGGACGGAGACTGGAATAGATCCGGAAACAACTGACAGCCTAACAACTGGAGCTCAGGCGGGTGCGGTCAGATGGGCTGGAAGCGTGGGTACACCAGTCCCAAGCAGGTAGGTACTGGAGCGGGATCAGGTATGAGCGGGTTCAGGCAGCTGGCAGGTCTCAGGTTCAGGTAAGTACTGGAGCAGGATCAGGTATGAGCAGGTTCAGGCAGCTGGCAGGTCTCAGGTTCAGGTAAGTACTGGAGCAGGATCAGGTATGAGCAGGTTCAGGCAGCTGGCAGGTCTCAGGTACAGGTAAGTACTGGAGCAGGATCAGGTATGAGCGGGTTTAGGCAGCTGGCAGGTCTCAGGTACAGGCAGGTTCGGCAACGGGCAGGCAACAAGGCAGCAGAAGGAACAGGCAGGAACATAGTCAACACAGGCCGGGGGTCAGGTACAGGCAGATCAGCGAGGATGGTCAAACAAGCCAGGAAGGGTCAGCTGGAGCAGGATTCAGGTAAGCAGGGGTCAGAGGTCTAAGGTAACGCTGTAGACCGAACAGCACAGAGCCCAGCCATCAGCCCCTTCAAATAACCCCATCTGGCGCCATGAGCCGCCGCTGCGCGCTCCCGCGCGTGCCCGCGCGCTCCCGCGCGTGCCCGCGCGCGCTAAGCTATCGCGCGTGCCCGCGCGCGTACCGCTATCGCGCATGCGCACATCAGCGTGCGCCGATGCGCCACTACCGCGCATGCGCGAAGAGGCGCCGATATCGTCAATGACATTTCTGGTTTGCCCTTCCTGACAGCTGTTCTCCAATACAGGCATCTGCAGGAGTTAGTGGGTGTTGTGTGCCCCAGGACAGTATACACCTGTATCTACCCTTTATTGCTGTTCTCTAAGCTAGATAGGCAGGGACAGTGTGTTCTTTTCTCAGGCATCTGCAGGAGTTAGTGGGTGTTGTGTGCCCCAGCACAGTATACACCTGTATCTACACTTTATTGCTGTTCTCTAATACAGGCATCTGCAGGAGTTAGTGGGTGTTGTGTGCCCCAGCACAGTATACACCTGTATCTACCCGTTATTGCTGTTCTCTAATACAGGCATCTTCAGGAGTTAGTGGGTGTTGTGTGCCCCAGCACAGTATACACCTGTATCTACACTTTATTGCTGTTCTCTAATACAGGCATCTGCAGGAGTTAGTGGGTGTTGTGTACCCCAGCACAGTATACACCTGTATCTACCCATTATTGCTGTTCTCTAATACAGGCATCTGCAGGCGTTAGTGGGTTTTCGTGTGCCTCCAGCACAGTATACACCTGTATCTACCCTTTATTGCTGTTCTCTAAGCTAGATAGGTAGGGACAGTGTGTTCTTTTCTCAGGCATCTGCAGGAGTTAGTGGGTGTTGTGTGCCTCCAGCACAGTATACACCTGTATCTACACTTTATTGCTGTTCTCTAATACAGGCATCTGCAGGAGTTAGTGGGTGTTGTGTGCCCCAGCACAGTATACACCTGTATCTACCCATTGTTGCTGTTCTCTAATACAGGCATCTGCAGGAGTTAGTGGGTGTTGTGTGCCTCCAGCACAGTATACACCTGTATCTACCCTTTATTGCTGTTCTCTAAGCTAGATAGGCAGGGACAGTGTGTTCTTTTCTCAGGCATCTGCAGGAGTTAGTGGGTGTTGTGTGCCCCAGCACAGTATACACCTCTATCTACACTTTATTTCTCTTCTCTAATACAGGCATCTGCAGAAGTTAGTGGGTGTTGTGTGCCCCAGCACAGTATACACCTGTATATATCCCGTTGTTGCTGTTCTCTAATACAGGCATCTACAGGAGTTAGTGGGTGTTGTGTGCCCCAGCACAGTATACACCTGTATCTACACTTTATTGCTGTTCTCTAATACAGGCATCTGCAGGAGTTAGTGGGTGTTGTGTGCCCCAGCACAGTATACACCTGTATCTACACTTTATTGCTGTTCTCTAATACAGGCATCTGCAGGAGTTAGTGGGTGTTGTGTGCCCCAGCACAGTATACACCTGTATCTACACTTTATTGCTGTTCTCTAATACAGGCATCTGCAGGAGTTAGTGGGTGTTGTGTGCCCCAGAACAGTATACACCTGTATCTACACTTTATTGCTGTTCTCTAATACAGGCATCTGCAGGAGTTAGTGGGTGTTGTGTGCCCAGCACAGTATACACCTGTATCTACACTTTTTTGGTGTTCTCTAATACAGGCATCTTCAGGAGTTGGTAGGTGTTGTGTGCCCCAGCACAGTATACACATGTATCTACACTTTATTGCTGTTCTCTAATACAGGCATCTGCAGGAGTTAGTGGGTGTTGTGTGCCCCAGCACAGTATACACCTGTATCTACACTTTATTGCTGTTTTCTAATACAGGCATCTGCAGGAGTTAGTGGGTGTTGTGTGCCCCAGCACAGTATACACCTGTATCTACACTTTATTGCTGTTCTCTAATACAGGCATCTGCAGGAGTTAGTGGGTGTTGTGTGCCCCAGCAAAGTATACACCTGTATCTACACTTTATTGCTGTTCTCTAATACAGGCATCTGCAGGCGTTAGTGGGTGTTGTGTGCCCCAGCACAGTATACACCTGTATCTACACTTTATTGCTGTCCTCTAATACAGGCATCTGCAGGAGTTAGTGGGTGTTGTGTGCCCCAGCACAGTATACACCTGTTGTAGTGGATCGATTCTGGTCCAATCCCAGAAACAATTTTCTTGTTCTGCCGCTGTTCCAAATGTATGCTTGAAGTTAATAGGCCTATTTGCTAGCTTTGAAAGAAAAGACGCTATTCTGTGATCAGCATACATTCTTTATCACTTCTAGACCTTAGTCTCGGTCTCAGCCCTTTTTAAAGGCAAATTTTACACAGACAACCTCATCACAAGCATGTACATAATATTAGTTCTTGTTCATATATGGAGCATCTTCTTGTGACGTCAGTTTCTTTTTCGTGGCAGAGTGTCCCAGAATACTCTCTTCTCCTTTTTAGTCTTGCTTGGAGAGAAGGGGAATTGAAGGATGAAGAAGTATTTTGAAGGACTACACAGGACATCTGTTATTTTTTCTTCACTCTGAGCTGAATATAAGTTCTGAGGTGGGTAAGAATAGACTATGTTAGCAGCTGAGAACAAGAGAAGAACATTTAACCCATTGCTAAACTTCTCAAACTATATTTAATTAGATACCAGAGAAATAAATCCTTTATATAAAAATATTCATTTTATATACTCCATCAGAGTCCCCCCTTAAAATGACTATTTTATCAACTCTGTGCCTATATTATATAACCTTACCTGGCCCTCCTGACATCAGGATCTTTTTTACATTTCGCATAAAGGCCGGACATGGCTTTCCCAGTGTCTTTATTCTACGAAACGCTCAGGAGAACAGTCAAGTACTATTCTTTCCCTTATCATTTAAGAATGTTATATGTATTAGTTACAGGTAAGGATTGCAATGGAGCATACGGTCCCTCATCCTCCTTTATTGGATCTCTAATATCACCTAGATTTAAAAAAGTAGGAGTCACCTCTTCAGCTGCCTTTCCTAACAGCTTCTTCATACAGGGTAGAATACAGCAAACCACTAGTGCAGCTAATGTAAGCAGTATCATAATTGCTATACCTATTTGAGCACAAATTCGTTGCCACCGATTCATCCACCCAAAATACTGATCCCAGGGATCGGTCAGTCCTGAATTTATTTTTAACTCTTTTGAGAGATCCTCTAATTTCTTAATGGCCAAGGTTATCTTACCATTGGGGCCTGTATTGTCCGGAATGTACGTACAACATGTATTTGTCCCAGGCAACATTTTACACACACCTCCCTTTTCAGCTAAGATCATGTCTAAGGCCATACGATTTTGGAAAGTCATTTGTGAAGTGGCCTCTAGTTGTTCAGCTAAACCTTGGAGTGCATCCCTGGTATAGTTAACGAACCTCTGTTGGTTATAGTAAATATAATTAATCCAATCTACATTCTTATTTACAGTGATTATGGGAATCAGGGACTCAAAACCTGCAGCTACTTGGTCTCTTGCTTTAAATTCATCTGGGACCCCCCTTGGGACTCCTTTGGCATCTATATATACATGAGGGTCAAAACTACCAGCTGGAGCATCTCTACGCTTCCTGCTGGGTTCAGATGAGTGTTCCCTGCTTACTACCAAGTCACCTCCCGAGAAGATGTGCAGGGGCATTATGACTTTAGCAAGTGCACATTCCCCTGTCCACCTGTCTGGTAATCTAGTCCTAATCTTCATGTCCCCACGAATCCAATGCACGTCTCCCAAAGACTGAGTCTGACTCTGTACCAGGTCCATGGATACACTACTGTAGGAAGCACAGTATCCCATAGAGAAGTTTCCTAAGGACTTCCCTATTCCCTGGTAGTTCCCATAACATGTGTAATTACCGCGATATATAGTATGTCCTAGTTATTATGGGATATTCTCTTTTCCATGTTTCGCACTGGGAGGAATCAGTGGAAGTATTGGTAAACAGGCTCAGAAAGCACTCCTCTTGAGTGGGAGGTATGTTTAATAGCACTGTTCCCAAATGGGGTCTAGCTCCACTACACACATAACAGTTGGACCTGTTATGTTTCCCTACACTATACCTCATCCATTCAAGCTACAGGTTGACATCCGAAACCAGTCTCTGCAGCCATTGTGTCTTCAAATGTGGGATCAGCTATGGCCACCATATCTTCTAGGGTGCGCATCTGTACATGTGGTTTAAGGGGATCACTTGTTGGTTGAAGGGCCTCCCATTCAGATGAATTATACATGTCTTTAACTTGGAACTGTCCACTTGGTCCCCTATTCTCCCCATCATATCGCACTCCCATAACATATGTGCCTGCATCCGTAGGACTGGGATTTTTTATGGTCAGGGTGAGTTTCATGCCCAGTTTCCTATCATAACTTGACCATATGCCTTTTTTTTATTAAGGTCAGTCTGCTGAGAAATGACTCTCCATATTTGTCTTTCCTGTTCAGGGCACTCTGTGGCCTATATCCCCAGTCATCCCCTGTATTCCAACCCACAGATTCCCAGTGGTCACAGTCTGGTGTATCACAAATACATATATATTTCCGGTGTTGATCTGCGTCCGGAAAATGTTACACTGCCAGTTAATTGGAGGGGGAAAGATTATAGCACCGGGATCAAATATGAAGGTAGCTACATGTGTGTCTGATGAATTATATCAAAATTGTATTATACCATCCTTTTGTTTAATAGCCACCTCCTGTGCATGCACAGTTGCTATAAGAAAAAATATATATAGTTTCATTCTGGTGCGAGTGGTGCACGGTCCTCAGGAACTGGAGCCTTGTTGCATATCTTGGCTCCAAGGAATGCTTTCAGAGAAACTTCTTAACCATCACCCAATCACCAGGAAGTATACTGTAAGTACCGGTACCTAGATCAGGATCTGTAATGCAAGAAAATACTCGTACATGGATGTTAGTTAATTCTTTTACAAGAGCGGTCACATAATCCATCAAAGTATCAGACCGTAATTGCAACTGTTATGGATAATAACAACCTAACAGGGTGATAAGATGCATGAAATGCTAATGTGTTACCTAGGGCCAACCATATTTATTTTGTGACTATAGCAGTGAACACAGGACCCTGATCACTCTCTATCACCCCAGGTACCCCATATCTGCAAACTAGCTCCAAAAGCAATTTCTTAGCCGTGGTTTTCGCCATCTGATCTGAGACAGGATAAGCCTTGAGCCACCCTGAGCCTTCCGGGGTTGCATGCTAGGCAAGTGTGGCAGGACTTGCAGTATTGATTATTCAAAGTAGTTATTTCTGGAGCTACATAATGTGTGTTTATACGCAAGTTCATCAAAGTCTTTGAGAAATGGGTTGCTCCATGGGCCCATTGCACCACAGCTGGGTATAAAGCTCTGGGGAGACATTGGGATCGGGGCATCCAGCATAAGATCAAAGCAATCATGTTCATCTTCATCTCGGGTAAAAGCAGGTAGGTCTGTGTTCTCTTCTTCCTGTTTGTCCAGAGACATGTCGTGATACCCCCCTTGGACAAGAGGAAGGAGAGTAGCAGAGTAGAGACATTGGCATCGAAGTAGAGTCACACCGTCAGGCATAAGGAAACTGCATCTCAACCATAGGACAAACACTTGGGTTGCACCTGATACAGAAAGGCAAAGAAATAGGGAGGGGCAAACAGCAGAAGGTGATGGGCCAGAACAATGTCAGAAGTTTAGCTTAGCTTGGGTCAGAGACATGACGGGTCACCTCTAGCAATAGGGTCCAGGCAGGCTAAATAACAACCAATAGCGTGGTTACAGAGTCTATGAGTTCGTGTCAACACCCATAAGGCGGGGCCCTGCATCACAGATATGAACAGGCAAAAGGGCATTCCATAACAGGCAAAAGGGCAGTGAGCGCTTCTTCGGACAGCGCAAAGGGACACATAGGAGAAGGGAAGCCGGAGGTATCCAGGCTCTTCAGAAAGAGATCAGTCCCAAAAAAGAGGGCCTTAGCATGACTAGGGGCGAAATGAGCTGTATGGCTTCAGGTCATGCTAAATCTAACCAATCAATGACAGCGAAAATACTTTTGCAGACAGGGGCACCCCAGACAGAAGAGAGCGTGGAAGGATAAGCTTACTCACTGCTATAAGGTCCTGTACTACTCCGGTCGGGCCACTATCAGCCCAATCTGAATCGGGTCTTTAAAAGCCACTACGAAATATGCGATAATGCGATTCGTAATGTAACCCGGTATTGAATGCATCTCAGGGCAATGAAAAGCTGGCATCAGCATTCAACACAGGGCACAAAGGAGTAAGGATAACTGGGAGGGACTACAGTACGAGGTCCCTCAACTTACAACTGCATTAGGGGCAGAGCCCGGGGCAAGTCAGGGTGTGGGGGTCCGGACCTCCCTCATTCCTCACACGCCTAGTTATGGCTACCATGAATATGGACATATATTCCTATGCAAACCCCAAGCAAAGTTCAACATTTAAATGACACTAGAACATTTAAAATCTAGCAACCCTTATGAAACGTTGTTCCGTTACTACACGAAAGGTAAGTACTTTTTATCAATATGACACTATGTCATCGTTCTCAAACCAAACAGATCTCCTGAATACACTTCTTACATGTGTCCAGACCAAAAATCACATTAGGCACATGTCAAGGTAAATTCTAAATTTAGAATACTTTTTTACACAGGCATTGCCCCAAAACCAGTATACAACTGTAGGCATTTAGCTTCGTAAAGACAAACAAAAAATTGTGCATGTCCCTAAATATTTGGTAACAGAGTAGTTCATACTGCAGGTAGAAATAAGCTTATCCCAAAATCACTCTGCCATACATTTAAATGGTTTTAGTAATGGACATGTAAAAGCAATACAGTCAGTCAAGTACCTGGATATGCAAAAAGAAATATTTTCATCTAAAAATAACTCTATCCATTATTGTTGGAATCAATCATAGGCATGCGCAAGGGGTGTGCCGGGTGTGCCTGGGCACACCCTAATCACAGCTTGAGGTGCAGATTCCCCCTGCTGATATTGCACCAATGCCCCTGAACGGGGCTCCCAAAAAAATTGTAAAAAATAAAAAGATTAAAATAATAAAAATAAAAAGCTACCGACACTGTCCACGGCCCTACTGACCCCAACCACTGCTCTACTGACACCGTTTATGTTTTAAAACATTTGGGGTGCACACCCTAATGCCATAGGCTGCGCACACCTATGGAATCAATTATTTTTACAATAAATTTTATCTCTATTATCAGTCTATACTGATTCTAACTAAGTCAAAATTTAATTGTGACAATACATGGATCCATTTATAAAAGCACAAAGAAACTCTTTCCCAATAAATGTCCACTAAAAGTTGACAAAGTAACTTTTGCATGATTAACTTATACAACTGTGGCTTTATCACACTGCATTATTTTAGTCATGATGTATTTTTATCTCACTTCAACTGACCTTCTGTAACATCCAGTTGTCCATAAAAAAAGCTTAATCAAAGCTGTGTTTTGACACCTCCTGTTTGTCTTGAAATAACACCTCAAACAAATGGTGCAAAACCCACATGTTTTTTTAAAACAATTACTTTAGTAAGTAATAATACCTTTAAAATATATTTTTTCTCATCCATGAACCCTCTTCCAGGTTTCTGGAAGTCTTAACACAAAAATATTTTTCTCAGATTCAAAAAAGTTAAAATTGTCATTGCATGTCTGAGGCTGTGTAACTCGATCTGTATTTCTCTGTTGACAGTACATTCCTTTACATATCACACTCTTCAGAGAAAGATCTGTTACCGTCAGTCTTAGCTACTATGCTTTGCATCCCCTTCATTGTACTATTCGGTAACAATCTCATTTATCGTTTTTATAATTTTTAACCTTTTTTACCATTTTTTCTAAACATATTTGGTTTGTACATCTGCCAAAAATCATGTACACTATGTTATATGACCTTCCTGATTATAGTAATGACAAAAAATTGTTTAGAGGACAATCTCGTGAAACTCACAGATTGGTTTCTGCCCATGAACTTCGATTGGCCATTTCCCCGAGAAAAATTCCTCCCTCAACCAAAGTCTTTACTTTTATCAGAAATACTCAATTACAGAAACTTTTAACAATTGTTTTTTTACAATTTAATAATTTTTAGATTGAACAAAACTTTCATATTTTAATATTTTTCCTGGGTAGCCTTAAGTAAATTAGAACAATCTATTACTTTTAATTTAATAACCAAATCCTAGTTTGGAATATTTTGTAAAAATTGCTCAATCCTTAACTTATTATTTCCTGCAACCAAAACTGTAGGATTTTTGTTAAACACTAAATACCATGTTGTTTTCCATTATCTAATAAATAGTTTTTTCTTAAAACTTAGTTCTGCCCCTTGTTTGTGCTTTGAATGACCACATGTAATAACACATTTTCTGTTGTTTAGGGCTTAAATATTCATAAACATTTACATGCAGCAATAAACTTAGTTTCCTTATTAAATAACTTATTTTTCTTGGAAGAATATTGTCCTTATCTTTTTCTTTGAAGAATAGTTTTCTTGTAGCTTTTGCCTTGTTCCTTGACTCGTGTTTATGTAATGTTTCTGTAGGCTGTAAATAGGCCTAAGTAAACAAAATGTAAAGATGCGTGTGTATTGAAAAAATGTATTTCTCCCTCCTGTGTATGTGGAAGGAATGAGATGTGTAAGTGTAGTGTAGAGTTTGCCTTTATCCTTGGACCGTCCAAAACATCAAAATCCGCAGTCCAAGGAGAAAGGAAGGGGGGGGGAGATGGGCAGCACGGTTTGTAACAGCACGCTCATACGAGACACAGTGAAGGCTATGCCATACAAGACCAAAATAAAAAGAGGGAGGGAGAGGAGGAAGGGGGGCACGCGTGAATCTGGGCTTCGTGTTTGTGTCACAGAATGAGCTGTACAAACAGGCTGAGCTTGAGGTAGCCAAGCTCGCATTAGCCGAACTAAAATCCCAACCTTTTCCACATGTATAGAATGGCCATAAAATAGACAAAAAACAACATACAAAAAAAAAACAGATAGACAAAACACACAAGTGTAGAATATGAGAGCTATGTCAGCTTCGCTGTCTGTATGGAGGTAAATTTTTTAACCCCGAATCACTGGACAAGGAAATTCTGTGTCTAAACCTATCGCAGACACTTCTCTATAAATCCATGATGTCGGGAAATATATATCTAAATGCATGGATTCAACATCTCTATAAACTTCATATATCGTCGCTTCATAAAATGGAAGCTGAAGTAAGGAAATCCAGTGATTCCATACACACATATATATCTATTTATCCTGCGCCTCTCTCTTCAATCCGTATCATAAGGGTACGAATAAGGACTCCCGCGCATACAATTTAATTCACCCAGCGCATCTCTTCAATCCGACAACGGACAAGGAAATTCAGCGCACATAATTATCTAACCTACCCCGAACCTACCTGGTTCGTATACTATGACACCCTCTCGGACCCGTATAAAAACGGTCAGGAATCTGTACCTTTCACAAATCTATGACACCCTCTCGGACCCATATAAAAACATGCAGGAATCTGTGCCTTTCGTACGCCCTCTTTAACCAGCATGTTTTGTACCAGGTCTAGCCAGGAATCTGTGTCCTCTCGACACCTTCTCGGAACCAAGCTCGTAAAAAACACGCCGGCAAGGAAACCGCATCACCCTCTTACCTACAGACAGTTTGCCGAAATAGGCACATACAAGGCAACACAGAACGAAATATAACATAAATAACAGCCGGCAGAAGGAGTCAACGGGTTCTTAGTAAAACGACTTTTGGACAAGAAATTACCCGTCTTATCGTGGCATGGTGCAGCCGACGGACTGCAAGTGAAATTGAGGGTGACGAGGCGGAAAAACACAGGTAAGGAATATAACAGACTCCACTTACCATGTATTACGAAGTTGCGCAAGCTCCGATCCGCCAAGCCCGTCTCAATTTGCTGGCAGACTCATCTAGGTCGGCTACGACAGCGCACAGTCCAAAGCGAAGCACGTTGAGCGCCAATTGTAGTGGATCGATTCTGGTCCAATCCCAGAAACTATTTTCTTGTTTTGCCGCTGTTCCAAATGTATGCTTGAAGTGAATAGGTCTATTTGCTTGCTTTGAAAGAAAATACGCTATTCTGTGATCAGCATAAATTCTTTATCACTTCTAGACCTTAGTCTCGGTTTAAGCCCCTTTTAAAGGCAAATTTTACACAGACAACGTCGTCACAAGCATGTACATATAATTAGCTCTTGTTCATATATGGAGCTTCTTCTTGTGATGTCAGTTTCTTTTTCGTGGCAGAGTGTCCCAGAATACTCTCTTCTTCTTTTTAGTCTTGCTTGGAGAGAAGGGGAATTGAAGGATGAAGGAGTATTTTGAAGTACTACAAAGGACATCTGTTCTTTTTTCTTCACTCTAAGCTGAATATCTCTGCTATATTTTTTAATCAAGGAGAACACTTTTTGTCTTATTACATAAACACTAAAAGACAAACATATAATATTTCAAACTTGTACCCTTAACATACACAAACACTCTGGTTCCCAATATGAAAATCAATTAGCTTCTCATTGTACAGAAATATCTCAACATGTATTTCTGTTCCTAACAGATGGTTCTCGTAAAAGGACACTAATTACCCCTAAGTTCTGAGGTGGGTAAGAAAAGACTATGTTAGCAGCTGAGAACAAGAGAAGAACATTTAACCCATTGCTAAACTTCTCAAACGATATTTAAGTAGATACCAGAGAAATAAATCCTTTATATAAAAATATTCATTTTATATACTCCATCACACTGTATATACACTTTATTGCTGTTCTCTAATACAGGCATCTGCAGGAGTTAGTGCGTGTTCTGTGCCCCAGCACAGTATACACCTGTATCTACACTTTATTGCTGTTCTCTAATACAGGCATCTGCAGGAGTTAGTGGGTGTTGTGTGCCCCAGCACAGTATACACCTGTATCTACACTTTATTGCTGTTCTCTAATACAGGCATCTGCAGGAGTTAGTGGGTGTTGTGTGCCTCCAGCACAGTATAAACCTGTATCTACCCTTTTTTGCTGGTGTTCTCTAATAAAGGCATCTGCAGGAGTTAGTGGGTGTTGTGTGCCTCCAGCACAGTATACACCTGTATCTACCCTTTATTGCTGGTGTTCTCTAATAAAGGCATCTGCAGGAGTTAGTGGGTGTTGTGTGCCTCCAGCACAGCACAGTATACACCTGTATCTACCCTTTATTGCTGGTGTTCTCTAATACAGGCATCTGCAGGAGTTAGTGGGTGTTGTGTGCCTCCAGCACAATATACACTACCCAATTGCTGGTTTTCCCATCTCCCTGCAGGCCATTACTATGTCTGGAAGGCCAACAAGGAGAGGCAGACAGTCACGAGCCAATGAAAGAGGGCAAGCAGGCTCTGTGTCTAGAGACAACAGTGCTGGTAGTGGACGCAGTGCATCGTCATCAGCACGTGGCCATGGGACACGCTTGTCCTTATTTTCGGCAGCTGGACGTGTTGAGCCGCATCATGCCGAAGACTTGGTAGAGTGGATGACCAAGCCCTCCTCATCCTCCTCATCCTCTCTCACCCAGGCTCAGGGTACTGGCAAAGCAGCTGCCAAAGCGTCCTCTGACCTCGTATCAATGTCATCATCAGTCACTCCCTCCCTAGACCTACCATGTCCTCCTGAGGAGTCCCCCGAACTGTTTGAGCACAGTGTTGGGTACATGCTCCAGGAGGATGCCCAGCGTTTTTAAGGGTCTGATGATGATACCCAGCTAGAGGAAGGCAGTAGCGTGAGCGCAGAGAGAGGAGATGCTCAAGAAGGACAGCAATCTTGCAGTCATGTACCAGCAGCTGCAGCATACTGCCAGATTGGCTCCAGTGATGAGGAGGGAGGGGATGATGAGGTCACTGACTCCATGTGGGTGCCTGATAGGAGAGAGGAGGAGGAGGAGGAGGAGGCACATCTTCAACGAGGCAGGATGCCCTCCGGGGGCCAGCGTAAGGGCAGCACACTAACTGAATCACACCGCAGAGCTCCGCCTGTGCAGGGCGCTGCCTCTGCCCGTTATTCCAAAAGTTCTTTGGTGTGGGCCTTTTTTGAGTCAAGTGCATCAGATCTCACCGCTGCTATTTGCAACATATGTCTCAAGCGTATCTCGCGTGGCCAAAACATCAGCCGCTTGGGCACCACATGCTTGACCAGACATATGTTGACCTGCCATGCAGCTCGTTGGCAAGCGTACCTTAAAGACCCACACCAAAGAACAAAGCGGACCTCTCCTTGCTCCTCATCAGCTGGGATCTCCAACCCCACTATACCTTCAGTCCTCTCTGAAACCTGCACTGAGAGGAATGAAGGTGTAGAATTAGGTGTGTCACAGCCAAGTACTTGCGGGCACTCTGCTAGCAGTACACCGACGTCTGATTGTAGCAGGCAAATTTCCCTGCCCCAGCTGCTGGACCGTCGAAAGAAGTTCACTCCCAGCCATCCACATGCCCAGCGGTTGAATGCTAGCTTGGCTAAATTGCTAGCACTTTAACTGCTGCCTTTTCAGTTGGTAGACTCGGTCCCCTTTCGTGAGTTTGTGCAATGTGCGGTTCCTCAGTGGCAGGTTCCCGAACGCCACTTTTTCTCACAGAAGGCGATTCCGGCTCTCTACCGGCATGTGTAAGGCAATGTCCGTGCCTCGCTGGACAGGGCGGTCAGCGGTAAGGTGCAACTTACCGCGGACTCATGGTCCAGCAGGCATAGACAGGGATGTTACCTTTCTTTCACGGCCCATTGGGTCACTCTTTTGGCAGCTGGGAAGGATGCAGGACACGGTGCAGTAGTGTTGGAGGTTGTTCCGCCGCCACGCCTCCAAAATGCTACTACTGGTTGTGCCACACCTCTCTCCTCCACCCCCTCCTCTTCTTCTTCCTCCATGGCCTCTTCCTGTGCTTTGTCCTCGGAACTAGCGGTGCTCTGTAGGCGTTCAAGGGGCTACGCAAGTACGCAGGCAAAAAGATGCCATGCGGTGCTTGCGCTGGTGTGTTTGGGGGACAGGAGCCACACTGGGGCAGAGGTTCTGTCAGCTCTGCAGGGGCAGGCCGAGAGGTAGTTGACGCCACGCCAGCTTAAGCCAGGAATGGTGGTTTGCGACAATGGCACCAACCTCCTCTCCGTCCTCCGACAGGGACAACTGACCCATGTGCCCTGTGTAGCTCACGTCCTTAACCTGGTGGTGCAGCGGTTCTTGGGCAGGTACCCGGGCTTACAGGATGTCTGCCAGGAAAGTCTGTGTGCATTTCTGCAGATCATATAATGCCAGTGCTCGGCTGGCTGAGCTGCAAAAGGAGTTGAACCTGCCCAAGAACCGCCTTATATGTGACATGCCAACCAGGTGAAACTCAATGTTGGCCATGCTGCAGCGGCTGCACACGCAGCAGAGGACCATCAATGAGTACCTGTGCGACTACGGCACCAGGACAGGGTCAGGGGAGCTCGGTTTTTTTTCACCACACCAGTGGGGCATGATCAGGGATGCATGCACTGTCCTGGCACCATTTGAGGAGGCCACGAGGATGGTGAGCAGTGACAGTGCATGCATCAGTGACACTGTACCTCTTGTCCACCTGTTGGAGCATACGCTGCATGGAATAATGGACAGGGCACTTGAGGCAGAACAGAGGCAGGAAGAGAAGGACTTCCTTGCCTCTCAAGGCCCACTTTACCCAGACAGTGTTCCTTCTGTCCCACCCATCACACAGGAAGACGACGAGGAGGATTGTGTCAGCATGGAGGTGGAGCCTGGCACTCAGCATCAACAGCAGCAGTCTTTTAGTGATTATTTTTCAGTCCCAAGAAACCCGTGGACTTGTACGTGGCTGGGAGGAGGTGGCTGCGGATCATGTCGTCCTTAGTGACCCAGAGGACTCAACCTACGCTGCATGGTCTCCCTGATCCTGCAAAGTCTGCGGAAGGATCCTCGTATTCTTCGGATCAAGGAGAGGGACCATTACTGGCTGGCCACTCTCCTTGATCCACGGTACAAGGGTAAGGTTGCGGACCTTATCTTGCGGCCGAAGAGGGAGCAGAGGATGAGACATCTCCGGGAGGCCTTGCAGAAAGGTCTGTGCAACGCGTTCCCAGAGACTGGGAGGTTACAAACTCCTGGTCCCGGACAACGAGTTGCTGAGGCTTCGGTCAGTAGCAGAAGGAGCGGTGGAGTAGGTGGCCGTTTGACCGATGCGTTCAGACAATTTTTTAGTCCGCAGCCCCAAGGTATGTCGGTTCCAGCAACCATCGCCAGCGTCTGATATACATGGTGCAGGAATACCTAGGGGCAAGGTCAGACTTGGACACCTTTCCCACCGAAAATCCTCTGGCTTACTGGGTCTTGAGGATGGATCACTGGCCAGAACTTGCACAGTATGCAATTGAGCTACTGGCCTGTCCTGCATCCAGCGTTCTTTCGGAACGCACATTTAGTGCTGCTGGAGGCTTTGTCACGGATCACAGGGTGCGCCTGTCCACCGACTCGGTTGATTGACTGACCTTCATAAAGATGAACCAGTCTTGGATCACCACCAGCTACCAAGCACCTGAAGCTGATATAACAGAATAATTTATTTTGAAATGTCACATCCCTTCAAGACTGCCTATGCTGATGCTGAGTGACTGTCCTGTTATGTTGACTGACTATCCTCTTCCTCCTCAATGATCAGATTCCTGATGATACAGTAGCTTGGAAGAACATTTTTGTTTCTGGGTGCCGCCACCAGTGGCTAAGGCCCAATTTTTCAGCCCCTGTTTAACAGGGGCATGTAATTACAATTTTTTATGCAATGCTTTGCAGCAGAGCTCATTCCTGCACTCCAACTAGAGTATCTGGGAGAGGTTGCAGTGTCGTGGCACCAGCACCAGTGCCTAAGGCCCAATTTTTCAGCCCCTGTTTAACAGGGGCGTGTAATTACAATTTTTGATGCAATACTTTGCAACAGGGCTCATTGCTGTGCTCCAAGTACAGTATCTGTGAGGGGTTGCAGTGTTGTGGCACCAGTGCCTAAGGCCCAATTTTTCAGCCCCTGTTCAACAGGGGCGTGTAATTACAATTTTTTATGCAATGCTTTGCAGCAGGGCTCATTCTTGCACTCCAACTAGAGTATCTGGGAGAGGTTGCAGTGTCATGGCACCAGCACCAGTGCCTAAGGCCCAATTTTTCAGCCCCTGTTTAACAGGGGCGTGTAATTAAAATTTTTGATGCAATACTTTGCAACAGGGCTCATTGCTGTGCTCCAAGTACAGTATCTGTGAGGGGTTGCAGTGTTGTGGCACCAGTGCCTAAGGCCCATTTTTTCAGCCCCTGTTTAACAGGGGCATGTAATTACAATTCTTGATCTAATAATTCCCAGCAGGGCCCATTCCTGCGCCCACCAAGAGTAACTGTGAGGGCTTACAGTGTTGTGGCAACACCACCACCACCAAAGGCCCAATTTTTTTGCCCCTCTTCAACAGGGGCATGCAATTACAATTCTTGATCTAATAATTTACAGCAGGGCCCATTCATGCACCCACCAAGAGTAACTGTGAGGGCTGACAGTGTTGTAGCACCAGCACCACCACCAAAGGCCCAATTTTTCCTACCACTGTTCAACAATGGCACGTAATTACAATTCCTGATATAATAGTTCACAGCAGGGTGTTCCAGCGCCCACCAAGAGTAACTGTGAGGGCTCACAGTGTTGTGGCAACACCAACATGTAAGGGGCAAATTTCAGCAGAGTATATACGGCAGGCCCCTACTTTCAAACATCCAACTTACAAACGACTCCTACTTGCAAACGGAAGGAGACAACAGGAAGTGAGAGGAAATCTACCCCTAGGAAGGGAAATTCTCTCCTGTAATGCCCCATACACACGATCGTTTTTCTTGCCATTTTTTTTCTTGCCGTTATTCACGTCGTTTTTTTCATGTTTCCTCTCAAGCCTGTCTTGCGTACACACGATCATTTTAAAAAACGATCAAGCAAAGCGCAGTGACGTATACCATGTACGACGGCACTATAAAGGGGAAGTTCCGCTCGAATGGCGCCACCTTTCATGTTAGTAAAGTTTGTTGAGCAACGATTCGCGCTTTTCAGCCTCGTGCTTTTCAGTCCGTTACTGCGTGACGAATGTGCTATCTCCATTACGAACGCTAGTTTTACCAGAACGAGCGCTCCCGTCTCATACTTGATTCTGAGCATGCGCGTTTTTTTTCACGTCGTTAAAGCATACACACTATCGTTTTTCACGTTGTTAAAAAAAACAACATGAAAAACAACGTGAAAAAAGAGAGCATGTTCGAAATTTTTAATGGCCGTTTTTCACGTCGTTAAAAATGCTCTGGAGCATACACACGATCATTTTTAATGGCCATTTTTAAAAATGGCATTTTTAACGGCATGAAAAATGATCGTGTGTATGGGGCATAAGAGTTAATATGGGAAAAAGGTGTCTCCTCTCTACTGATGCGTTATCACCAATCCTTGTTTCAATAAAAACCCCACTTTTCCAAAAACATTTGTCATTGGGACGGAAAGTGAGGTGAAATGTTCTGAACAGGTGCACAGACAGCAAAATAAATGTTACAGGGGTGATAACCCTTCCCTATGTTTTCCAAAAAGCTTAAAAATAGATTTTTTGTCTGGAGCTACACTTAAAAAATGTACCTGTTCCAAATTATAAACAGATTCTGCTTAAGAACAAACCTACAGTCCCTGTCTTGTTTGCACCGCCTGTATACTGCTGTATTTTTTTTTAAAAACTCACTGTTTTATAGTGGTCTCCTTATATTTCGCGCCGCGGCCGCAACAGTCTCCTAGCGTCATCCACTGACCGCTATGCCTCCTGGGAGATGTTTGTCATCAATCCCAGGTGGCCCTGTGCTGTAGCATCGCCTTCCCATTGTAATCAAGGCACGCCCGGCCCTCCCTTGGTCTGCCTGGTGTGTGTGTGTCCTTCTTCTTCTTCTGCTCCTCCCTCCCTACCCAGCGAGCCTCAACCTTGTGATGATGTAATGATTTGATGATGTGAAGTGCTGCCCTCCTCTCCTTCCGATATTTGTAACAACAGGTGCGGGCGGGCGTGGGTTTCGATTGGTTGATTGTATGGTAATACGGCAGACCCCCCCCTCAACAACTTTATAGTGTTAACAAACACCCCCCCCCCGCTCATCAACAACTTCTTTACAGTAAAAAAAAAAAGAACCCGACCCGCGGCGGCACATCCCCCCCCCCCGCTTAACTACTTTACAGTAAAAAATAATCCCATCCAGCAGCGGCGCAGCCCCCCCCCCCCTCAACAACTGTACAGTGTGATAAAAAAAATGACCCGTCCCGCGGCGACGCCCTCCCCCCCCGCCGCGGCGGCACCCAACCCCCAGTCCCCTACCCCCCCGCCGCTCAACAACAACTTTACCGTGGGAATAAAAAACAGTGGTTAGATGTCCCGCATTACCTTACCTATATTACCTGACTGTGCCACCCCCACCCTGAGCTGGTTTAATGATGATGATTATATTGGGGGGGGGGAATCGGTGCTGCTGTGAGTGATGTGGGCCATGCAATTCGATGTGCTGGGGTGATGCGATTCGATGTGCTGGGGTGATGCAATGTTCTGTGGGCCATGCAATTTGATGTGCTGGGGTGATGCGATTCGATGTGCTGGGGTGATGCGATTCGATGTGCTGGGGGTGATGCAATGTTCTGTGGGCCATGCAATTCGATGTGCTGGGGTGATGCGATTCGATGTGCTGGGGTGATGCGATTCGATGTGCTGGGGCGATGCAATCTAGATGCATAAATGAATGTTGTTGCTGAGATTAGTATTTTTTTAATGAAAAGCTGTACAGAAAAAAGTAGCCGTTGTGTGTGTGTGTATATATATATTTCTTGAACCTGCAGTATATTTACTGTTTCGTGCAGGGAGGAGGGGAGGAGAGGTTTGCATAGAAAAGTGTCAACTTCCTCTGACACTGCCGTTGCTATGGAAACCTGACCTGAAACCTATCACACTGCTTGTGCAGCACTGAGCATGTGCGAGATCTGCAATCATGAAATCCAGGAAGTAATACAGTCTGGCTTCAGATGCCCACACATAAGATGACCACTGTCTATTTCTAGTTTATAAACTTTCAAAATGCTGTTATAACCTAACAAAATGGACCTCAGTTTACAGACTAACTTTACTAGAATACATTAAGCTTGTGTATTATAGAGGTATTTTTATTTAAAAAGTGTAATTTCGGCCGGAACACCACTTTAATATGCATACAAGACCCAAAGGGGCTGGTAGTGGGCTGGGGGGGGTACCCATGCCATTTTTCTCAATGATTTTCATCCATATTGCCGGGACCAGACATTACATTAAAACCGCAAGCAGTTTTAAATGACTTTTTTTCCTTTAGAAATGTCATTTTGTGCAGGGACAGTTCTAAACACGGGAAACACGTGCCACTTCACAGGTATACTTTAGACACCCCCCAGGTACGATATTTAAAGGAATATTTCACTTTTTTTCACTTTAAGCATCATTAAAATCGCTGCTCCCGAAAAAACTGTAGTTTTTAAAACTTTTTTTTGCATTGATACATGTCCCCTGGGGCAGGACCCGGGTCCCCAAACCCTTTTTTAGGACAATAACTTGCATATTAGCCTTGATAATTAGCACTTTTGATTTCGAACGTTCGAGTCCATTGTATTTAACAGGGTTCTAAAGTTCGCGCAAACTTTCGGTCCGTTCGCAGGTTCTGGTGTGAACCGAACCGGGGGGTGTTCGGCTCATCCCTAGTTACTAGTGGATGGACTAACAATGCCCACTCATTATATAGTTTACTGTAGTGTATTACGCTGCCAGTGTTCTGTGAAAACAGCTAAGTCATCTAAATCTGCAATTACTGCTGCTGAAGAGTCACCGGAAATGACGTGGTTGGAGATTTTGGCAAGTTGACTGTTTTGACAGAACACCAGGCGACATCGGCCAGTTCAATAAAAAAAACTGTCTGACATTTGGCCAGTGTGTATGGCAGCCAGCTTCTGTCAGAGGAGCATGCAGGAAAACCAACAGCCAACCAGCTCCCGGATCAGCGTTTTCAGCCAATGGCATTGTGAGCGTTGACCAGAGTGTTGGGGGGGGCTCCCCCTGTCAGAACAAAATATCTTCAGCAGGGGAGGTCGCTGTACTAACAACGGATTATTAGTACACCGCTCTGACCTGAACTGTCAGTTTTTTTTGTTCAACGCAGAAAAAAAATAATAGTGTGTACTAGGTTTTAGTGAGCGAGAGCTTCCCTGCCCCACAGGCACACGTATATATACCCCTTGTATATGCTCGTCTGAAGGGGATGTCTTAGCCACTTATGATTGGCGGTCTGCAATGAGAGTGTTCTCTCAGGATAGCTTAGGAGTAAGGATTGGCTCAGGCATGTTCGCAACTGAACGTGCAGAGCCCGCCAGAAAGTCGGCACTGCACAGCGCTAATCACAGGCAGTGAGACATTTCCTGATCGGGAAAATTTAACTGCCTGTGATAAGCGCTGTGCAGTGCCTACTTTCTGGCGGGCTCTGCACATGCGGTTGCGAACATGCCTGAGCCAATCCTTACTCCTTAATCCTCCATGCATCTCCTCCCCTCCTCCTGATAGTCATCCAATAGCAGTGCCTGTCCTTTCAGCCAATCAGGTGATGGGTAACTATACTAGTGTAGCAAGGTTCCCATTTCCTATGTAGATATAGACTACAGTTGACAAACAAGAAGGAACCTAGTTTCCTCCGGTGTTCAATTGTTATGTTGCATCAACCTGTTTGTTTAATGATATCAAAGCAAGGCATGCTGGAACTCGTAGTACAGGGAGAAAGGGACTCCGTTGCCATGGGTAGTAAATAGTCTAAAGTACCCACAGTGCAGCTGTACTCCCAAAGTGCATTGCTTTGTCGCTTGGCCTTCTGGGACTGTTTAGTTAAAGGAGGGGAGGAGCCACAGAGGGTCTCTCTGGACATCGCCCTGCTGGCAAGAGGAGCCTCGTTGAGGCCTGTTGTGTGTGTAGGACTCATAGCCTGAGCCTACTGTTGTCAGAGAGGCCTGCCTGCTAAACTGAGAAGAATCCTCCTTCGGGAAGCCCAGCTGACGTTCCAGAGTTGTCCAGACAACTTCCACCTACCGACATCTCGTGAGGCGGAGTGAGGGATGGAAGACCGGGACAGCGGAGGGATCGTGTACTGAAGCATCAGCAGCGGAACTTGCCAGGTGGACTAGGCCTATTTGGGTGACCGGGCACCTGCCCAGGATTTATTAACTTTTGTATAGGCCTGTGACTGTTAAGGCCCACCACCACTAGAATAGTGCGCCACGCACCAGAACTTAGTGCATCGTGTGGTAGTGCACAGTTGACGTTTGCACCGCCTGATGCCCTGTACACACGATCGGATTTCCGATGGAATAAAATCCGATGGATTTTTTCATCGGAATTCTGATGAAACTGACTTTCATCAGTCTTGCCTACACACCATCAGTCCAAATTCCGACCGTGCAAAATGCCGTGACGTACAACACGTACGACGGCACTATAAAGGGGAAGTTCAAATCCAACAGCGCCACCCTTTGGGCTGCTTTTGCTGATTTCGTGTTACCGCGTGTTAGTAAAAGTTT
The DNA here is from genome assembly GCA_029206835.1 of Rana muscosa. Classification (NCBI taxonomy): domain Eukaryota; kingdom Metazoa; phylum Chordata; class Amphibia; order Anura; family Ranidae; genus Rana; species Rana muscosa. The sequence continues at coordinate 49,161,722 of CM055127.1, forward strand.
GGTGAGAGCCGATTCGCGCTTTTCAGTCTCCGTGCTTTTCAGATCGTTTTCTGCATTTCAGTTTGTGCTTGTGGGTTCATATTTGTCTTTCAGTGCGTGCAGTCAGGTCAGTTCTGTTTTGCAGTGCCTTCTTGACCGCTCGTTACTGTTTTTCAGGTCGTTCTTCACAGGCCTTGCTGTTGCTCGGTGCATTCTGTTTAAGTTCGTTCTGACCAGCCGACCGGTTTAAAGCCATGTTGGAAGTACGTTCTCATCGTAGAGCTCGTGCTGCGTATGAGCTTGGTGTTGCGGTTAATACTTTGACCCAAGCTCAGTCCATGAACAGGGCGAGGAGGAGTTCATGGACCAAGAATTGATTGCTCCAGTGGGACCAATTCTGTCATATGCCTCTGCTGCGGGAAATCCAGGAGAATAATCCTGATGACAACAGGAATTATCTCCGGATGGCAGACCCCGTTTTTCACTCTCTGTTGGATTTGGTGTCCCCCTATATCACCAGGCAGGACACTGTGATGCGTCAGGCCATCACTGCCGAGCAGAGGCTAGTCGCCACCTTGAGATACCTGGCGACTGGGAGAAGCCTGCAGGACCTCAAGTTCACGACAGGCATCTCCCCCCCAGGCTCTGGGGGACATTATTCCAGAGACCTGTTCTGCCATCATACAAGTTATGCAGAAGGACTATATTAAGGTAATGTTTCTCCTTTAACATCACATTCTATGTATATAATGCTTACTAATGTATTGTATTTCTTTCATCCTTCCCTAATTACCATCCTTCCCTAATTACCATGATTTGTCCTCATGCATGCTGTACCCTTTTTTTGGCCTACCTGCATATTTGCCTTCACTAACCTCTCCAGCATGCTATCCTGGGCCCAAACACCCCTAGCCTAGTCACTTAACAAGATATTTTGACAACTCCATTGTATTGCTTTACCCCCCCAACCAATGTGTCCAAATGTTTTGTTTATCATTACAATCAGGCAGAGTGGTGTATTTTTTTTTTTTTTTGGAGGCCCAAACTCAGCTAGAACCCCTCCCCCCCTAAAATGTGTACAAATGTTTTGCTTCTCATTACAATCAGGCAGAGGGAGAAAAAGAAACCCTGGACTGCCGCACTCTGTATAGACAGTTATTTATTCCAAAATTTCAAGTAAAAAAATCCAAATTCAAAATAAATCCATAAATCCAAAACAACAAATGCAGATAGTGTGCATGCAGGGAAGGGTGGCTAACGCATTTCACGTCACAAATTGACGCTTACTCATAGCTATGAGTAAGCGTCAATTCGTGACGTGAAACGCGTTAGCCACCCTTCCCTGCATGCACACTATCTGCATTTGTTGTTTTAGATTTATGGATTTATTTTGAATTTGGATTTTTTTACTTGAAATTTTGGAATAAATAACTGTCTATACAGAGTGCGGCAGTCCAGGGTTTCTTTTTCTCCCATGCATCAGTGCAGAGCCAGCACCTGTGTGAGTAACCGGGCGGAAGCAGCTATTTGGTGAATTCTTAAGCTTTTGAGCGGTACGTTTTTCCTTTCCTCTACAATCAGGCAGAGTGGTGTTTTTTTAATTTGTAGGCCCAAACTCAGCTAGAACCCCCCCCCCTGAAATGTGTACAAATGTTTTGCTTCTCATTACAATCAGGCAGAGTGGTGTATTTTTATTTTTTGTAGGCCCAAACTCCGCTAGAACCCCTCCCCCCCCCAAAATGTGTGCAATGAGCCATCAGAGGGGGTGAGGAATGTGATAATTGTGCCTTCTATTTGTGGCTATAACTACTCCCCAAAAAACAAATGTTATACTGATGTTGGGCAAGAATGTTTTTGTGTAATCTGCTTGCAATGTTATGTGCAAAAGTCCTAATAATTTTTGTTGTTTTACTCCACAGTTTCCTTCATCGCCACAGGAATGGCAGACCGTGGCATCCCATTTTGACGAGCGGTGGGACTTTCCTAACTGCGGAGGGGCAATCGATGGGAAACATGTCCGCATAGTGCCACCACCCTGTTCGGGGTCGTACTATTACAACTAAAAGGGGTTTAATAGTATTGTGTTGATGGCGGTGGTGTCGGCACACTATGAATTCATGTATGTGGACGTGGGGAAGAATGGCCAGATGTCGGATGGGGGAGTCTTTGCACAGACGGAATTTGCCAGACATCTTTAGAGTGGTGGACTGGCACTACCACATGATAAGGAGAACGTTGAGGGCCTTCCGTTTGTTTTTATCGCGGATGAAGCTTTCGGGCTGGGACCCCACCTGATGAGGCCATTCCCCCAGAGGACCCTCACCCCGGAGAGGAGGGTTTTTAATTACCGGCTGGCCAGAGCCCGGAGGGTTGTTGAGAATGCCTTTGGATAATGGCCAGCCGGTTCCGCCTGTTTCTTACCTCTATCCATATGGCGGAATACAAGATCAATCATATTGTTTTTACCTGCTGCATACTGCACAACTATTTACGCAGAAATACACCCACTTATCTGAATTCTGTTGGGCCAGAGGCCAGACTTGCAGACAATGCCCTGACGGGCCTGGATACGGGCCGTATTGGCTTGGCCCCCCAAAGTGCCCATGAAGTGGGATAAATATGTTGATTACTTTACGGGTAGGGGGGCCATTGCTATGCCAGACAATCTCTGATTTTATAACTTTTAAAAATAAAAAAGGTAAAATCTGTAAAAAACTTGATTTCTCATTATTGCTTGTGTTTCTTGAATCTGTCTCCCAGGTTCTCCTAGTACACTTGTAGTGGCAAGTGGCTTTGTCTAGTAAATAACCACAATTGTCACAGTAAACAAGAACATATTTTTCAAAATGTCATTGAGCATAGAAAGAAGAAGCCACACATTTTTGAGTAGAAAAAGATTTTTACTCTGTGCACAACTTGTGCGTTCTAAATTTTTTGGGGACATTCTAAACAATGTTTTCCTCCCCAAAAAAGTTTTGTTTTTTGTTTGGCATTAACACGCATGTCAAACTAAAAAGAAAATTATAAAAACAATGGAACTTACAAAGTTCAACCTTATAGAAAAAATGTAGGCAATATCAGGCATTATATAGCATTTCAAAAATGTGTTGCTGTTGCCTTCATGAGATGGGGTGATGTCACCCCTGAACAAGGCAAATTTGGAAGATGCACACAAATTGTGTGTCAGAATGGGGATTTTCCTCCTGATCCCATGCCAAATGTCAACATGTGCTATCTCCCATCATGGGGGATCAATGGACGTGTTTTGGGGGTGCAAACCCTTCCTCTCACCTACTTGAGTTGCGAGGAAGGGGTTGCACCCTCAAAACACGTCCATTGATTTTCCCTGATGGGAGATAGCACATGTTGACACACTGTGTGCATCTTCCAAATTTGGCTTGTTAAATCACACAAAAATATAGAAACTTTTAGGCCAAAATAACTTGAAATGGTGGCAAGAAATACATCTTTATACTCTCCCCAAAACATCAATCATGTTTTTAATTTGTTGGTCAAAATAATAGAGTTTGTGCGTTATAACGTCGATTTCTCGACTCATAACCATGAGATCCTGGATTATGATTTGTGCGCTCCCACTGGAGAAAGGAGGAGATTGATCTTCCACAAACAGCACATCACCTAAAAAAAAAAAAAAACACATGTCTGAAAAATATGCATGCATGCATCTATTCCCTGAATCTGTGGTGTATGGCACTGACCTGTTGTGGTAACAATCTCGCACACTTCCTCCACATCTCCTTCCTCCACCTCTTCTTCCTCCACCTCTCCTTCCTCCACCTCTCCTTCCTCCACATCCTGAGGTTTGGGTTCTCTCTGGTCCCCTTCTTTCTGAGGTTGGGGTTCCCTCTGTTCTTTCCGAGGTGTGGGGTTCCTGGCCTCTTCAGAGTGGTGTGCTCCAAGTCTCTGCTCCCCTATGAGAATGAAACAAAAGGTATACTTAGCACACAGATATTTGAGGTCAGAAATAGGAATATGAAACATTGCTTGGAAGTGGGGTACAATTGTCTTTTTTGGCAGAGTTACAAGCTGAAGACATGTTTTAAAATGTATTTCTAAGCTGGAATCCTGAGCTTTTTTGACTAAGTTACACACATGGAGACACCCCCAAAGTATCCACTCTAGCACCTGTGTGGGACACCCTAAAAAGGTTGTTCTGGGGTCCCACACAGGTGCTCCAGAGTACAGCTGTGGAAACAGCTGCTGAGTGTCCTCTCCTTTACACTGAATCAAGTTTGCATTTCACATTCTAGTTCAAAACACATCATCTAGACAACAATGTTTATAAATGTTGTTTTAATATAAATAGGCATGACCAAATGTGGTTTACCTGTATCTGCGCAAAATATCTACTTTGGAGGAGGATTGATGTTTACTACGCCATTTTCAAATATCCAACCAGTCAATCAAACCACATGGAGCAAAACATGCATGTATAATAATCAAATTATTAAGAACACAGGAGAAATACTTACTTTTTAGTAGCATTCTTTTGATTTTCCTGTACTGCTCCGGCTCCCTCAGCTTCAGGTCAGACCACCTTTTACAGAGCTGCTCCTTGGATCTCCCGACCCCAAATTTATGGTACAGACTCCTCGCCACTTTGCCCATTATTTTGGCCTTCCTGAGATTAGGGGTGTTGTATGGCCCATGCTTCCCATCATAATCTCTCCTCTGCAAGATGTCCACCATCTCCGCCATCTCAGCAAAGGACATATTACTGTCCTTGTATCTTGTCCTGGATTGGGACGTTTCCGGCTCCGGGCTTTCCTCGTCAGAAGTTAAAACAACCCGCACCTGCTGTGTCACCGCCGTGTCGTCTCCCACTGGGCGTCGAACGAGAAGGGGTGGGTAATATCCGAGGAAGAACGTCAGGGGCGGGAACGTCAGGAGCGGCCGACGTGGGCGGAGTTTCACGCATGCGCAGGAAATATAATGATAACGACGTTGTGTGCGCGGAGTAAGGAGGACCGGAAGTTCCGAACGTCACTGACGAAGGTAAAAATTAAAGTTGTGGCATCTGTGGTCTATACTGATTAGTGATTTTAAAGGGCTAGATTTGGATAATATTAGGACAGTTTAGGCTGAAATTGTGTTTTTGTCTTGTGTTTTATCTTGCAGCAAAAATGCAGAGTTTCAAGGATCCAGTAATCTTCAGAGCTTTCATAGATAAATATAGAGAGCTCACCAATTTATGGGTGCTTAAAAACCCATTATACCACAATCGTGATGTTAGGAGCGCAACAATTGAGAAATTCGTGGAATATATGAAGACCTGGATCCCAGAGGCAGACTATAACATAATTAACAATAAAATCAATAATATGAGGAATAGCTACAAAAAGCAATAGAGGTCCGCGAATCCTGGAGATCAGGAGCAGCAGCAGACCAAGTACATGTCCCCAAGCTGTGGTATTACAAACACCTGCGATTTCTGGACGACCAGATAGAAGCCAGGGAATCACTTTCCAGCCTTCCCTCCCGCCTTCCCTCCACCCTTCCCTCCAGCGTTCACTCCACCCTTCCCTCCAGCTTTCCCTCCACCCTTCCCTCCACCCCTGTAGAGGGTGCCGAGGAGCTAGCTGACCTCAAAGAGCCGGATCTTCACATCTATAGTCAGGTATAGTATTTAAAAAAAAAAAAATTAGGCATAGAATAATTGTTGGGAACTAGATGTTATTATTCAAAAAAAATAAATATATATATATAGTGGGCAGAATTGTTTGGGACATAAATGAAAAATGCTGGTGTCAAAATGATAGTCTTTTCTATTTAGTAACATTTAATTTGCAACAGTCATGAGCTGAAAATTGTGTGTGATTGATGAACCAAAAACTCAAACTATGTCATTTTTTTATACACAGGATGAGGTCAGCCAGGAGGAATAGGCTCTGGAGTGTGGCACCCAGGAGGAGGCAGGGGTGAGTGGCACCCAGGAGGAGGCAGGGGTGAGTGGCACCCAGGAGAAGGCCGGGCCAAGTGGCAGCACCCAGTCACAGGTGCTTTCCCTCCAGGTGAGACAGAAAAGTCTCAGGAGGATGACTTAGGTGGAGGAGGAATCCCTGAAAATAATAAGGGAAGCAGCTGAGATCATGAGGGCCCCCCTCAACCCAGTCGAGTCCTATGGGTGCTATATGGCCAATAGACTCCTTAAAGTGAAGGAGGGCCAACGTGCCCTCTGTGAGGAGCTGATATCTACGGCCCTTCATAGGGCGGGGAGGGGCCAGCTGACAGAGGCCACACACCTTTGCGATCTGGCCCATCCTTCTCCTCCTCCTCCTGCCACATTGCCACCACCAGAGCCACAGCCTGCAAGGGGGCGTGGAAGGAGCCGTGGAAGGAACGCTGCAGGGAAGCGTGGAGGGAAGGCTACAAGCAAGACCAGAAAGTGATTCCCTGGCTTCAAGCTGCTCTGCCAGAAGACACAGTTTTTTGGAGTACCACAGCTTGGGGACATGTATGACATCTGCTGCTGCTCCTGATTTCTGCGATTCGGGGACCAGATTGTGATCCCAATTCGAGGGACTCCTCATGTTATTGATATTATTTGCCTTCATGTCTGCCTTTGGGGTCCAAAGTTGGCATATATTCCACTAATTTCTCAATTGTTGCCCTTCATCTTTAATTTTTTTCCAGAATAAATGGATATTTGATTTAATTTAAATAGTTGCCTATGTGTTTTTCTTGTGAGTAGGAAGGTACATTTCATAAATACAATGTGTAATTAACAAGGAACACCAACACCAACCTCCTTGAGGGAAAAAAAAAGAAAAAAGAAAAGATAATAATGTTGTTGTGATAACTTGACAAATAAAAAAATACAGACATCACTATAAAATATTAAAAGGCCAGAAATATATTAGGAGATCTTGATTCAAAACAGAAAAAAAAAATGATAGAATCCTGCGTTTAAAATAAAATACGAAGATTCATGAGATCTCAAAGAAATAATTTTGTCCGAACTCTGTGTGAATATCCGCAATGATAATTTTTTGAGGGAAAACCGTTTATAGAAAGAAGAAAAGAATGTGCTACATTTAACGTTACAAAAATTTGCAGCATGACGAATGTGCTATGTCCATTACAAACGCTAGTTTTACCAGAACGAGCGCTCCCGTCTTGTAATTTAGTCTGAGCATGCGTGGATTTTTCTCTGATGGAGTTCCCCACAGACGATCAGAATTTGCTATCGTTTTTTTTTCCATCGGTAAAATTTAAAACAGGTTCTATTTTTTTATACCGATGGAAAAAAGACCGATGGGGCCCACACACGATTGGTTTGTCCAATGAAAAAAGTCCATCGGTCTTTTTTCATCAGAAAAACCGATCGTGTGTACGCGGCATGAGAGTTACATGCTCCCAAAAGCATTGCGGGAGTTCAGTTTTTCTTCAACACCCTTTAGATTACAATTAGTATGTGCACCAACGTTTGCTAGCGAAGACTCCTACCTCTGAGGAACTTGTACATTGTTCTTAGTCAGGTTTGACTAGAACTTACAGTGACAAGACACAGGGTGGTACTGCCCGCTAGGGGGAGCTTGTGAGCACAGAACTTTTATAAATAGAAAATAGACATTAATATTGTGTATACCATTGTCTTATTCATATTATTGACTCTGCAGGGCCCTGCACCAGTCAACTGTAATGCTGTCTTAATTTGCTACTTTTTTTTTATAATCAAATTTTTATTTTAATATAAACTTCAACATTTCCATTCAGCATTGTACATTCTTATATTCCATCATTTACATAAAAAACACAAATGAACATTACAGGAAAGAACTAGTTACAAAATTGTCTTATCAAAAGTTTATCAATTATACTACCCCCCACCCCCGACCCCCAAAGAGAAAGAAAGGGAAAAAGAGACATGAAAAAACAAAGGAAAGGAATTGATAGCTAATTCCCTCACCCCCCCCCCCCCCCCCTCCACACCATCCCCGGCTGCGGTGGAGTAAGTCCGCTCTTTCCCTACCTACTCCATGCCTTCTACTTGAGTCGTGTATTCTCCTACTGTGCCCTTCTGTGTCACTTAAGCAAAGGGAAGGGAAAAAAAAAAAACCCTTCCTACTTCCAAAGAGGCCACTAATGGCCATGGTATCTTATTCTTTTTATGTGGGTAAAAAAAAATATATATATATATTTTTATATATATATATATATATATATATATATATATATATATATTTATATATATATATACAGGTCCTTCTCAAAAAATAAGCATATTGTGATAAAGTTCATTATTTTCTGTAATGTACTGATAAACATTAGACTTTCATATATTTTAGATTCATTACACACAACTGAAGTAGTTCAAGCCTTTTCTTGTTTTAATATTGATGATTTTGGCATACAGCTCATGACAACCCAAAATTCCTATCTCAAAAAATTAGCATATCATGAAAAGGTTCTCTAAACGAGCTATTAACCTAATCATCTGAATCAACTAATTAACTCTAAACACCTGCAAAAGATTCCTGAGGCTTTTAAAAATTCCCAGCCTGGTTCATTACTCAAAACCGCAATCATGGGTAAGACTGCCGACCTGACTGCTGTCCAGAAGGCCATCATTGACACCCTCAAGCAAGAGGGTAAGACACAGAAAGAAATTTCTGAACGAATAGGCTGTTCCCAGAGTGCTGTATCAAGGCACCTCAGTGGGAAGTCTGTGGGAAGGAAAAAGTGTGGCAGAAAACGCTGCACAATGAGAAGAGGTGACCGGACCCTGAAGAAGATTGTGGAGAAGGACCGATTCCAGACCTTGGAGGACCTGCGGAAGCAGTGGACTGAGTCTGGAGTAGAAACATCCAGAGCCACCGTGAACAGGCGTGTGCAGGAAATGGGCTACAGGTGCCGCATTCCCCAGGTCAAGCCACTTTTGAACCAGAAACAGCGGCAGAAGCGCCTGACCTGGGCTACAGAGAAGCAGCACTGGACTGTTGCTCAGTGGTCCAAAGTACTTTTTTCGGATGAAAGCAAATTTTGCATGTCATTCGGAAATCAAGGTGCCAGAGTCTGGAGGAAGACTGGGGAGAGGGAAATGCCAAAATGCCTGAAGTCCAGTGTCAAGTACCCACAGTCAGTGATGGTCTGGGGTGCCATGTCAGCTGCTGGTGTTGGTCCACTGTGTTTTATCAAGGGCAGGGTCAATGCAGCTAGCTATCAGGAGATTTTGGAGCACTTCATGCTTCCATCTGCTGAAAAGCTTTATGGAGATGAAGATTTCATTTTTCAGCACGACCTGGCACCTGCTCACAGTGCCAAAACCACTGGTAAATGGTTTACTGACCATGGTATTACTGTGCTCAATTGGCCTGCCAACTCTCCTGACCTGAACCCCATAGAGAATCTGTGGGATATTGGGAAGAGAAAGTTGAGAGACGCAAGACCCAACACTCTGGATGAGCTTAAGGCCGCTATCGAAGCATCCTGGGCCTCCATAACACCTCAGCAGTGCCACAGGCTGGTTGCCTCCATGCCACGCCGCATTGAAGCAGTCATTTCTGCAAAAGGATTCCCGACCAAGTATTGAGTGCATAACTGAACATAATTATTTGAAGGTTGACTTTTTTTGTATCAAAAACACTTTTCTTTTATTGGTCGGATGAAATATGCTAATTTTTTGAGATAGGAATTTTGGGTTGTCATGAGCTGTATGCCAAAATCATCAATATTAAAACAAGAAAAGGCTTGAACTACTTCAGTTGTGTGTAATGAATCTAAAATATATGAAAGTCTAATGTTTATCAGTACATTACAGAAAATAATGAACTTTATCACAATATGCTAATTTTTTGAGAAGGACCTGTATATATATATATATATATAAATACATATACATATATACACACACATATACATTTGTGCCTCGTGGTTAAATATTAATTACCCGTAATTGTGTGTAGTGGCCCCTAATTCCCCAACTTGGGTAACAGCAACCAAAAACCCAAAACAAAAAAAAAAATTGGGGAAGAAAGGAAGAGATCCCCTCTCCCTCTTCCATGTGTTTATTTATTGATTCCCCCTCTACCAAGACCTCATAAGAGGCCACTAATGGCCATGGTGTTAAAAATAAATAATTATACCTTGTGATAAAAATATCTTTAACCGTGTTTACATTCAGGCAATTCTCCTGACCTACTCTTCCCGCAACTTAAAGTAACAGATCCATAATTCCCCCCCCAAAAAAAATAAAAAAATATTCTGATATCCTCATGGTGACCGTGTACAATCTCTGTCCAAATTCTACTTTAAGTCCCTCCTTTCCTGTGTGTGCCCTACTCTTTATCCTCCACCCTCCTTCCCATCTCTCCCCTCACTATTTCAACGTGGCTTGACTCCCACTCTCTCCTAGTTAGGGGCAGACATCTCACTCCACACTATCAAAGCAGTAAGAAACTGTATGGGAGGTCAATGAGAGAGAGAGGGAGGGGAAGAAAAGAGAGGAAAAAAAAAAATGAAAAATTAAAAAGATAAAATAAGAAGGAAGACATAAATAGATCAATCAATCCTGGTCAAGGTTCATGGTTCGGCTCTTTATTATTCTATAGCTAAAACCATAAGCAACTATACTGGGGTCCTTATGAGTCTACTACACCCCCTGCTTTCCCATTCCATGTCTCTTATCTTAGCCCATCTCAGGTGCATACTGTATCCAGCCTGCCCATGTCTTCTCAAATTCTCCTTTTTTGTCCTTCACTACTTGAATCCACCTTTCGGCTTCCATTATTCGGTTGACCTCTTTTTTCCAGTCTGTTAGTGTTGGGCAGGCGATCTGTTTCCAAAATCTGGGGATTAATAATTTAGCTGCGTTCAGTAAGTGTGGTGTGATACTCTTCCTGTAGGCTTTAAAGGGGTTGTAAAGGTTCGTTTTTTATTTTCTAAATAGGTTCCTTTAAGCTAGTGCATTGTTGGTTCACTTACCTTTTCCTTCGATTTCCCTTCTAAATGTTTTTTTTGTTTGTTTTCTTTGTCTGAATTTATCACTTCCTGTTCCTCCTCTGTAAGTTGTTCAGTAAGCTGTTCTGGCTGACTAAACACCGCTCGGATAATGGTGTGAAGTTTATTGAGGAGAAACAGGAAGTGAGAAATTCAGAGAAAGAAAAAAAACATTTATAAGGCAAATCGAAGGAAAAGGTGAGTGAACCAACAATGCACTAGCTTAAAGGAACCTATTTAGAAAATAAAAAAATTAACCTTTACAACCCCTTTAATGGAGTCGGGCATTCCATGGAATAGGAAGCCTAGGGGCGTAAACTCCATAGGTCTAGGGGTCAACCTCTCAATCCATGGTGCAATTGCTACCCAGAATGTTTTAATCCTGGGGCATTCCCACCACAAGTGGAGAAATGTACCCCTTTGCTCACACCCTCTCCAACACCGGGCATCTGCCGCTGGGTACATCTGAGTTAATCTTACTGGTGTCCTGTACCACCTTGTCATAATTTTATAAGCCATTTCCTGAACATATGAACTTATAGATGTAGAATAAGTTGATTTAATCTTTTTTTAGTTTGTTCATCTGACAATTCCTTATTTAGTTCTCTTTCCCATTCCCTGATAAAGTATGGGACTGTACTCTTTTGGGAGCCTTGTATAAATCTATACATCTGAGACAACAGATGCCTAGCATCCCTCAAGCGCACACACTGGCCCTCAAACACCGTAATTGAGTTTAATGATCTCAGTAGAGGTTTCATCTTATTAAAGAAACCTATCATTTGATAGTATCTCCATCCTGATGTGGGTATATTCCCTAGAGCTGTAACCAGCTCCGGTTAAGTTGCTAGGTTTCCTTGCGGGGCGAATTTACCACATGTGGTTATCTCCATCCCGACCCCATGCCCCCAGGAATCCCCCTCCCTCCCCTGGTGGGAAGAACTCTCCTGTTTTATTCAACTTATCCCATATTAACAAAGAGTTCCAAGTCAGGGGAGATGTCCATTTCAAAAGTCCTCTTGACATATTTAGGATCCAAGGGGCCCCTGCAAGGTTCCTCCCCGCTATTGTTTTTTCTAGTGGGACCCACATTTTATTAGAGGAGTCAGGGCACCAGTTCAAAATTCGAACCAGCGACATTGCCTTATAGTACACTGATATGTCTGGGAACCCCATTCCTCCCTCTGCCTTACTTCTGTGCAGGATGTCGTAGGCCAACCTTGGACGTTTGTCATTCCACACGAATGCTACAAAAGCCTTCCGTATCTGTTTAAAAAAGGTTTCTGGTAGTTTGATCGGAACTGTATGTAATATATATATAATTCTAGGTAGTATACACATTTTAATGGCACTCACTCTTCCAAACCATGTTAGATATTGTCCTGTCCATTTCTTTAAGTCCCCCACTATCCTGGCCATTAGGGATGCATAATTAAGATCATATAACATTTTTGATCTGAGGTGATATGTACCCCCAGATAGAACAAGGAGTCCTTCTTCCATACAAAGGGGTACGCCCTCCTCAGCATCCTCGCCATCTCTTGAGGTACATGGCTGGGTAAAAGTATTGATTTTTCCAAATTAATTTGAAAGTTAGATAGATACCCATATCTGTCCACTTCCTGCATGAGAGCTGTTAAAGATGTCTGTGGTGTTGAAAGATAGAATAATAAGTCGTCAGCATAGGCCGATACTTTGTGTTCCACATGCCCAATACACGTCCCTGATATCACCCCATTACTTCTGATCTTACAAAGAAATGGCTCTAATATTATAGCAAATATTAATGGTGAAAGTGGGCACCCCTGTCTTGTCCCATTTCGTATATTAAGATAGTCTGACACTGTACCATTTACTTTAACCCTTGCTCTTGGGTTTGCATAAAGGGCCATTACCCATCCCATCATGCGGTCACCCAGGCCCACCCCCCTCAAGACTTCACTCATAAAGCCCCAGTTCACCCTATCGAAAGCTTTTTCAGCATCCATTGATAGTACGATCTTTGGGGCTTTCTCTGGGCCATATTGCATCCAGTGAGAAGGTGAAGTGCCCGGATGGTGTTATCCCTTGCCTCACGTCCTTTCATAAAACATGTCTGATCTAGATGCACTAGGTCCCCGATATGTTCTTGCAATCGCAGAGCTAGGATTTTGGCCAGCAGTTTAGTATCTGAGTTGAGCAGAGAAATAGGCCTGTAATTAGCACAGTACTGTGGATCTTTCCCTTCCTTTGGGAGTACAGTAATGTACGCCAACAGGGCTTCTGAAGGCAACAGATTAGTCGCATTAATTGTATTAAAGTAATTGCATAATTGGTCTTGTCAACTCAGAAGATTTTTTTTTATAATAAATATTTGTCAGGCCATCTGGGCCCAGACTTTTCCCTATCGGCAAGGTTGCTATTGCTCTGCTCAACTCTTCTACTGTAATTGGATGTTCCATTTCTGCTGTAACTATCTCCGATAGGGTGGGCATTGATGATTCCCTAATATAATCTCGTATCTTTTGCCTTCTTTGGTCCTCCCTATCTTCTATTTGTGAAGTCTCGGGTGTCTGGATATTATATAGTGTTTCATAGAATCCGTGAAATTCTTTCGCTATGGCATGGGTTTCCACTATCTTTTTGTTTTGAATTAATAGGTTATGGACATGTCTGGATTCTTGTTGCTTTTTAAGTTGTTTAGCCAGTAGCCACCCGCATTTGTTCCCTTGCTCATAGTACCTATGAGCAAAGTATCTACATTTATTATACATTTTTCGATCTAGACATTGTGCAAGTTCTGCTCGAAGATTCCCTTGTTGTTGGATCTCTAAGGGGTTGAGTTTTTTTTTATGTTTAATCTCCAGTACATTGATTTTCTCTAATAATTCTGTCACTTCCTTATTTCTTTCTTTCTTTCTTGATGTGAGCACCATAAGCTATTAGTTCTCCTCTTATAACTGTTTCATGAGCCTCCCACACTACCTGATCTGACACCTCATCTGGTATATTCCTCTCAAAATAATCTCTTATTTTAACTAACAGTTCCTCGGTTATCTTTTTATTATCTAATATTGATTCATTCAGTCTCCCAGTCCGTTCTATATAACCTGCCTGGATCGGAGAGAGTGTCAACGTTATTGGGGCATGATCTGAGAGGGTTATGGACTCAATGGTGCAATTTCTGACTTTTTCCAAGTAAAATTGATCTACCATAAATACATCAATACGCGAGTACATTTTATGTGATTTAGAGTAATAACTGTAGTCCTTTACTCCATTGTGCATTACCCGCCAGCTATCAACCAAGTGTTGAGTGCGTAAAAGTTTTTTTAAATGCTTTATAGCTCTAAGCCCTGGTTCACACTGGTGCGATTTACAAATCTCATGTTTTGAGTGCGATTTGGCACTCCGATTTCTTTCCCAGTCACTTCTGATTGTTCCGATTTCTTTTGTATTTGTTTGCGATTTCTGGAGCCTACTTGCGATTTGCAGATAGTATGATTTGTACTTATCCCAATGAAAAGCAAGCTGATTTGTGACTTAATAAAGATAGCAGCGCTGGCTGTGAAGAAAAAAAAACGTCTTGCTCCAAACTCCTCACTGTAACACATTCTAGGGGAGGGGACAGGTCAGCTGTTTTCATACACATAGCAGCGCTGGCAGGGTTAAAAAAGAAGTCTGCTCCAAATTCCTCACAAAAACACCTTCTAGGGGAGGTGACAGATCAGCTGAAGCTGCAATGACATCACCAAAAAAAAAAAAAAAAAAGACTGCTCCAAATCGCACTGATATAAACAGTACTGCGATTTCAGGTCGATTTACATAGCACTCTATGGATGTTAAATCGACCTGAAATCACAAAAAAGTAATACAAAAACCTTTTGGAAATCGCTAGTGTCTTGTGTCGCACCAATTAGCACATTTCCTTTGAAATCCATGGGGTGCGACTTCAGATACGATTTTGAAATCGCGTGTCGCACCTGAAATCGCACCAGTGTGAACCAGGGCTAAAGGATAGAGATGTTTTAATTAATTGTTCCTATATTTGGTGCATAAATTGCAGCAAACGTGTATCGCTGGCTATGTATTGTACCTTTAACAAATTGGAAGCGACCTTCTCTGTCGGCTTGTACAGACATCAATACCCATGGGCAAGTTTTCTTGAAAGCAATTGTAACCCTGCTTGCTCTAGCAATAGGCGATGTTGCATGGTACCAGTGATTGAACATGTGTCCAGGCATAGCAGGTATAGACCCCTCCCTGAAATGTGTTTCTTGTAAAAACGCTATGTCCGCAGCATAATGGTGCAATTCATGCCAGAGGTGGCCCCTTTTATTTTTAATGGTGTAGTCATCCCTCAAAATACCAGCCATATCTTGTACTCCTTGCCCTTGACCAAAAGGGGCGGAAAAAAATAAATAAATAAATAAATAAATAAAACAAAACAAAACAAAAAAAACACACAAGAAAAACTCTGTAGCATCCCCCCCCCCAAAGATACTCCAAGTATATCTCCCCCTCGGAGCGTCCCAACTAACTGGTAGAGGGGTCCGGGCACACGCCCTGTACCCGAACCTCTCCACCCCCACACTGATACCAGTTCTACCAATCCCATTTTATCGGGACCGTCCTAAAAACCAGGATAGCCCTGAGTGCCCCACTCTAGTTCCCTCTACCCCAGACACTATTCTCTTATATTCTCCCAGTATCTAAGTCTTCTAGCTGTAACATCCAGAAACCTTTTCCTTTTTTTTCCTTTTTTTTCCCTGCTTTCCCTCCCCTTTCTGATCGAGATGCCCCCTCTATCCTCCCCCTTTACTATAACTTATTATAATGGCATAAATACATATTTTCCCCCGCAGCAGCCAATAGTTTCTTCCACATGCACATATTTACCTATACAGCACATATAACATATACCAGAGGCCGCAGCCCATATCACCCCTTATATCTGTTCACATGTTTTTTTTATTCCCATACCCCCCCCCCCCCCACAAAAAAAACCTTTTAACCATACGTAAGTATAATTAGCTTTGGTAAGGGAGGGAGGGAGAGGGGAGAGAAAAAAAAATAAGATTTAGAGGCTTCATTCAGTAAATCGTCTGGTCTTTTATGTGGGTCTATATCTCCCTTGACGGTTTCTGCGTAGGCCCCTTGGGGAAACTTGCTGCCACTGTTCAGGCCACTGTATGGGGATCCCTACTTTATGTGTCCTCCAGTCTGCAAAGTCTACTAATGGAAGATCCAATGTTTCCACAAAAAACTGCAGATCGTCCTTAGTCCGTAGAGTTGCTGTTCTGCCATTCCTAGAGGCCGTCAGGCTAAATGGAAACCCCCGGCGATAATTAACCCCCTTTGAACACAGGACTTCTAATAGGGGCCGAACTGCTCGGCGTTGGTATAAGGTCCTGCGTGTTAAATCTGGGTACAAGGATAGATTCGTACCATCAAGGGAAATTTCAGGACTACTGCGGGCCATTTTCATAATAGTTTCCTTTACTGCATATTTATGTATTCTACATATAACATCTACATATAACATCACTGGGTTTCTCCGTATTTTGAGTAATGTATGTGGGATCTCGATGTATCCAATCTATCTCAATACATTCAGGTGCGGAACCCCCCATAATCTGACCAAATACTTTTTGGACTACTGAGGCTAGTTCGGATGTTTGAATTATTTCGGGTAGCCCTTTTATACGGATGTTCTGCCTTCTATCTCTATTCTCATAATCGTCCAATTGATCCTTGTATGAGTTTAGGGCATCCTCATGTTCTTTAATAGAGTCTTGAACCTCCGCCACTACCTGTATCATTACCTCCTGGCTTTCTTCCACACTTTTCACCCTATGCCCCAGTGCCCGCGTGTCTTCTCTTAAGTCATCTACCGCTTGCTGGCAGGACTGCTCCACCGCACTAATTAACTGCTAGATATCAGTCTTTGTAGGAAGGGCCCTCAAAAGTTCCCTAATTTCCCTGATTTCCATCGCTGCATCCCCCCCCCTTTGATACCAAGATCTGCTTCTCCCCCTCTTCTAATGGGGGGCTTGTGAGGTTTATGACCTGTGGATTCAATTTCTCTCCTTGTGTCCTAGGGCTATAACTGGGAGTAGCCATTGCTTGGTTCTCCTCCCCCACTGCCAGTTCCTCCTCCAATGTCGGGGTTCCTCTCTCCGCTACTACCGGGTCCCCTTTGGAGATAGAACATCTAGTGCCATTCCATTTGAGAGTTCTGGGGGGCTATCTCGGTCAGTTTCCGCCATTTCCACATTGGGGCTCCCCTCTTCAGGCATTAAACAGCCTTGCCCCTGCACTACAGTTTCTTTTCCCTCACTCGGGTGGTATTGTTCTACATTGGGAATGTCCCTCTCAGGAAGCTTCCTCCCCCGTCCTATTGTTGGCGATCCCTTACCATACTATGCATGGGCCCGTCCAGCTGCTTGAACAACGCGACTTGGTGTCAGGGACTTACGATCTATTCGCTTCCAACTATCTCCATTAGTGTCCATAGCCCCCCGTCTCCTCTCTTCCTGTCTTCCTATATGCAGCCACTGCTCTGCACGGGGGGACAAGTAGGCTCGTATCCCTCCTGTCTCGTTCCGGCTTCCCTTAGCTGGCTGCTGCGCAGCTTGTCGGCGTGTAGTCATCGCTAATGACAATATTTTATAAATAACACTTCTGGGCAGTCCAGCAACAATATTCCACAAGGGTAATGTATGTAGATAGTTAAGTAGGCGGGGAAGCGGCAAAAAGAAGAGAAAAAAAAATAGCACTAATTTGACTGTTTTATAGATCAACTCTATTATGACTTTACAGTCTATTTCACATCATATTTTTCCTCCCCTTTCTTTTCACTCAGCCTTTACAGACCGTCGTCCCTATAGAACAAGGACGGGGGTACCAGCTTTAAAGCCCTGTACACACGATCGGTTTAACCGATGAAAATCGTCCGATGGATTGTTTTCATCAGACAAACCGATCGTGTATGGGACCCATCAGTCTTTTTTCCATCGGTTTTAAACAATAGAACATGTTTTAAATTTTTCCGATGGATAAAAAAACCGATCGAAAACTCTGATCGTCTATGGGCAAGTCCATCGGCTAAAAAACTCACGCATGCTCAGAATCAAGTCGACGCATGCTCAGAAGCATTGAACTTAATTTTTCTCGGCTCATCGGAGTGTTTTACGTCACCGCGTTTGGAACGGTCGGTTTTTTGACTGATGGTGTGTAGGCAAGACTGATGGAAATCAGCTTTATCGGATTTCCGATGGACAAAACCATCGGATTAGAATCCATAGGATATCCGATCGTGTGTACGAGGCTTTACAGGTGATATATGAGTATTTTGTTGTTTATAGTTAATCTTCCAGTTTATTCAGGCGAATGTTTTCATCATAGTAGGGGAAAAAAAGGGGCAAGACAGTAAAAAAAAAAAAAAAAAAAAACACCCAGTATGCTTTCTCCTTTCAACTTCTTAAGGTAGGGGAAGAACCCCCCGAACAGTCTCTGTAGGTCAGATCAGGACATGAGTATGTAGTATGGAGGGGTAAATGATTTTTTTTTGGAAAGTTTCTGCAGATAAATGGCCAGTAGCTGGTTAATCAAACAGTCAGATGTATTCACATTAGCAAATCTGTTAAGCCACGCTGCTGGAGAGTTTTTCAGCTTTCTGTCTTTAATATAGCAATAACTCAAAAAGCAGGCAGTCCACAAATGCACTGTTAAAGGCCAAAGCAAAGCAGCAGCCGACCAGCCTCCCAAATAACACCTTCACTTTCACTTTTGGTAGGTAAAAAAAAAAGGAAATCTCCTACCCGTGCTTCAGCCCTGCAAGCCTGCAGTTTACCTAGTCCGACTGCGTTGTGCAGCACCAGAAGCTCCACACACCTTCACTCTTCCTTCTGTAAGCCGCGGTACTCAGAGGGGGACGCCGTCCCTACTCACGTTCTGCTCCTGACAGCTCCACCAGCTCCGGTTTCTCCGATGTTTCACCGGCTCCGTGATTCCGGAAGTCCGCCCCCCTCCTCGCGGTAACGTACAGCACACTCAGGGGGTAGTAAACAGAGCCTCCGCGCCCGTCACTCCACGTCCCTCCAGAGCACTCAGCCACAGCGTTACACAGCGTTACTCTATAGGGCTGGAGAGCTTCTGCACACAGCTGATAGCAAGCAACGACGGAGGATTGCAGGGGGCCCTCTATGTTTCCAATGGATCTGGTCTGTTAGTCTTCTGAATGCTGCTAGTACAAGCCGGTCCCAGCTCCAGCGTCTTTACTCTGTCTCCCAGTCTGCTAACACGTTCAGCTGGAGATTGACCGGCTGGCTGATTATTGATAGTACTTTCCGACATCCATTAGCAGCAACAGCTTAACAAGCTTAGTATACTGGGGCAGCATGGGAGCACAGGCTGGAGACGTGCTCACTCCTCCGCGCTCCCAACCATAATGATCACCAGCAATTTGCTACTTTTAATACTAAGTAAACTTTGATTTTTGATATAGCAGACAACTGTGTGGAGTTATCTATCGCCCTACTGATTAAGTGCCATGATCAGGTAATGGTTTTATTTACCGTATTACTATTGTGTGATACTATTGTGGCTCCTATCACACCAGTGGGTCCCACAATATCTGTGCAAACCAGTTGTGCCAAGGGAAGGGTTCGAGACAAGTTCTTGGGGTTGATAGGCAGAACGTAGACCCAACATCTACATCAGCAGCTCTTGAGACATGCCCTGCAAACACAATTCGGGTCATTGACCATAGAGCTCACGAACTCTTCCATTGAAGACCTCCTGTCTTTCCCAGAAATAGCCAAGTTGGTGACGTTCTTTTATGGCCGCCTCCAGGGGGTGGGAGCAGATCCTTTTCAGAATTCTCACCGCAAGTGGCTGTTGTATATGCCTGAGCTCTCTGAAGAGGATTGGGAGGAGGTAACAGAAATATGCTTCTAGGATATTATTAGCACTGCCGATATATTGATACAGTTTAAGTTCATCCATCATTTACATTATACACCAGCTAGGCTGGTTAAGATGGGGCTTGATCATGCGTTAGATGTGGTACAATTGCTGCTGATTTCTTTCATATGTTTTGGACGTGTCCGGGTCTCTCTGCCTTCTGGAAGGATTTATTTGCCTTTTGTGCTGACAAATTGCACCTGCGACTGGAAAAGGTCCTAAAGAGGCTCCATGATGAAGGCCTGAAGCTTTCATTGGAGAATGAAATTTTACCAGCCCTCGGTCCATTACCTGGGTCACATCGTATCCGCTGAAGGGGTATCCACGGACCCAGGGAAGCTGGAGGCCGTCACCTCTTGGCCTAGGCCCACTAATGTGACTGAGCTTCGGTCGTTTCTGGGATTCTGTTCTTATTACAGAAGGTTTGTGGAGGGATTTGCCAAGATTGCCCGACCTTTGAATGAACTGCTAAGGACTGAAGAGGAAGATGATGTTCCAGAATCAGTCAGACTAGTGAAATCCACTATGGGGCCCAGGAAGCCCAAAGAGTCTATCCAAGACCAGTGGACCACCAAGTGTGAGGAGGCGTTCATTCAACTCAAGAAAAGCCTAACCACTGCCCCTGTGTTGGCCTATGCAGACACTACAAAACCCTACGAGTTGCATGTGGATGCCAGTCGAGATGGGCTGGGCGGGGTACTATACCAGGAGCACGATGGTTACCTGCGGCCTGTTGCCTATGTGAGTCGGAGTCTGTTCCCAGCCGAAAAGAATTATCCTACTCACAAGCTTGACTTCCTGCCTTTAAAATGGGCTGTAGTGGATAAGCTACGAGACTATCGATATGGGGCCGAGTTTTTGGTAAGGACTGACAACAATCCGCTCACCTACCTGTTAACAACTGCTAAATTGGATGCCACAGGGCATAGGTGACTGGCTGCCCTCTCAGGATTCACGTTCAGCCTGAAATACCGGCCAGGTGTTGGAAACAGAGATGCGGATGCCCTATCTAGAAGACCCCATTGCCTCAGTGACCCCACAGAGGAATGGACCCCAGTGACCCCAGAAGGAGTGCGAGCCTTGTACCAGGGAGCTGAACTCCAGGCTGGAGGGGGGTCTAGAGCCGAAGAGATTGGAGTTACGGCTGTGGGAGTACCCAAGCACTACTGTAACGTGACCCAAGTGGGAGAAGAAGGTGTACCCAAACTGTCGAGGAAGGATCTGAGGAAGGACCAAATGGAGGATCCCCTTGGAAGACTAGTGTTGAAGGCCTTGGAGGGCCGATGCCCTGATGTGCTTCTCACAGATTCTCCAAAAGAGGCTCGGCTGCTACACAGAGAGTGGGACCGATTACAGCTGCGCCAAGGGGTGGTCTAACGAAGGGGCCCCTCTGATGGTCCAGAAGAAAAATGGCAGTTGTTCCTGCCCAGCAAGAACAGAGAAACAGTTTTAACTGCCCTCCACGACCACCATGGTCATCTGGGTCCGGAAAGAACCTTCCATCTAGTGAGAGACAGATTCTACTGGCCCTGCATGCGGGCTGAAGTTGAAGGTTACTGTCACTCCTGTATCCGGTGTATTCAGAGGAAGACCCTACCCCACGAGCTGCCCCAATGGGCCATCTTCAGAGTCAGGGAACTATGGAACTGGTGTGCATTGATTTCCTTTGCTTGGAGCCTGATCTGAGTGGACAAGGGAATGTTTTGGTAGTAACCGATCATTTCACCAGATATGCCCAAGCATACCCAACAAAAGACCAGCAAGCTTCAACTGTGGCAAAAGTCTTAGTAGAAAAATTATTTGTCCACTATGGATTACCCCAACGTATCCACTCAGATCAAGGGAGAGACTTTGAAAGCAATCTCATAAAGAAGCTGTTGGACTTGCTGGGCATCAAGAAGTCCAGAACCACTCCATATCATCCCCCAAGGGGATGCACAGCCTGAGCGTTTTAACCGGACCCTTCTGGACATGTTGGAAACTTTAAGCTCGGAAAAAAAGCAACACTGGAGCAAGCATGTAGCTGCTATAGTACATGCCTACAACAGCACTGCAAATGATGCCACTGGATACTCTCCTTACCGTTTAATGTTCGGGCGAGAGGCTCGGCTACTGGTGGATCTGGCCTTTGGCACTTCCCTTGATCACACATCAGTCACCTCAGATAAGGGGTATGTGGATCGGCTACGGAGAAGTCTAAAAATGGCCTATGAGAAAGCCCAAGCTACATCAGATCAGAGGGGGCTGAGGAACAAGAGGAACTTCGACCTAAAGGTCAGAGTACAAGATTTGCAGCCAGGGGATCGGGTGTTGTTAAGAAATCTGAGCATCCCTGGAAAACATAAATTAGCTGATCGCTGGAAGTCACAACCATACATCATCTGCAAACAATTACTAGACATGTGCAAAAGGAAAAAATTTGTTTCGTTTCGTTTTAATTCGTTAATTAGTTAATTTCGTTTAGTTAGATTCGTTAAATTTGTTAAATTCGTTTTCGGATTTCGTTTCATTTTCGACCGAATTCGAAAATCGGTCGCATTCGAAAATATTTCAACCGAATTCGAAAATATTTCTACCGGATTCGAAATTATTTCAACATGATTCGAAATTATTTCAACCGCATTTGAAACTATTTCAACCGGATTCGAAAATATTTTGCGATCCGACTTTGGGTCCACTTATCTCAGGGTCACTTAGTGATAGAAACTTTTGGAGACGTTGTAGTGCTAGTTCTACTCTGTTTGCATACCAAAGGTGGGGTTTCTAGCTACAAGTGGCCCCGAGATATGTGGCCCCAAAGTCGGGTCACAAAATGTCATTCTCTGCTGCAGAAAAGTGCTTGACATTTTGCGACCCGACTTTGGGTCCACGTATCTCGGGGTCACTTAGGGATAAAAAAAAAAATTGGTATGCAAACTCAGGAGAACTAGCATTACAACATCTCCAAATTTGGGGTTTCTATCACCAAGTAACCCAGAGATACGTGGACCCAAATTCGGGTCGCAAAATATTTTCGAATCCGGTTGAAATAGTTTCAAATGCAGTTGAAATAATTTCCAATCATGTTGATAGTATTTCAACCGGATTCGAAAATATTTTGCGACCCGACTTTGGGTCCATGTATCTCTGGGTTACTTGGTGATAGAAACCCCAAATTTGGAGATGTTGTAGTGCTAGTTCTACTGTGTTTGCATACCAAATTTGGGGTTTCTAGCTATAAGTGGACCCAAGATACGTGGCCCCAAATTCGGGTCACAAAATGTCATTCTCTGCTGCAGAAAAGTACATGACATATCGCCCATATCTGGGGGTCACTTGGGGTTAGGAACCCCATAACTTGTGGCAGGTGACGTGGCAAGTGGACAAATAACCATCTTCCAAAATGTATAATTCAAATAAAAAAGATTAGAACAGAATAGAAAAAAAATATAATTTAATAGAATAAAATAGAAAGAATATACAACCATCTTCTGAAATTCGAATTTCGAATAGTAGGAATTACATTTTTTTTATTAATTAATTTTAACTTTGGATAGAAAAGATTATAATAAAATAGAAAATAGACTAGAAAAACAATAGAACAGAATAGAATATATAATATTTTATTCTATTCTGTTCTATTGTTTTTCTAGTCTATTCTTTTATATTCTATTAAAATCTTTTCTATTAAAATCGAAATCATTATATACTAAATTCGAATTTCGGAAGATGGTTATATATATTTTTTTTCCGACATTCGAATTTCGTATAGAATGAATTCAAATTCGAATCGAAAAGATTATAATAGAATAGAAAATATTAGAAAGAATCGAATAGAAAAACAATAGAACAGAATAGAATAAAATACATATATATATATATATATATATATATATATATATATATATTGTGACAGCAGGAAGGTAAAGTCACCTGGTTGCATCCAGGGGGGTAGATATATTTCGCCCAGATTCAGGCTTTACGCCGACTTATACAACTAGGTGGAGAGTTGTATAAGGCTAGTGGGCTCATGGATGACTCATACCTCTAGGGAGAGGGCTGGGCGTCGTGCAGACAGGGAGTTGATGAGACCAGCTGAAGCTTGTCAGCTCATTTAGGCCTCTATAAGAACTCCCAGCTTCATTAGATGTTAGCTCATGCCTGGAACCAGACCTGTGTGGACTGTCTAGGGAGAGTGAACCCCTGTGCGGTGAGACAAAGCCTGTGTGGCTATTTGCTTGGACATTTAAAACCAGGGACTTAGGGACTAGGACAGCACTAGGCTGATCCCAGTTGTTAGTTAGGAAACCTGTATGTTTAGTCAGAGGTCAACTTGACCAGGATTTATTTTGGTTATGTTTCTTTTGCTTTGCTGTGTTTTGTCACTGTAAATAGAAAATAAACCGCACCTTTTTTGATTTTGAAAACCACAACCTCCGTTTGCTGGGCCTGTTTTGTGTGGGGAGCCCATCCCGGGGGTCACACACACCCGCTGCCGAGCTAACCCCCTCACAGTTGGTGGAGAATGCGGGCAGTTTTTTTTTAAGCCAGCATGGAGGAGATACTGAAGCAGCTGGCTCTAGCAAATGCCAATCAACAGCAGACAAATGCAGGTTTGCAAAGGAGCCTTGCAGCCCAGCAGCAGACAAACGCAACTTTGCAACAGAGTCTGGAGGCTCAGCAACGAGCCCAGCAGCAATCTGAGGCCCGCTTCATAGACCTGTTGCAGAAGCAAGAGCAGAGACTACAACAACAGATGGAAGCAGTAATGCAGCAACGTCCGCAGACCAGTGAGGAAAGCCGTCCCACTAATACCGCGTCCTTTGGGGTGAGTCGTTTATTGACAAAAATGACTGGAGAGGATGATCCAGAGGTATTTTTGACCACATTTGAAAGGACCGCTGAAAGAGAAAAGTGGCCTGAGGAGCAGTGGGCTGGACTGGTGGCTCCTCTGTTAACTGGTGAATCGCAGAAAGCTTACTATGACCTAGAGCCTAACCAAGCAAAAGACTATGTGATGCTAAAAGCTGAAATATTGGCAAGGCTGGGTGTCACCCAGGCTGTCCGGGCTCAGCGTGTGCATAACTGGACTTTCCAGCTTGGAAAACCCCCCAGGTCTCAAATGTATGATCTCATTCACCTGAGCAGAAAGTGGCTACAGCCAGAGACTTTGTCCGCACCAAAGATTGTGGAACGTGTTGTAATGGATCGGTTTTTGAGAGCTCTTCCTACTGCCATCCAAAAGTGGGTAAGCCATGGAGACCCAGAGACGGCCGATGGTCTTGTGGATCGTGTGGAGAAATACTTGGCTACAGAGAACCTGACGGCCTCTTCCAGAGACACTCGGACTTTCCACCCTAAGACCAGACCATCCCCAGGGGCGGATAAGAGGATTCCAAGGGGTGAGGGTGGAGAGAGTGAGAGGGTGGGAGCTCTACCCCAAGTTTGGCGAGAACAGCCTGGGAAATCAGCGGCTCAAGAGGCGGCAAGAAGGATCGTTTGCTACCGCTGCCGGCAAGCGGGACATATTGCAGCCAATTGCCCGGTTGTGGAGGAACCCATGCAGTGTGACTTTCTGACGGGCAGACGTCAGTCGCTGTGTGCGACAGTCGCATGCACTGCCATTCGAGGAACTGAGAAACATTTATGCAAAATGTGTGTTAATGGTAGAAATGTTGTGGTATTGCTGGATTCAGGTAGCCTTGTGACCCTGATAAAGGCTGAGTTAGTTAAAACAGAGGTCTCTGGGAATAGCAAGGTAGCTGTTATTTGTGTGCATGGGGACACCCGAGAGTATCCAGTGACTACAGTGTGTTTCGAGACCCCCAAAGGTACCCTCTCTCATCCAGTGGGCTTAGTATCTCAGTTACCGCATGACGCCATTGTGGGAAGGGATTTTCCGAAGTTCTGGGAACTGTGGGATGATCCTGAGCCCCTCACTGGTGCCCCTATGTACCAGGAATGTGATAGCCAGAACTCCCCTGAGAGTGGTGAGGACTCTCCGGAATTTCCCTTATCAGTATTGGCAGGGGAGACTCAAGAAACTGGAGAGGAGCCCACCTCCTCAGACGAAAACCTACCGTCTGTGGAGTTTTCTGATCTTGAGGTTCACAGGGAAAACTTTGCCACAGAACAGTTGAAAGACCCCGCCCTAATAAAGGCACGGGAAAACGTAGTGAAAATAGATGGCGAGTTAGTGAACCCAGATAATACCTGCACTTACCCATACTTCAGCGTAGAGAAGGACCTACTGTATCGGGTGGCAAAAAGGGCAGAAGAAACCGTTGAGCAGCTTGTGGTGCCCAAACCTTACAGGAAGTTGGTGTTGGAGTTGGCCCATGGGCACATTCTTGGAGGTCATCTGGGGACAGAGAAAACCCGAGAGAGGGTATTACAGAGATTCTATTGGCCGGGGGTGATGAAGGACGTAGAAAATTATTGTTCCTCCTGCCCTGTGTGTCAGAGGTTGGCCCCGATGCCACATTTCCGTAGCCCGCTGGTCCCTCTACCCATCATTGAGGTCCCGTTTGAGAGGATCGCCATGGATTTGGTAGGTCCTATAATCAAGTCCGCTAGGGGGCACCAGTACATATTAGTTATAATGGACTATGCCACCCGTTATCCAGAAGCGATCCCTCTCCGAAATACCTCGGCCAAAACCATAGCCAAAGAGCTATCTCTTGTTTTTAGCCGGGTGGGTATTTGTAAAGAACTGCTTACGGACCAAGGTACACCCTTTATGTCCCGGGTTATGAAAGAGCTGTGTAAATTGTTCAAAGTGACGCAATTGCGTACGTCTGTGTATCACCCCCAAACCGATGGGCTGGTTGAAAGATTCAACAAAACCCTAAAACAAATGAGGAAGAAAGTGGTGGATAGAGATGGAAAGGATTGGGACTGTTTACTTCCTTATTTGATGTTTGCTATTAGGGAGGTGCCCCAATCCTCTACGGGATTCTCCCCCTTTGAGTTACTGTATGGGAGACACCCAAGAGGGCTGTTGGATATTGCCAAGGAAACTTGGGAAAGTGAGAGTTCTCCCCACAGGAGTGTGATTGAGCATGTCGCCCTGATGCAAGATCGAATTGCACAGGTAATGCCCATCGTGAAGGAACATTTGGCCCAAGCGCAGTTGGCACAGCAGAGAGTGTACAACCGTGGAGCCAAGACCCGTACCTTTTCCCCGGGGGATAGGATATTGGTACTTGTCCCTACGGTTGAAAGTAAATTCCTTGCCAAATGGCAAGGCCCCTACGAGATAATGGAAAAAGTGAGCGAAGTGAATTACAAGGTCAGACAACCAGGAAGGCGAAAGCCCGAACAGATCTATCACGTTAATCTGTTGAAAGCCTGGAGGGATAGAGAGTCCCTAGTCGCAGACACTTGGTCACCAGCTCAAACTGGTTGAGTGATTCCTGAGGTTGGAATAGCAGCCACCTTGTCACAACCCCAACAACAGGAGGTTAAGGAGTTTGTGCTTCGCAACAAGGAGGTATTCTCTGAGCTGCCGGGACAAACATCTGGGGTAGAGCATGACATCATTACCCCGCCCGGTGAAAGGGTGAAGTTAAAACCCTATCGGATCCCAGAGGCTCGACGGGAGGCAATACGGGAGGAAGTACAGAAAATGCTGAACTTAGGGGTGATAGAGGAGTCCCAAAGTGATTGGTCTAGTCCCATCGTGTTGGTGCCTAAACCGGATGGGAGCTGGCGATTTTGTAACGATTTTCGTCAGTTGAACAAAGTTACAAAATTTGACACCTACCCCATGCCACGTATAGATGAGTTGATCGACCGGCTGGGAACAGCCCGATACATGACGACTCTTGACCTCACAAAAGGGTATTGGCAAATCCCCCTGGCCAAGTCGGCCAAAGAGAAAACCGCATTTGTAACCCCAGACGGGGCGTTCCAATATAAAAGAATGCCGTTCGGGTTACAGAATGCGCCGGCCACATTCCAGCGGAAAATGGACCAGATGCTGAGGCCCCATCGGAAGTATGCTGCGGCTTACCTGGATGACGTAATTGTCCATAGCACAGATTGGGCCTCACATCTGCCAAAAGTGCAAGCAGTCCTGGACTCTGTTCGGGAAGCGGGGTTTACGGCTAACCCCAAGAAGTGTACCATTGGGCTGGAGGAGGCCAAATATCTTGGGTACACCATTGGGAGGGGAGTAATAAAACCCCAACTCAACAAAGTCGAGGCCATCCAGAGTTGGCCACGTCCCAACAGCAAGAAGCAGGTACGAGCCTTTCTGGGAATCGCTGGGTATTATCGGCGATTCATTCCCCACTTTGCTTCTAAGGCTGTGCCCCTAACCAACCTGACGAAGGGGAAAGGGTCGGTCATGATTAAATGGACCCCCGAGGCTGAGGCAGCATTCCAATTCTTGAAACAAGCCTTATGTAGCCAGCCAGTGTTGTACTCACCCGACTTCTCTAAAGAATTTGTCGTACAAAGTGATGCGTCAGATGTGGGGTTAGGAGCAGTATTGTCCCAGGTCTGGAACGGGGAAGAGCACCCAGTCATTTACCTCAGCAGGAAGTTGAAGTCCCATGAGGTAAATTACGCCACCGTTGAAAAGGAGTGTTTAGCGGTGAAGTGGGCTCTAGATTCCCTTCGGTACTACCTGCTAGGTAGGCACTTTGACATGGTTACGGATCACGCTCCGTTAAAGTGGATGGCTCAAAACAAGGAAACAAATAGAAGAGTGAATAGGTGGTTCCTGGCCCTCCAGGAATTCAACTTCACAGTAAAGCATCGCCCTGGCGTTCAAATGGGGAATGTGGATGCTTTGTCTCGAGTACATGAATGCCTGATTGCTGGTGTTCCAACCCCGAGGTTAAAACAAGAGGGGGGGTATGTGACAGCAGGAAGGTAAAGTCACCTGGTTGCATCCAGGGGGGTAGATATATTTCGCCCAGATTCAGGCTTTACGCCGACTTATACAACTAGGTGGAGAGTTGTATAAGGCTAGTGGGCTCATGGATGACTCATACCTCTAGGGAGAGGGCTGGGCGTCGTGCAGACAGGGAGTTGATGAGACCAGCTGAAGCTTGTCAGCTCATTTAGGCCTCTATAAGAACTCCCAACTTCATTAGATGTTAGCTCATGCCTGGAACCAGACCTGTGTGGACTGTCTAGGGAGAGTGAACCCCTGTGCGGTGAGACAAAGCCTGTGTGGCTATTTGCTTGGACATTTAAAACCAGGGACTTAGGGACTAGGACAGCACTAGGCTGATCCCAGTTGTTAGTTAGGAAACCTGTATGTTTAGTCAGAGGTCAACTTGACCAGGATTTATTTTGGTTATGTTTCTTTTGCTTTGCTGTGTTTTGTCACTGTAAATAGAAAATAAACCGCACCTTTTTTGATTTTGAAAACCACAACCTCCGTTTGCTGGGCCTGTTTTGTGTGGGGAGCCCATCCCGGGGGTCACACACACCCGCTGCCGAGCTAACCCCCTCACAATATATATATATATATATATATATATTTTATTCTATTCTGTTCTATTGTTTTTCTCGTCTATATTATATTTATATTCTAATCTTTTCTAATTGGAATTCGAATTCATTCTATACAAAATTCGAGTGTTGGAACATGGTTTTATATATATATATATATATATATATATATATATATATATATATATATATGTATATATATATATTTTATTGTTCTATTGGTTTTTTTTATGATATTTTTTTCTATTATTTTAGAATATTTTCTATTCAAATTCGATTTTATTCTATATGAAATTCGAATTTTGGAAAATGGTTATTTATATGTATGTATATATATGTATATATATAACCACCTTCCGAAATTCGAATTTAGTATAGAATAAATTCAAATTCGAATAGAAAAGATTAGAATAGAAAAACAATAGAATATAATAAAATATTATATATATATATATATATATATATATATATTATATTTTATTCTATTGTTTTTCTAGTCTTTTTTCTATTTCTATTCTAATCTTTTCTATTCGAATTCGAATTGATTCGATACGAAATATTTATACATATAACTATCTTCTGAAATTCGAAATTCATACAGAATGAATTCAAATTCGAATAGAAAAGATTAGAATATAATAACTATAGAAAAGAATAGAATAAAAAAAATATAGACGGTCATATTTTATTGTATTTTATTACATTCTATTCAATTCTATTCTATTCTCTACTATTCTTTTATTTCTATTCTAATGTTTTTATTTTTATATTCTATTTTATTGTATTCTTTTTAAAAAAAACGATTTATATTTTTTCTAATTTGATTCAAATTTATTTTCGAATTCGAGTCGAAAATATTTCGAATTCGATTCGAAAATATTTCGAATTCGATTCGAATTTCGTCCGCGATTTTTCGATTCGAAAAAATTCAGATTCGGTTAAATTCGTTAGTATTGTAATTCGGTAATTCGGATGCATCCGAATGTCCGAATAATGAAAAATTTGTCCGAATTTCGATTCGGAACGAAACGAAATGCACATGTCTAACAATTACCAGGCCTCCCTGTATATCAGATCAGACCAGAAGGAAGTGTAGGCCCACTAAAGACTTGGCACAGGAATCACCTGCTGCCCCTCTCTGAAGCAGTTCGCCTACCTCCTGCATCAGTCTCACAAGAGTCACCCTCAACCTCTCAAGAGCCTCGACCAGTCACCAGATCTCAGTCAACACTTCAGGACATAGAAGATGAAGACTCTGAAGGTGAATGGGTAGATTCAGATTGGTTGTGGTCCTCTCAGCAATCAGAGTCCAGGACCTCTCCTCTACCAATTACCTGAGGTAACTGACAGTAGAACTCTTCGACCAGAAGCCCCTGAGTTTGTGCCCCACAGTATACTCACTGAGGAGTTAGAGGAAGGCGAGGAGTCTTTGTCAATGGGGGACTCCAGAGAAGTCTCAAATTTGTCTGAAGAAGAATTGGATATTCCAGGGGACATAGAGTCCAGTGTACCTGAACAAGAGGAAAAAGAAACAGAGTCCATCGTTCATGAGACCCCAACACCTAAGGAACAAAGAGAAGAGTCATTCACCCTCCCAAGAGACTGACTTATCACCAATTGGGTGAGTGCTCGTAAGAAGCCATTCTCACTTCTAAAAGGACAAATGATATGTCTAGTTCTTCCATTGCAAATATAGTGGAAGACAACCCCAGCTCACCCCCTGGCACATCTGGGCAGGATACTTCAGTGGCGGTGGTTTGTGGACAGAACAGCCTCCCTCCCCATGACAATTGGTGGGAGGTTCCTCTTTCCACTCTGTCATGCAATGAGCTGTTTGAGTTTGAACACTGTTACTGAAAATGCAAATTGTTTATTGTCCTGCATGAACTAATTGAAAATTCCTCCGCATGTATTGACAAAGCATGTATCAGGATACAAACTTTTGTCTTCTTTGGTGTTCAATTGTTATGTTGCATCAACCTGTTCGTTTAATGATATCAAAGCAAGGCATGCTGGAACTCGTAGTACAGGGAGAAAGGGACTCCGTTGCCATGGGTAGTAAATAGACTAAAATACCCACAGTGCAGCTGTACTCCCAAAGTGCATTGCCTCGTCGCTTGGCCTTCTGGGACTGTTTACTTAAAGAAGGGGAGGAGCCACGGAGGGTCTCTCTGGACATCGCCCTGCTAGCAAGAGGAGCCTGGTTGAGGCCTGTTGTGTGTGTGAAGGCCTCATAGCCTGGGCCTACTGTTGTCAGAGAGGCCTGCCTGCTAAAGAGCGAAGAATCCTCCTTCGGGAAGCCCAGCTGACGTTCCAGAGTTGTCCTGACATCTTCCACCTACTGACATCTCGTGCGGCGGAGTGAGGGACGGAAGACCGGAACAGCGGAGGGATTGTGTACTGAAGCATCAGCAGCGGAACCTGCCAGGCGGACTAGGCCTATTTGGTGAGCGGGCACCTGCCCAGGATTTATTAACTTTTGTATAGGCCTGTGACTGTTAAGGCCCACCACCACTAGAATAGTGCACCACGCACCAGAACTTAGTTCATCGTGTGGTAGTGCGCAGTTTAAAGTTGGTGTTTGCACCGCCAGAGTGTTACATACTCCCAAAAGCATTGCAGGAGTTCAGTTTTTCTTCAACACCCTTTGGATTACAAATAGTATGTGCACCAACTTTTGCTAGCGAAGACTCCTACCTCTGAGGAACTTGTACATTAATCTTAGTCAGGCTTGACTAGAACTTACAGTGACGGGACACAGGGTGGTACTACCCGTTAGGGGGAGCTTGCGAGCACAGAACTTTTATACATAGAAAATAGACATTAATATTGTGTATACCATTGTCTTGTTCATATTATTGACTCTGCAGGGCTCTGCACCAGTCAACTGTAATGCTGTCTTAATTTGCTACTTTTAATACTAAGTAAACTTTGATTTTTGATATAGCAGACAACTGTGTGGAGTTATCTATCGCCCTACTGATTAAGTGCCATGATCAGGTAATGGTTTTATTTACTGTATTACTATTGTGTGATACTATTGTGGCTCCTATCACACCAGTGGGTCTCACAATATCTGTGCAAACCAGTTGTGCCAAGGGAAGGGTTCGAGCCAAGTTCTTGGGGTTGATAGGCAGAACGTAGACCCAACATCTAAATCAGCAGCTCCTACGGGGGTAGTGCTACACTAGTAATGACAATGATCAGCAACTCATAGTGTGACTATGCTAGTGTGACTGGCAATCTGGCGCTAACAGACACTGGCTGGGATGGTCACTAAGACCCCTTTTACACTGAGGTGCTTTTCAGGTATTTTAGCGCTAAAAATAGAGCCTGAAAAGCGCCTCTCAGGCCACCCCAGTGTGAAAGCCCAAGTTCTTTCACACTGGGGTGGTGCGCTTGCGGGATGAGAAAAAAAGTCCTGCAAGCAGCATCCTTGGGGCGGTTTGGGAGCGGTGTATACTGTGGATCTCTGCAGCTCTTCCAGAGTTACCATGAGCCTCCTGGCTGCTTCTCTGATGAATGCTCTCCTTGCCCGGCCTGTCAGTTTAGGTGGACGGCCATGTCTTGGTAGGTTTGTAGTTGTGCCATACTCTTTCCATTTTCGGATGATGGATTGAACAGTGCTCCGTGAGATGTTCAAAGCTTGGAATTAATTTTTTTATATCCTAACCCTGCTTAAAAATTCTACAAAACTTTATCCCTGACCTGTCTGGTGTGTTCCTTGACCTTCATGATGCTGTTTGTTTACTAAGGTTCTCTAACAAACCTCTGAGGGCTTCACAGAACAGCTGTATTTATACTGAGATTAAATTACACACGGGTGGACTCAATTTACTAATTAGGTGACTTCTGAAGGCAATTGGTTCCACTAGATTTTAGTTAGGGGTATCAGAGTAAAGGGGACTGAATACAAATACACGCCACACTTTTCAGATATTTATTTGTAAAACATTTTGAAAACCATTTATCATTTTCCTTCCACTTCACAGTTATGTGCCACTTTGTGTTGGTTTATCACATAAAATCACAATAAAATACATTTACGTTTTTGGTTGTAACATGACAAAATGTGGAAAATTTCAAAGGGTGTGAATACTTTTTCAAGGCACTGTATGCTTCTTCCTTCTGCAGGGTAGTTAGTAAAGGAGTTAGAAGGGAGGTGAGAGCAGTTTTAAGGTTAGTTAGTTCTCGCCAGGAATTGCACTTTATTGCCCTGTACACACGACCGGGATTCCTGACAGGAAAAGATCCGTCGGAAATCCCGAGGGGAAAACCGAGAGCCTGCTCTCTACTTTTCCCCCCGTACAGACGATCGGTTTTCCCGTTGGGAAAACTCAGATGAGTGCTTTTCCTTGGAAATCCAGACCCTGTATTTGCTCCATCTGAGTTTTTCCCCGCAGGAAAACTGCCAAAAATGTCAGTTTTGTGCTACACATGGCCGGGTTTTCTGACAGGAAAAAGTCAGTCGGGAAACCTTCATTTAACACATGTGTAGCGGGGTCTTCAAATTTAGGGGGAATGTTTGAGTGGTAGTTGTACTCAAACACCTTATTTGATAGGGCTTTGCTAACCATTTTTATACCGCAGGTGGGATACTGGTGTATAGTTCCCTGTGGCCTGTGGATGGCGGTGCCATCGGGGGCTTGGGTTGAACCGCTGGTATAGTGCTGTGCCTTGGATGTCCCCTCTCGGCGGTGGTATGGTGGGCGTGGTCGGCCTGCTGTGCATGTCGGGAGAGGATATAAAAGGGGCAGACGCTGCCTGTGGGGTGTTCTTCTTCTCCCGGGGGTCCTACCCCGGGGGAGTGTGTCGTTGTTCTGTTCGTTGGCCACCCCGGGCACCTTTAGCCCGAGGATGGGGTTCCAGGTTCGAGAGTACTGGGTCTTCCTGGCCCGGTACACTGGCGTATCAGTCCCAGCCACCTTTAGCCCTGGGGCTGCAACTGAAAGCCTTGGGTCCAGCACCTTTGGCTGGGGCCCACGGAGGGAAGAGGAATCCCAGGGTGCTGCCTTGCGAGGAGACCCGTATCTGGAAGAGGAGGCTGGGGGAGGACCGTTCCGAGGGACTGGTGAGAGATCACAGTGAAGGAAGGGGCCCGGTAACTCTCTGGAGGGATGTCATCTCCCCGAAAAAGGCCTAATACCACAAGCAAAGTTCACCAGGTCTGTGGCAGAGACCCAAAGTTCACCAGGTCTGTGGCAGAGACCCAAAGTTCACCAGTTTGTACAGAGACTGTGTGTAATCTAATTCGAGCATCACTCCGGCTGATAGGATCCACTCTAATGGGAGACTATCCAGGTGAGCTAAGCCTACTTGAGAGACAGGTAGTGAATCATACATTCGTTTGTGCCTGGACCTACTCCAACACCTTTTGCTGTCTTGTTCTCCATCCACCCTTTCCTATCTAGTGACTGTGCATATGAGAAAATAAACTCTACGTTGGAGTTGCAACTGGTGTGGACCTTGGAGTTATTGGGGGAAATAGAGACTTGTCTTTATCGCATGAGAGACGAGAACCATTCTCTGGAGAACCTACCTGTGGAGACCCAGTTGTATTTATACCGCTCAACCTCTTCACACAGGAGGGTACAGGCATATAGTACGGTGTGCCCTTTTTCCTACAAGTGAGCCAAAGGTAGGGAAAAGGGTCCGTGTGCTACACATGCATGTTCTCTCCTATCTTTGAAGGAACACTCTCACCCAGCAGAGCAGCACCACAGTTGTTCAGGGACATCTCCAGATCCAGCTCTCCGAGCCCTTCAGAGGTCTCATAGGGCACCTCTTTTGCAGCTGATAACAATGCAACAAAAAAAAAAAGGGCACAATCTCCTCAGTGGTCACCCCTAGCACTTTTATTTCTGCATTCTACTAATTGCTCAGGTACACACACTGAAAGTTTTTCATCATGCAGCATATCATTTTTAGGTTCTGTTTTATCCCTCGTCTCTCCACTATACAGAAAACTACACAGGGAGAAGTCTCTCTCCAGATGCACAGCAGGTCTACAAACTGGGATCACTTCTCCTTCACAGATGACAGTCACTTCCCCTACACAGATGACAGTTTCACTGCCAATCTCTCTAATGGCTGACCTATCAGTCCCAGCATTTTTATTCTCTTTGATCAAAGTCTTGCAAGCCACTGCTGCATTTTTCACTTTCGGCATTTGAGAGCCCTGGGTGATGTTGATTCATTTGACTCCTTTCAGTGACCACCCATTCCACCACTGTGGCCATAAGGTGAATTAGCAGCAGTTGCAACATTCACCTTATCACCCTGTGCAGGCTTTACAGGGACTTTTACACAATTGCCAGGGATTAGTGGAGACAT
This sequence comes from Rana muscosa, assembly GCA_029206835.1. Taxonomy (NCBI): domain Eukaryota; kingdom Metazoa; phylum Chordata; class Amphibia; order Anura; family Ranidae; genus Rana; species Rana muscosa. The sequence goes on from CM055127.1 coordinate 49,197,386, forward strand.
ATTTCCTGTGGTTACAATGTTCTGTATATCCAGGAACAGGATGTCTTTGGTGACAGCATGCTCCTATGCACTGCATACCAAGCAACTCGCTTCCACGTTTTGTCAGGGCAATTGTCAGTTAAAGCAACGCAGGGCTGTACCGCAAAAAATGGCCTGGTCATTAAGGGGGGAAATCGTTTCAGTCCTTAAGTGGTTAAAGTGGATGTAAACCCAATTCATGAAATTTGAGCTGGGCACATGTATCTGTAGTGTTTTCCTATCGTTCTTCAAAGAGCTAAGTCCTGCAGCTGTCTCTTGCTCTGTAGCTCTGTTATCGGCCTGATAACTTTTGACAAGCTCTCCGAGATGGGAGATAGAAGTTTGTGTCAGGGAGGTTGCTATAAATAGATTAGCAGTCAGATTGGCATTTAATGCCGCGTACACACGATCATTTTTCCCGTCGGGAAAAATTACATTTTTTTTTTTCGCCGAGAAAAACGATCGTCTGTGGGCTTTATGCCGTTTTTCTCGTTGAGAAAAACGGCAGGAAAAACGACGAGAAAAATTAGAACATGTTCTAAATTTTCTCATCGTTTTTTCCATCATTTTTTTCCGCGGCAGTTTTCCCATAGGGAGACACTGCCGCGGAGCCCACAGACGGTCGTTTTTCTCGACAAAGAAAAAAATGACGGGAAAAACGGTCGTGTGTGGGGGAAAATGCCATTCCCTCGTTTGTCATTTAATTTCATGTCGTGATTCACGGCGGTGTTTTCACCGCCGTGAATCACGATCGTGTGTACGCGGCATAAGAGCAGAGCTCTGCACATTCCTTCCTTCTTTTGCCAATGAGGAGAGGGGGTGTGTGCTTTTCCTCCAATCAGCTTTCTTGGCTGTATGCCCAGGCTTCTCTGCAGTGTTAACCAGGAAGAGAAAAATCTGGCTCTGTGACTGGCCGGAGCCGTGTGACATCACTCTCGCGCATGCGTGTGGGAGCCGCCAGTCACGGCAGTTGGTCGTAAAGAAACGGCGCGGGGGTCAGTTTCATCACAGCGCATGTGCCGATGACTTTATCGATGCAAAACACAGTAAATGTCTCCTAAATGGCGTATGTTTAGGAGATATTTACAGTACCTATTGTGAGGGGGTTAACTCGGTAGCGGGTGTGTGTGACCCCCTGGTTGGGCTCCCCACACAAAAACAGGGCCAGCAGACGGAGGTTGTGGTTTTCAAAATCAAAAGGTGCGGTTTATTTCTCTATGTACAGTGACAAAAACACAGCAAAGCCAAAAAAGAAACAAACAAAATAAATCCTGGTCAGTTTGACCTCTGACTAAACATGCAGGTTTCCTAAACTAACAACTGGGATCAGCCTGGTGCTGTCCTAGTCCCTAAGTCCCTGGTTTAGTAAAAGTCCAAACAAATAGCCACACAGGCTTTGCCTCACCGCACAGGGGTTCACTCTCCCTAGACAGTCCACACAGGTCTGGTTCCAGGCATGAGCTAACATCTAATGAAGCTGGGAGTTCCTTATAGAGGCCTAAATGAGCTGACAAGGTTCAGCTGGTCTCATCTCTGTCTGCACGACGCCCCACACTCTCCCTAGAGGTATGAGTCATCCATGAGCCTACTAGCCTCAGCTGGGCTTATACAACTCTCCACCCTAGTTGTATAAGTCAGCATAAAGCCTGAATCTGGGAGAAATATATCTACCCCCCTGGATGCAACCAGGTGACTTTACCTTCCTGCTGTCACATACCCCCCCCTCTTGTTTTAACCTTGGGGTTGGAACACCAGCAATCAGGCATTCATGTACTCGAGACAAAGCATCCACATTCCCCATTTGAACGCCAGGGCGATGCTTTACTGTGAAGTTGAATTCCTGTAGGGCCAGGAACCACCTATTCACTCTTCTATTTGTCTCCTTGTTTTGAGCCATCCACTTTAACGGAGCGTAATTTACCTCATGGGACTTCAACTTCCTGCTGAGGTAAATGACTGGGTGCTCTTCCCCGTTCCAGACCTGGGACAATACTGCTCCTAACCCCACATCTGACGCATCACTTTGTACGACAAAGTCTTTAGAGAAGTCGGGTGAGTACAACACTGGCTGGCTACATAAGGCTTGTTTCAAGAATTGGAATGCTGCCTCAGCCTCGGGGGTCCATTTAATCATGACCGACCCTTTCCCTTTCGTCAGGTTGGTTAGGGGCACAGCCTTAGAAGCAAAGTGGGGAATGAAGCGCCGATAATAACCCGCGATTCCCAGAAAGGCCCGTACCTGCTTCTTGCTGTTGGGACGTGGCCAACTCTGGATGGCCTCGACTTTGTTGAGTTGGGGTTTTATCACTCCCCTGCCAATGGTGTACCCAAGATATTTGGCCTCCTCCTGCCCAATGGTACACTTCTTGGGGTTAGCCGTAAACCCCGCTTCCCGGATAGAGTCTAGGACTGCTTGCACTTTTGGCAGATGTGAGGCCCAATCTGTGCTATGGACAATTACGTCATCCAGGTAAGCCGCAGCATACTTCCGATGGGGCCTCAGTATCTGGTCCATTTTCCGCTGGAATGTGGCCGGCGCATTCTGTAACCCGAACGGCATTCTCTTATATTGGAACGCCCCGTCTGGGGTTACAAATGCGGTTTTCTCTTTGGCCGACTTGGCCAGGGGAATTTGCCAATACCCTTTTGTGAGGTCAAGAGTCGTCATGTATCGGGCTGTTCCCAGCCGGTCGATCAACTCATCTATACGTGGCATGGGGTAGGTGTCAAATTTTGTAACTTTGTTCAACTGACGAAAATCGTTACAAAATCGCCAGCTCCCATCCGGTTTAGGCACCAACACAATGGGACTAGACCAATCACTTTGGGACTCCTCTATCACCCCTAAGTTCAGCATTTTCTGTACTTCCTCCCGTATTGCCTCCCGTCGGGCCTCTGGGATCCGATAGGGTTTTAACTTCACCCTTTCACCGGGCGGGGTAATAATATCATGCTCTACCCCAGATGTTTGTCCCGGCAGCTCAGAGAACACCTCCTTGTTGCGAAGCACAAACTCCTTAACCTCCTGTTGTTGGGGTTGTGACAAGGTGGCTGCTATTCCAACCTCCGGAATCACGCAACCAGTTTGAGCTGGTGACCAAGTTTCTGCGACTAGGGACTCTCTATCCCTCCAGGCTTTCAACAGATTAACGTGATATATCTGTTCGGGCTTTCGCCTTCCTGGTTGTCTGACCTTGTAATTCACTTCGCTCACTTTTTCCATTATCTCGTAGGGGCCTTGCCATTTGGCAAGGAATTTACTTTCAACCGTAGGGACAAGTACCAATATCCTATCCCCCGGGGAAAAGGTACGGGTCTTTGCTCCACGGTTGTACACTCTCTGCTGTGCCAACTGCGCTTGGGCCAAATGTTCCTTCACGATGGGCATTACCTGTGCAATTCGATCTTGCATCAGGGCGACATGCTCAATCACACTCCTGTGGGGAGAACTATCACTTTCCCAAGTTTCCTTGGCAATATCCAACAGCCCTCTTGGGTGTCTCCCATACAGTAACTCAAAGGGGGAGAATCCCGTAGAGGATTGGGGCACCTCCCTAATAGCAAACATCAAATAAGGAAGTAGACAGTCCCAATCCTTTCCATCTCTATCCACCACTTTCTTCAACATTTGTTTTAGGGTTTTGTTGAATCTTTCAACCAGCCCATCGGTTTGGGGGTGATACACAGATGTACGCAATTGCGTCACTTTGAACAATTTACACAGCTCTTTCATAACCCGGGACATAAAGGGTGTACCTTGGTCCGTAAGCAGTTCTTTACAAATACCCACCCGGCTAAAAACAAGAGATAGCTCTTTGGCTATGGTTTTGGCCGAGGTATTTCTGAGAGGGATCGCTTCTGGATAACGGGTGGCATAGTCCATTATAACCAATATGTACTGGTGCCCCCTAGCGGACTTGATTATAGGACCTACCAAATCCATTGCGATTCTCTCAAACGGGACCTCAATGATGGGTAGAGGGACCAGCGGGCTACGGAAATGTGGCATCGGGGCCGACCTCTGACACACAGGGCAGGAGGAACAATAATTTTCTATGTCCTTCATCACCCCAGGCCAATAGAATCTCTGTAATACCCTCTCTCGGGTTTTCTCTGTCCCCAGATGACCTCCAAGAATGTGCCCATGGGCCAACTCCAACACCAACTTCCTGTAAGGTTTGGGCACCACCAGCTGCTCAACGGTTTCTTCTGCCCTTTTTGCCACCCGATACAGTAGGTCCTTCTCTACGCTGAAGTATGGGTAAGTGCAGGTATTATCTGGGTTCACTAACTCGCCATCTATTTCCACTACGTTTTCCCGTGCCTTTATTAGGGCGGGGTCTTTTAACTGTTCTGTGGCAAAATTTTCCCTGTGAACCTCCAGATCAGAAAACTCCACAGACGGTAGGTTTTCGTCTGAGGAGGTGGGCTCCTCTCCAGTTTCTTGAGTCTCCCCTGCCAATACTGACAAGGGAAATTCTGGAGAGTCCTCCCCACTCTCAGAGGAGTTCTGGCTATCACATTCCTGGTACATAGGGGCACCAGTGGGGGGCTCAGGATCATCCCACAGTTCCCAGAACTTCGGAAAATCCCTTCCCACAATGGCATCATGCGGTAATTGAGATACTAACCCCACTGGATGAGAGAGGGTACCTTTGGGGGTCTCGAAACACACTGTAGTCACTGGATACTCTCGGGTGTCCCCATGCACACAAATAACAGCTACCTTGCTATTCCCAGAGACCTCTGTTTTAACTAATTCAGCCTTTATCAGGGTCACAAGGCTACCTGAATCCAGCAATACCACAACATTTCTACCATTAATACACATTTTGCATAAATGTTTCTCAGTTCCCCGAATGGCAGTGCATGCGACTGTCGCACACAGCGACTGATGTCTGTCCGTCAGAAAGTCACACTGCATGGGTTCCTCCACAACCGGGCAATTGGCTGCAATATGTCCCGCTTGCCGGCAGCGGTAGCAAACGATCCTTCTTGCGGCCTCTTGAGCCGCTGATTTCCCAGGCTGTTCTCGCCAAACTTGGGGTAGAGCTCCCACCCTCTCACTCTCTCCACCCTCACCCCTTGGAATCCTCTTATCCGCCCCTGGGGATGGTCTGGTCTTAGGGTGGAAAGTCCGAGTGTCTCTGGAAGAGGCCGTCAGGTTCTCTGTAGCCAAGTATTTCTCTACACGATCCACAAGACCACCGGCCGTCTCTGGGTCTCCATGGCTTACCCACTTTTGGATGGCAGTAGGAAGAGCTCTCAAAAACCGATCCATTACAACACGTTCCACAATCTCTGGTGCGGACAAAGTCTCTGGCTGTAGCCACTTCCTGCTCAGGTGAATGAGATCATACATTTGAGACCTGGGGGGTTTTCCAAGCTGGAAAGTCCAGTTATGCACACGCTGAGCCCGGACAGCCAGGGTGACACCCAGCCTTGCCAATATTTCAGCTTTTAGCATCACATAGTCTTTTGCTTGGTCAGGCTCTAGGTCATAGTAAGCCTTCTGCGATTCACCAGTTAACAGAGGAGCCACCAGTCCAGCCCACTGCTCCTCAGGCCACTTTTCTCTTTCAGCAGTCCTTTCAAATGTGGTCAAAAATACCTCTGGATCATCCTCTCCAGTCATTTTTGTCAATAAACGACTCACCCCAAAGGACGCGGTATTAGTGGGACGGCTTTCCTCACTGGTCTGCGGACGTTGCTGCATTACTGCTTCCATTTGTTGTAGTCTCTGCTCTTGCTTCTGTAACAGGTCTATGAAGCGGGCCTCAGATTGCTGCTGGGCTTGTTGATGAGCTTGCTGCTGGGCTGCAAGGCTCCTTTGCAAACCTGCATTTGTCTGCTGTTGATTGGCATTTGCTAGAGCCAGCTGTTTCAGTATCTCCTCCATGCTGGCTTAAAAAAAACTGCCACTGGTTCTCCACCAACTGTGAGGGGGTTAACTCGGTAGCGGGTGTGTGTGACCCCCTGGTTGGGCTCCCCACACAAAAACAGGGCCAGCAGACGGAGGTTGTGGTTTTCAAAATCAAAAGGTGCGGTTTATTTCTCTATGTACAGTGACAAAAACACAGCAAAGCCAAAAAAGAAACAAACAAAATAAATCCTGGTCAGTTTGACCTCTGACTAAACATGCAGGTTTCCTAAACTAACAACTGGGATCAGCCTGGTGCTGTCCTAGTCCCTAAGTCCCTGGTTTAGTAAAAGTCCAAACAAATAGCCACACAGGCTTTGCCTCACCGCACAGGGGTTCACTCTCCCTAGACAGTCCACACAGGTCTGGTTCCAGGCATGAGCTAACATCTAATGAAGCTGGGAGTTCCTTATAGAGGCCTAAATGAGCTGACAAGGTTCAGCTGGTCTCATCTCTGTCTGCACGACGCCCCACACTCTCCCTAGAGGTATGAGTCATCCATGAGCCTACTAGCCTCAGCTGGGCTTATACAACTCTCCACCCTAGTTGTATAAGTCAGCATAAAGCCTGAATCTGGGAGAAATATATCTACCCCCCTGGATGCAACCAGGTGACTTTACCTTCCTGCTGTCACACTATAGATAAGCCTTATTCTAGGCTTACTTATAGGTACAACTTGCACAGAGAGGTTTACAACCTCTTTAATACACAAATGGCAAACTATAAATATCAATAAATGTGTAAATATAAGTACATACAGGTGATACTCTAAAAATTAGAATATCGTGCAAAAGTTAATTTATTTCACTAATGCAAGGTGAAAAAAAGGTGAAACTAATATATGAGATAGACTCATTACATGCAAAGCAAGATAGTTCAAGCCGTGATATGTCATAATTGTGATGATTTTGGCTTACAGCTCATGAAAACCCCAAATCCACACTCTCAGAAAATTTGAATATTACATGCAATTAATAAAACAAGGATTGTACATAGAACAATATCGGACCTCTGAAAAGTATAAGCATGCATATGTACTCAGTACTTGGTTTGGGCCCCTTTTGCAGCAATTACTGCCTCAATGCGGCGTGGCATGGAAACCATCAGCCCATGGCACTGCTGAGGTGTTATGGAAGACCAGGATGCTTCAATAGTGGCCTTCAGCTCTTCTGCATTGTTCAGGTCTCATGTCTCTCATCATTCTCTTGGCAATGCCCCATAGATTCTCTATGGGGTTCAGGTCAGGCGAGTTTGCTGGCCAATCAAGCACAGCAATCCCACGGTCATTGAACCAGGTTTTGGTGCTTTTGGCAGTGTGGGCAGGTGCCAAGTCCTGCTGGAAAATAAAGTCAGCATCCCCATAGAGCTCGTCTGTGGAAGGAAGCATGAAGTGCTCCAAAATCTCCTGGTAGACGGCTGCGTTGACCCTGGACTTAATGAAGCACAGTGGACCAACACCAGCAGATGACATGGCTCCCTAAATCAACACAGACTGTGGAAACTTCACACTGGACTTCAAGCATCTTGCAGTGTGTGCCTCTCCATTCTTCCTACATACTCTGGGTCCTTGGTTTCCAAATGAGATGCAAAATTTGCTCTCATCAGAAAAGAGGACTTTGGACCACTGAGTAACAGACCAGGTCTGGGGGGCGTGGCCTGACGAGGCATGTGAGCAGAAGTGTTCCACGGAGCTCCCGCTGATCATCTTGTACCGATCCTTCCCTCGCCGCTATTAACGCCCGTTTGTGCCTCGATCCGGTGCCCGCTGATACCAGGACACTCCCGGATTAATAACCGACCGAAAACCGGGTATGATGACCCGCGGAAATCGCGGAGATGCCGCGGCTGCGGCCTGCCAGGATTCGCAAGATGGCGCCTGGTCATCTCAGCCACAGAGGACACCACGAGGCCAGGACAAGAAGACAGAGCTGGGGGGTAAGTTTGCAAAACCCCCTAAGCCTAAAGACCAGGCCAGAGACATGCTCTACTATGCACAGAAGCTGGCAGGCCCCACAGACTCCTTGCAGGTCAGGGTACAGCAACATGCAGAGCCCATGGAGCAGACAGACAGGGACAGCCCAGATAGGATGGATGACCCTGACATTATGGAGTCAGTCCCTGATCCCATGCCAGCATTAGTTGATGCACAATCAGAGGACAGCCCACAGCCCACACTCAGTGAAATACTGCATGCTGTCCATGGATGCACTGCCTCTATAAATGCATTGAAGGAGCGATTCGGGGGGCTGGAAGAGAAGGTGTCACTCCTCCGCCATGATATCCAGAAAATTAGGGAGAGAACCACCGCTGTGGAGGGCAGAGTGAGTGACATTGAAGATCAGATGCCACATGTGACTAGAGAGGTGCGAGTAGCAGCTCAGCATGCCCGCCAGGCATATGATAAGACAGACGACATCGAAAATCGCATCAGACGCAATAACATCCGCATAGTGGGGCTTCCTGAGAAAGTGGAGGGCAGGGACCCCACGACATATATTGAAGGATGGCTGCAAGAAGTGTTCGGCAAGGAAGCATTCTCCACCTTATACGCGATTGAGCGGGCACACAGGGTGCCGCCACGTCCCCTCCCGCCAGGCAACCCCCCGAGAGCGATGCTAGCAAGGCTCCTGAACTATAGAGACCGTGAGGTGGTGCTGCGACTTGCAAGGGAGAGGGGAGCAGTGCATCACAACGGTGCCAAAGTATCCTTTTATCCTGACTTCTCGGCAGAAGTACAGCGCAAACGTTCTAAGTTTGCTGAGGTCAAAAAACGTCTACAAAAGCTGCAGCTTCCCTACGCTATGCTATTCCCTGCAAAGCTCCGCATAACAGCTAGAGATCAGACCCACTTTTTTGAGTCCGCACAGGACGCAGCAGGGTGGCTAGACCATAATGAACAGGCCCTACGCCGCCGAGGTCGTGAAGAGGGAGAAGGTTGATGTCGCAGGATGGGCACACGCATCGGGCATGAAGGGCGCCCATTCTCCCTTCTGCAGCTTTCATTTGGCTAAATGAGGGCCTATACCTGATTCCATAGCTCAGCGAGTGGATTTCCACCACGTAAGAAAACCATTTTTCTTTTGTTCCCTGTTGGGACTCTGTTTCAGTCCTTTTCGGTGCCCTATCAGTTTAAGTCCCGGAATACGGGAGTTATGAGACTATTTACATCTTTTGTATGGGGCCTTCTGTTTTGGATGACTTGGTTCCGGCCTCGGTGCCCGGTTGGCACAGGCTGGACGCATACTTCCCATGCCTCACAGAATATGAAAGGTATCTGTTCTGTCCCCGTGTGGGGATGCGGGCCATGGGTGGCGTGCTGCCAAAGTATCTGTTTCCCTGTACTCCTTGGTGCGCAGTTGCGCAAGATGCTACACTTCATTTTTTCAAAGTTTTTCCAATGTGCGGATTCCTTTAAGACTGCTGTTCATGTATTGAAATCCTTCATGGCTGCTCCGGACTGCCCACCGACCAGATGCTGGTGGTGCATGAAGCTACCTTCTTGGCCTGAGAGGCCCCCTTGTACACGCAAATGGCTAACTGTATACATAACATGTCTGCTACACCTATAGTGTCGTGGAATATCCGAGGGGTGAATGATCCCCTGAAAAGAACTATGATCTCTGCGGGTTTGAGAAAGTTCCATCCGGCTATAATTGGCCTACAAGAGACTCACCTGCAGAGGGATACAACTGGGTTTTTACAATATGCATGGGTGGGAAAGGCCTATCATTCCACCTACTCTGCTTTTTCACGCGGAGTGAGTGTACTGATACACAAGGCATTGGCCTACCAGGAGCTGGACTCCCTAATTGATATATCTGGTAGATTTGTGTTCCTGTACTGTAAGTTATACATGGTAACAATGATCTTGGCTTTTGTGTATATACCCCCCCATTTTCGCGGGAGGTGTTGCAGTTGCTGCTGTCTTACCTGGCTACTAAACCTGACACTCCGGTCCTGATTATGGGAGATTTTAACTGTTATTTAGATCCCAGATTGGATAGACACCCGCCGATAGCACCCCCTGGGGGAGGTACTGCCCTCAGCCGGCTGCTGGCGGAGGTGGGGTGGACAGACATATGGCGTATACGTAACCCTGATAGTAAACAATTCTCATGCTTTTCCAAAACTCATGGGTCGCTCTCCCGGATTGACCTCTGTGTGGGTACCCCGAACCTGGTGAGCAGCACCTCTAAAGTGGAATATTTCCCACGGGGAGTGTCAGATCACTCCCCATTGGCTCTATGGTTAAATACCCAGCCGCCCAGCTCGATGCCTAGGGCACCGTGGAAGCTTAATGCTTTTTGGCTTAAACTGTTCACCTCGCAAGAAAGAATAGTCTCTCAGATACAGGACTTTTTTTGGACGCACCAAAGACACACTAGTAGCTTGCAGAAGTGGGAAACCTTTAAAGCCTACATTAGGGGGGTGTTCATTCATGAAATTCAAATTGTTAAACATAATTCTTCGGCATTGTTGGAGCGGGTGGGAGACCAGGTGAGACAGCTGGAACTGGCATATGTGACTAGCCCTACTGACTCTGCAAGGGAGGCATGGATGTCGGCCCAGGATTCTCTGGACCGGCTGAGATCCTCCACCGCAGAGCGCAAGCGGTTCTTTACGAAATTGGCATTGTACGAGGAGGGGGAGAAGACAGGTCGCCTTCTGGCAAAAATTGCACGATCCCAACAACAGTCCCCGGTTATAGGTGCCATTCGCGCTTCTAGTGGAAAACTGGTTAGTTCCCCCGATGCCATTATATCCGAGCTGGCTTCCTTCTATATGGACCTCTATGGGGCGAGGGAGACCTACTCGGATGACGAATTGGCTACCTACATGTCCCACATTGATCTGCCCTCGCTGTCTGTTGAGGCTAGGAAACAACTAGATGCCCCGATTACTATAGAGGAACTGCAGGCGGCGGCCTGCTCTTTCCCCACATGCAAGGCGCCTGGTGAGGATGGCTTACCGATGGAAGTGTTCACTCAATACGGTGAGCAATTACTGCCAGAATTATTGAAAGTCTTTAATGCCTCGTTGGAGGTAGGTAGTCTCCCTGATTCTATGACTAGAGCAAATGTGATACTCTTACTGAAGCCGGGGAAGGACCCGGTGGACCCGGGATCCTATAGGCCTATCTCATTGCTCCAGAGCGACGTGAAGATACTCGCTAAGGTCCTGGCGCTTCGGGTCAATGGGATAGTTTCCTCCATTATTCACCAAGATCAGGCTGGCTTTATGCCTCAAAAATCCACTGCTACTAACCTTAGGAGACTGTACCTGAATATGCAAATTCAAGCAGAGAGTGGGGGTCGTAGGGCACTTTTGTCCCTTGATGCCAATAAAGCATTTGATAGTGTAAGCTGGAGGTACCTGTGGGCAGTGCTAGACAAGTTTGGCTTTTGGGACTCAGTTTGTGGCGTGGGTTAGGTTACTTTATGCGGCCCCGCAGGCGACCATTAAGATGGCAGACAAAATGTCTCCGGCTTTTGCTCTGGGCAGGGGAACGCGACAGGGTTGCCCGCTGTCCCCCCTGCTCTTTGCGATCGCTATAGAACCACTGGCAGCCCTTGTGAGGTCAAGTGAACAGATATGTGGATTTAGGTACGGCACTATACATGAAAAAATTATGTTATATGCGGATGACATGTTACTCTTTTTGGAAGATCCCAGTCTATCCATAAACTGGTCTAAGTCTGCCCTGATGATGCTGGATGAAGACCGGGAGGTGGACCTCCCGACCTCTTGTCCCATTCCAGTGGTTACTGGCTTCAAGTACTTGGGTGTGCAGATTTCACCCAAGATATCGGAATACTGCTCTCTGAATGTGTACCCCTTGCTGTCCCGTTTTCGAGATAAGATCAACACCTGGAATAACCTTAAAATGTCCCTGGCAGGTAGGGCCAATCTAATCAAAATGATTCTGATGCCCCAATTACTATACTTCCTACACAACTCACCGGTGGTCATACACCTGAAAGTTTTCAGAGTCGTGAACACACTCTTCCGGAGGTTGTTGTGGAATGTTACGACCCCCAGAATTAGGCTGGAGCAGTTACAGCGCTCTAAGGATAGCGGAGGGTTGGCGGTCCCCAACCCTTGGCTGTATTATGTGGCTGCCCAGCTGCAGCATTTGGTGGGCTCTATGGCTCGGGATCCGGCGGGCTCGGCGGCACAGCTGATGCTGTTTGCTTCAGGAGCTGAGACCATTCCCCTGGGCCTGGAGGCACAGATGTTTCTGAGGTCCAATAAGCAGACCCCAACTCTGGCTTTAACACAAAAGATATGGAACAAGGGTAGGCAACTCCAGGGGGTGCGGGGGTTCACAGAATTTAGCCAAATTTGGGGCAACCGCTCCTATGTTGAGCTGGCTAAGTTACATCACGGGCCCCAATGGGGTGCCCGTGGTGTGACCATGCTATCACACATATTTGAAAATGGTAGGCTGCTTTCCTTCTCTGAACTACAAACCAACTTTCAATTGCCAGCAAGTATGTGGTTCTTGTACCTCCAGCTCCGGCACGCAGTAGCGGCGCAGGGAAATGCGGGGGAGTGGACTTTGTCGCCCACTCCGGTATTCCATGTACTGTACTCTGCCACTGAGACCAAGGGGATTATATCCCAATGTTATCAGATGTTACTATCTGGACACTTGAGGGCGTATCCTTGTAGGGCAAGGTCTTTGTGGGAACAGGACCTTGGACAGATTACGGGTGACCAGTGGGAAGAAGCTCTACTATCCATAACCACTTGCTCCCTGAACGTGGCACAAAAAGTTTCCCAACTGTACCTGACGCTAAGAGTACACTATACTCCGGTGAAACTCCATAGAATGGGTAGACTTCCAGACCCGCTGTGTTGCCGTTGCCAGCAACACGACGGGGACCTTATACACCTTCTGTGGCGGTGTCCAAAGCTGCATAGATACTGGAGAGAGGTGGTGAGGACACTGAACTCTGTGTTCCAAATTGAGATCCCTCTTGATCCCATGTGTTGTATATTGGGGGTGCTGGGTGTGGTGATCCCTGAGGAACTGATCAGGGTGGCAGCCTCTAGAGCGCTGTTCCAAGCTAGGAAGCTAATTTTAATGGGATGGAAATCAGCGGCACCTCCCGCCCACTCTTCGTGGATTACCCATATGGGGAATACACTCATTATGGAGAAATATATTTACCAACATAGGGGATGCCAAGGCAGGTTTGAGCGGATATGGTCACGATGGCTGGACACACCGGGTCTAAGCCCAAAAGAGCTGGTGATGACCAGACTTTTGCAATGTTTGTAAGGGATATTGAAATATGTACTGTATGTATGCCTGGTATGACATGTTAAGGGTCGGGTGGGGGGTTGGAGTAGTGTATGGAAGACCATGCTTAACCGATACGTGAAAGGCAAATGTGTATATTTGTATGATGAGCAGATGACGGAGTCGATTATATGCTTGTACATTGGAAATTGTTGTTGTTTATCTATTTGTTCAATAAACACCCTTTTGATTTAAAAAAAAAACAGACCAGGTCTGTTTTTCTTTAGCCCAGGTAAAACGCTTCTGACGTTTGTTGTTTAGGAGTGGCTTGACAAGAGGAATACGACGTTTGAAGCCCATGTCCAGGATCCGTCTGTGTGTGGTGGCTCTTGATGCACTGACTCCAGCCTCAGTCCACTCCTTGTGAAAGTCCCCAACACTTTTGAATGGCCTTTTCCTGACAATCCTCTCCAGGCTGCATTCATCCCTGCTGCTTGTGCACCTTTTTTTTCCCACGCAACTTTCTATTAATGTGCTTTAATATAGCACTTTGGGAACATCCAACTTCTTTTGTAATTACCTTCTGAGGCTTTCCCTCCTTATCGAGGGTGTCAATGATGGTTTTCTGCACAACTGTCAGGTCAGCAGTCTTTCCCATGATTGTGATTCCTACTGAACCAGACTAAGAGACCATTTAAAGGCTCAGGAAACCTTTGCAAGTGTTATTGCTTAATTAGCTGATTAGAGTGCGACACTTTGAGCCTAGAATATTGCACCTTTTCACAATATTCTAATTTTCTGAGATTGTGGATTTGGGGTTTTCATGAGCTGTAAGCCATAATCATCACAATTATGACAAATCACTGCTTGAACGATCTTGCTTTGCATGTAATGAGTCTATCTCATATATTAGTTTCACCTTTTAAGTTGCATTAGTGAAATAAATGAACTTTTGCATGATATTCTAATTTTTCGAGTATCTCCTGTATAATACACAGTAGTGCACAATTCTTAGAGTGAAAATAGTGCAAAAAGTCTTTATAGATTGTGCAAACTGGAGTGCTTAGATGCCTGGTTCCCAGGGTATCCTCTGTTGTGAGTGATCCACTTTGTGCTAAATGTTCGTACACCACACTCACCAGATGTTGATGACTCCCTTACCGTACAGCAAGGTAAGTCATAAAGGCTTGTAGGTCTTTAGGGAGACCTGTCCCTGTGTTCCTGAAGGTTTCCTGGTGCAGATCCTTACTCCTCCTCTGTATAGTCACGTGACCTGACATTACATTGTGTCATGTGATTTCCGTGTGCTTCCAAAGAGTGCAGTGTGTACGGAGGGAAAATCCAAACTGATATAACTCCTGCAGACATCGAAGATGTGTCCTCCTTCTGTGCAATGAATGGTATTACATTGTACCTGCCCATTAAACCCTTTGGGACATCACTGGGACTATACAGAAGAGGAGTAAGGATCTGCACCAGGAAAACATCAGGAACACTGTCATGCCCCCAATGATGTCAGTTTTGACGAAACATGTAGGGCAGAGCTTATGTACGTGTCGTCGCCATGTTTCCTCTGTTGTGTACACTGATTGATTGATCTCCATGCATGATTCATTGCATGCATGCCTGCTTTTAACTTTCCAAATGTAACATATCCTGTATGTGTGCAATAAACTAGTAGTTACGTTATTACGCCTTCATTTATGAGATACCTCATTTGCCCCACGTCCTTTGCTTCTGATGGGATAATTTGAATAGCATCTGTTCCTGGAGCGATCTGTGACAGCTGATTTACATAGTTGAGCAATTTTGACTGTGTAATAGAGTCCTCCTTTTCTGGTGAGAGTCCATCTTACACTGGGTGTTAGAGCACGTTGGTGATTGCTGGATCACGCACAATTTCTTTTTTTTTTTTGCACGAATATATGAACTTTATTTGCCTTTATTACCTTTTTGGATTTTACTCATGGACTTTTAGCGCTGCAATATTTTGTATAATCATCAGAAACACTTGCCAGGCTGCATGCCCGGATAAGGGTCTGGTATTTTGGGGGACCCAACCCCATTTTTTTTTAATTTTTGCGTGGGGTTGGGGTCAGGCACTATATTTAAAGGATTTTTTATTTTTTATTGTTGCACTTTAAGCATAATTAAAATCACTGCTCCTGTTTTTTTTTATTTTATTGAAACATGTCCCCCAGGGCAGTACTCAGACCCCCATACCCCTTTTATGGCCAATTACTTGCATATAAAGCCTCGTACACACGGCCGATTTTCTCGTCGTTAGAAACACGTCGTTTTTTTTGACGAGATTCTTGTTAACCTTGACGATTTTCTTGTCAAGCTTTCCATGCGTACACACTGACATTTCCCAATTTCCTCGTTGTTCTCCGCGGTCACGTCCAGCACGTACGACGGCACTATAAAGGGGAAGATCGATTTCCCTGGCGCTACCCCTTGGGCTTCTTTTGCTGATCTCGTGTTAACGCGTGTGAAGTAAAAGTTTGGGAAGAGACGATTCGCGCTTTTCAGTCTTCGTGCTTTTCAGTTCGTTTTCTGAGGTTCAGTTTGTGCTTGTGGGTTCGTATCTTGTCTTTCAGGGCGTCTAGGCAGGTCGTATCTGTTTTACACTGCGTTCTTGCCCGTTCGTTTCTGATTTTCAGTTCGTTATTCATAGGCCTTGCTGTTCTAAAGTGCGTTCTGTTCTGTACGTTCTAATCAGACGACCGTTTCCTAGCCATGTCGCCTGGACGTTCTCGTCGTCGAGTTCGTGCTGTGCGTGCGCTTGGTGTTGGTCTGCTTGTTTTGGACCAGGACCAGTCCATGAACGGGGTGAGGAGGAGTTCATGGACCAAGAATTGGTTGCTCCAGTGGGACCAATTCTGCCATATGCCTCTGCTGCGGGAGATCGTCGAGAATAATCCTGAGGACTACAGGAATTTTCTGCGGATGTCTGACCCCGTTTTTCAGGAACTGTTGGCTTTGGTGTCCCCCTATATTACCAGGCAGGACACCGTTATGCGGGAAGCCATCAGTGCTGAGCAGAGGCTCATTGCCACCTTACATTACCTGGCGACAGGGAGAAGTCTTCAGGACTTGAAGTTCACGACAGGCATCTCCCCCCAGGCTCTGGGCCTCATAATCCCAGACACCTGTTCTGCCATTATACAAGTCCTGCAGGAGGACTATATTAGGGTAAGTTTTCTCCATTAACATCACATTTTATGTATTTCATGTATGCTAATGTATGTATTTCTTTCATCCTTCCCTAATTACCATGATTGTAATATGCTGAGAATGTCCCCTTTGTCCTCATGCATGTTGGAAGTTTTTAAATGCCCCTTTTTTCTCCTCCATGCATATTTCCCTTCACTAAGCTTTCCAGCAGGGGCGTCTGTTGCTCCAAATGTTTGGGGGTCCAAACCCAATTTTAGGAACTAAACTTCCTCCTTTTTAGCGACTGTGCCTATTAAACGCCACCAGTTGCCCCTTCCAATGCAGCCATTTTGTCCCCTCCAATGCAGCTATTTTGTCCCCTCCAATGCAGCCAGTTTGCCCCCTCCAATGCAGCCAGTTTGCCCCCTCCAATGCAGCCATTTCCCCCCCAGCCCTGCACTTCCCTTCTTCTGGTCAGCGCCGTCCTTCTTCTGTCCTTGATGTCTTTTCCTGCCCTCGATATTGCATCAGCCAATCATGTAACCGTAAAACAGACTTGGTGAACATGATTGGCAGAGCAGCCTGTCAGTGTTTACCCAAGGAATGTCCCCCCCCCCCCGCGTCCCCAATTTTACTTTTATCAAGCCAATTACATCCCTTAGGCTGGATTTTGCAAGCCTATTTGCCCCCCTGTTTCTGATATGCAATTTTCACCCCATAAATGCCGCAGTTCTTCATATGTCGGTCGCTTAACAGGGGGCCTCTAATGTATTTTCTTATAATCTGCTTGTAATGTTCTATTTTTAAATTCTAATTTTTTTTCATCTTGTTTGATTCCCCAGCTTCCTTCCACGCCACAGGAATGGCAGACTGTGGCATCGGAGTTTGCCACGCGGTGGGACTTACCCAACTGCGGTGGTGCCATAGACGGGAAGCACGTCCGCATCGTGTCGCCACCCCGTTCTGGGTCCTACTACTTCAACTACAAGGGGTTTCATAGCATTGTGCTGATGGCGGTGGTGTCAGCACGGTATGAATTCCTCTATGTTGATGTAGGGAAGAATGGCCGGATGTCCGATGGGGGATCCTTCACCCAGACGGAGTTTGCCCTCCGTCTCCAGAGTGACGACCTTGCATTGCCACCGGATGCAGGGAATGTTGAAGGACTCCCCTTTGTTTTTTTTGGCTGATGAAGCCTTCGAACTTGGACCGCACCTCATGAGGCCATTTCCACAGAGGACCCTGACCCCAGAGAAGAGGGTGTTCAACTACCGGCTGGTCAGGGCACGAAGATTTCGGGATAATGACCAGCCGGTTCCGCCTTTTTATGACTCCCATCCACTTGGCGGACTACAAAATAAACTATGTAGTTTTATGCTGCTGTTTGCTCCATAACTTTCTCAGCAGAAAATCAACTTCTTATATGGCCTCAGTTTTGCCGGAGACAGGACTTTCCTCTGGCAATCGGCTGCCAGGCCTCGAATCTGCCCGTCCTGGCTTGCCCCCCCAAAATGCCCGTGAGGTTCGTGAGAACTATCTTGAATATTTCACAGGTAGGGGGCAATTCCTATGCCAGGCCATGTGTAAAGATGCATGGAGAACGAACTCAATAAAAATCTGATATAATATTTTAACTTTGGTTTTTTCATGTCTCCTAGTTTGTCTTAGTGCATTTGTAGTGCCAAGTGTATTTACCTTTAGTAAATACCAACAATTTCACTATGTAACCCCACAAAAAAATAAAAATAAGGTTAGAGCGTATTTGAAAAAGAAGCTACACGTTGTTTGTGTTCAAACATTTTACTCTGTGCACATTCACACATATGGTAATAATTATTTTTTTGGGGTTTTGGCTGGCCACAAACCAGCAATTTTTTTAATATGAAAATAGAAAACCATCAGTTGCATTGCAAAAAGTACAACATTGGATACCTCTGAGCAATATGAGGCATTCACGTACACAAACTATGTCTCTATGTGCCCGTCCTAATATGGGGTCTTGCCACCCCTTGCCCAGCCAAAAATTGAATATGCACACATTTTGAAGTCATTTCCAATAGGGATTTGAGACTTCTGATCCCTATTGTCAACATGTGCCATCTGCCATCGGGGGTGATCAATGGACGTGTTTTGTGGGTGCAACCCCTTCTTCAGTTCACCTACTTGAGATACGAGGAAGGGGTTGCACCCACAAAAGCCGTACATGGATATCCCCTGATGGCAGATGGCACATGTTGACACACTGTGTGCATATTCAATTTTTGGCTGGTTTGATTGTCAAAAAGGTAATAAAAAGGGGGAAGAACAATCATTAAACAAAATTTGGGGTTTTGATGCCTTATTCAATTCTCCCTAAAACATTGAGAATGTCTTTAAATGTTTGATCCATCACATGAATTCTTTGTTTAATTCTGTCCAGTTCTGTGCTACATTCCATCACTTGCTGTATTATTCGGAGGGCACTGTCAGCAGAGAAACGTGTACTATCCTTCACCACAACATTTACATCCCCTAAAAGCAAAATAAAAAAGGTATTATAACTCTGCAGGCCTACATCTCTTACCTGAAGCTGTGGTGACAGATACTGACCTGTTGTGGTGACCAGTTCCACCACGTCATCCACCTCTCCTTCCTGCACTTCTCCTTCCTCCACCTCTTCAACTTCCTCAACACCCTCAGGTTGTGGGTCTTTGGGAGTTTGGGGTTGTTTCGAAGCTATGGGTTTCATATGCTCCCTGGAGTGTTCTCCTCCCAGTCTTCTCTCCCCTATGAGAAGCAAACCAAAGGTCTAGTTATCACACAGAAATTCTCTATGAAAAATGAAAACAGGCTAAATTGCTTGGAAGTGGGGTACAAGTGTGTGTTTGTGCGGAATTTAAACATGAATGCATTATATATGTCCAAGAATCGGTTTAGTATTCACCTTTGGCTGTCAATTTTCAGACATGGAGGCAGCACAAAAATTCACTGATGCACCTGTGTGGGACACCCCAAAAAGGCGGTTTTTGTGGCCCACACTATAGTGCTCCAAAGTACAGATGTGGAAGCATCTGCTGAGTGTCCTCTCCTTTACACTGATTAAAGTTTGCATTTCATTCTCTTTACAAACACATCATCTAGCCAACAATTTAAAGAAATCTGGCAGATGTCTAATTACATTTGAGGGTGAAAAATAACCCAAAAAAGAGGAAAGTGGCCGAACGATGTGTCTGTAACGAACGATTACTGTGCCAAACCAAGTTCAAACTATGACATTTTGGAAGGGAGTACAATAGGAAATAAAAAAAAATGGAGCAACATGAAAGTTGAGAAATAAATTAATAGCATAAAAGTGAAAAATGTACTTACTTTTTGCTAGCATTCTCTTAATGCTCCTTAACTGCTCCGGCTCCCTCAGTTTGAGGTCTGACCACCTCTTTCTGAGCTGCTCATTTGAGCGTTTCACCCCAAAATTCTTCTTCAGACTCTTCACGACTTTCTTCGTGATTTTGGCCTTCCTTCTATTTGGTTTGCTATATGGCCCATGCTTTGCGTCATAATCCGACTTTAGCAATATGTCCACCATCTCCGTCATCTCCGCATAAGACATATTAGATGCCTTGAATCTCCTCCTTGATTGTGACGTTTCCTCAGTCTCCGGGCTTGTCTCCTCCTCGTTATTTGAGGAATTATCAGACACCTGCTGTAAATCCGCCATATCTGTCTGCGTGCCGAAAGAGAAGGGGCGGGGAAAAGATGTTAGTTAGAACGTCATGGGCGGGCGACATGTGCGGAGCGACGTGTGCGTAGTTACACGCATGCGTGGTGTATATATAGCAAACACACATGTGACTATACTACGTTCGGTGTGCGGAGAGAGCAGTTCAAGTGACGGACGTGCGAACAAAGGTATGTGATTTTGTGACTTTGAACAATTGTTGGCCTATACTGTCTTGAGAATGTTGGAGGATATACAGGTCCTTCTCAAAAAATTTGCATATTGTGATAAAGTTAATTATTTTCTGTAATGTACTGATAAACATTAGACTTTCATATATTTTAGATTCATTACACACAACTGAAGTAGTTCAAGCCTTTTCTTGTTTTAATATTGATGATTTTGGCATACAGCTCATGAAAACCCAAAAATCCTATCTCAAAAAATTAGCATATCATGAAAAGGTTCTCTAAACGAGCTATTAACCTAATCATCTGAATCAACTAATTAACTCTAAACACCTGCAAAAGATTCCTGAGGCTTTTAAAAACTCCCAGCCTGGTTCATTACTCAAAACCGCAATCATGGGTAAGACTGCCGACCTGACTGCTGTCCAGAAGGCCATCATTGACACCCTCAAGCAAGAGGGTAAGACACAGAAAGAAATTTCTGAACGAATAGGCTGTTCCCAGAGTGCTGTATCAAGGCACCTCAGTGGGAAGTCTGTGGGAAGGAAAAAGTGTGGCAGAAAACGCTGCACAACGAGAAGAGGTGACCGGACCCTGAAGAAGATTGTGGAGAAGGACCGATTCCAGACCTTGGAGGACCTGCGGAAGCAGTGGACTGAGTCTGGAGTAGAAACATGCAGAGCCACCGTGAACAGGCGTGTGCAGGAAATGGGCTACAGGTGCCGCATTCCCCAGGTCAAGCCACTTTTGAACCAGAAACAGCGGCAGAAGCGCCTGACCTGGGCTACAGAGAAGCAGCACTGGACTGTTGCTCAGTGGTCCAAAGTACTTTTTTCGGATGAAAGCAAATTTTGCATGTCATTCGGAAATCAAGGTGCCAGAGTCTGGAGGAAGACTGGGGAGAGGGAAATGCCAAAATGCCTGAAGTCCAGTGTCAAGTACCCACAGTCAGTGATGGTCTGGGGTGCCATGTCAGCTGCTGGTGTTGGTCCACTGTGTTTTACAGCTAGCTATCAGGAGATTTTGGAGCACTTCATGCTTCCATCTGCTGAAAAGCTTTATGGAGATGAAGATTTCATTTTTCAGCACGACCTGGCACCTGCTCACAGTGCCAAAAACACTGGTAAATGGTTACTGACCATGGTATTACTGTGCTCAATTGGCCTGCCAACTCTCCTGACCTAAACCCCATAGAGAATCTGTGGGATATTGGGAAGAGAAAGTTGAGAGACGCAAGACCCAACACTCTGGATGAGCTTAAGGCCGCTATCGAAGCATCCTGGGCCTCCATAACACCTCAGCAGTACCACAGGCTGGTTGCCTTCATGCCACGCCGCATTGAAGCAGTCATTTCTGCAAAAGGATTCCCGACCAAGTATTGAGTGCATAACTGAACATAATTATTTGAAGGTTGACTTTTTTTGTATTAAAAACACTTTTCTTTTATTGGTCGGATGAAATATGCTAATTTTTTGAGATAGGATTTTTGGGTTTTCATGAGCTGTATGCCAAAATCATCAATATTAAAACAAGAAAAGGCTTGAACTACTTCAGTTGTGTGTAATCAATCTAAAATATATGAAAGTCTAATGTTTATCAGTACATTACAGAAAATAATGAACTTTATCACAATATGCTAATTTTTTGAGAAGGACCTGTATATGGTGAATAAGATTTTAAGGAGGTTAGACTGTGTGCCTCACATTAGTTAATTTTTTTTTGACTTGCAGACCCAAAATGAATGTCTTTATAAGTGACAAGGAATTCCTTGCGGAATTTATAGACCGGGTAAGGGAGCTGCCCGCTCTGTGGGAGACCAAAAACCCCATCCATAAAAAAAAAGGGGTGAGAAAAGCAGCGCTGGAGAGCCTGCTCCCATTTGTGCAGACCAAGGTGCCCACAGCCACAGCAAAACAGGTGGACACTAAAATTGGGAGCTTGAGAGGCACATACAGGACTGAACGCTCTAAGGTCCTGGGTTCTCAGAGGTCAGGAGCAGCAGCAGATGATGTTTATGTCCAGAATTTGTGGTACTACAGCAGGATGTCCTTTCTGGATGACCACATTGAGGCAAGGCCATCACTATCCACTCTTCCCCCCAGACTTCCCTGCAGCCAACCTGAGCCTTCTCTGGAGCAAGAGGAGGCAGCCATCCTGGATAAACCTGATTTGGCCATCTGGAGCCAGGTATAGTATTTATTGAAAATGTATTGTGATAAACCTAATGTTTGACAAATATGTCAAGATGACAAACAGAAACTATTTTGTGTTACACACGTAAAATCAAGATCTGTAGACATTAGTCTGGCCTAAATTGGGTGCTAAATAGTCAATCTGATGTAGTTGTAAATTGTAAAACATTTTTTAAGGATTTACATTCTAATTGCTTCAAACATGAGCTGAAAGTTGGATGAAAACAATAAAACAAAAAATTAAACTATGTCCCTTTTTCATACACAGGATGAAATCAGCCAGGAGGAGGGTCAGGAAACTGTCAGGCAGGAGGAGGCAGGGCCCAGTGGCAGCCAGGAGGTGGCAGGGCCCAGTGGCAGCCAGGAGGTGGCAGGGCCCAGTGGCAGGCAGGAGGGGGCCGGCCAAAGGAGAAGCACAACATCACAGGTGCCTCCCATCCGACTTCCCAAAAGAAGCAGGAGAGACAGGACCACCAGTGAGGCAGCAATGGCCCTTATTAAAGAGGCCCATGCCACCCTCAAGGAGCCCACATCCCCTGAAGAGGCCATTGCCGGCCTAGTGGAGGCAAAGTTCAAGGTGATGAGCATGGAGCAACGCCTCCTATGCGAGCCCCTGCTCATCACCTTGCTGAACAAGGGGGTGATGGAGAAAATTACCCCCAATACCGCTATTTGTGAGGTGGCACAACTCTCACGACCTCAACCTCCTCCTCCACCTCCACCTTGTTCATCTGCCCCACCCCCTTCTCCTCCACCTTGTTCTTCTGCCCCACCCCTTCTCCTCCAACTCTTCCTCCACCTCCACCTTGTTCTTCTGCCCCACCCCCTTCTCCTCCACCTTCTCCTCCACCTCCTCCTCCACCTTCTTCTTCTGCGCCACCCCCTTCTCCTCCACCTCCTCATCCTCCTGACAGGAGTACCCCTCCAGTGGCCCAGCCTCCAGCCACACGAAGAAGGAAGGCTGCAGGGAAGGCTTCAGGGAAGGCTGCAGGGAAGGCTGCCAAGAAGACGAGGAAGTGATGGCCTTGCTTCATTGTGGTCGGACAGAAGGCAGCCTGTTGTAGTACCACACACTTGGTACATATACAGTATATCACCTTCTGCTGTTCCTGACCTCTGGGAGGCCAGGATCAGATTATGCTCAGAACTGTTGGCCTTCTCAAGCTCCCAATTTTAGTGTCCACACAGGGTTGATGTGTGGTCTGGGGTCCCTGGGATGCACAAATGGCAGCAGGTTTTCCAGCGCTGCCTTCTCTTTATTTTGTTTCAAACATGAATAAATGTTATTTTTGTTTAAGTTCATACTTGACTATGTTTATTTTTACAATTTTTTAATTTAGCTTTGGAGTAAGCAGATACATTTGACAGCCAAAAAAAGGGACAGATAACAACCCCAAAAAAAAATATATATATATATTTTTGAAAATAGAGGGTGTAAAATTTTCCAAAAATAAATTAAAATATTCAATGGGAGATCACTATCAAAACATTGGCAAATTACTATTAACATCTGTTTGAAAAATATAAAACAGTAAAATATTCAGAAGATCTTGCACAATATAATACACATATATCTTCTGAAGAGCAGCATGAAAAAGGTTAAAAAAAGATAGTCCTAACTCTGTGTGAATATCAGCAGCAAAAGAAGTTCATTCGTTTTGATTAATGTAACATTCTAAAGAAGATTTCAATGCACAAAATTTAAACGATGCAATAATTTTGAGCGTGACGAATGTGCTATCTCCATTACGAAGGCTTGATTTAGCAGAAGATGCGCTCCCGTCTCATACTTGCTTCTGAGCATGCGCGCTTTTGGAAGAGTTGTAAAAGCATACACACGAACCATTTTCTCGTCACAAAACAGGCCGACAAGAAACACGACGAGGAAATCTTGAATCCTGACGAGAAAATAGAGAGCAGGTTCTCTATTTTCTCGTCGAGATTCACGGCAGTTTTCTCGTCGTAAAACCATACACACGAACGGTTTTCTCGAGAAAAAAGCTCTCGCGGCACTTTTCTTGCCGGTTTTGGACGAGAAACTCGGTCGTGTGTACGAGGCTTAAGCCTTCAAAATGGGCACTTTTGATTTTTCCTGTTCGGAATGTTCATAGACTTTAATGGGTGGGGTTTACCGTTTGGGTTAGAACATTTCCCCTGTTTGGGAGTTCTGCTGCGAACCAAACAGGGGGGTGTTCGGTCCATCCCTAACTGTAAACCTTAGACATGAAATCTTAACAACGCATATATTTCTATAGTGTTTACTTGCCTCCCTCCAAAGCACTGAGTGTTATCTGTGTCTGCAGTCTCATTCCTCTGCTATCAACATGAGTCACATTTCAAGAGCTAAAAAGATGACAGAGGAGGGATCTCCAGCCCACAGCTTGTAATTGACAGCCTCAGCTCTGTTCCTGTATGATGTGTAAAGGAGGTGTATCCCTTCCCTCCAATCAGCTCTCAGAGCTCTTGTCCAGTGCGTAACTGCAACTCCCTGCCCCCTGCTTTGTCAGTCTGTGAAAAAATCATTTTCATCTTTGGGTTTTACAAGGATGTGCAGGACAAATGGCTGTAAATAAACAGGTACAACTTATGTAGGAGGATTTGTTTCATCTCTGTGTATCACCTGAGGCTAGTCACTTCACTGGGCATAGGTAAGGGTTTACAATCACTTTTATTAATTAATATGTATATCACATGACACCCTGACATCTGCCCTAACAGCAAGTGAAGAGCATTGAAGGGTAGTTATTATGAAACAAACTCACCCAAGCTCAACCGCATGATTGTAGAATGATGAGCTGAATTCCACTGTGCCAGCAGAATATTTTGGTTTTGGGGTCATTTACACTTGTGGTTATGGACAGCAAAAACAGGCGTTTGAGTCACGTTTTTACCACCCTCCCAAATGCCGTGTGTACACATGCCATGGCCACGATACGTTGCTTCAGGTCAAAACTTATACCCCCTGTCACTTTTGGCAAGCCACCGCCAAATGCAACTCATTAAAGTGAATGGGGCCATGCAGCAACCACAATGCAACCACGTTTAATGCACACAGTTGGGGGCACAGTGAAGCAGCATTTACAGGGTTAAAACTGCCAGTGAGGATGCCGCACATCTAAAATGTAGCCTTATAACAGAGAATGCCAATTTTCCTCTCTGCACTTTAGAGAATCTGCTTTGCCTTAGTACGTAATGTCCACTAAGTCATATTGTTTTGTCTTGTTTATGACCCTCTTCTACATTAAACATTATTTTGGATTGGTAAAGCCAAGTGATCTATAATTTCTTCCCAGCAATGAGTAAGACATTGCTGCGTTTATTATGGGCCATGGAACAAAGGTTTCAGAAATGACTCACTGTTCTATTCAGCCCGGTAACCAAACTCCCACATATAACATTTGTTTTACAATAGGTGGTAGGTGGAAATGAACACATCGTATAGATTTAATTTTATCCTTGCAAATATCCCTTCAGCCCACTGTTATGCCGCGTACACACGACCGTTTTTCATGATGAGAAAAATGCAATTTTTTAATTTGGTCATTAAAAACGATCGTGTGTAGGCTCCAGAGCATTTTTCGCGACGGGGAAAATGGTTATTAAAAATTTGGAACATGCTCAGTTTTTTCTTGTCATTTTTCACTTCATTGTTTTTCTCGTCGTGAAAAATGGCCGTGAAAAAAACGCGCATGCTCAGAAGCAAGTTTTGAGACGGGATCGCTCGTTCTGGTAAAACTAGCGTTCATAATGGAGATAGACTGAAGAGCACAAGGCTGAGAAGCGCGAATCGTCTCTCACCAAATTTTACTAACACGAGGATCAGCAAAAGCAGCCCAAAGGGTGGCGCCATCCGAATGGAACTTCCCCTTTATAGTGCCGTCGTACGTGTTGTCGAACGTGTTGTACGTCACCGAGCTTTGCTCAAGCATTTTTTTTCACGATCGTGTGTAGGCAAGGCAGGCTTGAGAAGAATCACGTCGAGAAAAACGTCGTTTTTTCAATGACATTAAAAACGGTCGTGTGTACACGGCATAAGTATATCTTTATAGCAAGTCAGTGCAGAGCGGTATTAGGATCAGAAATGGCCCTAAGTAAGTTGACAGTTTTGAGGTCAACCATCAAACAATCATCCATATACATACACTGTTAACATTTTCCAATGAAAGATTAGAATATAACACACAAATGTTTTCAACTCTTTTTTTTTTTTTTTTTCAAATATAAATTTTATTGATTTTTTTCTTTTGTTTTTGAAAAGAGCCGGGGAAAGCCCCACAAGATACAAAAAAAGACATAAAAACAGTGAAGGTCGCAGCCTCCAGAATCTATAGTACAGTAGGTGATGTTAAATAAGATCGCATTTCAGGTGTTCCTATTGTTAATACAGTCTTGCCTTGGTCTGGTAGGACCTCCGCTCCACATCAGTGAGTATTCTGTCTCACACACCCTCAAGTAAACACCCTACGGAAAGCTTGTGTTAGATACGTTCGAGGCAACTGACAAGAGTAGAGAAAAAGAAAGTAGGAAAAGTAAGATAAGAAGAAGAGAGAAGTGGGGTGAGGGGGGGAGGGGAGTGGAGTGGGGGTGGGTGGCAAGGTGGGGAAAAAAGGGGGGGGGGGTTGGCATCTCTGGTATGTTATTCTGTATTCCTGACTTAAAGATTGCTCAGGTTCCGAGAAGGGTTGTACCTTCGTCCGAGTAAATAAACATGTTCCACATAGTCCAAGTCTCTTTGTAAACTTCATGTCTGTCCTGGGCTGTCAGTATCAGATCTTCCAGTCTGTTCATATCTTCCACTTTCCGCAACCACATTGCTATGGTCGGTGGAGTTTGTTGTTTCCATAGCATGGGAATGCAAGACTTAGCTGCATTTGTCAGGTGGCGTAGTAGGGACTTTTTGTATGTTCTGTGGGAAAGAGTCGATACATGCAGTAGGAAGAAAGCTGGGTCATGTGGGATCTGGTATTCTGTGAATTTTTGGGATATAGTTCGGACCCCCGTCCAGAATGCTGTTAGCTTGGGGCAGGACCAAAATACATGCAGCATTGTTCCCTTTTCTGTCCCGCACCGCCAACAGTACTCTGAGGTGTCCGGAAAAATCACATGTAGGCGGCTGGGTGTTAAATACCACCTCGTGAGAATTTTGAAATTTGTCTCCTGTATTTTCGTACAAAGGGAGGACTTGAAAGAGAATTGTATTATGCTTTGTACTTGGGGCGCCGTAAAGGTTTAGGTCTGTCTCCCACTTTGTAATTCCCGGAAGTTGTGGTTGCTGGGTTGGTGTATTGAGGAGAGAATACATTTTGGAGAGGACCCGGGGTAAAGGCTCCATCCCCGAGCAGTATTCCTCGAATGTGGTCATGGGTCTGGAGTATTCTTGTGGGTGTGGGATTGTCTGAAGGAAGTGGTGTAGTTGAATCGCGTTCCAAAAGGGGAGTTGGAAAGGGCCTGTTGTGTCCGTCAGTTCAGGAATGGAGGGCCATCTATCTCTTATCACATATTGAGACGCTGTGGTACGGCCCGAGGCTCGTAGTGTCTGAAATTGTGTGGATACCATTCCTGGGGAAAACCTGGGGTTTCCCAAGATCGGTGTTAATGGTGACAATTTGGTTGTCAGGGCATTTTGTAAAGCCGCTTGTAGGCCTTGGCGAATAGTATTGCCTATCAGCGGGTGTGATTTTGTCTCTGCTGTCAATACTTCGCTACACCACATCGTTGTTTTCAATGGAATGTCAGCCTGGTGTTGTTCTATCTGTACCCACAACTTAAATTCCTGGTGGCGGCTCCAGTCTATAACCCTGCCTAAGTGTATTGCCTGGTAGTATCGCTTTATGTCTGGCAGTGCCAACCCTCCACATTGTTTCGGCATTGACAGCTGAGTGCGTGAGATCCGTGGTTTTTTGTGTCCCCAGACAAAGCGGGTAAACAAGGCCTGTACCCGCTTAAAGTATGAGGGTGGTATTGTAATGGGAAGGGCCTGGAAGAGGTATAAGAATTTAGGCAGTATGCACATTTTCAGTAAGTTACATCTTCCAAACCAAGAGTGAATTCCCTTGTGCCACGAGTCTAGAAGAAGTTTTACGTTTGACAATAGAGGAGGAAAGTTCCGTTCATATATTCCGGAAAGTTCGGGTGGGATATTAGTCCCCAGATAGGTCAGGGAGGAGGATGTCCATTTAAATTGAAAATTTGATCGTACCGTAGGGATCATATGCAGTGGTATAGATATTGCCATTGCCTCTGACTTGGAAAAGTTTATCTTTAACCACTTAAGCCCCGGACCATTTGGTAGCTAAAGGACCAGAGGTGAATTCAGAATTTTGCACTGCGCTGCTTTAACTGTAAATTGTGCGGACATGCAATGTTGTACCCAAACGAAATTTGTGTCCTTTTCTTCCCACAAATAGAGCTTTCTTTTAATGGTATTTGATTGCCTCTGCGATTTTTCTTTTTTGCGATATAAATGGAAAAAGACCGAAAATTTTGAAAAAAAATGATATTTTCTACTTTTTGTTATAAGAAAAATCGAATAAACTCAATTTTAGTCATACATTTAGGCCAAAATGTATTCAGCCACATGTCTTTAGTAAAAAAAATGTCAATAAGCGTATATTTATTGGTTTGCGCAAAAGTTATAGCGTTTACAAACTAGGGTACATTTTCTGGAATTTACACAGCTTTAAATTTATGACTGCCTATCTCATTTCTTGAGGTGCTAAAATGGCAGGGCAGTACAAAACTCCCCCAAATGACCCCATTTTAGAAAGTAGACACCCCAAGGAAATTGCTGAGAGGCCTGTTGAGCCCATTGAATATTTTTTTTTGTCCCAAGTGATTGAATAATGACAAAAAAAAAAAAATTACAAAAAGTTGTCACTAAATGATATATTGCTCACACATGCCATGGTTATATGTGGAATTGCACCCCAAAATACATTCTGCTGCTTCTCCTGAGTACGGGGATACCACATGTGTGGGACTTTTTAGGAGCCTAGCCACGTACGGGACCCCGGAAACCAAGCACCGCTTTTAGGATTTCTAAGGGCGCAAATTTTTGATTTCACTCCTCACTACCTATCACAGTTTTGAAGGCCATAAAATGCCAAAATAGCACAAAACCCCCCCCCCAAATGACCCCATTTTGGAAAGTAGACACCCCAAGCTGTTTGCTGAGAGGCATGGTGAGTATTTTACAGCTCTCATTTGTTTTTGAAAATGAAGAAAGAACATTTTTTTTTTTTTTTTTTTTTCAATTTTCAAAACTTTGTGACAAAAAGTGAGATCTGCAAAATACTCACAATACCTCTCAGCAAATAGCTTGGGGTGTCTACTTTCCAAAATGGGGTCATTTAGGGGGGTTTGTGCCATCTGGGCAATCCATGGCCTCCGAAACTGTGATAGGCAGTGAGAAGTGAAATCAAAAATTGACACCCTTAGAAAGCCTGAAGGCGGTGCTTGGTTTTTGGGGTCCCGTACGCGGCTAGGCTCCCAAAAAGTCTCACACATGTGGTATCCCCGTACTCAGGAGAAGCAACAGAATGTATTTTGGGGTGTAATTCCACATATGCCCATGGCATGTTTGAGCAATATATCATTTAGTGACAACTTTGTGCAAAAAATAAATAAAAATTGTATTTTTTCCGCAACTTGTGTCAACATATAAAATATTCCATGGACTCGACATGCCTCTCAGTATATAGCTTGGGGTGTCTACTTTCCAAAATGGGGTCATTTGGGGGGGGGGGTTTTGAACTGTTCTGGCATTTTATACACAACATTAGGAAGCTTACATCCACTCTTCTAACCACTTGAAGACAAAGCCCTTTTTGACACTTTTTGTTTACATGAAAACATATTTTTTTTTGCAAGAAAATTATGTTGAACCCCCAAACATTATATATATTTTTAAAGCAAAGGCCCTACAGAATAAAATGGTGGGTGTTGCATTTTTTTTTCTACACAGTATTTGCGCAGCGATTTTTCAAACGCATTTTTTGGGGAAAAAATACACTTTTTTTAATTTTAATGCACTAAAACACACTATATTGCCCAAATCTTTGATGAAAGATTATCTTAGGCCGAGTACATAGATACCAAACATGACATGCTTTAAAATTTCGCACAAACGCGCATTGGCGACAAACTACATACATTTTTAAAAGCCTTTAAAAGCATTTACAGGTTACCCCGTTAGATTTACAGAGGAGGTCTACTGCTAAAATTACTGCCCTCGATCTGACCTTCGCGGTGATACTTCACATGCATGGTGCAATTGCTGTTTACATATGACGCCAGACCGACACTTGCGTTCGCCATTGGGCAAGAGCAGGGCAGGACAGGGGTGCTTTTTTTTTTTTTTTTTTTTATTATTAATTTTGCTTCCATATTTTTTTTTTTTTTATCACTTTTATTGTTATCTCAGGGAATGTAAATATCCCCTATGATAGCAATAGGTAATGACAGGTACTCTTTTTTGAAAAAACTGGGGTCTATTGGACCCTAGATCTTTCCTCTGCCCTCAAAGCATCTGACCACACCAAGATCGGTGTGATAAAATGCTTTCCCAATTTCCCAATGGCGCTTTTTATATCCGGGGGGGGGGACATTCCCTCCCACTGCTTGTAAAAGCAGTCCAGAGGCTAATTAGCCACTAGGATTGCTTTTACATGAAAGCCGGCCGCTGGCTGAAAAGAATGATACCAAGATGATACCTAAACCCGCAGGCATCATTCTGGTATAAACATTCAAAGTCCAGCAACATACCAGTACGTTGCTGGTCCTTGTTGGACATGTATTGTAATCTTTTTTTTCATGCAGCCTGTTGGCTGAACGAAAAAAAAAGATTGATCGGTGGGTATGCCCACCATTAGAATACCGCCCTTCATCCACCCACTTCTAATGATGGGCATACATGCACCATTTATATATGCCGAAGCATGGGGGCATCTTCTCGCAAAAGTTATGCCGCGTACACATGGTCAGACTTTTCCACGGGCAAGCCTCCGTCGGAATTTCGACCGTATGTACGCGGCATTAGGAGCAAAATCGCTCCTCCACTCCTGCTGCCCCAATGCTTCGGCATATATGCTTTTTTTTTTTAACTGTGGTGGTGAAATCACCTCCTACAGCACTGGAGTCGCAGGGATCAGGCCTGTCTCTGCGAACGCTGCAGTTATGTGTGTTGTGTTTTGCAAGTGACAGTGATCGATCGATACTGCACTTGGGTGGCCTGGGCTGGACGGAGGGGCAAAACGCAGGTGCTAGCATGTATCTGGGCTGATCCCGCTAACACTGCGTTTTTGGGAACCCTAAACTGCTGGGGACGCTAGTATAGATCTGATCAGATCAGATATTGAGCTGATCAGATACTATACCACTAAGGGGGGTGTATGCTTCACGCGTGGGTGTTAGCGCTACTGGCACTAACCTGACGCTGCCTGGGGTGTGACGCAGACCCTCTCTGACGCTAAAACCTAATTGATATCACCCGCCGGGCGATCAGGGGGTTAAACCTTTATTGGGTTATATACGGCGGGTGCCCTGACGCTATAAAAAGCAAACTAACTAACCAGCGTCACCCGTAACACTTATATGATGATCACTGGTGAAAGGGTTAACTAGGGGCAATTAGGGGGTTAAAACCTTTATTAGGTAATATATGGGGGTACCTGACGCTATATAAAAACCTGACGGCGAACCTAAAAAAAAATTACTGGCTACCTATCGGCATCACCGACACTAAGACAACGATCATAAAAACGATCGCTTAGCGACAGTGGTGATAGGGGGTGAAAGGGTTACCTGGGGGGCGATCAGGGGGTTAAACCTTTATTAGATAATATATGGGGGTACCTGACGCTATAAAAACCTGCGGCGAACCTAAAAAAAATTACTGGCTACCGATCAGCATCGCCGACGCTAAGACATCGATCAGAAAAATTATCGCTTAGTGACAGTGGTGATAGGGGGTGAAAGGGTTACCTGGGGGGCGATCAAGGGGGTTAAACCTTTATTAGGTAATATATGGGGGTACCCGACGCTATAAAAACCTGCGGCGAACCTAAAAAAAATTACTGGCTACCGATCAGCATCACCGACGCTAAGACATCAATCAGAAAAATGATCGCATAGCGACGGCGGTGCTAGGGGGTGAAAGGGTTACCTGGGGGGTGATCAAGGGGGTTAAACCTTTATTAGGTAATATATGGGGGTACCCGACGCTATAAAAACCTGCGGCGAACCTAAAAAAAATTACTGGCTACCGATCAGCATCGCCGACGCTAAGACATCGATCAGAAAAATTATCGCTTAGTGACAGTGGTGATAGGGGGTGAAAGGGTTACCTGGGGGGCGATCAAGGGGGTTAAACCTTTATTAGGTAATATATGGGGGTACCCGACGCTATAAAAACATGCGGCGAACCTAAAAAAAATGACTGGCTACCGATCAGCATCACCGACGCTAAGACATCGATCAGAAAAATGATCGCATAGCGACGGCGGTGCTAGGGGGTGAAAGGGTTATCTGGGGGGTGATCAGGGGGTTAAACCTTTATTAGGGGGGGGTTAGGGGGCTACACTGGACCTAAAACTAAATGTAGTGACACTTTTACAGTCACAAATGTCACTGATTGCAGTGATCACTAAATAAATGGTCACTGCAATCAGTGACACTGTGACTGGGGCTGGGGGGTGATCTGGGGGTGTCTGGGGGGGGCCTGGGGGGGCGATTTATGTGCCTATGTGTCCTGGTGTCAGTGTAGTGTTGTGTGCACTAACCTGCATCTTCTCCTGTACGGCGCTCGGTATATGTGAGCGCCCCAGGAGAGATGACATCACTTCCTCCTGCCTGGCAGGCAGGGGAAGCTCTCTCATTCGCCGGGAGCGATCGAGAGGGGGTGGCCGGAATCGAACGGCCGTCCCCTCATGCCGGATCGCTCCCGAAGGTAAAACGACCACCCACTGTAAAGAAGGGGGGTCCGATCGGACCCCCCAACTATACAAAGGCAATCACGTATATGTACGTGATTCTGCCTGTCGGTGCCATTCTGCCGACGTATATTTACAGTGGGCGGTCGTTAAGTGGTTAAGTTCGATAATTTCCCATATGTATCGAATTCTCTAAGCAGATTCGGGAGGGACACCCCTGGATTAGTAAGTGAAAAGAGCAAGTCATCTGCGTATGCTGATATCTTGTGTTGCGTTTGCCCTATAGTCACGCCTTGTATGTCGGGGTTCCGTCTGATTGTGGCCAGGAAGGGTTCCAGTGAGAGGGCAAACAAGAGAGGGGATAAAGGACATCCCTGTCTTGTCCCATTCAATATTGGGAAGGGGTCCGACAGTACCCCATTAGCCTTCACCTGTGCTGTCGGACTGGTGTATAATCCGGTTATCCTATTTAACATTACCTCTCCCAGGCCTACGTGTCGAAGAACAGTAAACATGAACGACCAATTCACCCGGTCGAAGGCCTTCTCGGCATCGGTGTTCAGTAGTACGCACGGGGTTTTTGTAATCTTCACTCTATGTAATAAGTTCAGCACCTTAACGGTGCTGTCCCTTGCCTCCCTAGATGGGATAAAGCCTACCTGGTCTAGATGAACGAGGTGGTGAAGGTGTCTCGCAAGTCTGGTGGCAATGATCTTGGTATAAATTTTTAAATCAATGTTTAGGAGCGATATCGGCCTGTAGCTACTGCATGCTGTCGGGTCCTTTCCTTCCTTGTGTATTACTGAGATGTGGGCACTTAAACTATCTCTGGCAAATACTTTGCCGGCTCCTATGGTGTTAAACAGTCCAAGCATGCGCGGCCCCAGTATCTCTGTGAGTTTCTTATAGTATTGTAGGGTGTACCCGTCGGGTCCTGGGGCCTTACCCGGCTTCATTGTTTTGATAGCTTGTTGAAGTTCTAATAATGTTATCGGGGAATCTAGTTCCTCCTGGGACTCTGGTGTAAGTGAGGGCATTGCGGACAAAGTAATGTAGTGTGTCATGTCTGCTTGGGAAGGCGAAGCCTCTGGGAGGTTATATAATTTGGAGTAGAAATCTTTAAATTCTTGTGTGATTTGTGAGGGTAAAGTTGCTTTCTGACCTCCTGCCTTGGTAATGTGGGGAATGTATGTAGATAATTTATGTTCCCTGACTGTTTTCGCTAATAGCTTTCCACATTTATCCCCTAATTCGTATGCCATTTTCCGACACGACTGTATGGCTGCCTTGGCTCTGTATTGTAGAATGTCAGTAATCTGTTTCCTGATAATTGTCAACTCCGCCTCAGAGGTTTGTGTGGGGGCATGCTTATGTCTGGATTCAGTGATGTTTAATTTTTTCAATAACTGGGTAAGCTGTGCAGTACGTTCCCGTTTAATACGGGCTCCGTGCTTGATGAAAATCCCTCTCATGACTGATTTGTGTGCTTCCCACAATATCCCCGGGTCACACTCTGGCTAGTCGTTTTCCTGAAAGTAGTGATTTAAAGCCGAGGTAATCTCCGCGAGCACCTCTGGTGTTTGCAGTAGACTTTCATTAAGTCTCCAGAATTTATGTCTAGGTGAGGATACGTCGGAAAGCTTGTAAATCAGAAAGATTGGTGCATGGTCAGACCACGTCCTGTTTCCTATGGATGTGCTTTCTACTGCATGAAGTTGTGTATGGGGGATCATAAAGTAATCTATTCTGCTATATACCTGATGTACAGGTGAATAAAACGTATAGTCACGGTCTCCCGTATGTTGCAGTCGCCAGATATCAATAAGTTGTGATTTATGTAGTGCCTTTGCTATACGTTTGAGTTGATTCACTGGCATAGAAGATTTGCCTGCTGAGGTGTCTACCGGGGGAATCAATGGAGCGTTAAAATCTCCACCGATCAGTAATTGTCCTGCCCTAAAGTCTTGGAGTTTCTCCAAAGTATGCTCCAAGAATGTCGCCTGCAGGTCGTTGGGGGCATACAATGTTGCTATCGTAACTTGTACGTTGCCTATTAGTCCCTTGAGGAAAATGTATCTTCCAGAGGGATCGATTAGTGAGTCCTGACATTGCCATGGGACTTTGCTGGAAATTAATATGGAGACTCCTTTAGATTTGGCTGTGGGGTTAACAGAGTGGTATGTCATCGGGTAATGTCTGTTGCGTAAATACGGTAATTTATTGCACTTAAAGTGTGACTCTTGGATCAGAGCCACATCCGTTTGGGATCTTTTCAGGTCATCTAACAGTATGCGCCTTTTTTCTGGCGTGTTAAGGCCTTTCACATTAAGTGACTGAAGTTTGAGATGGTGTACCGCCATAATTGGGTAGGGGGTAGGGGGAAGGAAGTGGAGACTGGGTTCGGGTTAGAGAGAGGGGAGGGGGCAAGGGTGCGGTCAGAGATAGGGGTGGCGTAAAGGGTGGCGGGAAGAGGGCAGAGAGGGGGGGGGAAGCAGGTGAAAGAGAGAGTAAGAAAAAGGAGAGTAAAAGTAAAAGAGTGAAAGAGCAAATGTAGAGGGCTGGGCCTAGTGCCCTTAGTCCTCTAAGTAACTTGTTATTTGTATATAATGCCTGGGGGTCAACGTTGTACCCCCCGGCAGAACACACTAGCCTATTTGGGGTGCGGGTAGGACAAGGCTCGGGGAAGAACGAGTTCCCGACACTTGTCTCCCAATCCAACAAAACTCTGCTGTAACGTGCAGTCAGCAATAATACACCATTGTAACATAAGGAACCAAAATAAGAAAATGAAATGAGCGAAGAGGACCATACATGTAATATAAAGAAGTACATACATAAAATAACGGATATCAATCCTGCGGTCAACATTAAACTAAGGGTATCTTTTTCCCCCTCAACCATGCCCGTCTCTATAGATCGCCTCCTCAACCCCAGGTCCCCTACCCCTCCCCCCCACCACACGCAGGCGGACACCCCCCTCAAAATTATACAGGGACGTGGGTCCAGCGCGCGGCCGGCCACCCGGGTCCGTATACTCTCCGCTCCATATCCCCATCGCATCCCCCCACCCCCGTCCCCCAGGGTCTCTCCCCTCAATATATTTAGATGTTTTTGTATGTGAGGTAGAGCTGGACTATCCCCCGTGTTCTGGTCTGGACAGTGTGTCTCTGCTGCTCCAGATTGCATGACCCCCCTTATGTAGGTCAAGTAGATACATTCAAATTCCCCCCACGGGGGCGTGTCCAAGATGGCGACGTGAGCGGTCGCTTCCTCCACGAGCTCCGCTGACCCTCTTCTACTTACCCGGCTCCACGGCCTGTATAACTCCTGAATTCATTACAGGCGACACCTGGATGCGGCGGAGATCTTCCAGGTCACGGTCCGGGAGGGGCAAAGTGCTGAAGTTCTCCCCGTTCCCGGAGGACACGCCATCACCTCCCGGCCTGCACGAGAAGCTGCGCGCCAGACCCGCTCCCCTCATGGCCTCGATGACTACTCCTGTGGAGTCCCCGGACTCCAGACCTCCCTGGCTAGCGGAGGTGATGGCTGCTATTGCCACCTGCCAATCAACCCTGACAGCCAAAATAGAGGAGGTGCAGCTGGATGTCAGCCTCATCCGTCAGGACATTGATAAGCTCCGCTCCAGAGTCACGGAGACGGAGCAACGAATAGGGCTGGTGGAGGATGAATCCATGGAGCACTCGGCGTCTCTCCGCTCCCTCCATACCAGAGTGAAGGCCCTGGAATACAGAGCGGAGGATGCCGAGAACAGAAATCGGAGGAACAACCTCCGAATCATCGGCCTCCCGGAGGGGGCAGAGGGGGGGGACCCGACGTCCTTTGTTGAATCCCTGCTGCGTTCCCTCCTCCCTGAGGCGCGCTTCTCACCCCACTACACTGCTGAAAGAGCGCATAGGGTCCCGCCGAAGCCGGGCCCTCCGGGGACCCCCCCGAGAACCTTCATACTTCGCCTCCTCAATTTCCGTGACCGGGACGAGGTCCTCCGGGCTTCCAGGTTGAAGGGTGACCTCCGCTATCAAAATGTCCGGCTGATGATATTCCCGGACTATTCCGTCGAGACTCAGAAGCTCCGTAAGTCCTTCGATCAGGTGAAGGGGGCTCTTAGGGCCCGAGGCATCAAATACAGCGTACTGTTTCCGGCCAGGCTCCGAGTCCAGGACGGCGAAACATCTCGGTTCTTTCATTCCCCTGCTGAGGCCTCGACCTGGCTGGATTCCTTGCCCCCACACCGTTGACTGCACTAATTGTGAGTACTTTCCACCCTGTGTGCTTGTGGGTCAGCGGGTGGGGATCCTGTCTAAAACTAATGATTTTTCCCTCTTGTAATGGCCGCCTGCTGAGCCCCACTCTGATTGCTATTTGCTGCCCCCCCCCTTGCCCCACCTGGGGATACGGTTAAACTGCTGTGCCCCTCCTGGATCTGGAAACCCGTGCCTGTTCACTCTCCTCCGGGGGTCCTTTGGCATTGCTGTCCTGGGGGGTTGGGGGGGGGTGTGTTTCTTTCCCCCCCTTTTTTTTTTTTGTTTTGGGGGGGTTTTTGTAACACAAGTTTTCTGCCCCTGACAAGCTCAGGTGAAACGTTATTAAGCAAGAGGAAGGAAAATGTCCCAGGAATTTTGTATTCCCGTTGGAAGTCGTTTACCCTGCAGTGGGGTCTGTGGAGACTTTTACCCCTTGACTCACCCTTATCTGATTCACACAGCCCCACTGCTTCTTCTGAATTGAGGGAGGAGTCGGCGGAGGGGGGAGGACGCGCTCACTTGGACACCCCCGGTTGAGATCCGGTGGGCTCCAGCTCGCCTCTTGGCCTTATCCCCCCTTTTGCAGCCCGTGTGCTGAGTTGGGTTTGGGGAATGGAAGCTCTTCCCGGTTTTGGGGGAAAGAGCAGGGTGGGGGGGGGGTTTATTGCCCTTTTTGGGCTTTTTTGGTTTGGTTTTTTGTTTATTTGTTTTAAGTTTAGATGTTTTATTGCTTATGTACTATTTAACACACTGTATTGCTTTATTTTCCTTGGGGTGCGTGATTCTGTCATTGTCCCGCCCCGGACTTCACCGCCAGGTCGCCTGAGCTTCGCACTACTGAATCCTATTTTTCCCTTAAAATTTGGCTACCATGTCGGCTCTTAATATTCTATCTTGGAACACCAGGGGCCTTAACTCTCCGCTCAAGAGATCACTGGTGTTTCAATTCATAAAATCACATTGTCCCCACATATGCATTCTTCAAGAGACCCACCTGGTGGGTAGTAGAACCCTAGCTCTCAAGAAACCGTGGGTGGGCAGTCACTATCATGCTACCTACTCTACCTTTGCTAGAGGGGTGAGCATCCTGGTTAATAAATCGTTGCCGTTTAAGCTCCTTGACCTGGCGCTGGACCCGGACGGCCGGTATGTCATTCTTCATGCCAGAATCCTATCTCAGACCTGGTCTATTGTGGGCTTATACCTGCCTCCCCCGGCTTCGCTCACGCTGCTGAATAAAATAACGGCTATCTTGGCTGATTTTGCCGCAGATCACATGATGCTGCTGGGGGATTTCAATATGGCCCCTGATCCAGGTGTCGACAGACTGGCGGGTGCGGGTCCCCTTGGCCCTGGGTTGTCAACCTGGGCGGCAACCTATGGCCTGACAGGTGTCTGGAGGTGGAGACACCCTCGGGCGCGGGCCTACACCTGCCACTCTGCTTCACACGGTTCCCTCTCCCGAATTGATTTGGCCTTCGCTTGTCAATCGACCCTGTCCAAGGTCAGGGACGTTAGGATACTGCCTAGAGGTATTTCTGACCATGCTCCACTGCTGGTGTGTGTGGGTAACCCCGGGTCCCCGAGCAGGCTGTGGCGGCTATCGCGGTTTTGGGTCTCAGATCAGGACGTGGACTCCCGGTTCTCCGGAGCGATGGGGGAGTTTTGGGCAGTTAACCCGGACTCCTCCTCGCCCATGGTGGTGTGGGACGCCTTCAAGGCATTTACCAGGGGTCAGTACCAGGCCATCATAGCTAGTATTAGATGGGAAAGACGGTCTGCTCTGGTTGATGCAGAATCGGCAGCCAGTACCCAGGAGGCACTTTTCATTCGAACGCGTGACCCCCAGGACTACATCAGACTTCAGACTATGACCAGAGAGGCTCTCTCCATCCGGACGTCCCTGACTCAGAAGAGACTTCTCGCTCAATCCCATCGTATATTCGAACAGGGTGAGAGGTCTGGTAGGCTCCTTGCTTGGCTCTCCAGGGAGCACTCGGGTGGGTTTAGTGTTCCCCACATCCTGGGCCCTAGTGGTGATCTCCTTTACACCTCTGAAGAGATCAACAAATGTTTTGTCGCCTACTACCAGTCGCTCTACACGTCCAAAGTGACGTTCAGGGATGAGGAACTGGTCGGCTACCTTGACGAGGTGGACAATCCGGTCTTAACTGACAAATACAGGGATGGCCTGGACGGGCCTATCTCCCTGGACGAGATACTTAAAGCCCTTAAATCTATGCAACCGGGCAAAACACCTGGCCCGGACGGGATTCCTGTAGAGCTCTACAAACAGTACCCTGACACTCTGGCCCCTAGGCTTCTTACAATGCTGACGGCTGCTGAACAACTGCATTCACTTCCGCACTCCATGAGTGATGCGGTCATTATTGTTATCCTGAAGCCAGGTAAAGACCCTTCTTTATGCCCCTCCTATAGGCCAATCTCGCTGTTGAATGTTGACGCTAAAATACTGGCCAAGGTTCTGGCTAATAGATTGAATACGGTCATCACGGCACTAGTGCACCCCGATCAAACGGGATTCATGCCAGGAAGGGGCACAGACATAAACCTCAGAAGATTATTTACTCACATAGCCAGGGCGGAGGGGTTGGGCCAGAGTCTCGTGGCCTCTCTGGACGCCGAGAAGGCCTTCGACTCTGTTGAGTGGAGGTACTTGTGGGCGATTCTTTCTAAATTCGGTTTTGGTAACAACTTTATCTCATGGGTGAAACTACTATATGCGGCTCCCCGGGCC
This sequence comes from Rana muscosa, assembly GCA_029206835.1. Lineage (NCBI taxonomy): Eukaryota > Metazoa > Chordata > Amphibia > Anura > Ranidae > Rana > Rana muscosa. Next base: position 49,237,751 of record CM055127.1, read on the forward strand.
AGGGTATACACCAATGCGTGTCTCTCAGAACCGTTCCCGCTGGGTCGTGGCACGCGTCAGGGCTGTCCCCTATCTCCGGGCCTGTTTGCCCTGGCAATGGAGCCCCTGGCTGCCCTTATCAGGGCGGATGCTGAGATAAGAGGTATACAGGTTGGGACTCTCCACTAAAAAATCTCCCTTTACGCAGATGATGCCTTGCTATACTTGGCGGACTCTTCTGCTTCCCTTGATAGAGTCTTGGCCCAATTTGACCGATTTAGTGGTTTTTCGGGGGTACGCATCAATTGGGACAAATCTGAATTGTTCTCGCTCCATCTTTCCCCCATCGGCTCCAACTCCCAGACGCGACTTAATTGGGTGGCGGAACTTAAATATTTGGGGATAATGGTCACAGCGGACTTGGGGAAGTATATGGCCCGAAATATCCACCCTCTTATGCAGCAGGTCACCATCAAATGTGCGGCGTGGCGCTCCCTCCCCCTTACTCCTGTGGGCCGTGTTAATCTCCTTAAAATGGTGCTACTTCCCAAGTTCCTGTACTTTTTCAGGAACACCCCCGTCCACATCCCCAAGACATTTTTCCGGAGGCTGGAGAGACAGTTGGGGACTTTTATCTGGGCCGGGAGGACTCCCAGGGTGGCGAGGCGGACACTCCATCTCCCCCTTTCTGGTGGTGGTTTGGCGCTTCCCAACTTTCAAATTTATTACTGGGCTGCCATTTTGGTCACTGTCCGTTGGTGGTTCTCCCAACCCAGACTGAATCCGGCGGTTACATTGGAGGCTGCTGTACTCGGGTCGTATGCCGCTCTTAGCAATCTTGCATTTCGAGGTGAACGGGCCGCCCCCTCTGTTACTACCCCCATGAAGACCACGATTAGAGCCTGGCACGAGGCCAGAGTCATTTACACAAAGCCCTCTCATGTATCCCCTCATACACCCCTTTGGGGCAACCCTACCCTCCCCCACTTCCACTCCCTACCAGATCCCTCGGTGTGGGCTGGGAAAGGAATATTGACCCTGAAACACATAGTTAGGGAGGGCAAACTTATGAGCTTCCAAGACATGAGGGACCGGTATTCGCTCCCGGCGAGATGGTTATTCCGCTATTGGCAGCTGAAGCATGCATTCGCTGCCCAATTCCCGGACGTACTTACTTTGGAGTCGGACTCCGTTGAGCGTCTCCTGACTTCCAGTGCGATGGGACGGCCCCTCTCCTCCCTGTACCTCTACCTGACGGTAGCCTACGACACCAAGCTGACCAAGACCCTTCTGAAATGGCGGGCTGACCTGCCCGATCTTGATGACGAGACCTGGGAGGACTGTGTATCCACGTATATACCGACCCTAATAGCGGCTAGAGACAGATTTATACAGCTTAAGTTTTTGCACAGAGCCTACTTCGCCCCACTACGATTGGCCCGAATGTTTCCGGACAGGGACCCCCTCTGCCCTAGGTGTAGGCGGGAGGATGGCTCCTTCTGGCACATGGTTTGGTCGTGCCAGGAGATCCAACCTTTCTGGACACAGGTGGTGGACACTTTGAGCGCGGTCTCCGGCCTCAAGGTCCCCTTAGACCCCCTGACCCTTCTCCTGAGCCACTTGGACGAAAATCTAGGGGACAGATACACCAAACTTTTTCTGACTTTCTCCCTGTTCTATGCTAGACGTGAAATTCTTCTCAAATGGAAGTCGGCAAGCCCGCCCAGACTGGACTCCTGGATTACTACTGTCAACTCAGTGCTGCCCCTATACAGACTCACTTATGAGAGCAGACAGTGCCCAGCGAAGTTTGATAAGATTTGGTCGGGTTGGATTGATGCTAATGGTTGAGGTAGACCACCAGGGAGGCTCACATGGTTATACATTCGAACATGCCTGTCTCTCTCTTAGCCCCCCCCCCCCCAAGAAATGGGATTAACCTGTCTATTCTCCGGTTTGGTAATCTGGTTAGGGTATCTACAACACTCATGCTGATTAATTACCCTAGTTGAAGATGGGGCCTGGTTGCCCTCCCTATAGTGGGAAGTTGTGTGCTTTGCTTGTAACTCGGGTACATTGCTTAACCTTACTAAGTCTGCTGTAACGTTCTGATTGCGATTTCTTCTGCATGTGTTACTGTAATCCTGTTTTGTCTTTCAATAAAACATCTCTGTTAAAAAAAAAAATTCCCCCCACAGATCTGGTTGGTCTGCTCACTCTGGCTCCCAAAATGCTGACATGGTGGAGGCTATCTGTGCCTCAACATCTGAGGCTACCGTGGCTGGAGTAATAATGGGCATTATATATCAAGAATCTACAGAAGTGCAATAAATGTATTAACAATGCTCAATGTCATAATGTAGATATACCTCCTTCCACTTTCCCAAGAATATCCTCCCACCACATCCCCAACCGAGTGCCCAGTACACCTGGTCCTTCTTTAAAGGTGTAGTCTATTGCAAGTATTGCTAAGTTGCAGATGCAGCGCATACACATCCCTATTGTCTCTGGGGTTTGTAAACTTCTGGGAGTTCAGGAGAGCCGCAGGGTCCGGTGTATCCCCATGGAGCCAGCTACTGTCAATAGCCTATTGTGCAGGGGTCTCTGTGGGGGCTGCGTCACACATCATGGGTCCAGGCCAATACGCTTAGACTCGGGGGCTGGAGTATCAGGGTCCTACACCAGGCTGATGATGTCAGGTAATGCAGAAGAGACCGTTTCGGGTAAGGCCCGCAAACGGAAGCAACAAATGTTCCCCGCCATCTAGGTGGGTCTCCAGCTGCCTTGTCTATAAGGGAAAGCCCTGTTCATCTAGCGCTGGCAAGCATGGGGGGGGGGAGCGTCAGCGCCGCTCTAGCGCCGACAGGGGACGGAGGGGGGGGGACAGGCAGGGGACAAGGGTGTCAACAGGTCAGGCAGGCATAATTACCGGTGTCCATTTCGCTCCGTCACATTTCCCGTTCTCCCTCCTGGGACGGCGCCCTAGGTCTCCTCCGGCTCCGTTGCTGTCTTGGCGGTGGATCTCCACGCAATCTCTGGAAGTTGCCATGGTCTTGAGCTCTAGGTAGGAGGGTAAGCCAGTCCGGGACCACAATAGGTTCTGCGTCGAGGAAAAAGAAAAGATCCGGCAGTGCCTCAGGCTTTCTGAGCGTGAAGAATCTTTGGTCTCTCCGGAACGTGATGGACAACGGGTATCCCCAGTGGTACGTTGCTCCCCTACTGCGGGCCAGCTCCAGGAGAGGTTTCAGTATCGCACGTCTCTGTAGCGTGGCGCGAGATAGATCCGGAAGTATTTTGATCGCTACACCGTCGAATTCCGGGTTTTCCGCCTCCCAAGACCTCCGGATAATTTCTTCTCTGTGCTTATAGTGGTGCAACCTACATACCACATCCCTGGGTCTGGCTGGATCAGATGATTTTGGCCCCAGCGCTCTGTGAATCCTGTCGAATTCCAGGCGGGGTGGCAATTCAATCCCCTCTATAGTGCGGAAAATAGCCGTTACCGTGTCCGCGAGATCTTCCGGACCAGTTGCTTCTGGGAGTCCCCGTATACGCAGGTTATTCCTGCGACTGCGGTCCTCCATTTCCTCGAGGCGCAGCTGCTGTTCAGTAAGAGCTTCCATCTGACTGTCCTGGGTCTCCTCCATCGCCTCCACCCGGCGCTCCAGGGCTGTTAGCGAGGACTCCCCTTTAGTGAGTCTGGTGGACAGGTCTTTCACCTCCGTCTTCACCACTGCAAGTTCTTTACGGTGTGCAGCTTCCACCATTCCCATAAGGGCTGTAATATCTGCCTTAGTGGGAAGTGCTTGTAGTAACAAACGCAGCTCTGGATCCATCGTGACCGATTGAGAAGCTGTTCTCTGAATATCCCCTAGGTCGGGGTGAAGGTCCGGGGGGGCTCCAAGGTATCGGCTAGTAAGTGGAGCTTCCATACTTAAGTCCGGAGAGCGGCAGGCTTCTCGGTCTCCCTCCGTGTCCCCTCGTGGCGACGCCATCTTGGTTCCCGGCGAGTGTAGTTGGGAGAGTTGGAAAAGTCTCTCTATCTCACCCGGCTGTGGGATCTGGGTCGTAGATCTGGTAGATCTATTGTTCCTCTTTGCAGTTCTCTTTTTAGACGTGTACATATTGCGCTGACTTATTGTAAATCATCAGTTAGGATGGGAGACGGCCGGGAGCTCTGCAAGTTCACGTCTCTATCCCTCCATGTCCAGGCCACGCCCCTCGTTTTCAACTCTTATGCCGCGTACACACGACCGTTTTTCGTGTCATGCAAAAAAACAACTATTTTCTCGACGTGATTCGTTGTGATTCCTCTCAAGCCTGCCTTGCATACACACGTTCAGGAAAAAAAATGCTTGAGCAAAGCGCGGTGACGTACAACATGTATGACAACATGTATGACAACACATACGACGGCACTATAAAGGGGAAGTTCCATTTGAATGGTGCCACCCTTTGGGCTGCTTTTGCTGATCTTGTGTTAGTAAAGTTTGGTGAGAGACGATTCACGCTTTTCAGCCTCGTGCTTTTCAGTCCGTTACAGCATGACGAATGTGCTATCTTTATTACAAACGCTAGTTTTACCAGAACGAGCACTCCCGTCTCATACTTGATTCTGAGCATGCGCGTTTTTTTTTCCCCTCGGAAAAGCATACACACGAGCGGTTTTCACGACGGGAAAAACGACGAGAAAAAATAGAGCAGGTTCTAATTTTTTTGCGGGCAGTTTTCTCTTCGAGAAAACAGCTATGGAGCATACACACGACCGGTTTTCACGACCAATCTAAAAAATGGCAGTTTTCTCGTCATGAAAAACGGTCGTGTGTACGTGGCATTATACTTTAATTGGCTGTAAGTATTCTATCACAGGGCTCAAAATTTCAGGTCCTGAGCTTCTAGCCAGGCCTCAAGGGTTACTCGCCACCAGTTGCCCCACCCAACCCCGCCCCGCCCCCTATTTCCACCCCTAAACATGCCCTCATAAATGATCTCACGAAATTACACTTAAATGTTTTATGCAGAATTAAGTTATAAAAATAAATATTAATGTAGCGGGTACTTGAATTTAGGGGAAGCATCTGGGTGGTATTGTAACCCAGATGCCTGGATTGTTAGGAAATTCAAGGTTCCCTTTGTGAGTCTTGGAGGACTCTGGTGGTGTGAAGTTCCCGCCGGCCTATAGGTAGCATTGTTGCCTTGGACCGGGGCTGAACTCGCACCACAAGACTGTACCTTTTTGTCCTCCCCTGGAGCTGGTACAGCGGGGCGGGGAACCCGCTGTGGTGCGAAGGGAGAGGTCATAAAAGGGGCGGACGCCTTGGTCACGGGGGGAGAGAGTCCGGAGCGAGAAGATGCAGCCGCACCCAGGCACCTTCGGCCTGGGTGCTGGCGTTCCGGTGTTCCGGGCCTAGGTGCCCTTGACCTAGCCGGAGCAGAGATGGAGTCCATCTCAGGCACCTTTAGCCTGGGGTGAGGTACTATGGCGGATGCCTGGGGCTCAGTACCTTCGACTGAGTTCTGTGAGGGTGGAGGAATCTGAAGGGGTCCTAACTCCTTGGGTGCCCGTGTCTGAGTTTGTGAGAACTGGTGTGCAGTAACTTCTCTGAAGAGTCCGGCGCAGCATCGCTGGTGACGGAGAGGCCTCCATTTCTCCCTTGGACGGATTTCTTCCACTGACAGGGGCAGAGTGAGCGAAGGTAATTCACGTTCTATATCACCTAGTCAGTGGCAGTGACTATTCACCACTGGTGACAGCACAGTGATCAGCAGAAGAAGAGAAAGGATTGTGCCTCGATCTGTCCCCATTTTCCAAAGTAAAGAGACTGTTTTATTGCTTGGCAAGAAGAATAAAACTGAGTTGGACCTATTCATTGTGTGGAACTCTGGTTACTAGAAGCAACGGAGTCAGGGACGAAGTACTGGACTTGACTCTAGGACACCTACACAAAAACCCAATTTGCTGGCCTTCACCTCTTAGCTATGGAGGACATGGGCCGTGGTGTGACTTATCCCTCTCTCCCAGGTACCCCTAGACAACAACCATAAAACCGATGAAGATAGAGAGAGGAGGGAGTGGCCCCGCTACACGTGGGGGCATTGCGTCCGGGATGTGTATGGTGTCTGAATTCGAACTTTGCTGCCCGGAGGAGTTCCGAGTAGGTCGGCCATGTTGGCCAATGCGCCACGAGGCAACCCACAGCTGCGTAGTTCCTGGGCGGGGAAAGGGAAAAGCCTGCGAACAAGTGCAGAAGGTGGGAGGAGTCTGGCCATGTGGACGTACGCACGTGGAGATTCCGGCGCAGGTGGGTCAGTGCGCAATGGAGCAGCAAAGAGAGAGGATGGCTTCAAACGCTCCGTGGATTTCAGTTCCTTCCTTCGCGGATATGTCGTCTCTGGCTGCTCCAATTATGGATACGGGGATAAGACTAAGGCCCCGGGGGCGATTGGCTCTGTACACCTGCAGAGACATGGAGGCCCTCGGTGTGATCTGTCTCGGCTGTTCGGGACTGGTGGTCCAGCTGAAGCCATTCGCGCGCTGTGAGGTCTGCAAAGAATTTCTCTTTGAGGTGGAACCATCCACAGAAAAGCCTTGCGCTTTCCACCTCAACTACCTCACAGGGACTGCCACTCCGGAAGGAGAGACCGATGCTGGTGCGTTCCCCATGCGCACTGATCCGGGCGAAGTGACTGCCCAAGCGGAGATGAAAAGAGAAAAATCAGAGGATGCTGCCTCGGTCACCAGCAGCTCCCTGCTCCGGCCACCGAAGAGGAAAGTCGGCCTAGTGATGGCCTCGTGTGGTTGTGGAAGAGCTTCGCCCCACTGCTTGCCTGGCCTGGATGGATCCGGTAGAAAAAGTCCTGGACATCCCTGTTCTTCTAAAGGCCCAGGTGAGCCAGGGGTTGGGACTGTCTGCGTGGTTACAAGTGGCGGAAGCCCACAGTCGGTAGAGGCCGTCAAGGGGGATAGTTCTGTGACTGGGAATTATCTGCCCGCTGAATGCTACGACACCTCTGACCTGGATTCATTGTCTGACAATGGCGATGATGGGGAGATAGATGAAATCTTCCATCGGAAGGGATGGGACAAGATGAAGCTACCCTCGTCCCGTGTCACAAGACACCTGCCCATGTCTACTGGAGATAGTACACCTCGGGTAGAGGCCTCGGCACCAAGGGAAGAAGCTGGTCCTCTGTCTGAAGTTCCCCTCCTGGATTCAACATCCATTTCAACCGTTCCTGTTGCGGGAGCGCAACGCAAGTCACTGCGGTCTCCTAGGCCCAGATCTACCGAGGTGGGGAATGCACCTCGCCACCCAAAAGCGATTGTTCCACCTGGAGAAGGAGACCGAGCCACTATGCCACCTTTATCAAGGCTGCAGCGTCTCTTTGGTCAGAAGGTTGTTCAGGAATATGGGTGGGAATACCCGTATCTGCCTCGGGAACTGCTCTATGAGGTGGAAGTTTTTCGGCAAAGATGGTATGATACCTTTGTGTGGGACAAACTTAAAGTACAGCAAGCACGGCGGTACCTTTCCTGTTCACCAACGGTCACCAAGAAGTTCCAGGACTGTAAAGCTAAGTGGATGCTGGGAAGACACATCCATGCGGACAAAGTGGTGATTTGCCGTAAGGAAGGAAAAAGTGTTGAGTACCATGTGGAGGCTTTTGATGACCGTCTGAAGCCTGTGTCGTTGCCTCATCCAAGGTTTTACCTATAAAAAGGGAAAAGAGACTCCCGTGTGCTTTTCTTTTCCATTCATGGCTGAACTTTCCGGAGTGCCTTTGCCGGAACGCAGGGACTGTGCCCTAGTTTTTTTTTGTATTTGGGCAGTTCTACTCTTTGGAGAAATGGGAGCTGTTTTTGTTTTGTTCTCCCTCCTTCTCCTTGCACTCAAGAGAAATCAGTGACTTTGGGTTTTAGTTAGTGTAGGGTCACAGAGAAATCAAGAGAAAGAGAAAAGTTCATCTGGAAATGATGAGTGTCTTGACCGCGGCACTGTCACCAGGTGGCAGTGTTGAGCAACGATTGTTTGTTTTTTTGACATTATGCAGCACTTATTGGAGTGAATGGGTTTCTTCTCGGATAGACTCATTCATTCCAAGCAAACACAGATATGTTGTTAGGATGTATGTTTATTTTCTTTCCCTCTGCAGGAGATTCGTCTGTCAAAGCTGCTGAGAATGGGTGGTCCTTAGATAGCCAGGGGAAGGGAAGAATGTAAATGTGTGAGATATTTACAGTGTTTTATTGAAAGTTTTTATAGTTATATTGTTTTAAGTTTTCCCTTTCCCATTCAGGTCTTGGCACAATTCAGGGCTAAAATGTGTAGTTTGGGTTCTGGGCTGAACTTATGTCACCACCCTTGTGGGATGTGAGTTTGTACCAGACACTGGGGACCAGTGTCAAATCACCAGGGGGAGTGTGTAGCGGGTACTTGAATTTAGGGGAAGCATCTGGGTGGTATTGTAACCCAGATGCCTGGATTGTTAGGAAATTCAAGGTTCCCTTTGTGAGTCTTGGAGGACTCTGCTGGTGTGAAGTTCCCGCCGGCCTATAGGTAGCATTGTTGCCTTGGACCGGGGCTGAACTCGCACCACAAGACTGTACCTTTTTGTCATCCCCTGGAGCTGGTACAGCGGGGCGGGGAACCCACTGTGGCGCGAAGGGAGAGGTCATAAAAGGGGCGGACGCCTTGGTCAAGGGGGGAGAGAGTCCGGAGTGAGAAGATGCAGCCGCACCCAGGCACCTTCGGCCTGGGTGCTGGCGTTCCGGTGTTCCGGGCCTAGGTGCCCTTGACCTAGCCGGAGCAGAGATGGAGTCCATCTCAGGCACCTTTAGCCTGGGGTGAGGTACTATGGCGGATGCCTGGGGCTCAGTACCTTCGACTGAGTTCCGTGAGGGTGGAGGAATCTGAGGGGGCCCTAACTCCTTGGGTGCCCGTGTCTGAGTTTGTGAGGACTGGTGTGCAGTAACTTCTCTGAAGAGTCCGGCGCAGCATCGCTGGTGACGGAGAGGCCTCCATTTCTCCCTTGGACGGATTTCTTCCTCTGACAGGGGCAGAGTGAGCGAAGGTAATTCACGTTCTATATCACCTAGTCAGTGGCAGTGACTATTCACCACTGGTGACAGCACAGTGGTCAGCAGCAGAAGAGAAAGGATTGTGCCTCGATCTGTCCCCATTTTCCAAAGTAAAGAGACTGTTTTATTGCTTGGCAAGAAGAATAAAACTGAGTTGGACCTATTCATTGTGTGGAACTCTGGTTACTAGAAGCAAAGGAGTCAGGGACGAAGTACTGGACTTGACTCTAGGACACCTACACAAAAACCCAATTTGCTGGCCTTCACCTCTTAGCTATGGAGGACATGGGCCGTGGTGTGACTTATCCCTCTCTCCCAGGTACCCCTAGACAACAGCCATAAAACCGATGAAGATAGAGAGAGAGGAGGGAGCGGCCCCGCTACATTAACAACAACTTTATCAGTGCCCATCACTGCAGCCTCACCTGTGTCCATTAATGCAGCCTACCTGTGTCCATTAATGCAGCCTACCTGTGTCCCTCAATGCAGCCTACCTGTGTCCATCAATGCAGCCTGCCTGTGTCCATCATGCAGTCTGCCTGTGTCCATCAATGCAGCCTGCCTGTGTCCATTAATGCAGCCTGCCTGTGTCCATCAATGCAGCCTGTGTCCATCAATGCAGCCTGTGTCCATCAATGCAGGCTGTGCCCAACAATACAGCCTGTGCCCAACAATACAGCCTGTGTCCATTAATGCAGCCTGTGTCCATCAATGCAGCCTGTGTCCATCAATGCAGCCTGTGCCCAACAGCCCTCATTTTCCGAGTAGGGGAGTGGAAAATGTAATAGCTGTTCTATCATCTATAATTTTTTTATAGAACTTAATAGTTTGTAAGTGTAGTGATGTGATCATTTCTTTGCCCATTTTCCAAGTATTTACTCCAATTACGCAGTGTTTGTTTTGCTCTTTTCCAATATGGCTGCTATGCTCTCTCTCTGCATTGAGGATGAGGTCATCAAGAAAAGCAGAGGCATGGCAAAGATTCTTGGGTAAGTTGGAGGTGGATGGAACACATGTTGGAGAGAGCACATGTTGGAGAGAGAACAGTGGAACTGTGGAATCCTGCTGAGAGAGAACAGACTGTAAGTGCTGCAGCTTCCCCTCACTGAGGTATATATAGAGACTGTTAAGCCCCATACACACGGACTTCAAACAAACTTTTTTGTGGATTTTTGTTCACAGGGCGTTGGCCGTGAACCTGGTATGCATACAGGGCCAGCGCTAGCAATAGGTGGGTCAGGCGGCTGCCTAGGGCTCCAGGGTAGGGGGGGCAGCAAAATCCGGATCCCCAGCCACTTGCTGGGGATTCATATTATTAAAATACCTCCAGGACCGGCATTTTTTAAATACATGCCTTATGGCGCCAGCCGCCAGGCTAGGGGGCGGTTGCGCCTGTGAAGACATCCTGAACAGCTCTATCCCCAGCCTGCAGTGCCGCCCTAGTAGCGGCGGCAGTGGGAAGATGAGGGAAGAGAGCCGGGACGAGGAACAGCCGGCCAGAAGCAGGGCCGACGCTAGCAATAGGCGGGTCAGGCGGCTGCCTAGGGCGCCAGGGTAGGGGGGGCGGCAAAATCCGGATCCCCAGCCACTCGCTGGGGATTCAGATTATTAAAATACCTCCAGGACCGGCATTTTTGAAATACATGCCTTATGTCACCAGCCGCCAGGCTAGGGGGCGGTTGCGCCTGTGAAGACATCCCGGACCGCTCTATCCCCAGCCTGCAGTGCCGCCCTAGTAGCGGCGGCAGTGAGAAGATGAGGGAAGAGAGCCGGGACGAGGAGCAGCTGGCCGGAAGTACCACATGATCGGTGCAGGCGGATGATGAGATGGAAGCCCTGCATGTACTGTAACTACGGGCTTGCCGCGACATCCGCTCCCCCCTCCTCCTGGGCGCTCGGGGATCTGGTGTGCAAGGACAGCCAGGCAGCAGCGCCACTCTCCTGGAGTAAAGCCATCACCCACCACTGGCTCAGGTATAGTGGAAGCACAGGCAGCACTCTCAGTGCTGCAGCCTGCACCCAGTCACAAAAAATAAAACATTGACTCTGTTTTTAAGTTTATAGTGCATTGCACTGTGTACAGAGGGGGAACTGATATCTGTGTGGGGGGGGGGCAGATATGCAGGGGGTACAGATATGTGTGTGGGGGGGCAGATGTGCAGGGGGTATAGAGGAGGAACTTATATTTGTGGGGGGGGACTGACAGACGTGCAGGGGGGTACAGATATATGTGTGGGAGGGGACAGATGTGCAGGGGGTACAGAGGGGGTACAGATATGTGTGGGGGGACAGATGTACAGGGGGTACAGAGGGGGAACTGATGTGTGTGGGGGGGGTGGACAGACGTGCAGGGGGGTACAGATATATGTGTGGGGGGGGGACAGATATGTGTGTGTGCAGGGGGGTACAGATATGTGTGTGGGGGGGGGACAGATGTGCAGGGGGGACAGATGTGCAGGGGGTACAGATATGTGTGTGGGGGGGACAGATGTGCAGGGGGTACAGATGTGTGTGGGGGGGGACAGATGTGCAGGGGGTACAGATATGTGTGTGTGTGTGGGGGGGGGGCAGGTGTGCAGGGGGGTACAGATATGTGTGTGTGTGTGTGGGGGGGGGGGCAGATGTGCAGGGGGTACAGATATGTGTGTGGGGGGACAGATGTGCAGGGGGTACAGATATGTGTGTGGGGGGACAGACGTGCAAGGGGTTACAGAGGGGTAACAGATATGTGTGTGGGGGGGCAGATGTGCAGGGGGGTACAGAGGGGGAACAGATATGTATGTGTGTGGGGGGGTGACAGATGTGCAGGGGGGAACAGATATGTGTGTGGGGGGGACAGACGTGCAAGGGGTTACAGAGGGGTAACAGATGTGTCTGGGGGGGAAACAGATGTGCAGGGGGGGTACAGAGGGGGAACAGATATGTGTGTGTGTGTGTGGGGGGGACAGATGTGCAGGGGGGAACAGATATGTGTGTGTGTGTGTGTGTAGGGGGGACAGGTGTGCAGGGGGGTACAGAGGGGGAACAGATATGTGTGTGTGTGTGTGTATGGGGGACAGGTGTGCAGGGGGGTACAGAGGGGGAACAGATGTGCAGGGGGGTACAGAGGGGGAACAGATATGTGTGTGTGGGGGGGGGACAGATGTGCAGGGGGGTACAGAGAGGGAACAAATATGTGTGTGGGGGGGGACAGACATGCAAGGGGTTACAGAGGGGTAACAGATGTGTGGGGGGGAAAGATGTGCAGGGGGGTACAGAGGGGAAACAGATATATGTGTGTGTAGGGGGGGACAGAGAGGAACTGATGTGTGGGGGGGGGGGTTGAGGGGAACAGAGGTGCAGGGGGGGTGTGCAGAGGGGAACAGGCATTCAGGGTGATACAGTGATGGGGTGATCTGAGATGTGAAGGTGGAAGAATTGTGGTGATCTGAGACCTGAAAATACAGGAATTGGGGATATTTGAGGTGTGGGGGTTCAAGTCCACCTTTGTAAAAAAAGAAATAAATGCAGATCCTTTTGCAGGAAAAAAAGTGTGCATTTATTATTGTTTTTAGTAAGAACCTGTAAAGCATTGTCAGTGTATCTGTATGCTCGTACAGACAGGCAGTTACACAGTTAGCCTGTCTGTATACTGCCCTGGCCTGTGGACCACGGCTGGCACGGGGAAGCAAGCTTGTGCCATTCACTATTGGTCTTCGGACCGGGTCCAGAGGCACAGGTGCAAGCCTGTGGACCACGGCTGAAGAAATAGGTAAAGAGGTGCCGCAAAAATGTTAGTGAGGGGCGGAGCCAATGTGGGGGGGCGGCAAAATGAGGTTTCGCCTAGGGTGTCAAGAATCCTTGCACCAGCCCTGTATGTATTGTGAGGGGGTTAGCTCAGCAGCGGGTGTGTGGGACCCCCTGGATGGGTTCACCACACAAAAACAGGCACAGCAGACAGAGTTGTAGGTGAAAAACAAAAGGTGCAGTTTATTTAAACTATATACAGTGTAAAATATAACAGCAAAACAAAAAGAAACATGAAAAGAAATCCTGGTCAGCTTGACCGCTTGCTACACACGTAGTTTCCCTATCTAACAACTAGGTGCAGCCTTGTGCTGCCCCAGCCCCTATCTCCCTGTTTTAGAAGTTTTAGCCACACAGGCTTTGTCTCACCGCACAGGACAGAAAGCAGACTCCCCAGTCTACACAACACATAACTGGTTCCAGGGTGGAGCATCTCCCTTAGCATGCTGGGAGTTCTTGAAGAGGCCCTAATGAGCCCACTTGCTTCAGCTGGGCTTATTAACTCCTCTCCTGCAAGACTCCCAGCACTCCCCCTAGTGGTATAAATTGTCATAAAGCCTGAATCTAGGACATATATATCTCCCATCCTGGATGCAACCTGGTGATTTTACCTGCCTGCTGTCACAGTATACACACAGCAGGACTTTTTCAGCCAACTGTCCCCAAATCACGTGGTTTTTCTGCTCTTTACCGCCACCCCTTGGTCAACTTCTGCTATTGTTGGTTGATTTTAACATTGGTTCTGAGCATGCGTGTTTGTACTTTGGACTAAAGTCCGATGGACTTCTGTACACACGATAGGATTTTGCACCGTAGGACTTTTGTTGCCAAAAAGTTTGTTCATTTGCAGAGCGAACATTTGTCCGGTGAAAAACGAAAAAGTTTGTCCGATGGAGCGTACACACGGTCTGATTTTTTTAAAAACCTGGTCATTTCGAAGTTTCTTGTCAAAAAGTCAGACCGTGTGTATGGGGCTTTAGGCCACTTTCACACTGAGGCACTTTACAGGCGTTTTAGCACTAAAAATAGCGCATGCAAAGCGCTGGTTAAAATCGCTAAATGGACAACAGAGTTGCCCACTCAATCCTTTTACTAATCATTATTTACACCTCAAATACATCTCACAAATACAGCATGTTTGCAGCCACCTAACCATATGGTACTGCAGTACCATGCAATTTGGTATGATGTATATGCTTGCACTACTCTTTGCACGGTTCTGTGCGTTTGGCAGCCAATTCAAGTGAATGTGCTTGTATTGCATTTTACCAATCCCTGTAGAAGAATTCCAGGTATAAATACTTTTACCCAGTGGCGGCGGGTGCTCAATTTTTTTTTTTTTGTGGGGGGGGGGGGGGGCAAAGAAACTGAGAAAAAAAAAGAAAAAAAAAAAAACATCAAACGCAGCCACTGTGCCATCAAACGCAGCCACTGTGCCATCAAACGCTGCCACTGTGCCATCAAATTCTGCCACTGTGCCCATCAAACACAGCCACTGTGCCAAACGATGCCACTGTGCCATCAAACGCTGTCACTGTGCCCATCAAATGCTGCCAGAGTGCCCATCAAATGCTGCCAGTGTGCCCATCAAACGCTGCCAGTGTGCCCATCAAACGCTGCCAGTGTGCCCATCAAACGCTGCCAGTGTGCCCATCAAACGCTGCCACTGTGCCCATCAAACACTGCCACTGTGCCCATCAAACGCTGTCAGTGTGCCCATTAAATGCTGCCAGTGTGCCCATCAAATGCTGCCAGTGTGCCCATTAAATGCTGCCAGTGTGCCCTTGATGGCCGCCAGTGTGACCCCCGCCCGCTCCCCGTCTGCCCGGCTTTTACCCTGTCTCGGTGGGGCAGTGGGTGACAGCGACAAGCGGGGTCCTTCATGTGTCTCCTGCCGTTTTCATCTTCCGTCCTCTCCTCCTCGTCGAATAGCGGCGCCTGTCGTTTCTGACAATCAGGTGACAGACCCGAGCACCTGATTGGCGGAGAGGCGGTACAGTGTTAGGAAAGTGAATATTCATTTGCTTTTCTAACACAGCTGGGTGAACTGCGAACACCAAGCACGGTGCTTGCTTTTTACCTTTTTTGACGCCTATGGCTCTAATCAGGTGCTTCAAAAATACCCCCGCCGCTGTAATTCAGGCGCCCGCCGCCCGAAAAGGGGCCGGGCGCCTGAATAGGGGGTGGCAGCGGTGGCCATGGATAGATTCATGCAATGCATGAATCTATCCATTGGGCATAGAAGGGGTCGCAGGAGAGAGGGGGTGGCGCCCGTGCGCCCTTATGGATGCACCGCCACAGCTTTTACCTAATTACTGTACATTGGTCCAGCGTGGACCAATGTAACTATGCATTGGGATCCTTCTAAAACAGGTTGAGAATTCTTTCTCAACATTTTTACCCTGGCAGAGCCCTTGGAAAAAAGTTTGAGATCTCTGGGAATCTCTCAAATAATTTTCAGATCTACAGTATAGTGGAGACATGGTGACACAGTACAACGCTCCATTCCACACTACTGGCTGTGTATGCCGCTCCTCTCTTCCAGTGCCGGTTTACTTTGAGGGGGGGCATCAGGTATCAATGTGTCCTGGTGGTCAGAGGATATTGAATCCCAAAAAGACAAACAATACCCAAGCTCAACTTACCAACCAATCAGCAACCAACCAAATTCACCTGTCTAACAGTGCGTTTAAAAACAGGGGTTTAGTTGCACGCATTTGCAAATACATGCGTAAGCTGCAGGCCTCGTCACGGCTCCCTGTGTACTGCAGTCCTAACTCTGAAATTTAAAGTCTTCTCAGTGGAAGCACATGCATGCTGATGGATAGATAAAGGGCAGATGACTGGAGGGGGGCCACCCTCCTTAAAGGGGCAGGAGCACACTAGGCACCCAGCACATAGAAGCAGAGGTGCTAGTGCGTTGCCTGACCACAATGACAACAATACAAAAACAAATGTCACTGCCCTTATCTATGACTGGTCTTCACAGCAAGGAGCATTGGATGGGCGAATCGCATGTAAACAAAAACACAAAAATGTCATACGCACTGTTAGACGGGTGAATTCGGTTGGTTGCTGATTGGTTGGTAAGTTGAGCTTGGGTATTGTTTGTCTTTTTGTATTTTTGTTTACATGCGATTCGCCCATCCAATGCTTCTTTCTGTGAAGACCAGTCATAGATAGGGGCAGTGACATTTGTTTTTGGATATTGAATCCCCCCTGAAGATGTCATCTCTGACGAAACGTGTTGAACGGAGCTACATGGTGTGCTGTCATCACCATTTCTGGAAGTGCGGTTTTACACTTTGCGAAGTGCTTTCTTTTCCAACATACCTGCATGCAAGAGTGAGATCAGGGAAGAGCTTGTGAGGCAATATCTCCTTCTAGGTGTTCCTGCGCCAGATAAAAGTTGAAAGCCTGGTGTAACAACGGTGGCAGCCATATCAAGCATTATATGACTTCCTCGTAATCTAAGAGTCATATATATCTGGTAAGCCTTTTTGTGTGTCAGTTTGGTGGTGGAGACATCTGTAGTGTGGGACTCACAAATTATATTTTGTATTTATTCACTTTTAACCACCTCGCGCCCGCCGTACGACTAAATACGGCCGCGAGGTGGTTGTTACATGCCGGGAGGCCGTTATTATACGGCCTCTGCTAATTTGGCCACTGGGGGGTGCGCGAGCGCCACCGGCGGTGCGCGCACGTACCTGGCGCGTCACTGCAATGCCGATGCGCGTGCCTGGCGGCCGCGATGTCCGCCAGGCACCCGCGTTTTGCGGTAACACAGACAAGGACATGGATCTGTGTGTGTAAACACACAGATCCATGTCCTGTCAGGGAGAGGGGACCGATGCTGTGTCCCTTGTACATAGGGACATTATCGGTCTCCTCCCCCAGTCAGTCCCCTCCCCCCACAGTAGCAATCACTCATAGGGAACACATTTAACCCCTTCCTCGCCCCCTAGTGTTAACCCCTTCCCTGCCAGTCACATTTATACAGTAATCAGTGCATTTTTATAGCACTAATCGCTGTATAAATGTGAATGGTCCCAAAATAGTGTCAAAAGTGTCCGATGTGTCCGCCATAATGTCGCAGTCACGTAAAAAATCACTGATCGCCGCCATTACTAGTAAAAAATAAAAAAATTTATAACAATGCCATAAAAACTACCCCCTATTTTGTAAACGCTATAACTTTTGCGCAAACTAGGGCTGTTACTGATTAAAAATGTGTTTGATTAATCTTTTTTTTTTTAATCGATTAATCGACTATTTTTGATTAATTATAACGCACATACAGATCCAACTACTTTTAGCTGAACTTCTTTGCCTATTCCCAGTGCAGCTACCAACCACTGGAAAAATGGATAGCAGGATATAAAAAACACACAAAGGCAGCGCTCGATTGGAATAGCATTAAAACTTTTATAGTCTTCAAGTAGGTAACAAAATAAATATTGCACTGGAGATAAAATCGATGTAGCTACATAAACTGTAAAAATGGTGCGAGTAATACCAGACGGTAGCAAAAGCAGTCATAAAAACATGTAGCCAAGTATGATACTGGTATAAAAATGCTGAATCCAGATGAGGAGGGGTTAACATCAGTCCATCAGCATGTAGCTGTCCCGTGAAGGGAACTATCACAACTCCCAGTGGATGGCTGTAGAATCCCAGGTTGATAGAGGGAAGTGATAGAGGGAAGTGTAACAGCCCTTGTGTGTGGCAGATAGTAAGGTCCCGCGGGCATGCAGATATGAAGGCACAGCAAAGGAGCCCTTCAGATGGACACGGCATGTCCGTGACGTCACCGGATCTCCGACGGAATTCCTTGAAGACCCGGAAGCCGGCGGAGGGATGAGTACCGATCAAAATAATTTTGATCGATCAAAAACATTAATCGATTAATCGAGGAATTAATAGTTAATTTCCACAGCCCTAGCGCAAACCAATCAATAAACGGCGCTTGCGATTTTTTTTACCAAAAATATGTAGAAGAATACGTATCGGCCTAAACTGAGGAAAAAAAAAATCCAAAAAAATTGGGATATTTATTATAGCAAAATTGTCACTCTATCTTTGTTTATAGCGCAAAAAATAAAAACCGCCGAGGTGATCAAATACCACCAAAAGAAAGCTCTATTTGTGCGAAAAAAAGGACGTCAATTTTGTTTGGGAGCCACGTCGCACGACCGCGCAATTGTCATTCAAAACGTGACAGTGCTGAAAGCTGAAATTTCGCCTGGGCAGGAAGGGGGTATATGTGCCCAGTAAGGAAGTAGTTAATATAATTTCACTGACTTTTTTGCACTTTGGATTTGTTAATTTTGAATATTATTCCAGAGACTTTTGCATTTGTGTGGACTTTTGGAGCTATTAACACATGTGACTGTTGAATGTAAGGTTTATATTAGTAACACAGCATAATAGTTATAGATATTGAAAACGCTGCTGGGCGGATATACAGGAATCTTGCAGACTCAGGACTTCTGGAACCCTAGATGTTCCCAGATTGAGAAACCTTGTTCTAGAGGCTGGAAATCATTGTAGCAGGTGACTCTATTCCAATCATCTCCACTTGCTTCCGAGTCCCATGCCGAGCGGATGCCCTGTATTGTGTTGTGAACACCGGAGTTGCATTTTCTCTATGAATGCAATGTACTCTCTGCATAACATGAAGTCACTTCCCCACCCCACCTCTCCAATGGGGCACAAATGGCAGGAAAAATGCCAGACAGGGGTTATAACCCTCTCTTAGGTTACATTCAGATGAGCAGGTGGGGCAGCCTCCGGTGGAACGTGCAAGCAGCTTTGTATGATTGTACATCTCCTGTTCGCATGTAAAGCCTCGTACACACGATCGGATTTTCCAACGGGAAAAGTGTGATGGCAGGAGGTTGTTGGATAATCCAACCGTTTGTACGCTCCATCGGACAATTTTTGTCGGAATTTCCGACAACAAATGTGGGATAGCATGCTTTAAAATTTCCCGACAAGAAATGTGTGATGTCGGATTATCCGATCGTGTGTACACAAGTCCGTCTGAAAAAAATACAAAGTACAAACACGCATGCTCAGAAGCAATGCTAACCATAACACAACAATAGCAGAAGTTGCCCAATGGGTGGCTTTAACCACTTGAGACCCGCGCTATAGACAAAAGACGTCTGCAGCGCGGCTCTCAAGTGCTGAGTGGACGTCCATGGACGTCCTGCTGTTTACATCCCCCTGCGCGCCGCCGAGGGCGCGCGGCGGGGGAACAGCTGTGCCCGCCGCGGTCACGTGATGCCGATGCGCATGCCTGGCGGCCGCGATGTCCGCCAGGCACCCGCGATCGGCTGTGACAGAGGCAGGACGTGGATCTCTGTGTGTAAACACAGAGATCCATGTCCTGTCAGGGAGAGAGGAGACCAATGCTGTGTCCCTTGTACATAGGGACACAGATCGGTCACCTCCCCCTGTCAGTCCCCTCCCCCCACAGTAAGAATCACAAATAGGGAACATAGTTAACCCCTTGATCGCCCCCTAGTGTTAACCCCTTCCCTGCCAGTCACATTTATACAGTAATCAGTGCATTTTTATAGCACTGTTCGCTGTATAAATGTGAATGGTCCCAAAATAGTGTCAAAAGTGTCCGATATGTCCGCCGCAATATTGCAGGCCTGACAAAAATCGCAGATCGCCGCCATTACTAGTAAAAAAAAAAATATATAATAAAAATGGCATAATTCTAGCCCCTATTTTGTAGGCGCTATAACTTTTTCGCAAACCAATCACTATACGCTTATGCAATTTTTTTTACCAAAAAAATATAGAAGAATACGTATCGGCCTAAACTGAGAAAAAAAATAGTTTTTTAAAAAAAAATTGGGATATTATTATAACAAAAAGTAAAAAAATATTGTGTTTTTTTTCTAAATTTTCTGTCTTTTTTTTGTTTATAGCGCAAAAAATAAAAACCGCAGAGGTGATCAAATACCACCAAAAGAAAGCTCTATTTGTGGGGAAAAAATGATAAAAATATCATTTGGGTACAGCGTTGTATGACCGCGCAATTGTCAGTCAAAGTGCGTCAGCACTGAAAGCTAAAAATTGGTCCGGGCACGAAGGGGGTTTAGTGCCCAGTTGTCAAGTGGTTAAAGAGCTGAAAAAACGCGTAGTGTCGTGTTTGTTGGCCGACAATTCTTTGCCATTTGTATGCAATACAAGTTCACGGCCAACGCCCTTCGGACAAAAGTCCTAGGCTTTGTCCGCGGAAAATCTGATCGTGTGTATGAGGCTTTAGGCTTCATGTACATGGGATGTTTAAAAACCTCTCCTGAACGATTTAACTTGACAGATAGTAACTGACGTTTAAAAACGTCCGTTGTGACGCGTTTACATGTCGCGTTTGCATTTGGAAGCGTTTTTTACATTGAAAATAGTCAAAAATGTTTCTCCATACGCCTGTAAATGAAATGCGGTTAACCAAGAGTTACTGCGTTTACAAGCTGTTACAGGCATTTGGCGTTTCAAATCCCTCTGAACATTCATCCTGAACGCATTTTTTTGCTTTCCAAAAAATGCTTCTAAACTCTACTGCCTAGAAACGACTTGAAACGACCCTGTGTACATGTACTGATAAGATAACAGAGGAGAGAGTTAGGGGCAGCTGAAAAAAACGCCCAACTACTCCTAAACGTCCGTTTACCGGCAGCAATGTACATGAAATTTTAGGCTGCATTCACACCTGAGCGTTTTGTAGCCTGAAGCTACAAAACGCTAGAGGGGGAAAAAAACATTATTCTCTATGGAGATGGTTCACATCTCCACTCCAAAACGCCTGAAGCCGAACGCCTGAAGCTCAAACAAGTTCCGGACCCTTTTTTGTCGCGCGAATCGGGCAGATTTGGGCGTTTTAGGAGTCATAGAATGTAATGGAAACGCTCGATTCAAGCGTTTAGCGCGTCAACAAGCGTTTCGACGGGCGCAAATTCGCGCGACAAAACGCTGGTAAAAACGTAGGCTGCATTCACACCTGAGCGTAGCGATTCGGGCGTTTTTACCGTCGTTTTTACCATTGTTTTGTCGCGCGAATTTGCGCCCGTCGAAACGCTCGTTGACGCGCTAGACGCTTGAATCGGGCGTTTCCATTACATTATATGAATCCTAAAACGCCCAATCTGCCCGATTCGCGCGACAAAAAAGGGTTCGGAACTTGTTTGAGCTTCAGGCGTTCGGCTTCAGACGTTTTTGAGTGGAGATGTGAACCATCTCCATAGAGAATAATGTATTTTTTCCCCTCTAGCGTTTTGTAGCTTCAGGCTTAGGGCTACAAAACGCTCAGGTGTGAATGCAGCCAAACGTTCGAAGCACTACGCTCAGGTGTGAATGCAGTCTTACTGCTCAGAGAGTGTGCGTCCAGGCACAGCGTATCCATGGAGCTTCTGGTCACAGCTAATCGGCCATTTTGTGCAGCTGCGTCCAGACGAGGCGTTCAGCTATACTATTCACCCCTGTGAAATGGTCATTTATCCAAAATGAAATGATAAAAAGTTGCCTTATTTCCCACCTAAAACATGCACAGTCCTTCATGTTTTTAAGTGTATTTTTGTAGCAATAAAACTTGACTTCAGTAGGTACATTGCTTTATTTAATAGATATTGTCCCACACAGAGAGATATTCTGCAAGTGCATACCATAGAAGAAAGGTTTGCTTCTTTGTACCATTATCTAGTTATATTGTAACATAAGGGGAATGTCAGTGACAGTGTTCAGGTTGCCCACTCAGGACAATCTCTCCCTCAGGATCAGCACAGCTCTCCCCTCATGTCACATTTCTACTTCTCACTGCAGGACAACCAGCAGCCTGTCACATGACGAGCCCGCCCCTCCCCCGCCATACTCACAGACTCTCCTCTCACCCCGGGTTAGTTGTTTTTGTCCAACACGTGTGAGGAGGAGTAAGAGCTGTGCGCATGGCAAGATGGGAGCTGGGGAAGTCAGATACAGTGCTGACACAGAGAGCCAGGCACAAAGTTGTGACCACAGAACAGAGGGAGCCAGAAACAGAGCTGTGATCAGAAAATGAAGCCAGGCACAGAGTTGTGATCAGAAAACAGAGAGAGCCAGGAAAAGAGCTGTGAGCAGAGAAAGCCAGGCACAGAGCTGTGACCAGAAAACAGAGGGAGCCAGGAACAGACCTGTGAGCAGAGGGAGCCAGGAACAGACCTGTGAGCAGAAGGAGCCAGGAACAGACCTGTGAGCAGAGGGAGCCAGGAACAGACCTGTGAGCAGAGGGAGCCAGGAACAGACCTGTGAGCAGAGGGAGCCAGGAACAGACCTGTGAGCAGAGGGAGCCAGGAACAGACCTGTGAGCAGAGGGAGCCAGGAACAGACCTGTGAGCAGAGGGAGCCAGGAACAGACCTGTGAGCAGAGGGAGCCAGGAACAGACCTGTGAGCAGAGGGAGCCAGGAACAGACCTGTGAGCAGAGGGAGCCAGGAACAGACCTGTGAGCAGAGGGAGCCAGGAACAGACCTGTGAGCAGAGGGAGCCAGGAACAGACCTGTGAGCAGAGGGAGCCAGGAACAGACCTGTGAGCAGAGGGAGCCAGGAACAGACCTGTGAGCAGAGGGAGCCAGGAACAGACCTGTGAGCAGAGGGAGCCAGGAAAAGAGCTGTGAGCAGAGAAAGCCAGGCACAGAGCTGTGACCAGAAAACAGAGGGAGCCAGGAACAGACCTGTGAGCAGAGGGAGCCAGGAACAGACCTGTGAGCAGAGGGAGCCAGGAACAGACCTGTGAGCAGAGGGAGCCAGGCACAGAGCTGTGAGCAGAGGGAGCCAGGCACAGAGCTGTGAGCAGAGGGAGCCAGGCACAGAGCTGTGAGCAGAGGGAGCCAGGCACAGAGCTGTGAGCAGAGGGAGCCAGGCACAGAGCTGTGAGCAGAGGGAGCCAGGCACAGAGCTGTGAGCAGAGGGAGCCAGGCACAGAGCTGTGAGCAGAGGGAGCCAGGCACAGAGCTGTGAGCAGAGGGAGCCAGGCACAGAGCTGTGAGCAGAGGGAGCCAGGCACAGAGCTGTGAGCAGAGGGAGCCAGGCACAGAGCTGTGACCAGAAAACAGAGGGAGCCAGGCACAGAGCTGCGATCAGAGGGAGCCAGGCACAGAGCTGCGATCAGAGGGAGCCAGGCACAGAGCTGCGATCAGAGGGAGCCAGGCACAGAGCTGCGATCAGAGGGAGCCAGGCACAGAGCTGCGATCAGAGGGAGCCAGGCACAGAGCTGCGATCAGAGGGAGCCAGGCACAGAGCTGCGATCAGAGGGAGCCAGGCACAGAGCTGCGGTCTGAGGGAGCCAGGCACAGAGCTGCGGTCTGAGGGAGCCAGGCACAGAGCTGCGGTCTGAGGGAGCCAGGCACAGAGCTGCGGTCTGAGGGAGCCAGGCACAGAGCTGCGGTCTGAGGGAGCCAGGCACAGAGCTGCGGTCTGAGGGAGCCAGGCACAGAGCTGTCATAAACAGGTAATAAAGCCAATCCTGAGCCATGTTATCCTCCATACACATTGAGGTATGAGCCGTGTGGAAGTTCAGCCCTGTACAGAGTCCACAGACTCTCCTCACCTACACATTGTTATTGGGAGGTGCTCATGGCTGGTAGGTGCTTGGTGTCAGGATGGTGGTCTGCTCATTTCATTGATGTGCTGTCACCTGGGGATCAAGTCTGCATTATCTCCCAAATCTCAGCTTTTATATATATATATAATCTATAGGTGTATTACCGCCTGGAGTACAGATGCAGTAGACAAATTTTTGGCAGCAAGATCCTACATAAAATCACACACCCGTGTGCATGAAGATGTAGGTACCTGGTAATGCCTGCTATAGTATGTAAGTGTCCAGTCGGCAAATAAATACCAAAGCCTTTAATACAATATAGTGTGTGTCTGCAGGTTTATGCCAAACAACCTTCACAAATACTAAACATGTTCCTCTGGACTGTACAGTCCTTCTGGCTTTCCAGAATCTTGAGGATAACCTGCTCAAGCAACATTTGGCATTGCAACTCCCAATATGCTACCTTTATTGAATTTGGGATCCAGTGAGGGTAGGCCCGAGCTGGAAATCTAATAATCTGCACACTCTCTTGGTGAGATTTATTTTGTAGCATTTTCTTCCTACAGGTTTTCTTGTTGTGCACCAGGCAGATATTTAATCGGATATAAGAAAAACAAAAACTAAGAAAAAAATTATTTTATATTGAACTGGGGTTTTTAACAGCAACACTGGGGAAGTCGGCACTCTAAGCCAGGGGTCTCCAAACTTACTAAACAAAGGGCCAGTTTACTGGGGCCAGTCTATGGGCAGTAGCAGTAGTATTAGTGGGAAGAATAGTGCCCCATATTTGGCTTCAAGGGAAAGAACAGTGCCCCACTATAGGTTTCAGTGGGAGGAATAGTGCCCTGAGGGCCAGATAAAAGCAAGCATGGAGCCCCATCCAGCCCGCAGTCCACAGTATTGGAGACCACTGCTCTAAGCCATTCAGGGCTCTATTTGTTTGCCGAGTGTTGTCAAGTCAACACTGTGACCTTGCTTACAAGGGGCAGTAGCTCAGGGATCACTTTACTGGTGCTCCTTCATTGTCTTGTTTACATGCTGGAGACCTGTCTGTGCTACCTGGCAGCAGTGTATACATCACAAGACTGGCTGTTGGAGAATTACAAATCTTTTGGCAGGTGAATCAGATCAAATCTAGAGCTTTAGGTATAAAAAAGGTAGAAGAGATGGGTCATATGCTTTTTATATTTGTTTTTTTTTATGAGCAGTTTTGCTGATTGGGCCTCATGCACACTGGGGCTCCTGTAAACGTTTTTCCCCAGCAGGAGAAAAGCAGTTTAAAAAATGCACCTAAACGACATATTTGCAAATGTGTTTAGGCACGTCAAATGCTTGGGCTTATATTCATTTCATATTAACTTATTCTTGCCATTTAAACAAAAAGAAAACAAACAAAAAAACGCTTACATACCTAGGCATGTTTAGATGCAATTACCTACCTTTATACATGTCAGGCTTTTTTTTTTTTCTGCCGAAATGCTCCTCTGGAACGCACAAGTATTGGTGTGTGTTTTTTTTTTGTTTTTTTTCTGCCTCTGATCTCGTGTAAACGCTTGCGTGTGCATTGACACATAGGTTAATATGGAGGGGCATTTACAGGCAGAAAAACAAAACCCATCAAACGCCTGTAAAATAGGCATTTTTGAGCTCAAGTATGCATAAAGCCTTAGACCCCTTTTCACACTGGGGCGTCTTTCAGGCACTTTTGCACTAAAAAAAAAGCGCCTGAATAACGGCTCCCCTGCCCGAGTGCTTTCACACTGAGGCGATGCGCTGGCAGGACGTTAAAATAAGTCCTGCGAACAGCATCTTTGGAGCTCCTCCACCGCCCCTGCCCATTGAAATGAATGGGCACCACTGCCGAAGCACCTGCAAAGCGATTTGGCAGCGCCACTACACGGGCGCATTTAACCCCTTCATCAGCTGCTAGCGGGGTTAAAAGCGCCCCGCTACTGGCTGAATAGCGCCGCTAAAATGACGGTAAAACGCCGCTAAAACTAGCGGCATTTTACCATCAATGCCCGCCCACTCC
The DNA here is from genome assembly GCA_029206835.1 of Rana muscosa. Lineage (NCBI taxonomy): Eukaryota > Metazoa > Chordata > Amphibia > Anura > Ranidae > Rana > Rana muscosa. The sequence continues at coordinate 49,263,220 of CM055127.1, forward strand.
AGTGTGAAAGCAGCCTAAGTTTGCTTCCAAATCTTTTCATATACATCTCAGTGCCACACATTGTGCATTCACAGCTGTTCAGAGCCTGCAGCAGTGTTATATAATCATGGTGTTTGTATGAACTTTGTGTTTAACAAAAGTTGTTTTTTCCATCAGAGACTGCAAATGGCACCTCTCCTGGAGCATGAAAATCAAATCTTTCTGGATCTATTCAATGAAGATGGTCTTGTCATCACTGCCCGGGGGCTCGGCATTGACAGAATCTTGCAGAACTTCTTGAAGCTTTACTGTGACCCAGGAAACCTTGTATTAGTGTTAAATACTAATACAGCAGAGGAGGTATTTTTTTTATTAAAAATGCTCCGTAGTGACATTTAATATTCTCCCCGATGATCAGCACAGCACTGAATCATGTACGGTCAGCTGAGAAAAAACACAAGACCCGAGTACATTGAACAAATTACAAACATTTATTATTATTTTTATACAGGATTTATATAGCACCAACAGTTTACGCAGCGCTTTACAACATGAGTGTAGACAGTACAAATACAATACACTTTAATACATGAGGAATCAGAGGGCCCTGCTCGTTAGATTATAAGCTCTAAGAGGGAAGATCAAGAGGTAATAACGGTGGAGGATGTGCTGATGGAGAAAATAAATGTACAGTTGTTAGGTGGGGCTAGATGGGCTTCTCTGAAGTGATGAGTTTTCAGGGATCGTCTGAAAGTGGACAAAGTAGGAGAAAGATTGGGGTAGAGCATTCCAGAGGATGGGAGAGGCTCTGGAGAAGTCCAGGAAGTGAGCATGGGAAGAGGTGACAAGGGAGGGGGGGGGCGAAGAGAACGATTAGGTTGGTATTTTGAGACTAGGTTAGTAAGGGGGGGGGTTGTGCATTGCTTTGTAAGTTATTGTTAGTATCTTGAATTTAATTTGTTGGTTGAGTAGCAGCCAATGGAGGGATTGGCAGAGGAGTATAGCAGACGTTGAGCGGTTTAAAAGGTGGATGAAACTCCAATCCCACCCCTGAAAATCTAGACAAGGTAAAACTACAGTCCCGCATGGTAACACAATTATGCACTGAAAAGACCAAACAAAGTATATTTGTCTGCAAGCAAAGAGTTTATAAGCAGGGGGAGGGGGCAGGCAGGGTATTAGCCTATCTAGCCCACATGGACGATAGGCCTCCTGTAGTAGTCTCCCTAAAAGACACTGAGGGAAATAACATTACAGACCCCTCTCAAGAAGCATCACAGTTTTTACAATTCTATAGAAACCTTTTATAAATCCCATACTGCACACACACAAAGGGAACTCTAAGCGTATTTAAATACAATCCAATTCCCCAGATTAAAACCAGAGCAAGTGAAATTACTAGATACACCCATAACTACACAGGATATTACCGATGCGATTGCCCAACTGGCCAAGTCTAAAGCTCCTGGACTAGATGGACTGCCCCTGGAGTTCTATGCAACATATTCCGAAACACTCATACCTAAACTTAAGGATCTCTACCAATCCATATTTGACACAAACACGCTCCCTCTATCCATGCAGGAGGCCCAAATAATCGTACTCCCCAAGCCGGGCAAAGACCCCCATTACCCTGAATCATACAGGCCTATCTCGCTCCTACAGGTAGATATTAAGATACTAGCTAAAATACTGGCCAATCGATTGAAAACAGCTATACTCATGCTAATACATTCTGACCAAACAGGCTTTATGCCACGGAAAAACACTGCCATGAACATTAGGAGACTATACATGAACATACAGGCTCAACATGACAATTTTGGAACCAGGGTGGTGGTAGCACTAGACACTGCCAAAGCCTTTGATTCCGTAGAATGGCCGTACTTGTGGGAGTGCTTGCACAACTATGGCTTTGGTCCACAGTTTATAAAGCGGGTTAAGCTTCTTTATCAGACACCTAAAGCAGGGCTCGACAAACCCCGGGCGCCAGGTCGCCATTGCGACTAGAATTAGCGACCTGGGGCAGCACAGCTGGGGTATCCCGTGTCTCTGTGCCCCCCCCTCCGCGCCGCGGGATCGCGTCGGGCCGCGCCGGCCAGTAATTGAGGCCGCGGCTTTGCGGCCTTCTGCAGGCCTATGCTTCCTTCTGTGAACTAGCGCCATCTTGTGGTGGCAGTTGGTATGACAACCAGCAATGCTAATGGAGTTTCCCTGCCTATTTTCCCTGCCATCTCCTTCCCTCTAATTAGAACCCCCAAACATTATATATATTTTTTTATTCTAACACCCTAGAGAATAAAATGGCGGTCGTTGCAATACTTTCTGTCACACTGTATTTGCGCAGCGGTCTTACAAGCGCACTTTTTTGGGAAAAAATACACTTTCTCTTACCATCCATGGACTGACACGGTGTCTCTTTACACTTTACACGTGGGTTATGTCCCTGCTTGCAGGAGAAGACCTAGGCAGAATGTGAAATGTTATACATACATTCTAAAAGCCAGAGCTGAACAGCCCCACCCAGGGGGCGGTCCCTCCGGACATAACCCTCCCACTACAGTCAGCAGACTTCAGTTTTTTTCTGCCTAGCAGAAGGAGAAGACATGGCTCTCTCAGGAGCCAGTCTCCTGACTTAGGCCTCGTACACACGGCCGAGATTCTCGTCGAAAAAAACATGTCGTTTTTTTCGACGAGATTCTTGGACAAGAAACTTGTCCCGGCCGAGTGTACACACGCTCGATTCAAAGAACCCGCGGTTCTTTGAATGGAGCGTACGCGGTGACGTCTTCGACTACGACGAGCATGCGCTCGTCACATTCGATGCCGTCGCCGCCATCTTGGTATACCCTATCTATGCCTAGGAAGCTACCGCGCATGCGTCAAAGTCATTTCGAGCATGCGCGGGCTTCCCGGCTAAAAGGTAAGTGTACACACACACAATTTTCTCGTCGAGAAACAGGCTGATGAGAATCTCGACGAGAAAATAGAGAGCAGGATCTCTATTTTCTCGTCGAGATTCTTGTCGCTTTTCTTGACGAGAAACCATACATTCTCGGCAAAAACCAGCAAGAAACTTGCTGGCAGAGATTTTTTGCCGAGAAATTCGTTTGTGTGTACGAGGCCTTACTTTTATTCCTTTTGGAATTTTTTCTTATTTTATTTTTGAGATCTTCTATCAACTGTCGGCTGGGCAACAGGTTGGGTACAAGATATCCTCGTAGTCTTCCCTGTCCGACCATCGAGCATGCTGATCCTCGCCTTGTGTGCGTGAGACTCAGTTCACGACATGCCCCACGACTCCAGGGGTGGCCGGTGGGTTTTAAGCTCTGCGGTCCTTTCGCGGTGGACCGGGCCGACAGCTACTCAGTACCGCACTGTGATAGTTCTGTCAGAAACACACCAGTGGGTCCCTCAGGGGACGGGTAAGTAGTCTCTCCTGGCTGCAGGTGAGTACATGCTGTGTGTTTCTTGTGTGGGGGATTTTCCCTGTCTCCCCCTGTGTTTTTAATGTCACTCTCTGTTCACCATTGCTGGCGCTGTGCTGTGTGGGGTGCCTGGGGGCCATACTGTCCTGGGGGGGGGGCTCATGCTGCTCTGCATTCGCTGGGGCTGTTTTTTTGTGAATGTGAGGGGCCTGGGCGCCGTTCGGCGCCATGTTTGGTGTGTGTGCTGATTTTTACATTGGCGGCCATCTTGCCGTGGTCCGCCGGAGCACATTGCGGCGGCCATTTTCTTGAAGCCGCACGTTTTTTAAACACTGGTTTGGCCTCTATCGCCGCTGGGAACGGCGCGAATCTCCTCACACTCTCTCCTCTCAGCTCACTCACGCTGAGCAGCGCGGCGCAGAGAGACAGGGCAGCGGAACCGAGCGGTCCTGGTCAGGTTGGTGGGTCCCCTGGGCTTTCCCCTTCTCAGTCAGCGCAGCCTGTGGGTGGACTTTTTTTCTGAGGAGTCTCAGAGAGGGACATTATGGAGTCAGTGTCACCAGCTTCCCCTCACATGCCAGAGGCAGCAGGCTGTGCTCCAGCACCTGCGGTCCCTATGGACCAGTTGTCGGCAGTCCTGGAATCATTTCTGACCAGGATGGAAGCGGTGTGCGAGCACAAGGGAGCAAAAAAGCGCCCTCTCCCCACTTTATCTCCACAAGGGGAGTGCTCTGATTCAGATATGGGCCTAGCTAGTGCTGCTCAGGACCCTAGCTCTGAATATTTGGATGGTTTTGAACAGGACATTCCTTGTGAGGAAGACGCCAGTTCTGAGTCAGTAAATGACAGGGCGCTTGTTAGTGATCTCATTGATGCTGTGAGGGACACTCTCAAGCTGAATGCTGCGGCTGAAGAACCTCAGGCGGAGGCAGTCTCCTTTTTGGTTCTTTTAAGGCCAAGCCTTCTAAAAAGGTTTTTCCATATGTACCTTTCTTTGACCAGCTCATTGACCAGGTCTGGGAAAAGCCGCAGAAGACTTTCATGGTCCCGCGGCGTTTGTCTATCAGATACCCCTTTGAAGACGCCCTGCTTAAAAAGTGGGCTTCTCCCCCAGTGGTCGACCCTCCAGTCGCCCGTTTAAACAAGGCCACCACTCTCCTGATGGAGGGAACTCCTGCGTTTAAGGACCCCACTGACAGGAGGTCAGAAGTGGTGAGTAGAGCCATGTTCGCCTTGTTGGGATCCGCCCTACGGCCCGTAGTAGCGGTGACCCTTGTGTCTCAGACACTCACGGAATGGGCAGGAGCATAACCTTCCTCCAGACACTATTGCTCTGGCCCACCAAATGGTGCAAGGTCTGATATATGTGTGCGACGCCACGTTGGACGCGGCCCCTTTAATATCCAGAGCCTCTGTCTCGGCGGTGGTATTGCGTCGTCTTATCTGGTTGAAATGCTGGTCTGCTGACCTAGCCTCTAAGAAGCTTCTGATGGATCTACCATTTAAGGGTGGTAGACTTTTTGGTGCTGCTCTGGATGACGTCATCAAGGATGTCACGGGAGGTAAAAGCACTCTCCTTCCTCAAACTATCAAGGGTAAGGAGGCCCGCCGTAAACCGGGTCCTTCCTTTCCAGCAAAAAAGGTTTTTTCTCTTATCGTCCATGGACCGACGCAGCTCTCATACTGATTACATGTGGGTATATGTTCCTGCTCGCAGGAGAAGACCTAGGCAGAATGTTAGAGGTTAAAACATTCTAGAACAAGCCAGAGCTGAACAGCCCCGCCCAGGGGGGCGGTCCCTCCGGACATTACCCTTCCACCTGCAGCTAATCAGCCTCAGTTTTTTTCTGCCTAGCAGAAGGAGAAGACGTGGCTCTCAGGAGCCAGTCTCCTGGAAGATTTTACTTTTGATTTTTATTCCTTTGGGAATTTTATTATTTTATTTTTGAGACCTTCAATCAACTGTCGGCTGGGCAACAGGTTGGGTACACTAGTATCCTCGTAGTCTTCCCTGTCCGACCATCGAGCGTGCTGATCCTCGCCTTGCGTGCGTGAGACTCAGTTCACGACATGCCCCATGACTCCAGGGGAGGCTGGGTTGCTTTCATGCTCCCGCGGTCCTCTCAAGATTGAACAGTACTTGACTGACTGTATCTCTCGCGGTGGACCGGGCCGACAGCTACGCAGTACGACTCTGTGATAGGTCTGTCTGAAACAAGCCAGTGGGTCCCTGAAAGGGACGGGTAAGTAGTCTCTCCTACTGCAGGTGAGTACATGCTGGCTGTGTTTCTGTGTGTGGGGGTTTCTCCCTGTCCCCCCCCCCTGTTATGCTGCTCTCTGCACCCTGTACTGGTGCTGTGCTGTGGGGTGCTTGGGGGTCAGTCTGGCCTGGTTGGGCGCTCATGTCTGCAGTTTTTTCTGGTGTGTGAGGTGATTATTGCGTGCGCCATTGGCGCTGTTTGAGGTGGTTATTGCGTGTGCCATTGGCGCGCATTAGAGCTTTGAATTTTGCGCTCGGCGGCCATCTTGGCGTTTAGTGGCACAGTTATAGCTGCGGACGGCGGCCATTTTCTTGTGGCCGCCGCGCATTTATTTCTGGCGGCGGTGCGAATCCCCTTTACAATCTCCTCAGACTGAGCTGTCCTTAAGGGTTGGTGGGTCCTCCCGGGTATCCCCTCCTCAGCGTAGCCAGTGGGTGGACTGTATATTCACTGTATAGTGTATAAGGTCTCAGAGGGTGGCGTTTATGGAGTCTGATACACCTGCTCTCCACATTGCCTGAGGCAACTGGCAGTGCTGCACAGTTAAAAATGTTCATATGTTTCCTGCACCTGCGGTCCTTACGGACCAGTTGTCAGCAGTCCTGGAATCATTCCTGTCAGAATGGAAGCGGTGTGCGAGCAAAAGGAGCTATAAGCCCCCTCCCCCCACAAAAATATTTAGTGAAGGAGTGCTCTGAGTCAGATATGGGCCTAGCTATTGGGCTCAGGACCCTACCTCTGAATATTTAATGTTTATGAACAGGACATTCCCTTGTGAGGAAGACTCCAGTTCTGTGTCAGTGAATGACAGGGCGCTTGTAAGTGATCTCATTGATGATGTGAGAAACACTCTCAAGCTGAAATTGCTGTGACAAGCTTTTCTTTTACACAGTTTCCTCAGTTTTCCTCACACGCTGCCTCAAGAGCAGCATGGATGAGGGAGGACTTTATTCATTTATGTCTCTAATCCCTGTGAGCCTTATGTGTGATACCTGAGGTAACATTTCCCGCCATTTCCTGGGGAATGGTTTGAGCTCTGACAGACACGGTCTGAGGATCAGAGGTTAACTGTTACCTGTATGCTGCTTCAGCAGCACAGTCAAGCAGGTTGGAATGATACAGAGAAGATTATTGCGCCTCTGCGCCATAATTTAAACTCATCCTATACCTCTACACTGCATACATTCACAGTGTATGTATGTGTTATTGGTCTCTGTGTCTGCGTGGCTGTCCCCACGTTCCAATGCTGTGTTTCAGTGCCATACATGATATAAACGTACAAAATATGTTTATGCACGACTCCAGATACATTCACAGTATATGTATGTATCATACTCTCTGGGCTGGCGGGGGCTCCGGTGTCCTCCCGCACTCTCATGGTATGTGCGCTTCGGCTCTCTGCACAGTATAGACATGTTCAATATGTTTATTGCACATATTATACATGTTTACAGTATGGGTATACTGTTTGCGTGGGGTTCCTCCGGGTACTCCGGTTTCCCCCCACGCTCCAATGGAAATGCACAGCATAAACATGTGCAATATTATGTTGATTCACATGCTATCATTCCTACACGGTATCTGTGTGCGGTCTGCGTGGAGTTCTTCCGAGTGGGCTCTTCGGCGCTATGCACAGTCTAAATTTGTGCGATTGGACCTACCCGGTATGTCTTTGCAGTCTGCGTGGGTTTCCGCCCACGCTACATGACATGCATGCCTTTGGTGCAATACACGATGTAAACATACACATTATGTTTATACACTACACTAAATACATTCACAGTAGTTGTAGGTATTGCATTCTCTGAGTATGCGTGGGGTACTTCGGTTCCTCCCACGCGCCAACGGTGTGCGCGCCTTCGGTGCTATGCACACATGAGCTTGTGCAAAAGGTTTAGCACACACTATAATACCTATACGGTATGCGTATGCAGTCTGCGTGGGTTTCTGCCCATGCTACATGACATGCATGCCTTTGGTGCAATACACGGTGTAAACATACACATTATGTCTATACACTACACTAAATACATTTACAGTAGCTGTAGGTATTGCATTCTCTGAGTATGCGTGGGGTACTTCGGTTCCTCCCACGCGCCAACAGTGTGCGCGCCTTCGGTGCTATGCACACATGGGCTTGTGCAAAATGTTTAGCACACATACTATAATACCATACACGGTATGCGTATGCAGTCTGCATGGGTTTCATCCGGGTGCTCAGGTTTCTCCCCTGCGTTCCAATGGTGTGCGCATTCTCAGCGCTATGCACAGTATAAACATGTGCAATTTGTTTATTCGCAGGCTAACATACCTACATGGTTGTGTACGCAATCTGTGTGCCTGGTTTACGTCCAGGCCCCGATGATGTGCACGCCTTCGTCGCTGGCACAGTATATACGCTGTGAGGGGGTTAACTCGGTAGCGGGTGTGTGTGACCCCCTGGTTGGGCTCCCCACACAAAACAGGGCCAGCAGACGGAGGTTGTGGTTTTCAAAATCAAAAGGTGCGGTTTATTTCTCTATGTACAGTGACAAAAACACAGCAAAGCCAAAAAGAAACATAAACAAAATAAATCCTGGTCAGTTTGACCTCTGACTAAACATGCAGGTTTCCTAAACTAACAACTGGGATCAGCCTGGTGCTGTCCTAGTCCCTAAGTCCCTGGTTTAGTAAAAGTCCAAACAAATAGCCACACAGGCTTTGCCTCACCGCACAGGGGTTCACTCTCCCTAGACAGTCCACACAGGTCTGCTTCCAGGCATGAGCTAACATCTAATGAAGCTGGGAGTTCTTATAGAGGCCTAAATGAGCTGACAAGCTTCAGCTGGTCTCATCAACTCCCTGTCTGCACGACGCCCCACACTCTCCCTAGAGGTATGAGTCATCCATGAGCCCACTAGCCTTAGCTGGGCTTATACAACTCTCCACCTAGTTGTATAAGTCGGCGTAAAGCCTGAATCTGGGCGAAATATATCTACCCCCCTGGATGCAACCAGGTGACTTTACCTTCCTGCTGTCACATACCCCCCCCCTCTTGTTTTAACCTCGGGGTTGGAACACCAGCAATCAGGCATTCATGTACTCGAGACAAAGCATCCACATTCCCCATTTGAACGCCAGGGCGATGCTTTACTGTGAAGTTGAATTCCTGGAGGGCCAGGAACCACCTATTCACTCTTCTAATTGTTTCCTTGTTTTGAGCCATCCACTTTAACGGAGCGTGATCCGTAACCATGTCAAAGTGCCTACCTAGCAGATAGTACCGAAGGGAATCTAGAGCCCACTTCACCGCTAAACACTCCTTTTCAACCGTGGCGTAATTTACCTCATGGGACTTCAACTTCCTGCTGAGGTAAATGACTGGGTGCTCTTCCCCGTTCCAGACCTGGGACAATACTGCTCCTAACCCCACATCTGACGCATCACTTTGTACGACAAAGTCTTTAGAGAAGTCGGGTGAGTACAACACTGGCTGGCTACATAAGGCTTGTTTCAAGAATTGGAATGCTGCCTCAGCCTCGGGGGTCCATTTAATCATGACCGACCCTTTCCCTTTCGTCAGGTTGGTTAGGGGCACAGCCTTAGAAGCAAAGTGGGGAATGAAGCGCCGATAATAACCCGCGATTCCCAGAAAGGCCCGTACCTGCTTCTTGCTGTTGGGACGTGGCCAACTCTGGATGGCCTCGACTTTGTTGAGTTGGGGTTTTATCACTCCCCTGCCAATGGTGTACCCAAGATATTTGGCCTCCTCCTGCCCAATGGTACACTTCTTGGGGTTAGCCGTAAACCCCGCTTCCCGGATAGAGTCTAGGACTGCTTGCACTTTTGGCAGATGTGAGGCCCAATCTGTGCTATGGACAATTACGTCATCCAGGTAAGCCGCAGCATACTTCCGATGGGGCCTCAGTATCTGGTCCATTTTCCGCTGGAATGTGGCCGGCGCATTCTGTAACCCGAACGGCATTCTCTTATATTGGAACGCCCCGTCTGGGGTTACAAATGCGGTTTTCTCTTTGGCCGACTTGGCCAGGGGAATTTGCCAATACCCTTTTGTGAGGTCAAGAGTCGTCATGTATCGGGCTGTTCCCAGCCGGTCGATCAACTCATCTATACGTGGCATGGGGTAGGTGTCAAATTTTGTAACTTTGTTCAACTGACGAAAATCGTTACAAAATCGCCAGCTCCCATCCGGTTTAGGCACCAACACAATGGGACTAGACCAATCACTTTGGGACTCCTCTATCACCCCTAAGTTCAGCATTTTCTGTACTTCCTCCCGTATTGCCTCCCGTCGGGCCTCTGGGATCCGATAGGGTTTTAACTTCACCCTTTCACCGGGCGGGGTAATAATATCATGCTCTACCCCAGATGTTTGTCCCGGCAGCTCAGAGAACACCTCCTTGTTGCGAAGCACAAACTCCTTAACCTCCTGTTGTTGGGGTTGTGACAAGGTGGCTGCTATTCCAACCTCCGGAATCACGCAACCAGTTTGAGCTGGTGACCAAGTTTCTGCGACTAGGGACTCTCTATCCCTCCAGGCTTTCAACAGATTAACGTGATATATCTGTTCGGGCTTTCGCCTTCCTGGTTGTCTGACCTTGTAATTCACTTCGCTCACTTTTTCCATTATCTCGTAGGGGCCTTGCCATTTGGCAAGGAATTTACTTTCAACCGTAGGGACAAGTACCAATATCCTATCCCCCGGGGAAAAGGTACGGGTCTTTGCTCCACGGTTGTACACTCTCTGCTGTGCCAACTGCGCTTGGGCCAAATGTTCCTTCACGATGGGCATTACCTGTGCAATTCGATCTTGCATCAGGGCGACATGCTCAATCACACTCCTGTGGGGAGAACTCTCACTTTCCCAAGTTTCCTTGGCAATATCCAACAGCCCTCTTGGGTGTCTCCCATACAGTAACTCAAAGGGGGAGAATCCCGTAGAGGATTGGGGCACCTCCCTAATAGCAAACATCAAATAAGGAAGTAGACAGTCCCAATCCTTTCCATCTCTATCCACCACTTTCTTCAACATTTGTTTTAGGGTTTTGTTGAATCTTTCAACCAGCCCATCGGTTTGGGGGTGATACACAGATGTACGCAATTGCGTCACTTTGAACAATTTACACAGCTCTTTCATAACCCGGGACATAAAGGGTGTACCTTGGTCCGTAAGCAGTTCTTTACAAATACCCACCCGGCTAAAAACAAGAGATAGCTCTTTGGCTATGGTTTTGGCCGAGGTATTTCTGAGAGGGATCGCTTCTGGATAACGGGTGGCATAGTCCATTATAACCAATATGTACTGGTGCCCCCTAGCGGACTTGATTATAGGACCTACCAAATCCATTGCGATTCTCTCAAACGGGACCTCAATGATGGGTAGAGGGACCAGCGGGCTACGGAAATGTGGCATCGGGGCCGACCTCTGACACACAGGGCAGGAGGAACAATAATTTTCTATGTCCTTCATCACCCCAGGCCAATAGAATCTCTGTAATACCCTCTCTCGGGTTTTCTCTGTCCCCAGATGACCTCCAAGAATGTGCCCATGGGCCAACTCCAACACCAACTTCCTGTAAGGTTTGGGCACCACAAGCTGCTCAACGGTTTCTTCTGCCCTTTTTGCCACCCGATACAGTAGGTCCTTCTCTACGCTGAAGTATGGGTAAGTGCAGGTATTATCTGGGTTCACTAACTCGCCATCTATTTCCACTACGTTTTCCCGTGCCTTTATTAGGGCGGGGTCTTTTAACTGTTCTGTGGCAAAATTTTCCCTGTGAACCTCCAGATCAGAAAACTCCACAGACGGTAGGTTTTCGTCTGAGGAGGTGGGCTCCTCTCCAGTTTCTTGAGTCTCCCCTGCCAATACTGACAAGGGAAATTCTGGAGAGTCCTCACCACTCTCAGAGGAGTTCTGGCTATCACATTCCTGGTACATAGGGGCACCAGTGGGGGGCTCAGGATCATCCCACAGTTCCCAGAACTTCGGAAAATCCCTTCCCACAATGGCATCATGCGGTAATTGAGATACTAACCCCACTGGATGAGAGAGGGTACCTTTGGGGGTCTCGAAACACACTGTAGTCACTGGATACTCTCGGGTGTCCCCATGCACACAAATAACAGCTACCTTGCTATTCCCAGAGACCTCTGTTTTAACTAATTCAGCCTTTATCAGGGTCACAAGGCTACCTGAATCCAGTAATACCACAACATTTCTACCATTAATACACATTTTGCATAAATGTTTCTCAGTTCCCCGAATGGCAGTGCATGCGACTGTCGCACACAGCGACTGACGTCTGTCCATCAGAAAGTCACATTGCATGGGTTCCTCCACAACCGGGCAATTTGCTGCAATATGTCCCGCTTGCCGGCAGCGGTAGCAAACAATCCATTTGGCTGCCTCTTGAGCCCCTGACTTCCCAGGCTGTTCTCGCCAAACTTTGGGTAGAGCTCCCACCCTCTCACTCTCTCCACCCTCACCCCTTGGAATCCTCTTATCCGCCCCTGGGGATGGTCTGGTCTTAGGGTGGAAAGTCCGAGAGTCTCTGGAAGAGGCCGTCAGGTTCTCTGTAGCCAAGTATTTCTCTACACGATCCACAAGACCACCGGCCGTCTCTGGGTCTCCATGGCTTACCCACTTTTGGATGGCAGTAGGAAGAGCTCTCAAAAACCGATCCATTACAACACGTTCCACAATCTCTGGTGCGGACAAAGTCTCTGGCTGTAGCCACTTCCTGCTCAGGTGAATGAGATCATACATTTGAGACCTGGGGGGTTTTCCAAGCTGGAAAGTCCAGTTATGCACACGCTGAGCCCGGACAGCCAGGGTGACACCCAGCCTTGCCAATATTTCAGCTTTTAGCATCACATAGTCTTTTGCTTGGTCAGGCTCTAGGTCATAGTAAGCCTTCTGTGATTCACCAGTTAACAGAGGAGCCACCAGTCCAGCCCACTGCTCCTCAGGCCACTTTTCTCTTTCAGCAGTCCTTTCAAATGTGGTCAAAAATACCTCTGGATCATCCTCTCCAGTCATTTTTGTCAATAAACGACTCACCCCAAAGGACGCGGTATTAGTGGGACGGCTTTCCTCACTGGTCTGCGGACGTTGCTGCATTACTGCTTCCATTTGTTGTAGTCTCTGCTCTTGCTTCTGTAACAGGTCTATGAAGCGGGCCTCAGATTGCTGCTGGGCTTGTTGATGAGCTTGCTGCTGGGCTGCAAGGCTCCTTTGCAAACCTGCATTTGTCTGCTGTTGATTGGCATTTGCTAGAGCCAGCTGTTTCAGTATCTCCTCCATGCTGGCTTAAAAAAAACTGCCACTGGTTCTCCACCAACTGTGAGGGGGTTAACTCGGTAGCGGGTGTGTGTGACCCCCTGGTTGGGCTCCCCACACAAAACAGGGCCAGCAGACGGAGGTTGTGGTTTTCAAAATCAAAAGGTGCGGTTTATTTCTCTATGTACAGTGACAAAAACACAGCAAAGCCAAAAAGAAACATAAACAAAATAAATCCTGGTCAGTTTGACCTCTGACTAAACATGCAGGTTTCCTAAACTAACAACTGGGATCAGCCTGGTGCTGTCCTAGTCCCTAAGTCCCTGGTTTAGTAAAAGTCCAAACAAATAGCCACACAGGCTTTGCCTCACCGCACAGGGGTTCACTCTCCCTAGACAGTCCACACAGGTCTGGTTCCAGGCATGAGCTAACATCTAATGAAGCTGGGAGTTCTTATAGAGGCCTAAATGAGCTGACAAGCTTCAGCTGGTCTCATCAACTCCCTGTCTGCACGACGCCCCACACTCTCCCTAGACATATGAGTCATCCATGAGCCCACTAGCCTTAGCTGGGCTTATACAACTCTCCACCTAGTTGTATAAGTCGGCGTAAAGCCTGAATCTGGGCGAAATATATCTATCCCCCTGGATGCAACCAGGTGACTTTACCTTCCTGCTGTCACAACGCGTTTAATAGGTTTATCCACAAATACTAAACTACATACGCCGTATCTGGTGGTATTATGCTATTTGTGGCTGGGTGGGTTTCCTCCCACACTCTCCATTTGTGCGTTTGACGCAATACAAAGTATAAACTATGTGTTTGCACAATCAGCACCTATCCATGGGTAGCTGCTGGATGGAGCATTGTCACAAGGATCCCTGGTTTCAGGGGTATCACTTTCCACCTGCTTTCAGTGGTGATCAGAAGCGCTGGCTTGGACTGTGTTCGCCAGGCTGGGGTTGGCATTGCGCCCGTTAGTGGCTGCGTCTCTGGCATTTTTTGTAGCTCAATGACTGGGCAAAAGCCTCTGCTTCATTCATCAGTTGTCTAGCAGGTGCACTACAACTGCTTTAGCCTTTAGGGTCTCTGTGCCCGGGGTGGGTTTGCGCCACCTGTGGAGGCTGAGGTACTAGTCCTCTGACCGGGTTTCTAGGGAAGTTCCGTCAAGTTGCCTTTATTGGCCAACATTTGAGGCACCCTGTACACTGGGGCCTCCCTTCTCCGATACATTGCGGAGTCTCTTTGGGATTTTCATACGTCTCGCTGCAAGACGGTCCTGTCGGCTGTGTGCATTGCAGGCGAAGGGTCCTTGCATCCGGAGGTGTTTCCACCTTCTTTACCGGAGGTGGGGCACCGGAAGTGGACCTTGTGGCCTCTCGACTCACTCGCAAGGTGGCAAGATCGTGGTCAGGTCCAGGGACTCCTGGGCGGATGCGTTAGACACGTTGGAAGCCCCTGGGGGCAGTATCGCCTGATATATGCTTACCCTCTGCTACTGTTGTTGCCTCGTCGGCTTCGCAGAGCATACTTCATCCTGCTTTACAGTCCTTGGCTTTAATGGCATGGCTGTTTTAAAGCCAGGTGCTAAAGGACCGAGTTCTCTCGTATTCGGTCATCTCTTCTATGTTGTTGACACGGGAATCTTCCTACAGAAAGATATCTCACCGTACCTGGAAGGCTTACATCGCTATGTGCGAGGAACTTGAGTGGCATCCTCGGATGTTTTCCGTTCCCAGGATTTTGCTGTTCTTACAGCGTGGTGTGACCCAAAAGCTGGCCTTGCATACCTTTTTTTTTTTGAGGGTCGGATTTCGGCCCGGACTGTCTCTTTCAACGACCGCTGCCGGGCCATTCCTTGATTAGCACCTTTTGGGCAGGGGGTTCGCCATGTGGTCCCCCCTGTCAAGCCTCCTCTCCCTACTTGGGATCTGATTTTGATGCATCTCGGTTCTCCAAGAACATCCCTTTTCAGAATATCAGAGAGATTCCTCTCTTGACCTTGTCCCGGAAGTTGGCCTTATTGGCCATTGCTTCGGTTAGACGGGTGTCTGAGTTGGCAGCCTTGTCTGGCAAGTCGCCTTACTTGGTCCTCCATAAGGATATGTTGGTGTTGCGCCCACGACCATCCTTCTTTTCTAAGGATGGTCTTGGCCTTTCACCTTAAGAAGGACATTGTTCTTCTGTCCTTGTGTCCTCACCCATCGCTTCCCTGAGAGTTTGCGCTTCCTGCATTTAAGATGGGTACAAGCCTTACGAGTGTAACTGTCTGCTACTGTTTCCATTCGGAAATCTGTGTCTGGTCCAAAACAGGGCCGAGCGGTGTCGTCTGCCACCGTCTTTAGGTGGATCAGGCAGACCGTCATACAGGCCTATGCCCTTAAGGGGCGGGCGCCTCCCTTTCCGGTTGCGGCGCATTCCACCAAGGCAATTGGTGCTTCCCGGGCCTTCCGACATCAAGCGTCGGTTGCACAAGTGTGCAAGGCGACGACCTGGTCGTCCGTTCATACCTTTTCAAAGTTCTACAAGGTTGATGTGGCTGCATCTTCGGATGCTTCCTTCGGCCGCAAAGTGTTGCAGGCCGCTGTCTAATGTTGCAACTCCTCCGTTGAGGGGCTCTGCTGGTTTGGAGTGAAGTTTTGGTTGTTCCTTACTTTTTTTTTTGCTCCCACCCTTTTCTTATACTGCTTTGGGACGTCCCACATGTAATCAGTATGAGAGCTGCGTCGGTCCATGGACGATAAGAGAAAATAGGATTTTTGTACTCACCGTAAAATCCGTTTCTCTGACGTCCATGGACCGACGCAGCACCCACCCTTCCTTTTAAGTTTGTACTGCTTTGTTACGAACTGAGGCTGATTAGCTGCAGGTGGAAGGGTAATGTCCGAAGGGACCGCCCCCCTGGGCGGGGCTGTTCAGCTCTGGCTTGTTCTAGAATGTTTTAACCTCTAACATTCTGCCTAGGTCTTCTCCTCCTGCGAGCAGGGACATATACCCACATGTAATCAGTATGAGAGCTGCGTCGGTCCATGGACGTCAGAGAAACGGATTTTACGGTGAGTACAAAAATCCTATTTTTTCGTCTATCAGAGTCCACGGGTAAGCCATCCCAGACTGACAACAGTGCGGCTGGTGGGCACAAGCGCCTCTGGGTGCGTAAGCCAAACAAGCCGGCTCCCAAGCCCGCCTCCGCGTGAAGTCTTGCCCCCGCCCGTCTCTGGGGTGGGGGGACGACTTCGCAGGTTCACGGATCGGTGGACCTCCCGGATCTCCGACCGGTGGGTGTGCGAGGTGGTCACCTCAGGATACAGGATAGTATTTCGATCCTGGCCCCCAGACAGATTCTTTCCCTCGAATCTTCCTCTCCTTCCTACCTGTCGGGCAGCCCTCTTGGGGGCTGTACAGGATATGGTCAGGTCCGGAGTGATTGTGCCGGTTCCGTCACAGGAGAGTTTTCAGGGATTCTATTCAAATCTGTTTGTCGTCCCAAAAATAGGACGTGGTTCGACCTATCCTGGACCTCAAGGCCCTGAATGCCTTTGAGAAGGTGCAGAAATTCCGCATGGAATCCATTCGCACGGTGATCGCTACACTCCACCTGAGGGATTTTCTTCTGGCGTCCTTGGGCTTCAAGGACGCCTACTTGCATCCGATCTGCGCAAGTCACCAGAAGTTTCTGCGCTTTGCGATCAGCGAAGTCCACTATCGATTGTGGCTCTTCCTTTCGGCCTAGCCTCGGCACCAAGGGTGTTCACCAAGGTGCTTGTTCCGGTTCCAGCCTTCTGTTACAGCAAGGTATTGCTGTCGTGGGCTATCTGGACGATCTTCTGCTAAGAGCAGAAAGTGGCTCAGACTTAGAAGAAAGGTGACTATCGTCAATTAGACCCTCAGGGACTTCGGGTGGTTCCTGAACATTCAGGAGTCAGTCCTGGTCCCGACTCAGTGTCTGGAGTATCTAGTTCTGATTCTGGACTCCTTGGAGGAAAAGGTATCCTACCTCTGGAGAAGTTGCTGACACTTCAGTCTGCGGTGCGGGTGCTGACATCCCGAAAATGGTTGTCAATCCGTTTTTTGCATGAGAGTCCCGGGACTCGTGGTGGCCTCCTTCGCGGCCGTTCCGTATGCCCAATCACACACCAGGGCATTGCAGAAGGAGATCTTGTCCACCTGGGACAAATCCCCGTTGTCCTTGGATCTTCAGATCCAGGTGATTCACCTGGTCAGGGCGTCCCTGAAATGGTGGTTGAGATCCTCGGCTCTTCGGTCCGGAAAGTCGTTCCCCTCTCATCCAATGGGAGGTACTCACGACGGACACCAGCCTGACGGGCTGGGGTGGAGTCTGGGGAGTCCTGTCGGCTCAAGGTCTTGGACTCCGGACGAGCCTGTTTACCAATCACTGTTCTGGAAATACGGGCCATCAGACTGTGTCTCTCCTCAGGTCGGAGGGAGTACGGGGTTGCTCCATCAGGATCCAGTCGGACAACGCCACGGCGGTGGCGTATGTAAACCATCAAGAGGGGACTCGGAGCTCAGCTGCGGCTTCCGAGGTAGTCCGTATCCTGAAGTGGGCCGGAAGAAACGTGCCGGCTCTGTAGGCCATTTACATTCTGGGGGCGGACTATCTGAGTCGCCAGACGCGGACCAAGAAGAGTGGTCCTTGCATATTTCAACTCCTTTGCCGACAGTGGGGCACGCCGGATGTGGACCTGATGGCCTCTCGACTCAATCGCAAGGGTCGAGGTTGTGGCCAGATCCAGGGATCCTTGGGCGATGCCTCGGATGCGTTGGTGGCCCCATAGGGTCTTTATCGCCTGATATAAACTCCGGTGATCCTAATTGTTCCGGATTGGCCTCAGCGTCACTGGTACGCTGATCTGGTACGTCTCGTCGCGGACGTTCCCTGGCGGTTGCCGATGAGGGAGGACCTTCAGTCTCAAGGTCCTATGTTTCATCCTGCTTACAGTCTCTGGCTTTAACGGCAGGGCTGTTAAAAGCCAGGTGTTGAGGGACCGAGGTCTCTCGGACTCGGTCATTTTGACCATGTTAAGGACACGGAAGTCTTCCTCCAGGCAGATCTATCACCGTGCCTGGAAAGCTTATATCGCCATGTGCGACGCGCTGGACTGGCGTCCTCGGACGTATTCCGTCCCCAGAATCCTGCGTCCTCTGCAGTGTGGAGTGACCCAAAAGCTTGCTTTGAGTACCATCAAGGATCAGATTTCGGCCTTGGCCGTCTTCTTTCAGCGACCTCTAGCGGGTCATTTTCTTGGTTAGCACCTTGTGTTGGGGGTTCGCCATGTGCTCCCTCCTGTCAAGCCTCCTCTCCCACCGTGGGATCTGAATTTGGTGCTCTCGGTCCTCCAGGAACCTCCTTTTGGGAATATCCGGGATATTCCCCTCTTGTCTTGTCTCAGAAGGTGGCCTTTTTAGTGGCAATCACTTCTGTTTGACGAGTGTCTGAGTTGGCGGCTTTGTCCTGCAAGTCGCCATATTTAGTCATCCATAAGGATAAGGCGGTGTTGCATCCGCGACCTTCCTTTTTTGCCAAAGGTGGTGTCGACCTTTCACCTACATGAGGACATTGCCCTCCCGTCCTTGTGTCCTCACCCATCGCATCCCAGAGAGTTTGCGCTGCACATATTGGAGGTGGTACGAGCCTTACGGGTGTACCTGTCTGCTACTGCTTCTATTCGGAAGTCCGACTCACTGTTTGTGACTGTCTCTGGACCATAACAGGGCCAAGCGGTTTCATCTGCCATCATTTTTAGGGGAATCGGACAAACCGTCATTCAAGACTATGCTCTCAAAGGGCGGGCGCCTCCCTTTCCGGTTACGGCGCATTCCACCAGGGCAATTGGTGCTTCCTGGGTTTCCCGACATCAAGCGTCGGTTGCACAAGTGTGCAAGGCGGTGACCTGGTCGTCCGTTCATACCTTTTAAGTTTTATAAGGTTAATGTGGCTGCATCTTCGGATGCTTCCTTCGGCCGCAGGGTGCTGCAGGCCGCTGTTTAAAGTTGCGACTCCTCCGTTGAGGAGCTCTGCCTTATTGGAGTGAAGTTTTGGTTTTTCCATTTATACTGCTCCCATCCCTCTTGACACTGCTTTGGGACATCCCACGTGTAAAGTGTAAAGAGACACCGTGTCAGTCCATGGATGGTAAGAGAAAATAGGATTTTTTGTACTCACCGTAAAATCCTTTTCTCTGACATCCATGGACTGACACGGCACCCACCCTTCCTTTTAAGTTTGTACTGCTTTGTTACGAACTGAAGTCTGCTGACTGTAGTGGGAGGGTTATGTCCGGAGGGACCGCCCCCTGGGTGGGGCTGTTCAGCTCTGGCTTTTAGAATGTATGTATAACATTTCACATTCTGCCTAGGTCTTCTCCTGCAAGCAGGGACATAACCCACGTGTAAAGTGTAAAGAGACACCGTGTCAGTCCATGGATGTCAGAGAAAAGGATTTTACGGTGAGTACAAAAAATCCTATTTTATTTTTATTTATTTTTTTATAAAAAAAAAAAAAAAAAGACTACAGTAAAGTTAGCCCAATTTTTTTTTATATTGTGAAAGATAATGTTACGCTGAGTAAATTGATACCCAACATGTCACACTTCAAAATTGCGTCCGCTCGTAGAATGGCGACAAACTTTTACCCTTTAAAATCTCCATAGGCGACGTTTAAAAAAATTCTACAGGTTGCATGTTTTGAGTTACAGAGGATTTCTAGGGCTAGAATTATTGCTCTCGCTCTACCGATCGCGGCGATACCTCACGTGTGGTTTGAACACCGCTTTCATATGCGGGCGCTACTCATGTATGCGTTCGCTTCTGCGCGCGAGCTCGGCGGGACAGGTCGCGTTCCTGGCTCCTAACTTTTTTAGCTGGCTCCTAGATTCCAAGCAGATTTGTCAAGCCCTGACCTAAAGCAAGGATTTTTGTCAACGGCTGGCTTTCGGAGCAGTTCCCTCTGGAAAGGGGAACAAGACAGGGATGTCCCCTGTCCCCCCTACTGTATGCCCTGAAGAAATGGGTAGTTACTCGGGATTGTGTATCAACTGGGACAAATCCTCCCACTGGACATCTTCCCCCCCCCCCCTAAAACAAACCCAACTTTACCATTACCTAGAGTATCAAAAATTAAGTACTTGGGGGTGGAGGTCACTAGGACTTTAACGGACTACACACACTTAAATGTCACACCCCTATTTGACTTGATAAAGTCCAAAACCCAGACATATGGTCCAGGCTGCCACTAGGGGTGATGGGACGTATAAATATAATAAAAATGATTTTGTTACCCAAAATACTATATATGGTTTGGCATGCTCCTCTCTATATCCCTTTTAAAAGTCTTTAAAGTGGTTGTAAACCCACTTTTTCCACTTGCACCTACAGGTAAGCCTAGATTAAGGCTTACCTGTAGGTGCAAGAAATATCTCCTAAACCTACACGGTTTAGGAGATATTTAGTTAAATGACAGGCGCCGCTGTCTACGGCGCATGCGCGCCGTAGACAACGGCGCATTCATGGGGTTAATCCCATTCACAAATTTGGCTACTTCCCAGCAATCGCTGGGCGTAGCCGAATGTGAAGGCTCCCGCGCGCATGCGCAGAGTGACGTCTCCGCCGCTCCAGCCAATCACAGCGCCGGAGCGGCGCTGTGATTGGCTGGAGCGGGAGACGAGGACGGCTTCGGGGGCCCCGATCTAAGGTAAGTGATGCATAATGAGCTATTATGCTAGTCATATTAGCTCATTATGCCTTTCTCTTACAGGTAGTTTAAAAAAAAAAAATTTTTTAAAAGGGTTTACAACCACTTTAAACAAATGGAAGCCATTCTAAACTCATTTGTATGGGGAAATGGCAGACATAAACTGGCCTGGCATGTTCTAAAGAACCCTACGGATATGGGAGGAGTGTCCCGTCCTGATCTACAAGATTATTACTTGGCAGCTCAACTCTCCTACATATACCACTTTAACAAAGTGGAAATGCAACGCTATAGTTTCCTAGTATGTAATAAACCGGGTCACCCAGCATTTACCCCGCTCCAAGCTATCCTTAGAGGGAAACCAATCACAAAAAAAAAACGCAAGATATAATATGGGAATGCTACTCCATCATCAAAGAATATGGGAAATCACGTTGAAAAAGCAAAACACTGGGAAAATTCACACCCACACCCCACTATGGTTCAACAAACACCTACCTGAGTTAGAATCTTTCTCAGACTCTACAGTATGGTCTACACATGGCATAATATACCTCCATCAGGTGTTATCTAACTCCAGACTCAAGCAGTTTCAAGTACTTAAGGAAGAATATACACTCCCTAACCAGATCGCTTTTAAGCATCTACAACTGCGCCATGCATTAAAAACACAATTACCAAATATGGAAGTAGTGTCAGATTCTCCCCCAGTTCTGGATATAATAATTGGAGAGGAACCCTCTAAACTCATATCGACCCTGTATCTAAAGATCAGAAGCCTTATTTCAAATGCCATTGCACAAAAGGCAAAAATGGAATGGGAAAAAGACATAGGCCCCATAGAGAGGGAAGACTGGGATGAAATAATGGAAGGGACCGGACTGACGTCTCCCAAGTTATCTAACAGACTGACACAGATATACATTGTACACAAAGCCTACCTGACTCCCATAAAAAAGGCAAAATTCCTCCATACATATGACCCGACATGCAATTTGTGCCACGCAGCACCAGGTACGTTCTTCCATCTCATGGAGCTGCCCAAACATTCAGACGTATTGGACGCAAATTGTTCAGATTTTACATGACAATATGGGATCCTCAGTGGTATTGGACCCCAAACTACGTCTTCTGGGACTTCTGCCAGACGTAGAAATTGACAAATATCAAGCTACATTTCTAAATGAAACTCTGTTTATGGCACTTAAGGGCATAGCCAAGGTGTGGATGCAGGCTCAGCCTCCCTCCATACGCCAATGGAAGAGGGACGTTAATGGTGCACTACCATTTAAAAAATTAGTCTACCCATAGAAAGTGCACGCATAAGTACTCAAAGGTGTGGGATAGATGGTTAGAGGATGGAGAAACTTGTGCCTAAAATACTCCAAACCCTGCAGACTGGCCTACTTAGATGAAAGTAGAAAGTGACTGTCCTATGAAGGTGTAAACCATGAAAATCTTAATCAGAACTGTATTGGTAGCAGAATGACATGAAGTCTCTTATATTCTGGATGTATATACCCTCGTAAACTTGTGCCCTAACATGTATGTACAAAGAATCTCACACAAAATGACTGTTATAATGTACTGTTTATTATTCCACATAAGCAACTGCTTTGTAAAATGACTTTTTTCCAAATAAAGTTGGCTTTTTCCAATAAAAAAAACAAATAAAAGGTGGATGATCCTGGCAGCAGCGTTCATGATTAACTGAAGTGGGGATAGCCTATTTAGAGGTAAGCCAGTGAGGAGGGAATTGCAGCAGTCAAGGCGAGAGATGACCGGGGAGTGGATTAGAAGCTTTGTGGTGACATTTGTTAGGAAGGGGTGTATCTTGGAGATGTTGCGGAGGTTGAGACGGCAAATTTTGGATAGCGATTGGATGTGGGGCCAAAAAGTTAGTTTGGAGTCCAGGATTAAACCTAGGACCTTGGCGTGAGGGGACGGGTTGATAGTTGAGCCGTTGATATTGACAGAGAAACCAGGGGGAGTGGCACGTGGTCCTGGTGAAAAAAAATAATCGATTTGCTGAAAATCAGAATTGGTTTGACCTCTCAACTCGATTCAAGATTCAAATCGATTTTTTCCCCCAGTCCTAGGCTCATGTTATATATTGAAAACCTAATAGAAAAAAGTTTTATCTTCCAAAAGAAAAGTATCCCACTCTTCACAATCGTTCCTTATTCATGTTATCAAATTTCAGCAGCTCCTATATTTGTGAGCAACTATTTTCAAGAATGAAGCACATAAAGGACAAAATTAGAACCAAAATATATGATGAGCACCTTGAGAAATCATTGAGAATTGCTACTACATCCATCAAACCAGATATTGATGCGTTAGTTTATCAAAAACAGTGTCAAATATCGCACTAGTTTTATGTTATCCTCTTACTTTTATAATAAAAAGTATTACAAAAAAGAAGTTTTATTACTCAGGTACATTATCTGTATCAGTGAATTTTAACTTGTGATCTGCTTGACTTTTTCTGCCCATCAGCTATCCTTATTGTTGGTGTATGTTATGTGTGGCCAAAGCAATTCCTTTTCTTCCATTGTGGCCCAAGGAGGCAAAAAGGTTGGACACCCCTGCTGTAAACCTTAAGGCCACTTTCACACTGAGGCGCTTCTAAACTGCCAGTAAAAACACTGAGCGCTTTTGAAGTGCTTTTCAGGTGCTTTTGAAGAGCTTTCCATTCATTTCAATGGAGAGGGGAGTTTTTCACAGCCCTGCAAGCACACTGCCCCAGTGTGAAAGCATTCATTGATTCTAATGGAAATACGTTTTTGTGAGTTTTTTTAGGCACTGTCTTTAGCGTGAAAGCGCCTGAAAAGTGCCTCAGTGTGAAAGTGGTCTAAGGCTACTTTCACACTGAGGCGCTATAGCGCTAAAAATAGTGCCTGCAAAGCGCCTCTCCTGTCACTCCAGTGTGAAAGCCCAAAGGCATTCACACTGGAGCGGAGCGCTTGCGGGACATTAAAAAAAAGGTCTGCAAGCGGCATATTTGAAATCAATGGGCAGCGGTGGTTTGCGGGCGCTTTTAACCCTTTATTCGGTCGCTAGCGGGGGTTAAAAGCGCAGCTAAAACTAGCATCGCTTTACCGCCGACACCCCTGCGCCTCAGTGTGAAAGTGCCCTAAAAAATAAGCATATGCCATCATTGTTGCATATTGATCAGAGTGTAAGGTGCATGTACCCTCACCATCACTTTGTCTGTACTATCTTTGAAACACACCTAGTTCAGTCCGTCCCCCCCCCCCCTTTTTTTTTCATGCAACACCGAACAGGACTGAAAAGAAAAAGTGCGCCTACTAAGTGCAGTATGTGAAACTCAGTTTTAATGGTACATAAAAATCAGCCAAATGGCTACTCACAAGATGGTAGTTAAAAACATTGCATGAAAGTGGTGATGGTGGTTTGCAGGGGATATCTCCTTGGTCTGCGGAGGTCCCGTGGCACGGTGTAGCTCTGGTAATCTGTCCTGGTATTGTTGATCCGGAGGGAGCAGGTATAGGTGTCCGGCAGTCAGGAAATCACTGCGCCGCAGCGTGCGGGTCAAGCCGGAGCGCAAACAGCTATGGCGACAAGAAGTGACGTCAGAGCGGCCTCAGATGGATGACGCGTTTCAATGCTTCCGCATTTTCTTCAGATCTAATTGGTGGGGGAAGCTGCCAGTCTTATGTGTTCCCGTTTTATAAATCCTATGGGCTTCCAACTGATTTGTTTTTAAGGTGGATGCAGATCTCATATTTATGATACTGATGGATGGAGTTCATCCAGTATATGAATTTTGTATCAATAGGTCATAAAATCCCTAATACTGCACTTAGTAGGCGCACTATTTCTTTTCATTTCCACAGAGCCTACTTCACTCTTAAAGATGCTGCCAACAGTGCTTATGTAATAGAATACATTCTTAACCAGCTCCAGTACCATTACTATTTTATGGACTTATATTATTGGGACTTCATTACCTATATTTACTTGTGTTTATTATTCATCATTTTGTATTTTGCCCTTTTCTATAAGGTTTACTACAGTGATATATTACTGTATCATCTCTTACCCTTTACATTTTGGTATTTCTGTATCCACTCCTTGCACCGTCCTTTTTGTTTGTTCACCTAACAGGACTGTCCCACACAGTGTAAATGCTTCATAGTGTTGTGTGTGTGTGTGTGTGTGTGTGTGTTTTTTTTTTTATTTTTTTATTATGCATTTCAATAATACTATATATTCCTTTTATTTATTTTTATTTTTATTTTTTTTAACTAGGAATATTTTATTGAACAGCTCAGGGCAGAAGAAGTTAGTCAATTGCCCCGAATCATCAACAATGAAGTAGGCAGTAATGAGCGATATGATGTGTACACACAGGGCGGTGTGTTATTTGTTACTAGTCGTATCCTTGTTGTGGATTTTCTTACTGACAGGATTCCTGCCAACCTAATAACTGGTGAGTAATTACTGTAATTACTGTATTTTCTATAATAAAGAATAAGGTTCATGTTAACTTTGGTTTATAAACCTGTTACCACATGTTGAGCCTTGGTGATGATCCTCTAGCGTGATGTCTTTAGGGCGGATGTCTCCAAGAATGGGTTGAAACTCTTCCCTTCTAAACCACAGCCTTGGCTGTTTTACCTTGCTAGGCTCTCAAAGTTGAGCATAGGTGTAGTCTAGGCTATGATACCAATATACATAACACTTCTGCAGTAGCTAAAGGGCAGATAAGAGTTTGCATTTCTATTTTTCAGTACAGGTTGCCTTTATGGCTTCTATAGAGAATATGATTCAGATCTGATATCTTTTGCAGGATTGGAAGACGGCTTGGCTTGCTGTAGGCCTCTTCAGCCCAGTAGAGCTTTTTGTATGACAGATGGTTTAACATGTCTTATTGCATCACATATCCCAAAAATACGATTATTTCTTATCTCAGGACAGTGGACACAGCCATACAAATCATTCCTTTATGCCTCAGTGGCCAACTGCACATCCAGAACTAGTAGTTAAGCTACTGTATAGCCTAATAATATAAAGTCATTTTGTTCTAAGCGACATACAGCTGTTTTAGGCTTTTTTGACCATCGTCAGTGCAGTGTGAGGAAATGATTGCGTCCATGGAGTAGGGCTTAGGACCTTACAAGAAAGTATAACTCGGATAGTTATGTTTTTTTTTTTTTTTTCTTTAATCATATTTTATTACAAGTTTTTTGAAATTTACATACAGATTCCACTCCTAGCACATTGAAAACGTAATCATGTGTATATACAGTGGGTACGGAAAGTATTCAGAACCCCTTAAATTTTTCATTTTGTTATATTGCAGCCATTTGCTAAAATCATTTTAAGTTCATTTTTTCCTCATTAATGTACACACAGCACCCCATATTGACAGAAAAACACAGAATTGTTGAAATTTTGCAGATTTATTAAAAAAGAAAAACTGAAATATCACATGGTCCTAAGTATTCAGACCCTTTGCTGTGACACTCATATACGGTATTTAACTCAGGTGCTATCCATTCATCTTCTGATCATCCTTGAGGCCGGGTTCACACTGGGGCGACAAACGCTCCGACATTGGGAGCTAATGTCGCATGACGTGTGAAAACCAATGTTTCCCTATGGGAGCCGTCTTAACTGGTCCGACACATGTCGGTCCGACTTTGAAAATGCTCCCTGTACTACTTTGGTCCGACTTTGATCCGACTTCAGCCCATTGACTATCATTGAAGTCGGATCAAAGTCGGCCCGCAGTCTTGCATGATCCGACTTTGGCATGCGACTTGTGCTCTGCTGCTCTTGAGGGGGAACTCCAGGCCAAATTTGAAATAAAAAACCGGCATGGGTTCCCCCTCCAGGGGCATACCAGGCCCTTGGGTCTGGTATGGATTTTAAGGGGAACCCCCTACACCGAAAAACGGCGTGGGGGTCCCCCCAAAATCCAAACCAGCCCCCTATCCGAGCACGCAACCTGGCAGACCGCAGGGGAAGAGGGGGGGGGGGACGAGAGAGCGGCCCCCCTCCCTCCTGAACCGTACCAGGCCGCATGCCCTCAACATGGGGGGTTTGGTGCTTTGAAGCAGGGGGGCGACCTGTGGCCCCCCCACCCCAAAGCACCCTGCCCCCATGTTGATGAGGACAGGGCCTCTTCCCGACAACCCTGGCCGTTGGTTGTTGGGGTCTGCGGGCGGGGGGCCGGGATCTGGGGGCCCCCTTATTAAAGGGGGCTCCCCGGATTCCGATAAGCCCCCCGCCCGCAGACCCTGACAACCAACGGCCAGGGTTGTCGGGAAGAGGCCCTGTCCTCATCAACATGGGGGCACGGTGCTTTGGGGTGGGGGGGCCGCAGGTCGCCCCCCTGCACCAAACCCCCCATGTTGAGGGCATGCGGCCTGGTACGGTTCAGGAGGGAGGGGGGGCCGCTCTCTTGTCCCCCCCCCCTCTTCCCCTGTGGCCTGCCAGGTTGCGTGCTCGGATAAGGGTCTGGTTTGGATTTTGGGGGGACCCCCACACCGTTTTTTCAGCGTAGGGGTTCCCCTTAAAATCCATACCAGACCCAAGGGCCTGGTATGCCCCTGGAGGGGGAACCCATGCCATTTTTTTATTTAAAATTTGGCCTGGAGTTCCCACTCAGGATTCATACCAAACACACTGCCTGGTATTGGCGGGGATCCAAGTCGGATCCCCGTTCATTGAAAGTCAGACATATGTCTGCTTCATGTCGCAGGGCAAAGTCGGATCCAAAGTAGGACGGCTGTCGTGTCACACAAGTGTGAACCCGGCCTCAGATGGGTTCTACACCTTCATTTGAGTCCAGCTGTGTTTAATTATACTGATTGGACTTGATTAGGAAAGCCACACACCTGTCTATATAAGACCTTACAGCTCACAGTGCATGTCAGAGCAAATGAGATGATTATCATGAGGTCAAAGGAACTGCCTGAAGAGCTCAGACAGAATTGTGGCACAGATCTGGCCAAGGTTACAAAAAAATCTGCTGCACTTAAGGGTTCCTAAGAGCACCGTGGCCTCCATAATCCTTTAAATGGAAGATGTTTGGGACGACCAGAACCCTTCCTAGAGCTGGCCATCCGGCCAAACTGAGCTATCGGGGGAGAAGAGCCTTGGTGAGAGAGGTAAAGAAGAACCCAAAGATCACTGTGGCTGAGCTCCAGAGATGCAGTCGGGAGATGGGAGAAAGTTGTAGAAAGTCAACCATCACTGCAGCCCTCCACCAGTCAGGGCTTTATGGCAGAGTGGCCCGACGGAAGCCTCTCCTCAGTGCAAGACACATGAAAGCCCGCATGGAGTTTGCTTAAACACCTGAAGGACTCCAAAATGGTGAGAAATAAGATTCTCTGGTCTGAGACATGGATAGAACTTTTTGGCCTTAATTCTAAGTGGTATGTGTGGAGAAAACCAGGCACTGCTCATCACCTGTCCAATACAGTCCCAACAGTGAAGCATGGTGGTGGCAACATCATGCTGTGGGGGTGTTTTTCAGCTGCAGGGACAGGATGACTGGTTGCAATAGAGGGAAAGATGAATGCGGCCAAGTACAGGGAAAACCTTCTCCATGGTGCTCAGGACCTCAGACTGAGCCGAAGGTTTACCTTCCAACAAGACAGTGACCCTAAGCACACAGCTAAAATAACGAAGGAGTGGCTTCACAACAACTCCGTGACTGTTCTTGAATGGCCCAGCCAGAGCCCAGACTTAAACCCAATTGAACATCTCTGGAGAGACCTAAAAATGGCTGTCCACCAATGTTTACCATCCAACCTGACAGAACTGGAGAGGATCTGCAAGGAGGAATGGCAGAGGATCCCCAAATCCAGGTGTGAAAAACTTGTTGCATCTTTCCCAAAAAGACTTATGGCTGCATTAGATCAAAAGGGTGCTTCTACTAAATACTGAGCAAAGGGTCTGAATACTTAGGACCATGTGATATTTCAGTTTTTCTTTTTTAATAAATCTGCAAAAATGTCAACAATTCTGTTTTTTTTCCTGTCAATATAGTATGCTGTGTGTACAATGGCTGCAATATAACAGTGAAAAATGTAAGCGCGTCTGAATACTTTCCGTACCCACTGTGTATACCTGTTTTAAGATTGTATCATTCCTGGGGGGCGTGGCCTATCAAGGAATGGAGTAGGACGCATGAGAGAAGAGCTCCGTCCATTAATCCTTCTGACCCGCTAATCCTGTGACTCCAGGACATCCTGACAGACCCCAGTCGGTAGG
Organism: Rana muscosa; assembly: GCA_029206835.1. Lineage (NCBI taxonomy): Eukaryota > Metazoa > Chordata > Amphibia > Anura > Ranidae > Rana > Rana muscosa. The sequence continues at coordinate 49,292,131 of CM055127.1, forward strand.
AACAAGTTCTGGCATAAACCCCAGCATGTCTCCGCCGAAATCGCAGAGCGCTACCATTGCTAAATTGGATCAATACCGCCGGCAGGAAAAAGACACTCCTGGGGAAGATGGCGGAGCCACGAGTGCTCACCAGGCCACACTGGGAAGAGACACTGAAAAGCTCCTGGAAGCGATTACCTTCTGCCATACCTCACTAACGTCTCAAATCTAGGAAGTTAAAGTAGACATCTCCCTCATGCAGCAAGATTTTCAGAAGCTCCGGGAGAGGGTCCAGATTCTCCAGACTTATTTCTGCCTTCAACCTTGACACTTGGCGTCACAAGTTTCCCCCTTGCCAGAGCCTACTCCTGCTTCTCTGCTACCCACAAAACCATGTCCCGTATTGATTTTGTCCTTATATCCACTGCCCTTGCTCCACGCTTGATGGAGGCGGGGTTCTCCCCTAGGCTGCTCTCAGACCACAGTCCATACTGGGTTACCCTATCCATGCCATCAGACAAGCCGCCGCCTTCATGGCGGTTGAACCCATTCTGGCTGTCCCTGTTGTCGGAGGATAATGAGCTTTTCCATGCATGGGCTACTTTTTTTTTTTTTTTTTACAGACAATACTAATTCTGCTTCTCCAGACATGGTCTGGGAATCCTTCAAGTTTACACGCCCGTATGGTTTTGACCTCCAAAATTAATAGATTCAAGGCAGACTCTGCTGCTGCCCTTGAAGGAGCTTTATGTGCCTTGTCGAACTCTGAACAGTCCTTTTTATAGCTGACTCGTCCCCGGCGACTGCTGATCTACTTAAATTGCAGACCAGGGTGGTGGATCAGCTTCAGTATGAGGCAGCCAGGCGCAAATTTATTCTTTGCCAAACAGAAGCTATTTGAACATGGGGGGAAAAAGCGGGTAAGCTGTTAGCCTATCTGGTCCACAGTGAAGATAAATCCCCGACTGTTATCTCACTCACAGGCCATAATGGGGGCACAATCACAGAGCCACAGGTGGTTACCAACCAATTTAGAGACTTTTTCTCCCGACTTTACACATTCCAGGAGACCGGAACAGATGACCAGCTGACCGACTTGCTTGTGGGAATTGACTTCCTGAAACTCGGACGCTCAGGTTGCTATCCTGGAGGCGCCTCTGTCTTCTGATGAAGTGGCTGTGGCAATTACCAGCTTCCACAAATCTAAGGCCCCGGGTTCAGATGGCTTGCCTATCGAGTTCTACACACAATATAGTGAACTCCTCACCCCCAAACTGTTGGAGCTTTATACTCACCTTTTCAAAACTTCTATTCTACCCCCCCCCCCCCCCCTCTGAGAGAGGCAACCATAGTTCTCATACCTAAACCAGGCAAAGACCTGGGCCTACCAGAGTCATATAGGCCTAATATCACTCTTGCAGGTTGATGTAAAGATCCTTGCCAAAATCTTGGCACTTCGTCTGAACCAAGTGATATATTGAGTCTGATCCATTTTGCGGGCAGCTGTTTGTGGTTGCAGCTCCTCCGTTGAGGAGCTCTGTTTGTTTGGAGTGAAGTTAAGTCTTCTTTTGATTGCTGTTCCCACCCCTCGTTATTTCTGACACTCTTTGGGGACGTCCCACATGTCAAGATTTGAGGAGCTGTGTCTGTCCTTGGACGAAAAGAGAAAATAGGATTTTTTGTACTTCCAGCATCCACCCCTCCTTTTTTAGTTTGTACTGCTTTTCTACGAACCTGAGGCTGCTGACTACAGGGTGGAGGGTTATGTATGGAGGGACCGCCCCCTGGGCGGGGCTGTTCGACTCTGTTAAAGCGGTTGTATACCCGCTGACTTTTTTTTTTTTTTTTACACCCGTAAAGGAAAAGGCATAATGAGCTAGTATGCACATACTAGCTCATTATGAAATACCTTAGAACGAGGCGTCGGTGTCCCTCCCGGTCCACGCTGAGGCAGCTGACATTATGCCGAGGCGTGTTTTCCGGGTATCGCGGCTCCAGCGCTGTGAGTGGCTGGAGCTGCGATTCGTCACTCTCGTGCATGCGCGCGGGAGACTTCTTTCCGGCAAGGTCCGCCGGGCCTTCAGCCGAGAATCCCTTGTGCGCATGCGCCGCTGCAGTCAGTGGCGCAGTGCAAGGGGAATATCTCCTAAACCGTAAAGGTTTAGGAGATTTTTTTTTACCTACAGGTAAGCCTTAGTATAGGCTTACATGTAGGTAAAAGTAAAAAAAAAAAGACTATACAACCGCTTTAAAGTTACATGTTTTAAGATAACTAACATGTTCTGCCTAGTCCTCTCCTATGAACAGGAACATGTCAGGATTTAAGGAGCTGTGTCCGCCCATGGACGACAGAGAAAATAATTTTACGGGGAGTACAAAAAATCCAATTTTTTTGTGTTTCCATTGGAATTTCTAATCCTAAACAGAATAACATTTTGAGGATACCACTAGTCCTAACTGTATTTAAAAATCTACTGGTAGGAGAAAAATGGAATTATTTTTTTTCCAAGAAGACAGAGTACAACTATTTGTGTTGTCACCACTAGATGTCAGCAATATCATTACAGTGTATTGTATTTTCTGTGGTTTGCATCATATGGTATTTAGGTTTGAGCTGTGTTTGGGCTGAGGATGATTTATGACAACTAGGAAATTAAAGAATTTGGGTTGTTGCTATGGATGATAACTCCCTTTTTTCCATCTAAGCATTTTGTATAATTGAGTCACGTGACCTTCGTTTTTTCCGAAGTGTTTCCATTGGTTTAGATGTAGCTCTGGCTGTATGTTTAGGGTTGTTGTCCTGCTGGAAGGTGAACCTCTGCCCCAGTCTCAAGTCTTTTGCAGTCTCTAACAGGTTTTTTTCTAAGATTGCCCTGTATTTGGCTCCATCCATCTTCCTATCAACTCTGAAAAGCTTCCCTGTCCCTGCTGAAGAAAAGCTTCCCCACAATCTGATGCTGCCACCACCATGTTTCACGGTGGGGATGGTGTGTTCAGGATGATGTGCAGTGTTCGTTTTCTGCCACACATAGCGTTTTTGCTTTTAGGCCGAAAAGTTCAATTTTGGTCTCGTCTGACCAGAGCACCTTCTTCCACATGTTTGCTGTGTCCCCCCCACATAGCTTCTCGCAAACTGCAAACGGGACTTCTTATGGCTTTCTTTCAACAATGGCTTTCTTCTTGCCACTCTTCCATAAAGGCCAGATTTGTGGAGTGCACTACTAATAGTTGTCCTGTGTCCTTCTCCCACCTGATCTGTGAATCTCTGAATTGCCTCAAGAGTTACCATGGGCCTCTTGATTGCTTCTTTGATTAATGCTCTCCTTGCCTATTAATTTAGTTGGACGACCATGTCTTGGTAGGTTTGCAGTTGTGCCATACTCTTTACATTTTCCGATGATGGATTGAACAGTGCTCTGTGAGATGTTCAAAGCTTGTGTGTGTTTTGTGTTTTTTTTTTTTTTTTAATATAACCTTACCCTGCTTTAAACTTCTCCACAACTTTATCCCTGACCTTTTTCTGGTGTGTTCCTTGGCCTTCATGATGCTGTTTGTTCATGAAGGTGCTCTAACAAACCTCTGAGGGCTTCACAGAACAGTTGTATTTATACTGAGATTAAATTGCATACCGGTGGACTCATTGACTAATTAGGTGACTTCTGAAGGCAATTGGTTCCACTAGATTTTAGTTAGGGGTATCAGTGTAAAGGGGACTGAATACAAATACATGCCACACTTTTCAGATATTTATTTGCAAACAAATTTGAAAACCATTTATCGTTTTTCCTTCCACTTCACAATTATGCGCCACTTTGTTGGTCTATCACATAAAATTCCAATAAAATACATTTACGTTTTTGGTTGTAACATGACAAAATGTGGGAAATTTCAAGGGGTATGAATTCTTTTTTAAGGCACGGTGTGTGTGTTCTGTAATATGTACCGTATATACTCGAGTATAAGCCGAGTTTTTCAGCACATTTTTTTGTGCTGAAAATGCCCCCCTCGGCTTATACTCAAATCTGTTTCCGACTTCAACTTTGTGCGCCTGATCCCGGCTATCCGTAGGTCCCCTGGACCCCAAACTTGGCACACATGTAGCCATGCTCCTCCTCTATAAGTGTGCAAAGTTTGGTGTCCGGGGAACCTAGGGACGGGAGCACCGATTTTTCAAAGCCGGGCACCCCTTTCTATAGACTCCAATGTTAAACGGTCATTTTTTCTGTGATTTTGGGGACTCTGTACTGGCCGGCCGTAGGTCCCCTGGACCCCAAACTTGGCACACATGTAGCCCAACTCCTTTTCTACAAGTGTGCGAAGTTTAGTGTCTGGGAGACCTACGGCCGGGGAGCATCGATTTTTTCAAATCTGGGCACCCCCTCCATAGTCTCCCATGTTAAACGTCAGTCTAGTCACATTGAGACATGGACACAGTGACAGTGAGGCATGGACACAGTGAGGCACAGTGAGGCATGGACACAGTGAGGCACAGTGAGGCATGCACATGGACACAGTGAGGCAAAGTGAGGCACAGTGAGGCATGCAGATGGACACCCTAGGCTTATACTTGAGTCAATAAGTTTTCCCAGTTTTTTTGTGGTAAAATTAGGTGCCTCGGCTTATATTCGGGTCGGCTTATACTCGAGTATATACGGTATGTATTTTTTTTATATAGAGATATAGGTGTGTGTGTGTGTGTGTGTGTGTGTGTGTGTGTGTGTGTATATATTATTTTTTATATATATAATTTTTATACACACACTCACCGGCCACTTTATTAGGTACACCTTTTCAATTGCTTGGTAACCCAAATTGCTAATCGGCCAATCACATGGCAGTAACTCAATGCATTTAGACATGGTGAAGACTAATTCAAAATATAAGGAACACCCGCACTAGCCAGACTGGGCAGATGGGGCCAAACGGTGAGAGGGACACTGCAGCAAACACCAGGGGGTCCAATCCAGAATAGACAAATTAAAAATATAAATAAGTGATGGTGACTGCGCTGTGATTAAACTATAGCGGAAGAGTGAGGGAAGGGGCTAGGGCCAATCTAATAAAGGAGGACCAGAAAATGAGTGACGTGATAACATCAAATGAGTGACACAAATGCAAAAAAAAAAAAAGGTTGATACATATAAATATCGCATATAGTGACCGTGAACACTTGCAAAAAAATACAGATATATAATGTCCTGAATAGGTAAAAATAGTGCAAAAAAAAAAAAGTGCAAATACACGTGTGTTACAAGAAAAAAACGCAGCACAGCAATGTGTGAACTGCAAAAAAATAAAATAAAATTAGAAGTCCAAAATGTACCCAATAAACTCTAAAGGATGAAAGTTCAGTCCTGTAGTGAATCCCGTCACCATTAGTTGCTAGGGTGTATTACCAAAAAACTCTTCAGTGCAGATCCACCACTGTGTTTTTTTTCAAGCAGCTTACCTCCTGGCTGTAATAAACAGCATGCAGTGCACTCCTGTTGTAGGCAGCAATGTATAGTCCTCTCAGCAAAAATCTCATTCACACTCCCATGGGATGTATAAAGGTATGTAAAAGGAAAATAAAAAATGTATATAGCATAACTCTGTGGTACCAGGTTGATTGACTGAAAATAGATTTTCTCAAACTCCCTTTTAAATAAGCGAGCATGCACATCAATCCACGAGCACTGAACTCGTCTCTCAGACTGCAACCTTTAGTGATAATACCCCTCCAATAGAAGTGATTGCAAGATACCTCCCAGGTGAAGATGCATGGGAAAGAAACACAAACAAGGAATAATGGTGTAGCTCTGAGAATCACAGAAATGGAGTGGCTGCAGTAGATGTTCTCACACTCACTTTTGGTGAAGGTGAGCGTAGGCAACAATACACGAGCGCCGCGCTCGTAATGTCTGCGCTGCAGGCTAAGCCGATTAGGTCCATGTAAAAGTGGGAGGGGGAGAGCTCCGGTATCCTACGAGCGCCGAGCTCGTTTCCTCACGTCCAGCTATGGGTGTATCTGTGCTAAAATCCTGACGCGTGTCATCACATCACGTGACTTCTTCAGAGGAGAGACTAATTGCTGCAGTTCAAACCAAGCATCAGAATGGGGAAGAAAGGGGATTTAAGTGACTTAAAACGTGGCATGGTTGTTGGTGCCGGACAGACTGGTCTGAGTATTTCAAAAACTGCTGATCTACTGGGATTTTCACACACATCTATCTCTAGGGTTTACGGAGAATGGTCCGATAAAGAGAAAATATCCAGTGACCGGAAGTTGTGTGGATGAAAATGCCTTGTCGTCAGAAGTCAGAGAAGAATGGGCAGACTGGTTTGAGATGATGGAAATGCAACAGTAATTCAAATAACCACTCATTTACATCCATGGTATGCAGAATACCATCTCTGAATGCACAACACCTCAAACCATGAAGCAGATGGGCTACAGTGTACCCATCTTCTGATGGCTCCTTCCCGCAGGATAATGCACCATGTCACAAAGCTCAAATCATCTCAAACTGGTTTCTTGAACATGACAATGAGGTCACTGTACTCCAATGGCCTCCACAGTCGCCAGATCTCAACCCAATAAAGTACCTTTGGTATGTGGTGGAACAGGAGATTTGCATCATGAATGTGCAGCCAACAAATATGCAGCAACTGTGTGATGCTATCATGTCAATATGGACCAAAATCTCTAAAGGAATGTTTCCAACACCTTGTTGAATCCATTCCACAAAGAATTAAGGCCGTTCTGAACGTAAAAGGGTGTCCAACCCGGTACTAGCAAGGTGTACCTAATAAAGTGTCCGGTGAGTGTATATAAACCTATAGGTTTTATTTTGTGAGAAATGCTGCTAAAATCTGCATAAGCTGTGTAGGACTGATGCAGTGTTCATCATCTCTCTCAATACACTCTATATTGGAGAGGTTCCCTACTGCACCAAATAATTATTGGACGTTGGTATAGTAAGTAACCTACAGTAAGTATGTTGGTTGTGTTTTTACTGTTAAATGTAAGTTTAATTTTTCACCGTTCTAAGTTTCTAGTCATATTCACACACTGAAAAGTTTAATAAAAAATATTAAAGTGCTTTTACAGAACCCTGAATGCAATGACATAAAATAAGCATTGTGATCACACAAAGTAAATTGATACTACAGATTGTCAATATTTTGTCCTTTTCAGGTATTCTTGTGTATAAAGCACATAAAATCATTCAATCCTGCCAGGAAGCTTTTATACTGCGATTATATCGGCAGAAGAACAAGCAGGGGTTCATCAAAGCCTTCACAGACAATCCATTAGCTTTCCACGCAGGATTCTGCCAGGTGGAGCGAGTTATGAGAAATCTGTTCTTGAAAAAGCTCTGCTTATGGCCAAGGTGTGTATAAAAAGATGTTTCTTTTGTTATATTGTCTGCCTTAAACTGCTAAGATGTATCGTTCTGTAAATGCACATTCATTATTGCGTTTGTCTGTTAAAAAAAACAAAAACCTTTGTGTTTTCAAGCTCCTACATTTGTCATCTTGCACTGCCATTGTTCTAGATGAGAAATGGAACCTCCTATCGGACAGGAAAGGACCCTAAGATCTCATTCACATTAGCTTCCTGCGATTTGCATTATTTAACGCGTGAGAAACTGATCTGAGAAGCATACCCTTTTAATTTATACTTCCCAGATCAGTTTCTCTTGTGTTTTAAATGTATTTGTGTTTCCATTCATCTACACATATATAGGCCTGTTTTACATGGGTGTTCTTAAGCGTACACCCATGTGAGGGCTGAGTTTGCCACCGCAGGGATGCAATGGCAGGCAGTTCATGTCAGTTGGGATACAGTGGCTGCAAAGACATAGCCACTGCTCCGTTTGACAGCTGTGCAGGTCCCTGATTTACACACTTTCTGCGATTGAGGACCTGCATGCACACAGCTGTCAAATTGGGAGCAGTGGCTGTGTCTGTGCAGCCACTGCATCCCAACTGACATTAATAGGACTGTCTGCATGGGAATGTACGGAACACCTGTGCAGCCCCGTGCCAGCAAACATGGCCCTCACACTGACGTATGTTTAGGTGTGCCATGTGAACGAGGCCTCCTGTGACAGGAAGACTCAATGAACTACTATAGTGCTCAACAGCGCCATGGTAGTTCATGGAGAACTACAAACTGACAGCAGCAAAGGCTGTCAGAGCTTTCCCATTCACTAAACGCTTTTTGCAGATTGTGACAGCTAGCGAGAGAAGATCCCCCGCTAGCTGTCAGAACGGATGATCAGGGTGCACAAGGGCCAGTGCATCTGAATATGGGTGTAACATGTTACAAAAGATGAACTTCTCCTTTTTAAGAATGTTCATTTGGTTTTGTATACATTTGTGGGGTTACATAGTAGGTGAGGTTGAAAAAAGACAAGTCCATCAAGTCCAACCTATGTGTGTGATTATATGTCAGTATTACCTTGTACAGGGCTCGACAAACCCCGAGCGCCAGGTCGCCATTGCGACTAGAATTAGCGACCTGGCGCCTGGGGCAGCACAGCTGGGGAATCCTGTCTCTCCGTGCCCCCCCCCCCCCCCCCGCGCGCGCCGCGGGATCGCGTCTGGCCGGTAATTGAGGCCACGGCTTTGCGGCCTTCTGCAGGCCTATGCTTCCTTCTGTGATCTGGCGCCATCTTGTGGTGGCCGTTGGTATGACAAGACAAACAGCAATGCTAATGGAGTTTCCCTGTCTGTTTTCACTGCCATCTCCTTCCCTCTAATTAGAACCCCCAAAAATTATATATATTTTTTATTCTAACACCCTAGAGAATAAAATGGCGGTCGTTGCAATACTTTCTGTCACACCGTATTTGCGCAGCGGTCTTACAAGCGCACTTTTTTGGGAAAAAATACACTTTTTTTTAAAATAAAAAAAATAAGACAACAGTAAAGTTAACACAATTTTTTTTAAATATTGTGAAAGATAATGTTACGCTGAGTAAATTGATACCCAACATGTCACGCTTCAAAATTGCATCCGCTCGTGGAATGGCGACTAACTTTTACCCTTTAAAATCTCCATAGGCGACGTTTAAAAAATTCTACAGGTTGCATATTTTGAGTTACAGAGGAGGTCTAGGGCTAGAATTATTGCTCTCGATCTACCGATCGCGGCGATACCTCACGTGTGGTTTGAACACCGCTTTCATATGCGGGCGCTACTCACGTATGCGTTCGCTTCTGCGCGCAAGCTTGACGGGACGGGGCGCGTTCCTGGCTCCTAACTTTTTTAGCTGGCTCCTAGATTCCAAGCAAATTTGTCAAGCCCTGACCTTGTATATCCCTGTATGTTGTGGTCCTTCAGGTGCTTATCTAATAGTTTCTTGAAACCATCGATGTCCCCCACTGAGAACACCGCCTGTGGAAGGGAATTCCACATCCTTCCCGCTCTTACAGTAAAGAAACCTCTACGTAGTTTAAGGTTAAACCTCTTTTCGTCTAATTTTAATGAGTGGCCACGTGTCTTGTTAAACTCCCTTCCGCGAAAAGTTTTATCCCTATTGTGGGGTCACCAGTACGGTATTTGTAAATTGAAATCATATCCCCTCTTAAGCGCCTCTTCTCCAGAGAGAATAAGTTCAGTGCTCGCAACCTTTCCTCATAACTAATATCCTCCAGACCCTTTATTAGCTTTGTTGCCCTTCTCTGTACTCGCTCCATTTCCAGTACATCCTTCCTGAGGACTGGTGCTCAGAACTGGACAGCATACTCTAGGTGCGGCCAGACCAGAGTCTTGTTGAGCGGAAGAATCCTAGTTTTATCTCCTGGAGTTAATCCCCTTTTTAATGCATGCTAATATTCTGTTTGCTTTATTAGCAGAAGCTTGGCATTGCATGACATTGCTGAGCCTATCATCCTACAAGAACCCCAGGTCTTTTTCCATCCTAGATTACGTCAACGCTCGTTTTTGAATGCAGTGACAAGAAAATTTGAAGAAGCAGGGTGGTTCGAATTTCTAACATAATATTGTATGTGGCTTTTGTGCAGTAAAGTCCATTTGCTCCAAAATCAAAGGTTTAAAAGCAATCCAAATGTTTAAATACTTTGAATGACATTAGTCAAACCATCGAATGTACTGAGAATTTTCATACATTTTTTTTTTTTTTTTTTTTTTTTACGGTGAATCTCTCCCATGGCACCCAGGAGAGGAGTGTGGTAGAGATTTGTAGAGATCACTACTACCCTCATTGTGAAATGGCTGCTAAAATGATGGTCCTCTTTTGGCTTCAATATGGGCACTGTTGCCCTTTTTACCCTTTTGATGTAACTATCGGGCCTCGTTCAGATGGAGCGGAATCCATCAAGCATCCATCCGATCCTTTAGGCAGATGGGGGAACAATCCCCCTCTTGTCTGTTTTTAAGAGGACCGGATTAGATTGTATGGTGGCGGGTGTCAGTGGACACATGTCCGCTGACATCCGCCGCTCCATAGAGAACAATTGGTGGTCCGATCAGGCTTGCCTAAAAAACGGACAGGTGGACCCGATCGGTCTGCTGGTGTAAAAGGGGACTTATGATGGGGCAGTAAATGGTTGTGAACAAGTTCATGGCTACAGTAACAGTCTGCGTTTAAAAACAGGAGTTTAGCTGGCACGCATTTGCAAACGCATGTGTAAGCTGCAAGGCCTCTTCACGGCACCCTGTGTATGCTTGCAGTCCTACTGAATTTATGAGCGTCTCCACAGTGGCAGCACATGCATTCAATGGAGGGGATTGGGCTGCCTCCAGGCCCACCTGCCCCTCATCTATCCATTGAATGCATGTGCTCCCACTGTGGAGATGCTCATAAATTCAGTAGAACTGCAAGCATACACAGGGTGCAGTGAAGAGTCCTTGCAGCTTATGCATGCGTTTGCAAATGCGTGCCAACTAAACCCCTGTTTTTAACGCAGACTGTTGGACAGGTTAAAGGGGAACATGTTATACTTGCCTCCACTGTGCAGCTCATTTTGCACAGAGTGGCCCCGAACCTGGTCTTCTGGGGTCCCTCGGCGCCTGTCTCGGCTCCCACAAGAACTAACCACCTTCATGCAGGCTCTCTCCAATGGGGGTTAGTTCTTGCAGGTACGCTCCCGTGATACAGCTGGTGGCTGTAGCCACTCACTGTATCACTTGGACCCCCCCCCCCCCAGCGCGCCACGTAATTGGATGGGATTGACAGCAGCGTGAGCCAATGGCTGCGCTGCTTTCAATCCATCCACTCTAGCCAATCAACGGCCAGGCTGAGCAGCGAAGAGAACGTCGGGGGCGAGCGCAGCAGGTGAACGGGCTCAGGTAAGTAAAACGGGGGGGCTGGGGGGGCCGGTATTGTCAGATGTTTTTTCACCTTAATGCATAGGATGCATTAAGGTGAAAAAACATGAACCTTTACAACCCCTTTTAATTTGTTTGGTTGGCAGACTGGTTGGTGAGTTGAGATATGGAATGTTCTGTTTTTGTCTATTATGCGTTTGCCCTTTCCATGTGCTCCTTGCTGTGAAGGCCAGTTATAGGTGGGGGCAGGGGCCATTTGTTTGCTACGGTTGAAAATTAAATTACCAGGTAATAGACTGATTTTTATTCTCTGTGTATTTTGCATCTGCATTAAAAGTTGTGAGGCTATGAAGGGAGGCATGGTAACTTTGTAGGTAGAATATAGTTTGTAAAAGCGATATGTTTTTCTCCTTGGTTTTCAGTCCTGAGAGGTAGGCACTATTAGATTATAGCATGGGAATGGTATTTTTTAGCTGTATTAAAGACTAAAAAATGTTTAGACTTTAGGATTTCTGGTTATGATTTATTCATTTAAAGAGTTTAAATACACAGACCCGTCAACAGCTAAACATTGTTTAGCTAGGTGGAGGATATGCAGTATGTGTGAATGCTTTTCACTCGGTGGTTATGCTGGTAAATGATCTAAAGAGTTAAAAACTTCACCTTGCTAGCGTGCTGTAAACATGCAGTAAAAGCATTGTTCAGTAGAATTGTTTTGGGTGTGTATTCCTGTTCTGAAGCCTTATAATTGCTATTGAATTCTGCACAGCAAGATGTTTGAAAGAAGTGCCAAAGAAATGCCAGTAATTTTTGAGGCTATTGTCGTAATGCAAAAAGCAATGTGCAAAGTACAGCCATGGTAATCAATCAGAATTCAGGTTACTGTAATTTTATATTTGTAGCACTACCCGCGTAGGAGCTGCTTGTTATGTTTTGGGCCTTGCCGTTACCTGTCTGTTCACCATATCCGCCATAGGAGTCCCATTTGAAGTGTTGCTCTAAAACGTCTGCACCAAACACTTAGTCTCTTTTCCAATGGTTTTATTAAAGAATGTCAGTTAGAGGGATGGAGGGTTAGGGGGAGATTCGGGTACCTTGGTTTGCGGATCACGGGTACTTCTTTGATCCAGAGGACAAACAGTCTCCACACTGGGTCTAGCAACTACCGGATAGGCCTCTCTCACTGACCTAGCAGCTGGTGCGGTGCTCGGTCAAAAGTCTCTGCCACAGACTTGATGAAGGTAATGGAGTCGTTGTACAGTCCTCTGCCACAGGACGGCATAACTACACACTTTGCACAGTTCCAAAGGACACAGCTACACAGTACCAGTTTCTTTCAGCCAGCCGGCAGCACTGTGAGGTAGATTTGGTCAGGATGCGTCCCCCCCAATTGAGTCTCCAGGCTCTTCCTGAGATACCCGCACTTTCGCTCGGTCCTCTCTGAGAAAAGTCCTCCCCTGGTTTCTCCAATTGCTCGGCTTCTTCCCGCAGGCAAGACAGCACGGGACCACCCCTGGACCAGTAGGCCCCAGAAGCTCCTGGGCCTACTATCGGTAACAAAGCCTCGGGCCAGCAGGCCCCGAGGCAGAAAAGCTGCTTCGACACACCTTAGGCCAGGAGGGCCATCGGGTCAGAGAGACCCGGAAAACGGTGTCTGTCCCTTAAGTACCCTCTCCCAGAATGCACAGCGGGTGAACCACTCCCACTGGGCTGTTAATGGGTAAAGAAGTACCCAATACACCCAGCCTGCTGCATTTCCAACCTTGACCTGTGGTGTCTCTCTCTCTCTCGCTCTCGCTCTCTCCTCTCTCGCTCTCTCGTTTTTGAAAAAAAATCTTTTTGATTTAATAAATATCATAATTTTTTTACTCGGTTTTGACCGATATGTATTGTTCTACATATTTTTGGTAAAAAAAAAACGCAATAAGCGTATATTGATTAGTTTGCGCAAAAGTTATAGCGTCTACAAAATAGGGGATAGATTTATGGCTTTTTTTTTATTTATTTTTTATTGTGACCGTGACATTGCGGCGGACATATCGGACAAGTTTTTGGGACCATTCACATTCATACAGCGATTAGTGCTATAAAAAATGCACTGATTACTGTGTAAATGTGACTGTCAGGGAAGGGGTTAACACTAGGGGGCGCTGAAGGGGTTAATATGTTCCCTATTGAGTGATTCTAACTGTAGGGGGAGGGGACTCACAAGGGGAGGAGACCGATCTGTGTTCCTCTGTACTGGCAACACACATCGGTCTCCTCACCTCTGTCTTTACACACACAGATCCACACTCCTGCCGTGATCGCGCACCGGGTCACGAGCAGTGGCGCACGCGCCCCCCCTAGACGGCCAGGAAGAAAAGACGTCATATGATGTCCACCCAGAGGGAGGGAGGGTTCCTGCCGGCGTCATATTATTATGGACCGGTAAGGAAGGGGGTTAAGGCTTTACCTGTAGCTACCCTGGATATCTCCTAAACCTGCACGGTTTAGGAGATATTCCCCTGTATCTGCATGTGCCAAAGTCATCAGTATGACTGAAGCAATGGCACGCTGCTTTTAAAGTGACACTAAAGCTTCGATTTTATTTTTTAAATAACAAACCTATCATACTTGCCTCCCACTGTGCAGTTAGTTTTGCACAGAGTGGCCCCGAACATCCTCTTCTGGGGTCCCACGGCGGCTCTCGCGGCTCCTCCAAGAGCTAACCCCCTCTGGGAAGTTCTCTTCCGAGGGGGTTACCTTGCGGGCGCGCTCCCGTGCCATACAATCGGCGTCGATAGCCACTGATTTATGACTCGGCCCCGCCCCCGGCAGCCATGTCACTAGATTTCATTGACAGCAGTGGGAGCCAATGGCTGCGCTGCTATCAATCTATTCAATGAAGAGCCGATCAGGCATGGGGACATTGATGCGGGATCGCGCCCTCGGAAATTCGGGGCTCAATTAAGTAAAACGGGGGCTCAGGGGGGCCAGTGACTGCAAGGTGTTTTTTCACCTTAATGCATAGGATGCATTAAGGTGAAAAAACACAAAGGTTTACAACCCCTTTAAGGTAACACTAAACCTGGAGTTAGACTTTAATGCCTACAATTTGTATTCTTATAGTTGGCATGCCATCATCATTGTCACCTGGTCCTGTTTAAAAAAATGGGGGTGGTTCCGTTTGGTTGCCAGTGTACAGGATTCCAAGATGAACAAAAAAAAGTGCAGATCAGTGATTAGCACTGACACTACTTGAGTAGTCTGCTTTCAAAGAACACTGACCACAGTTGCCAGCAGAGAAGTAACGCCAGATGGAGCACTATCACCACAATTTTTCTTAAAATGTCAGCAGATCTGGGCCATCAGGTGTATGGAGGTACTCTTTAAACCCATATTGGTAAAAATCCCATCATAATTAATGATTATATATTTAAAACGCATACATTTTCTACTTTGCATATTACACATTGCATAATTCTCTAAGCAGTGAAAGGCTTAGGAGTTATTAATTGTAATAAATGTGGGCTTTTCTTGAAGCAGGTCAACCAACCAAAATGTTTACTTTGTGTGGAAAAATATGGGTCCTGTCAGAAATTTAAATGGATTAAGAAATGAATTGAAACCTGGATTAGTCACATTGTATTCTAACTGGTGCAATGATTCTTATTTAACTGTAAGACTAAGTCGAGGCTAATGAGAAAAGTATTTTGATCACTCAATACTTTTGCGTTCATAGTGTTCCAGTGTGTGCTCCCCATGTTGGACAGAAATGGCTCCTTGCCAGTTCTTTTATTTTTTGGCTTATTTTGGCTGTGGTTTACTCCTCAATGATCCAATTTTTTATTTCTTCCTTCGAGCATCAGTGACCATTTGCAGATGAGTATAGGTATGACTGCTATTACCAGGAAGTTTAGTGTTCTTTGAAGTAGTAAAAAGAGCAGCAAAATGTAATAAATGGATTTGTGTGTTCTGTAAGGAAAGTTAAAGTAATCATTCTCTGAACACATGTACAAAAGATAGATTAGATGGCCTAAAAAGATTTCCTAATTAACACCGTAAAGAATAACCTATAAAAACTTCTGTTAAAACAGCCGCAAAACAAACTACAGTATTGCCAAAGCGTGGCAATGTGGGACATTGGACACCTCCAAGGCTAAAGCTGGCCCCCTCTTTTTCTACCTAAACTTTGCAATGGAACAAGATGGCAGACATTCATTACATTGCGTACATAGCACAAACCTCCATGTCGTCTATAGTGTACGGATATGAAGTATGACTTCAAGTAGACCTTTTCCCCCTTTAACTAAAAATCATCTTATATTGTTAACCTTTTTTCGCTTTTTCTTACAATTTACAGTTTTTTGACTTACTGGAACTTTTGCTCTGCCTCCTGGATGCATGTGTGAGGCCAGGGTTACATCACCAGTGCCTAACTTAAAGTGGATGTAAACCCTCACATATACCCAGTGAAGTGAACAGCCTCAGATGATACACAGAGATGAAACAAACATCCCTACATACGTTTTACCTGTATATCTGCCTGTATTCAGCTTTATATACTGTTTGGAAAGTGCACATCATGTTAAAATTTTCTCTTCCTGATCCAGCAGGGGGAGGGGAATCTTGCCATACACTGTGAGACAGCTGATTGGAGGAAAGGCACACACCCCCTCTCCTCATAGGCAGAGACTGCAGAGCTGTGCTGTGAATAGACTAGCTGTCTGCTAATCTATTTATAGCACCCTGACACAAATTCCAGGCTAGTTTTATCTAATGTGTCAGAGAACTTGTCAGAAGTTATCATGCTGATAACAGAAGAACAGAGCAGGAGAAAGCCACGGGACTTGAGGGTTTGGAGAGAGATAAGAAAACACTTCAGATCTTTGTGCCCAGCTCAAATTTTATGAATCGGGTTTACATTCCACTTTAACCAGGAAGTATAGGGCGATTGGCTTAATCTGCCTTTAGTACAAATGGCCACTGTGAGAAGAATGGCGAGGAAAAGTAAAATATTGTACTGTGTGCAAAGAATAAAAAGGTTGTAATTATAAGTATCTGTAGTTTCCTATTACCACTTTCTAAAGGTGTGTGTTGTAATTTTTATCATAAGGGTGTAGTTCCTTTTTAAAATTAAGTAATGTTTCAAATCTTTATTAAATCTCCCAGGGGACCAAGTGCATGTAGCACAGTGGGGCTGTTCAGCTCTAAGTCATTACACAAGAGCTGACTATTCAATTGCAAAGCTCAGTCAGCAATGTGGGGCTGTGTGATATATCTGCTGGGGTTGTGTATGTTTGTATTAGCCGGCAGCTCCATCTCACAGCGCTGCTGGGCTAACTGACTGCCAAATTTATGCCATTCAGCACTAGCTGGATTGTGTGACCTAAAAATATATTCGTTGCCTAACTGTCCCTTGATTTTTTATTTATTTTTAATCATCGACTCTGAATAAGCTTGGAATTAATAAAGTCAGAACAGCTGATTTAACTTTTCTGGGCCTGGTCAGTTACTCTGAGGGTATAGAAGGAGGATCAGTATGACAGGCAAACTAGCATTTCCACAAGGTGGGATCAGCAGTAACAGCCTAGATATCTCTTGCATTAAGTTTCTATTAAACCTTTCTGTTTCAGGTGGATAAGGGCCCTTTCACACAGCCTGTCAGTTTTTTTTTTTTTTTTTTGGCAGACTTGATCAGACCATCCATTGCCCTCTGTGGAGCGGCGGATGTAAATGGACATGTGTCTGTTTACACCCGCCGACATCCCAACTGATCCTATCTGTAAAAATCCAACGGATTGGGGATCTGTTCCCTATCCGTCTGGCGGATTGGATGACAGTTGTATGTGAACGGATAGGGGGTCCGTTTCCATCCGACCACCCATAGAGGAAAGCGGGTTGTGTCCTCTCTGTATAAGCGTAGTGGACACAGACCTGTCATCTGCCTCCTCAGCAGAAAGATTCCCGCTGAGCAGGTAGATCTGCTGGCGGAGTCCACCCATGTGAAAAAGTCCTTACACTTTGTCCCTGTTTAACAAATATACTTTTGTGTTGTTACCCATTCACATGGACTTCCGATAGGGACTTAAATTGGTTGTTTCAACACACATTATATATACATGGTATGCTTTTATCACCACCATGAAACACTCTTTAAGAAATGGCTTTGAGCCATTGCTGGAAGGAAGTGATTACAGGAAATTGGCAGCACAGAGATGTAACAAACGATGAACTTGTGTCATTTATTTACCATTTACATCTACTTTAAAATACCTGTCAGTTTTTTTATTTTTGTTTTTACTTTTATTTTTATATTTTTATTTTGCCTTTGTCAGACCTAAACCCTATTGAGCATCCTCAAACGGAAGGTGGAGGAGCGCAAGGTCTCTAACATCCACCAGCTCTGTGATGTCATCATGGAGGAGTGGAATAGGACTCCAGTGGCAATCTGTGAAGCTCTGGGGAACTCCATGCCCAAGAGGGTTAAGGCAGGGCTGGAAAATAATGGTGGCCCCACATAATATTGACTCTTTGGGCCCAATTTGCACATTTTGACTTAGGGGTGAACTCACTTTTGTTGCCAGCGGTTATAACATTAATGTCTGTGAGTTATTTTGAGGGGACAGCAAATTTACACTGTTAAACAAGTTGTACACTCACTACTTTACATTGTAGCAAAGTGCAATTTTTTTAGTGTTGTCACATAAAAAGATATAATATATTAACAAAAATGTGAGGGGTGTACTCACTTTTGTGAGATACTGTGTGTGTATGTGATATATATATATATATATACATATTATAGTGTGTATGTATGTATGTATGTATGTATGTGTATGTATGTATATATTGTGTGTGTGTGTGTGTGTGTGTGTTAGTGACAGGAAGACTCACTGTGAGAAGATAGGAAAATGTAATGCAGATTAGCATTTAGAGTAAATACGACGTTCCAGATTAGTGATTCTGGACAGAGAAAGCTGTGTATTTGGCTTTCTCTGAGTTCTGTAGTTCTGGATCAGAACATTTAATCCTGTGTCTGGATTTTTCTAGATACCTGAAACCTAGTACACAGGTGTGCAGGGTCATTATATACTCGGATCTGAGGATAGCTTAGGGCTCCCAGTTTGGAGACATCTCCCAGTGGGGGGGAGACAAAAGGTCTTATCAAGGGGTCAGAGGGCCCACCCAGAAGCCAAGAGACCAAAGGTCTTAGGTCCAGGAGTCAGGTCCTCTTCTAGCGGGTTGTCAGGAGAACCCCCAATCCATAGGTCAGAGGTGGGCCGTGCAAATGGTTGCTGTGACTAAAGGGTTAGAGAGCCAAGCATCCAGGAGAGCTGGACAGCACAGTCAGGAAGACTGGTAAAAGGAGTAGTGTGGTTCTGCGATGGAAGCTGTGTGAGCTTATAAGCCAGGTGGCTCTGCATTTTCCAGTGTATGTATTTCTGCTGAACTTGGAGAAGATCCTCTGCGTGGGAAATCATTCCTTTGTGAACGTTTGCTTTCTTTTAAATAAAAGTGGGCTACCAAGCCCTTAAAAATAGTTCCTGTTTGCCGTGAACTCGCTGTATAAATGCATCTACCATGGGAGCCCACAATTGCATGTCACAATATACGGTGGCTACGGAAAGTATTCAGACCCCCTTAAATTTTTCACGCTTTGTTATATTGCAGCCATTTGCTAAAATCATTTCAGTTCATTTTTTTTCCTCAATGTACACACAGCACCCCATATTGACATAAAAACACAGAATTGTTGACATTTTTGCAGATTTATTAACCACTTAACGACCGTTCACTGTATATGTACGTCGGCAGAATGGCACCGACAGGCACAATCACGTACAGTGTACGTGATCGCCTTTGTACAGTTGGGGGGTCCGATCGGACCCCCCTCCTATACAGTGAGCGGCCGTTTATCATTGGGGAGCGATCCAAGATGAGGGGACGGCCATTCGATTCCGGCCTCCCCCTCGCGATCGCTCCCGGTGAATGAAATGTAAACACAGGCAGAGGAAGCAGGAGGAAGTGATGTCATCTCTCCTCGCGGCGGTCTTTTCGTCCGCAGCGCCGAGGTGAGAAAAGACGCAGGTTAGTGCACCAACAGTCCACTGACACTTAGGTACACATAGGCACATATTTCACCCCCCAGTCACCCCCAGATCACCCCCCAGCCCCCAATCACAGTGTCACTGATTGCAGTGATCATTTATTTTACTGATCACTGCATTTAGTGTCATCTGTGACAGTAAAAAGTGTCAGGGCAGTTAGGTTTAGGCCCCTTTAGGTCCAGGGTAGCCCCCTAACCCCCCCCCAATAAAGGTTTAACCCCTTGATTGCCCCCCAGGTAACCCTTTCACCCCCTAACGCCAGCGTCACTAAGCGATCGTATTTTCGATCGCTGTATTTAGTGCCGGTGGTGCCCTAGATAGCCAGTTATTTCTTTTTAGTTTCGCCGCAGGTTTTTATAGCGTCAGGTACCCCCATATAATATTTTAACCCCCTGATTGTCCCTAGAGTTAACCCTTTCACCAGTGATCACCGTATAAGCGTCACTGGTGACACTGGTTACCCAGTTAGTTATTTAGGTAACCCGTCAGGTTTTTATATAGCGTCGGGTACCCCCATATTTAACCTAATAAAGGTTTTAACCCCCTGATTGCCCCTAGTTAACCCTTTCACCAGTGATCACCATATAAAGGTTACGGGTGACGCTGGTTGGTTAGTTTGCTTTTTATAGCATCGGCACCCGCCGTATATAACCCGATAAAGGTTTAACCCCCTGATCGCCCGGCGGGTGATATCAATTAGGTTTTAGCGCCAGAGAGGGTCTGCGTCGCCCCAGGCAGCGTTAGGTTAGTGCCAGTAACGCTAACACCCACGCGCAAAGCATACACCTCCCTTTAGTGGTATAGTATCTGAACAGATCAATATCTGATCTGATCAGATCTATACTAGGTTCCCAAAAACACAGTGTTAGTGGGATCATCCCAGATACCTGCTAGCACCTGCGTTAAGCCCCTCCGCCCAGCCCAGCTCAGCCCACCCAAGTGCAGTATCGATCGATCACTGTCACTTACCAAACACAAAACACATAACTGCAGCGTTCGCAGAGACAGGCCTGATCCCTGCGATCGCTAACAGTTTTTTCCAAAACGTCTTTCAGGACAGCACCCGAGAGATCATGGCTCCTCCTCCTACAGGAAACACCTCCTCAATTAAGTCTTTAATTGGAGGCCTCCACGTTGCTTCCATCAGTTTTTTGTGTTTCCTCCAGCCGGAGGAACACCTCTGGTGAGAGCCACGATCTCTCAGGGCTTTCCTGGGAGACGAGGTTCTCAATCAGTCTTTTTTCTAGGAGAGTGATCCTCCCACTTACCTCCTAGCATGGACGGTCCCGTGGGCTCCCTCTCCCTCTTCCGTGCTCGGGGAGAGCCTGTACAGCCCGGGAGGGCTGCCTCCTTTTTGCTTCAGAGCGGTGGTTTGCTGCACTCTCACCGACCGCTGGCGAAGCGGCGTGGAGCTTTGCGGCGGCCGCCATTGTTCTGGTGGCCGAGGAGAGCCTCGGCCGCGTCCTGTATGGGAAGAGGCAGCACTTCCGGGTCGGCGCGCGCGTCATTTCCGGCCGCAAAGCGCAGAGGGAGAGGGCAGGGTCACCTGGTGCCTTAAAGTTCCGGTTCCAGGTCAGTGCGGCTGCGTTTTTGAATCTGGAACCGGCGTTTTTCTTCACCACGCATCCGCAGACAGCTATGGACAGCAATGCAGCGGATAAGGGGGCAAGCCAAGGCACCAGCAAGGCTAAGGTAAGGGACTGTGTCCTATTTTACACTGGGCCGTTTTCTCCTGTAGAGGGGGGGTATTCACCCTTCTCCCCCCTCCATCTCCCCCACCCCCCATCTCCCTGGTGGTGCAGTGGCTGGTGATTTAGCATGTCTGCATAATATCTAGGGGTCTTTTTGTAAAAGGTGGTGGTGGTGGTGCATGGCTTGCGGGGCACAAGGAAGTGAAAGTGTTTTTTTCCTATGTGCACCTGGGTGTATTGATTTGTACTGTGTAACAGTTTTTTCTTAGCGTGGTCCCTGGTTTTTTTCTTTTCTGTTTGTGCAGGCCAAAAGTTCTGCTCAACCAGTGAAGAGAAGGTGCCCTGTCTGCAAGGAAAAGTTAAGCGAGGCTTGGACCAAGTCACTTTGTGCAGATTGCACTGCAAATGTAGTCAGGGAAGAGTCTCCATCCTTTTTGTGGCGATCTAGTATCTACAATTAAGGATGAACTCCGTGCCACCTTTCAAGCTTTTAGGTCAAACCTAAGAGGAGAACCAGGCCCTTCAAGGGAACCTAGGGCTCCTCAGCCTTCTTCAGAACCCCAAGACGGCTCTCAAATATTATTGGGAGGTCCGATAGACGCTTCCCAAGAATCTGCTTCCCTTGCTCCGGATGGAACAGACTCTGAGGAGGAAGAAAATGAAGCAGAGAGCGCTTCTAAGTACAAGATGTCGCTTGAAGAAGTCGCAGGACTTTTAAAAGTAATCCATGCGACTTTGGGGATTGAAGAGGAAAAGAAGGAGCTCTCCCTCCATGACCGCATGTATGCAGGTTTGGGTGATCCAAAAAGCCGTGTTTTTCCAGTCCATTCAATAATCTCGGACATGATTAAAAAAGAGTGGTTGGAACCTGAGAAAAAGCCATTTTTTTTTCCCGGTCTCATAAGAGAAGATTTCCATTTGAGGATAACCCGGATTCCATCTGGAACAAGGTTCCAAAACTGGACTCTGCTTTTTCACAGGTCTCAAAATCAACTGACCTTGCCTTTGAGGACATGGGCATGTTAAAGGAGCCCATGAACAAAAGAATGGATTTGCTTCTTAAAAGGGCTTGGCAGTCTGTGATGAACAATCTAAAACCAGTAATGGCAACAACCTGTGTCGCTAGGAATTTAGAACACTGGATTAACCAGATGAAGGCCCATGTTACGGCAGATTCTCCAAAACAGGAGATTCTGGACTCATTTACAACGCTTTCTGCAGCAGTATCATATATTGCGGATGCTTCAGCAGAATCCATTCGTATGTCAGCCAGGTCAGCAGCTTTGACCAATTCTGCTAGGAGAGCCTTGTGGCTTAAAACTTGGCCAGGAGATGCTGCATCTAAAAATAGACTGTGTAGCATTCCCTTTGCAGGGGATTTGCTATTTGGTTCTGAGCTGGAGTCCATTCTTGACCGTACAGCTGACAAAAAGAAGGCGTTTCCGGTAAAAAAAACAGGTACAGACCCGTAAGCGTTTTTTTCGTCCCCAAAAAGGACAACAGGAAGGAAAAACGCAAACCAAAAGGAAACAGTGGTCTTCCCAGAAACCAAAAGGTAGGAGTGGAGTGCTCTTCCATCCTCCTGCGACCCCCGGAAAGCCGCAGTGACAATCCACCCCAAGTAGGGGGAAGACTCCAGGAGTTCATTCCCCAGTAGAGAGACATCACTACAAATCAGTATATTGTAAACATGCTCTCCCAAGGATATGTGGTGGAATTCACGGAAGAACCCCCAAAGAGATTCCTAGTGACAAACGTCCCGAGGGATCCGGTCAAGGCACTCGCCATGAAATCCCTAATTCAGGAACTGATATCCCAGAGAGTCATTGTTCCGGTTCCAACAAAGGAGTTCTTCCAGGGGTTCTATTCTCACGTTTTCCTTGTACAGAAACCTTCAGGAAAGTACCGCCTCATCCTAAATCTAAAAATGCTGAATTTGTCAGAATACAAAAGATTTCGGATGGATTCCATTTTCTCAGTAAGAAGCCTCCTGAGTCAAGGATGCTTCATGGCGTCAATAGATTTGCAGGACGCATACCTCCACATTCCTATTGCTGCCAGATCTCAGAGATATCTGAGGTTAGCACTGAGAGAAGGGAAGAAGGTGGTACACCTGCAATTCAGAGCTCTTCCATTCGGCCTGTCATCTTCTCCAAGGGTGTTCACGAAGGTAATGGCCGAAGCTCTAGCACCCTTGCGTCTAGAGGGAATTTCAGTGATTCCTTATCTAGACGACCTGCTACTGTTTGCCCAAACCAGAGATGGACTTCAGAGAAACTTGGACAGAGCACGTGCTCACCTAGAATCCATCGGATGGATACTAAACCTCCAAAAGTCCAATCTGATTCCCTCTCAGGAGGTGTTATTCCTGGGTTTCCGTATCAACTCTGTGGAGCAAAAGATTTTTCTCCCAGAAGAAAAACGGGAAAAGCTGTTAAAGGTTGTGTCACTCTTACAAACCAGTCAGCTTCTGTCCATCAGGAGGGTCATGTCAGCATTAGGAACCCTGACCTCTTCCATACCGGCAGTACAATGGGCAAAGCTCCATTTCAGGCCACTGCAAAAGTTTCTGTTAATCTGGGATTGCCAGC
The DNA here is from genome assembly GCA_029206835.1 of Rana muscosa. NCBI lineage: Eukaryota > Metazoa > Chordata > Amphibia > Anura > Ranidae > Rana > Rana muscosa. The sequence continues at coordinate 49,315,766 of CM055127.1, forward strand.
AGAATTCACTAGATTCACTGGTGAAGATCCCCACCAAAGTAAAGAGGAGTCTCTGGTGGTGGAAGAACCAGGCAAGACTCTCAGCAGGCCTGTTATGGTCCTTTCCAACCCAGGTAAGGCTAACAACCGATGCCAGCTCCTGGGGTTGGGGGGCTCACATGAGCGGTCATTGGGCTCAGGGATCTTGGCCCACAAGGGAAGCACTGAGATCTTCAAACTGGAGGGAACTAAAGGCGATAGAAATGGCCTTATTGTTCTTTGCAGAAGAAGTCCAAGAGCGACATACACAAATTCTGTTGGACAACGCCACGGCGGTGGCTTACATAAACCGACAAGGGGGCACCAGAAGCAGAATACTTCAAGGCCTAGCAGAGAGCATTCTAAATTGGGCAGAGCTCCATACTCAATCCTTGTCCGCGGTCCATCTAAAAGGGACCCTAAACAGGATAGCGGATTTCCTCAGCAGGAACCAGGTGTACGAAGCGGAGTGGCAATTGAATCCAGATGTCTTCAATCTAATAGTGAAGAAATGGGGACAGCCAAGAGTGGATCTCTTTGCGACTCAGGAAAATACACAAATATCTCTCTTTTTTTTCCCTGAACAGGAACGAGTCATCTCTGGGGGTAGATGCTCTGGCGCACAGTTGGAATTTTCACCTCAGCTACGCCTTCCCTCCTTTTCAGCTGATTCCACAGGTCATAACAAAAATCTGGAAGGAGGATACGACAGTAAATCCTCATCACTCCCTTCTGGCCCAAGAGGCCTTGGTTTTCAGCTCTTCTACAGATGCAGATCAAACCATACTGGCATCTTCCCTTGAGACAAGACCTTCTGTTACAAGGTCCGCTCTTTCACCAAGAAGTAGAAAAGCTAAAACTCACAGCCTGGCTTCTGAGGAGCAGCTCTTAAGGAGAAAAGGATTCTCGGATAGGTTGGTGGCTACCCTCCTATCTAGCAGAAAGAATGTTACCAGCGCAATATATCGCAAAGTCTGGAAAGTCTTTAACTCTTGGTGCACTGCATCCGGCAGACCATTAAAGCAGATTTCTTCTATCTTGGAATTTCTGCAAGAAGGAGCAGATAAGGGCCTAGCGATCAGTACCCTAAAAGTTCAGGTTGCCGCACTGGGGGTATATTTTGAGAAATCTATTTCATCAGAACCCCTAGTAAACAGATTCTTTAAAGCCCTCACTCGGGCTAGACCGATAGTGATCAAAAACTGTCCGTCATGGGACTTATCAGTCGTTCTACAGGCCCTGACCAGGGAACCTTTCGAAGCTCTCAATTTAACCTCCCTGAAGCTAATTACTTTAAAAAAAAAATTTCTAGTAGCTATTACAACAGCTGGAAGGATCAGTGACAGTGAACTGCAAGCTTTATCTATCAGGGAGCCATTTTTTTTCTATTTTTTCAGACAGAATTGTGCTGAAGACGGATCCTAACTTTTTACCAAAGGTTGCCTCAGTTCAAAATAGAACCCAGGAGATAATACTTCCTACGTTTTGTTCTAATCCGTTGGGTAAGAAGGAAGAAGAATTCCATACCCTGGATGTTAAAAGAGCAGTCTTAAGTTACCTGGAAGCTACTAAAGACTTTAGGCGTTCAGACGCACTATTCATTTTATTTTCCGGAAATAAAAAAGGAAGACAAGCTTCTAGAGGAACCATGGCCAGATGGTTGAGAATGGCTATCTCAGACGCCTATTCCCTTACAGGCCAGGAGAGTCCAGTAAGTATCAGGGCTCATTCTACTAGAGCTTCGGCGGTGAGTTGGGCAGAAAAAGCTGGTGCCACCCCCGAACAAATCTGTAAGGCAGCTACATGGACAAGTCTGACGACCTTTGCCCGTCATTATAGATTAGATCTCATGACGGCTGGGGACCAGGCTTTCGGAAGGAAAGTCTTACAGGCTGTTGTCCCACCCTAAATGAGGTAAGTCTCGATTATCCTCTCGGGTGCTGTCCTGAAAGACGTTTTGGAAAAATGCAAGTTAGACTTACCGGTAACTTGTTTTCCAATAGGCTTTCAGGACAGCAGGATCCCGCCCTTTTTTTATGCTGTTGCTGTAATACTATGTAATAACTGTCGCTTATGTGTTGCAGCTGGGGCTGGAGGTTCTCTACAAACAACTGATGGAAGCAACGTGGAGGCCTCCAATTAAAGACTTAATTGAGGAGGTGTTTCCTGTAGGAGGAGGAGCCATGATCTCTCGGGTGCTGTCCTGAAAGCCTATTGGAAAACAAGTTACCGGTAAGTCTAACTTGCATTTTTTTTGTAGCGTTTGATATATTTGCTGACGACAGTCAGGTGCTTTTCTTGTTCATACATCACGGGACACAGAGCAGCATAGTCATTACTATGTGGGTTATATAGAATTACCTTCAGGTGCTGGCACTGGCAACTTCCAAAACAGGAAGTACCCTCCCCTATATAAGCCCCTCCCATCCGGGAGCACCTCAGTTTTTTGCCAGTGTCTAAGGTGTTGGCCAAGGTTAACATGTATTCATCTGGGCTTGTGTACAGGTTCTCTGGGCCTTAGCAAGCTATTCCGGATCCGACCAAAAAAGCTTCATAGCTAAACGGTCGGTACCCGGGCCTTGCAGAGAAGAGCAGGGTTTTGCCTGTAATGCCTCTCTTAGGAGGGCTGGACCCTGGGATCCAGAGCTCTGGTCATACCCAAAACCAAGAGGCTATCTGTGCAGGGTGCTATACAGGTCCAGGGGAGTGGAATCCTTGGGAACCCGGTCCCTGAAGGTCTAGTACAATGCCTGCCGTGAGAGGTGAAGTTTGGGCTTCTGTGGACCAAACAAAGTCCTGCGGCGGGGAAAAGGTAAGTGGGGGCCCCTCAGGAACTTGGTTCTATTGAGGGGACCCCCAAGCCTAATATGTCTTTCTGCCTGTTACCTAAAGGTATTCCCGCTAATAGCTGTATATGCCTAAGAAATCCTAGAAATGTCTTTTCATAAGGAAGTTTTAAAAACTGTAAACCTAGAAATGTTTTTCATAAAGGGGTTTTAAAAAAAAAAAAAAGACAAAGTGCGGTACCTGTGTTTGTCCACTAGAGGCCGCTGTGGAACGTCTTTTTTTTTCTTGGGACTATTCCTTCCATGGTGAAAGTCCAGGCAGATGAGTGAGCTCTCTATCAGGGAAGCTGCATTCCTCTGTCATGCTGCCAAGTAGTTTCCTTCCATCCCCGAGTCCTGGTGAAACAGGGACCCTGGCTCCTCTCCCTACATGGCGCCAAGAGCGCACACGTGCACGCGCGCGCACACGCTTTCTTTTTATAAGATTTAGCTTCAAAAAAGGGGGCGGAGCCTGGCGGATGACGCGCTCTGTGCGCCCAGCGCTTCTGCGCATGTGCGGGCGTCCCAGCAAGATAAAAGGACTCAGTCCACGCTGCTTGCTATGGACACAGAGCATGAAAAGGAGCTGGTAGCATGGTATAGGGGCTTACAGCGGGCGGTTGATACAAGCATCCCCAGAAAGACGCATTAGTAGACACCCACTGATGTACATAGCAGCAAATTGCATTAGACTATTTCAGTAAAGGGGTGTATTGCGGCTGGAATACCTCAGCTTTGAACTAAGGAATATGCCGCCTAAAAAACTCAGAGATATACCTCTCAGGAAGTGCAGGGGGTCTCCATCGGGCTCTGAGGATCTGGAGCAGTCATCTGCACCTTCCTCCCCTGAGAAGTCAGAGGTTAATACCCATAAGGAACCCCCGGGAGTGCCAGGTACTGCGGCTGTCCTCAGTCCACCTGCTCCTGCATATATAACAGAGGAGGTTTTTGCCTCAACTCTGGAGGGATTGGAGCAGAGATTGGCAGCATTGATTGCTTCTTCTCTACAGGAAAGAAAGCGCGCCAGATCTCCATCCCCTCCATTAGAGTGCCTGTTGGCAGAGCAACAGTCCCAGGAAGGGACAGACCTACCTGAAGGGGATCAGGAGGAGGTTAACTCTGTTTTTGAGGAATCGACAGTAGATGAACCATTTTCAGCATCACAGACTGAAAGATTGTGGGTCCAGACCCTAACTGACATGGTTCGATCTGCATTTAAAATGCCTCTTGTTGAACCATCAACTACTGCTGTCTCCTCGTTGGGGTCGCTAAAAGCTCCCCAGATTAATTGCTCCTTTCCAATTCATCCATTATTGGAAGGACTTATATACCAGGACTGGGAACATCCTGATAAACTATTTGTTCCACCTAAGAAATTTCAGGTGATCTATCCCATGGAGAAAAAATTCACCCAGAGATGGAATGTTCCTACGGTGGACGCAGCCATTTCTTCTGTGAACAAATCACTGACATGTCCAGTAGATAATGTTCAAAGATTCAGTAGATAAAAAATTGGAATCTTTATTAAAATCTGCTTTTTCCACAGCAGGGGCTGTTATACAGCCAGCAGTGGCAGCTATTGGGGTCTGCCAAGCTTTAAAGGATCAAATGAAAATGGTCCTGAGGGATTTGCCAGACCAGCAGGCCCAGGCTCTGGCTGATCTGCCTAGAGCATTATGCTTTGCGGTTGACGCCATCAAGGATTCTATCCATCAGGCCTCCCGCCTCACGCTGTCTTTGGTACATATGCGTAGGCTTCTGTGGCTCAAGAACTGGTCTGCTGAGGCTCCCTGTAAGAAGCTCTTTGTTAGCTTCCCATTTCATGGAGAACGCCTTTTTGGCGAAGACCTGGATAAATATATCCAGAAGATTTCCAGTGGTAAAAGTACTCTCTTACCAATTAAAAAGAGGTCTAGGGGTCCGTCTTTTAAGAGGACTACCTCTCCTATCCCTGGGACGTCTGCTACTAAGCAGTTCCGACGGCCTCCTCGGTCAAACTCAGGAGGTAAAAATCAGGGACAGTCACAGGGTAATAAAAAGCCCTGGATCCGAAGAGGTACTAAACCAGCCTCCAAGTCAAGCCTATGAAGGGCTGCCCCCACTCAAACGGGTGGGGGGAAGACTTCAGTTGTTCACAGAGACCTGGCGGGAGACGATCAAAGACAGATGGGTGCTCTCCGCAGTAACTCGGGGATACAAGTTGGAGTTAAAAGAGTCTCCTCCTTCCCATTTTATGTGGTCAGGCATGCCAAAAGACCCTCTGAAAAGAAGGTGTCTCCTAGTGGCGTTAGAACAACTATTGCTCCAAGGAGTAATTATGGAGGTTCCTATGGAAGAGTGGGGGTTGAGTTTCTACTCAAACCTTTTCACAGTCCCGAAACCAAACGGGGACATAAGACCCATATTGGACCTAAAGAGTCTAAACAAATTTCTAAACGTCCGGTCCTTCTGGATGGAGTCGATCCGATCGGTCACCGCTGCCCTACAGGGGGAGGAATGGTTAGCCTCGATCGACATCAAAGATGCTTACTTGCATGTTCCCATCTTTCCAGGTCATCAAAAATTTCTACGCTTTGCAGTAGAAGGGCGCCATTTTCAGTTCAGAGCCTTACCATTCGGTCTGGCCACAGCACCACGAGTGTTCACAAAAATTCTGGCCCCACTGTTGGCCGATCTAAGTACACGAGGTGTAACGATAATGGCATACCTACACGACCTGTTGTTGATGGACCACTCAGTTGCCAAGCTAGAAGTGGTAATTGTCGATACAATCAAGTATCTAGAATCTCACGGTTGGGTCATCAACCTGGACAAGTCAGCCCTACAGCCAGTGAAAAACCTGGTATATCTAGGGCTACGGCTGGATTCAGACCAGAGGAAGATTTTCTTACCTCTAGACAAGGTATCCTCTCTGAGGGGCTTGGTCCGTCTGCTTTGTGCAAAAAGACAGCCGTCCATACGCCTGTGCATGAGGCTGCTAGGAAAGATGGTAGCATCATTCGAAGCTGTGCCATACGCCCAATTCCACTCAAGGAATTTACAGATGGCCATATTGTCAGCCTGGAACGGAAAGATTCAGGCTCTAGACTTCCCGATGGCTTTGTCCCCTTCCGTTCGGAAGAGTCTCTGCTGGTGGTTGATCCCCCAGAATCTCCAGAAGGGAAAACCCTTCAGTCCGATATCCTGGAAGGTGGTCACTACAGATGCCAGCCTTATAGGCTGGGGGGGCAGTACTGGAGCAATGGTCTCTCCAGGGCAGATGGTCAAATGTAGTAAGAACCCTGCCCATCAATCTCTTAGAGATACGAGCAGCCCGGTATGCCCTAGTAGCCTGGACATCCAGACTCCAAGGGTCCCCTGTCAGAATCAATCAGACAATGCCACAGCAGTGGCATATATCAATCATCAGGGAGGCACCAGGAGTCGTGCAGCCCAGAGGGAAGTAAGTCACATCCTGGAATGGGCAGAAAAGCATGTCCCATGTATATCAGCTGTCTTCATTCCAGGGGTGGAGAATTGGAAGGCGGACTTTCTGAGTCGCCAACAGTTATGCCCAGGGGAATGGTCCCTTCATCCCGAGGTCTTCCGAGCAATATGTCAGCGGTGGGGAACACCGGATGTAGATCTGCTAGCATCCAGATTCAACGCAAAGGTGGACAGATTTGTCTCCCGGACAAGGGATCCCCTCGCTTGCGGCGCGGATGCTCTGGTGTTCCCTTGGGATCAGTTCAGACTGATATATGCATTCCCTCCGCTACAATTGTTGCCTCGACTCCTTCGCAGAGTCAGGTTGGGAAAGAAGCCGGTGATCCTGGTGGCTCCAGCGTGGCCCCGAAGGGCCTGGTACGCGGAGATCATCAAAATGTCTGTGGGGAGTCCTTGGACCCTTCCACGTCGACCGGACCTGCTTTCGCAAGGACCGATATACCACCCTTCCTTACTAACTCTAAGTTTAACGGCCTGGCTATTGAATCCCACATCCTAAAGAAGAGAGGTCTCTCTAACTCTGTGGTATCAACTATAATCAATGCCAGGAAGCCTGTATCCAGGCAGATCTACTATAGAGTTTGGAAGGCGTACATCACTTGGTGCGAGGCCAGAAAATGGCATCCACGTAAGTACATTATAGGCAGAATTCTGGACTTCCTGCAGTGGGCTGTAGACAGGAAGTTTGCCTTAAGTACTATCAAGGGCCAGGTTTCGGCCTTATCAATACTATTTCAAAGGCCCCTGGCTATGCATTCACTTGTCAAATCCTTTATGCAAGGGGTGACTCGTATTATTCCACCGATTAAAGCTCCCATATGCCCATGGGATCTAAATTTGGTTCTGTCGGTTCTGCAGAAGCAGCCATTTGAACCTTTGCGGCACATTTCCTTGGTTCTACTCACCAGAAAATTGATATTTTTAGTAGCCATATGCTCGGCTAGAAGAGTGTCGGAATTAGCCGCCATGTCCTGTAAAGAGCCATATCTGGTTATTCATAAGGACAGAGTAGTATTACGCCCTCACCCAGCCTTTCTTCCTAAGGTGGTATCGGGGTTTCACTTGAACCAGGATGTGGTTCTTCCTTCTTTTTTCCCCAAACCAAGCTCGGTAGAGGAAAAGTTATTGCATTCTTTGGATGTAGTAAGAGCAGTTAAAGCTTATCTAAAAGCCACTGCTCAGATTCGTAGAACGGATTCTTTGTTTGTTCTGCCGGAAGGCCCCAGAAAGGGTCAGGCAGCATCAAAATCTACTTTAGCCAAGTGAATTCGACAGGTCATAATACAAGCCTATGGCTTGAGAAGTAGACTGCCTCCGTTCAAAGTTAGGGCGCACTCCACGAGAGCAGTTGGAACTTCATGGGCAGTGCATCACCAGGCCTCCCTGGCTCAAATTTGTAAGGCCGCAACATGGTCTTCAGTGCACACGTTTACTAGGTTCTACCAGGTGGACGTTAGAAGTCAGGAGGATGTCGCCTTTGGGCGCAGTGTGTTGCAGGCCGCAAAAGATCCTCATGCCTGATAGCGCCCAGCTTATGTATGGTGTATCCCCCCCCTCATTTGGCATTGCTTTGGGACGTCCCACATAGTAATGACTATGCTGCTCTGTGTCCCGTGATGTATGAACAAGAAAGTAGGATTTTTAAAACAGCTTACCTGTAAAATCCTTTTCTTGGAGTACATCACGGGACACAGAGCTCCCACCCCTCTTTTGGGGACACGTATTGCTTTGCTACAAAACTGAGGTGCTCCCGGATGGGAGGGGCTTATATAGGGGAGGGTACTTCCTGTTTTGGAAGTTGCCAGTGCCAGCACCTGAAGGTAATTCTATATAACCCACATAGTAATGACTATGCTGCTCTGTGTCCCGTGATGTACTCCAAGAAAAGGATTTTACAGGTAAGCTGTTTTAAAAATCCTACTTTTTTCCTGTGAATCTTACTAGTGTACCCCTAAATTTAGAGCCCAAAATGGCAAGTCGAAGGTACACTAGTAAAGAGGCCTACGAGATTCTGAGCATGACAGATAGTGAAGAGGAGGTCACGTATCTGTCAGATTCAGGCTCAGAATATCTTCCCGTAGAAGACAGTGACGTCAGCGGCCCCACGTCAGATAGCTCTGACGACGAAGTTGAGGTCCCTGCTAAAGTCGGGGCCGTACCCGATCTTCTGAGGTTGTTGAGGAGCAAGAACCGCAGGGCTCTCGTATCATGGAGCAGAGTAGTACTAGCGCCGCTATTCCTTCTGGTGAATTGGCAAGCACCAGCGGCCTAGTACAGCCTGGGCGTACATCCAGCACTGCAGTATCACATGGTGACGTGGTGAGTCCCATAAGTGCAGTTCAAGCTGGCGAGGTGGCAAGCACAAGTAGTGTCCCGCTGCCACCAATAAGAAGACAAAGGCAGGCCCGTCGTACCCATAGTGCCCTTCCTGCAGAATTCGCCTATCCTGATTGGGTCCCCACCACTTCTGCAGAACCTGTACTTCCCCCATTCACTGCCCAACCCGGTATTCAGGTGGAAACAGCTGATTTTATGCCAATTGATTATTATTCGCTGTTTTTCACGGAAGATCTCTATAGATCTATTGTGGACCAGAGTAATTTATATGCTGGTCAATTCATCGCCGCTAATCCCCAGTTGCCTTCCATTGCCAAAGATTGGAAACAAATTCGGAAACCGTAATTGAAGACCTTTCTGGGCCTTTCCCTCAACATGGGCACACATAAATTCCTGTCATTGCGTGCTTATTGGTCCACGCACCCAATTGACCACATGCCCGTGTTCTCTGCCTCCATGCCCAGGAAACGATACGAGCAGATTTTGCGGTTCATGCACTTCAACGACAATGAACTTTGTCGTCCACGTGGGGACCCTGAATACGACCGGCTCTATAAAATTCGGCCCCTCATAAACCACTTCAACGAACGTTTTGCAGCCTTGTTTATTCCCGATCAAGTTGTCTGCGTTGATGAGTCCCTGATTAAATTTTCTGGCCGCTTGTCTTTCAAGCAGTACCTTCCCAGCAAGCGTGCCAGATACGGGGTCAAGCTCTATAAGTTCTGTGACAGGGCAACAGGCTATGTATGGAGCTTTATGGTTTATGAGGGAAAAGATAGTCAGGTTGAGCCGGTCAACTGCCCGGATTACATAGGGAGCGCTGGCAAGATAGTGTGGAAATTGGTGTCACCCTTATTCGGAAAGGGGTACCACTTGTATGTGGACATTTATTACACGAGCGTGCCACTGTTTAGTCACTTGTTTGATCATCAGATTGGAGCATGTGGCACCGTGCGACCTAATCGCCGGGGCTTTCCCCAGCGGCTTGTAGATGCCGTCTTAGGCTGGGGGAGAGAGCCTGCGTAAAGTGTAATAATTTGCTCGCTATGAAGTGGAGGGACAATAAGAATGTTTTCCTTCTTACCTCCCTTTATGCAGACACGACAGTCCAAATTCCTACGGTGACTGGTGTTGTGGAGAAACCCCCTCTGTGTCCACGAATATAACAAAAATATGGGAGGGGTGGACCTCAACGACCAGTTGTTGGCGCCGTATCTAATTGACCATAAGGCGAGACGCTGGTACAAAAAGTGTCTCTATCCTTATTTCAATTGGCTTTGCTGAACGCTCATGTGCTATACAGAGCTTCAGGCGGGACTTTATCTCTTCTAAAATTCCAGAATGAGATTGTCACAGAACTCCTGTATCCAGGCGGTTCTGCACCTCACCATCCCCAACCAAATGCAGTAAGCCGGCTGCATGAGAGGCATTATACGTATGTCCTCCCGAGTACCCCTACCCAACGAGCCCCCCAAAAAAGATGTTGTGTCTGTAGCAAGCGCGGATTTAGGCGTGAAACCCGTCATTATTGTCCACTCTGTCCTGACAAGCCTGGTCTTTGCCTTGGTGAATGTTTTGAACGCTACCACTCAAAAGTGAAGTTTTAGCGTAGGGTACAGCATTTCACAGACTAGGACACACTTACACAGGGTCTCCCAAGATGCCATTACATTTTGAGAGACCCGAACCATTACAGTTGTTAAAGTTACAAAAAAAAGTGTAAAAAAAAAAAAAAACTCAAAAAAAATATAAAAGAAAAAACCCAAAATAGTTGTCGTTTTATTGTTCTCTCTCTCTCTATTGTTCTGCTCTTTTTTACTGTATTCCATTCTGCAATGTTTTATCATGCTTGCTTTTCAGGTATGTAATTTTTTGTTTTCAGGTGCGCCATTCAACTGCAGCGCGGAATTATTTATCTTGACAGCAACAGCGTTTGCTCCCACGATACATAAAGCCGTGACTCCAGTGCTGTAGGAGGTGATTTCACCACCACAGTTAAAAAAAAAAGAGCATATATGCCGAAGCATGGGGGCAGCAGGGGCGGAGGAGCGATTATGCTCGTAATGCCGCGTACATACGGTCGAAATTCCGACAGAGGCTTGCCCGTGGAAAAGTCAGACCGTGTGTACGCGGCATAACCTTTTATGCCGCGTACATACGGTCGAAATTCCGACAGAGGCTTGCCCGTGGAAAAGTCTGACCGTGTGTACGCGGCATAACTTTTTTGCGGGAGGATGCCCCCATGCTTCGATATATATATATATATATATATATATATATATATATATATATATTTTAGGCACAGGTTGCGTTAAAAAACTGTTTTATTTTTTACTAGGTTTTGTTAAGGTATTTGCTTTGCAGGTATGGTATGGTAAGGTCTTACTGTTGTACTGTAATGTTACTTTGTTTTAATGTTAACCATCATTTGCTTAGCAGGTACACCATTCAGTTGCAGAGCGGATCTATTTATCTTGACAGCAACAGCGTTTGCTCCCACGATACATAAAGCCGTGACTCCAACGCTGTAGGAGGTGATTTCACCACCACAGTTAAAAAAAAGAGCATATATGCCGAAACATGGGGGCAGCAGGGGCGGAGGAGCTATTTTGCTCCTAATGCCGCGTATATACGGTCGAAATTCCGACGGAGGCTTGCCCGTGGAAAAGTCCGACCGTGTGTATGCGGCATAACTTTTTTGCGGGAGGATGCCCCCATGCTTCGGCATATATAAATGGTGCATGTATGCCCATCATTAGAAGTGGGTGGATGAAGGGCGGTATTCTAATGGTGGGCATACCCACCGATCAATCTCTTTTTTTCGTTCAGCCAACAGGCTGCATGAAAAAAAAGATTACAATACATGTCCAACAAGGACCAGCAACGTACTGGTATGTTGCTGGACTTTGAATGTTTATACCAGAATGATGCCTGCAGGTTTAGGTATCATCTTGGTATCATTCTTTTCAGCCAGTGGCCGGCTTTCATGTAAAAGCAATTCTAGCAGATAATTAGCCTCTAGACTGCTTTTACAAGCAGTGGGAGGGAATGCCCCCCCCCCCCGGATATAAACAGCGCCATTGGGAAATTGGGAAAGCATTTTATCACACCGATCTTGGTGTGGTCAGATGCTTTGAGGGCAGAGGAAAGATCTAGGGTCTAACCCCCCAATTTTTTTCAAAAAGAGTACCTGTCACTACTTATTAATATCATAGGGGATATTTACATTCCCTGAGATAACAATAAAAATGGTAAAAAAAAAAAATATGGAAGCAACAGTTTAAAAATAAAATAAAAAAGCAAAATAAATAATAATAAAAAAAAAAAGCACTGCTGTCCCCCCCTGCTCTTGCGCAAAGGCGAACGCAAGCGTCGGTCTAGCGTCATATGTAAACAGCAATTGCATCATGCATGTGAGGTATCACCGCAAAGGTCAGATCGAGGGCAGTAATTTTAGCAGTAGACCTCCTCTGTAAATCTAACGTGGTAACCTGTAAAGGCTTTTAAATGCTTTTAAAAATGAATGTAGTTTGTCGCCGCTGCGCGTTTGTGCGCAATTTTAAAGCATGTCGTGTTTGATATCCATGTACTCGGCCTAAGATCATCTTTTTTATTTCATCAAACATTTGGGCAATAGAGTGTTTTTTAGTGCATTAAAAATAAAAAAAAGTGTGTTTTTCCCCCCAAAAATGTGTTTGAAAAATCGCTGCGCAAATACTGTGTGGAAAAAAAAATGCAACACCCACTATTTTAATCTGTAGGGCCTTTGCTTTAAAAAAATATATAATGTTTGGGGGTTCAACATAATTTTCTTGCAAAAATTTTTTTTTTTTCATGTAAACAAAAAGTGTCAGGGCTTTGTCTTCAAGTGGTTAGAAGAGTGGATGATGTGTGACATAAGCTTCCTAATGTTGTGCATAAAATGCCAGGACAGTTCAAAACCCCCCCAAATGACCCCATTTTGGAAAGTAGACACCTCAAGCTATTTGCTGAGAGGCATGTTGAGCCCATTGAATATTTTTTTTTTTTTTTGTCCCAAGTGATTGAATAATGACAAAAAGAAAAAAAAAAAAATGTACAAAAAGTTGTCACGAAATTATATATTGCTCAAACATGCCATAGTTATATGTGGAATTGCACCCCAAAATACATTCTGTTGCTCCTCCTGAGTACGGGGATACCACATGTGTGAGACATTTTGGGAGCCTAGCCGCGTACAGGACCCCGAAAACCAAGCACCGCCTTCAGGATTTCTATGGGTGTAATTTTTTTGATTTCACTCCTCACTGCCTATCACAGTTTCGGAGGCCATGGAATGCCCAGATGGCACAAAACCCCCCCAAATGACCCCATTTTGGAAAGTAGACACCCCAAGCTATTTGCTGAGAGGTATGTTGAGTATTTTGCAGATCTCGCTTTTTGTCACAAAGTTTTGAAAATAGAAAAAAAAATATGTCTTTCTTCATTTTCAAAAACAAATGAGAGCTGTAAAATACTCACCATGCCTCTCAGCAAATAGCTTGGGGTGTCTACTTTCCAAAATGGGGTCATTTGTGGGGGTTTTGGGCTATCTTGGCATTTTATGGCCTTCAAAACTGTCAAATCAAATATTTGTGCCCTTAGAAATCATGAAGGCGGTGCTTGGTTTTCGGGGGCCTGTACGCGGCTAGGCTCTCAAAAAGTCCCACACATGTGGTATCCCTGTACTCAGGAGAAGCAGCCAAATGTATCTTGGGGTGCAATTCCGCATATAACCATGGCATGTTTGAGCAATATATCATTTAGTGACAACTTTTTGTACATTTTTTTTTTTTTTTTTTTTGTCATTATTCAATCACTTGGGACAAAAAAAAAATATTCAATGGGCTCAACATGCCTCTCAGCAATTTCCTTGGGGTGTCTACTTTCCAAAATGGGGTCATTTTGGGGGGTTTTGTGCTATCTTGGCATTTTATGGCCTTCAAAACTGTGATAGGTAGTGAGGAGTGAAATCAAAAATTTGCACCCTTAGAAATCCTGAAGACGTTGCTTGGTTTTCGGGGGCCAGTACGCGGCTAGGCTCCCAAAAAGTCCCACACATGTGGTATCCCCGTACTCAGGAGAAGCAGCAGAATGTATTTTGGGGTGTAATTTCACATATGCCCATGGCATGTGTGAGCAATATATCATTTAGTGACAACTTTTTGTAATTTTTTTTATTTATTTTTTGTCATTATTCAATCACTTGGGACAAAAAAAAAATATTCAATGGGCACAACATGCCTCTCAGCAATTTCATTGGGGTGTCTACTTTTAAAATGGGGTCATTTGGGGGGGTTTTGCACATCTGTAAATTCCAGAAAATGTACCCTAGTTTGTAAACGCTATAACTTTTGCGCAAACCAATAAATATACGCTTATTGACATTTTTTTACTAAAGACATGTGGCTGAATACATTTTGGCCTAAATGTATGACTAAAATTGAGTTTATTTGATTTTTCTTATAACAAAAAGTAGAAAATAGCTTTTTTTTTTTCCAAATTTTCGGTCTTTTTCCGTTCATATAGCAAAAAATAAAAATCGCAGAGGCAATCAAATACCATTAAAAGAAAGCTCTATTTGTGGGAAGAAAAGGACGCAAATTTCGTTTTGGTACAACATTGCATGTCCGCACAATTTACAGTTAAAGCAGCACAGTGCAAAATTCTGAAATCACCTCTGGTCCTTTAGCTACCAAATGGTCCGGGGCTTAAGTGGTTAAAAAAGAAAAACTGAAATATCACATGGTCCTAAGTATTCAGACCCTTTGCTGTGACACTCATATATTTAACTCAGGTGCTGTCCATTTCTTCTAATCATCCTTAAGATGGTTCTACACCTTCAATTGAGTCCAGCTGTGTTTGATTATACTGATTGGACTTTATTAGGAATGCCACACACCTGTCTATATAAGACCTTACAGCTCACAGTGCATGTCAGAGCAAATGAGAATCATGAGGTCAAAGGAACTGCCTGAAGAGATCAGAGACAGAATTGTGGCAAGGCACAGATCTGGCAAGGTTACAAAAAAAATTCTGCTGCACTTAAGGTTCCTAAGAGCACAGTGGCCTCCATAATCCTTAAATGGAAGACGTTTGGGACGACCAGAACCCTTCCTAGAGCTGGCCGTCTGGCCAAACTGAGCTATCAGGGGAGAAGAGCCTTGGTGAGAGAGGTAAAGAAGAACCCAAAGATCACTGTGGCTGAGCTCCAGAGATGCAGTTGGGAGATGGGAGAAGGTTGTAGAAAGTCAACCATCACTGCAGCCCTCCACCATTCGGGGCTTTATGGCAGAGTGGCCTGATGGAAGCCTCTCCTCAGTGCAAGACACATGAAAAGCCTGCATGGAGTTTGCTAAAAAAACACCTGAAGGACTCCAAGATGGTGAGAAATAAGATTCTCTAGTCTGATGATACCAAGAGAGAACTTTTTGGCCTTAATTCTAAGCAGTATGTGTGGAGAAAACCAGGTACTGCTCATCACCTGTCCAATACAGTCCCAACAGTGAAGCATGGTGGTGGTGGCAGCATCATGCTGTGGGGGTGTTTTTCAGCTGCAGGGACAGGATGACTGGTTGCAATCAAGGAAAAGATGAATGCGGCCAAGTACAGGGATATCCTGGACGAAAACCTTCTCCCCAGTGCTCAGGACCTCAGACTGGGCCGAAGGTTTACCTTCCAACAAGACAGTGACCCTAAGCACACAGCTAAAATAACAAAGGAGTGACTTCACAACAACTCCGTGACTGTTCTTGAATGGCCCAGCCAGAGCCCTGACTTCAACCCAATTGAGCATCTCTGGAGAGACCCAAAAATGGCTGTCCACCAACGTTTACCATCCAACCTGACAGAACTGGAGAGGATCTGCAAGGAGGAATGGCAGAGCATCCACCAAATCCAGGTGTGAAAAACTTGTTGCATCTTTCCCAAAAAGACTCATGGCTGTATTAGATCAAAAGGGTGCTTCTACTAAATACTGAGCAAAGGGTCTGAATACTTGGGACCATGTGATATTTCAGTTTTTATTTTTTAATAAATCTGCAAAAATGTCAACAATTCTGTTTTTCTGTCAATATGGGGTGCTGTGTGTACATTAATGAGGGAAAAAATGAACTTAAATGATTTTAGCAAATGGCTGCAATATAACAGAGTGAAAGATTTAAGGGGGTCTGAATACTTTCCGTACCCACTGTACATATTTTTATAACTGCTAGGTCATTAGAGTATAAAAGTAATGTTGCAAAAAATGTATATATAAATATATAATTTTATTTTTTTTCAACATTTCTTTTACACTCTAAGGACCTAGTAGTTGTAAAAATAAAAAAATGTATACACTGTATATAAAACTGGTAATATAGCTTGACGTGTGTGTATATTAGAGCTGCACGATTAATTGGCAAGAATTTTTTTTTTTTTCCCTGATGCGATCTTGACAAAGTATTTCCCGATCTTTCTATGCAGGGAATTCTCTCTGCTCTGCTGAAGCCACAGCTGGTGGTTGTTGCAATATTTTATGTCGCACTGTATTTGCGCAGCGGTCTTTCAAATGCAATTTTTTGAAAAAAATTACTTTAATGAAAAAAAAACAAAAAATCTAACCAGTAAAGTTAGTCCAAATTTTTTTGTATAATGTGAAAGATTTTATACCGCGAGAATCGTGATCTTTATTCCAAGCAAAAAAATTGTGATTCTCCTCATTTATGCCAGAATCCTGCCGCTCTTGTGTGTGTGTGTGTGTGTGTGTGTGTGTGTGTGTGTATATATTTACCGTCAACTAGATTAAGACTCTTCGTTTTTTTTTTGGGGTACCATTCATTTAATTAATAAGACAATTTTATAAATTAAGCCCACTTTCTTCTGTATGTTGAGTTTTGAGTGATAAGGTCACATAAAAGATATTGTAGGCATTTTAGGTGGATAGCCTAAAGTGAACATAGAGGGTTGGGCAGTAGTGGTTTTGTGCTGCCCTAGACTTGACTAAACTCGTGCACCCCTAATTTAAATGACGCACCCCTTCCTGTCGAGGCCCTTGCTGTTTAAGACCCGCCCTGACATTTTCTAGTGGGGACACTAGTTCTGGGGGGGGGGGGGTCAATGGAGTCCCTTAAAAATGAAAAAAATAAAGTGTTGCATATAAATCTACTTTAACCACTTGGCGCCCAGAGGAAGTCATTTGACGTCCTGGGCTTTGTGGTACTTTGTGGGGCTATATCTGAATGATGCCTGCAGCTACAGGCATCATTCAGATATCGGCATTTTCAGCCGACGATTCCCTACACCATAGGAACGATCATAGCGGCTGTTCCGCCACTTGATCGTTCCTATGGGTGGCGAAAGGGGACGTGCCCCCCCCCCCTCTCCCGCCGCCCTCCGGTGCTTCTACCTACTCACCTGTGCGATCGGTGAGTCTGTGACAGGATCCGCCGGCCCCGGATGTTGATCATAGAGATTTCCGGCGGACCAGATGGTCGCCGGAGTCTCTGATCGTCGGAGGCCGGGCGCGATCTTATGACGTCACGCCCGGCCTCTGCATTCAAAAAAACAGCGCCGCTTCGGCTGTGAAGTGGTAATCATTTATTTTTTTTAGGCTTCCCAGCCTAGAGGTGAGATGCGGGGTCTTATTGACCCCAAATCTCACAGTAAAAAGAGGTCCTGTCATGCCATATTCCTATTACAAGGGATGTTTACATTCCTTGTAATAGGAATAAAAGTGATCAAAACATTTTTTTTTAAGTGTCAAAATAAAATAAAGTAAAATGAACAATAATAAAAAAAAAAAATGTAAGTGCCCCTGTCCCCGTGTGCTCGCACGCAGAAGCGGACGCATACGTAAGACCCGCCCACATATGAAAACGGTGTTCAAACCACACATGTGAGGTGTCGCCGCGAACGTTCGAGCGAGAGCAATAATTCTAGCCCTAGACCTCCTCTGTAACTCAAAACATGTAATCAGTAAAAAAAATTAAATCCTTGCCTATGGGGATTTTTAGGTACCGAAGTTTGGCGTCATTCCACTAGCGTGTGCAATTTTGAAGCGTGACATGTTGGGTATCTATTTACTCTGCGTAACTTCATCTTTCACATTATGCAAAAAAATTGGGCTAACTTTACTGTTTTTTTTTTGTTTTGTTTTGTTTTGTTTTTTAAAGCATGAAACATTGCTGCGCGAATACCTTGCGAGATAAAAAGTTGCAATGACCGCCATTGTATTCTCTAGGGTCTCTGCTAAAAAAACATATATGTGTCAGAATTGGCCCGGGCCTGAAGTGGTTAAGCAGAAATGTATGATTATTTTATGGAGAGGACTAAGAAGATATAAACATGCCAATGGTGTAGCAGAAAACATATAGCACAGTGAGCAAGGTTTGTGGTCCAGGATGATAAGACAGTCAAAATTTAGAAGCAGCACCCCCCCACAGTTGCGGAATGCCAGCCGCCCGCATACCGGAGGCAGTGCGGCCGCTTTATGGAAGCACTAGACTAATTTGCCTCTCAGCCCAGTCCTCCCCATAAGACTGGCGCCACACTAACAGTGTAGCGCAAGCTGGCAGGGACTCTTTCTGTGGTGCCACCCTGCAAAGTGCTGCCCTAGGCCTGGGCCTTGTCGGGCCAGGATACAGCCTTGGGGTTGGGAGAGAGAAGCAAAATAAGGTAGCAGACACCTCCAGCTATCTGCATGCTGACTCATATTCACTGCATAGCATCTGGGGACCCTTAATTCTGGGTGCTTTGTACTGAAAATAACTGACCTATTAAGCTATTAAGTCTTTGGCACTGGCCTCACTACTTTCCACTAGATGTGCCAAAAGTAAGGCTAATCCAGTGGGAGGTAGCAGGGCCATTACTGATCTTTTGCAGTACAGGATGTGAGGGTCTTGAGGTGCAACAGAGTGGATCAGTGAGCATAGAGATTGGTTATCTCTGTGATACTGTGACAGAGGCTTGCACAGTTTAAAGGTTTACATTTTGTGTGCAGTACAGTAAAATGAACAACCACCCCTATTTAAAGACACAGCAGACCTGACATGTGGCTAAGAGTTTGGCAAATGATGTCCATTTCCTTCACCTTTTAGCCATTGCATCACATACATTTTGAGCAGGGGATAATGGGGAAGCCAATTGGTAACTTGAGTCTGAGTCTGGGTTCACACTATTGCGAATTGGATGTGGATTTCCCCGCATCCAATTAACTTGTCAGGAGCTTGTGACCGGCTCTCAATGGAGCTGATTCACAGAGCTCCAGGTCAACTGTGGAGTGAATTGCATAGGAGTCCTGTGCGTCTTCTAGTCCGATTTCAGTCCACACTTTGGGCTAAATTCAGACCTGAAATGGTGAACAGAGATGCACCGGACCCCTGCTGTGAGCCGCGCTACGGAGGTGTGAACCCAGCCTGAAAGATATGCTCATTGTGTTTTTGGTGTTTTCAAGATGAGTTGAGTTGTGCCTCTCCATAGGAATAGTTTAGCAGAAGATTCACTGTGAAGTAGGAAGCTGGTCATGCAGAAATCCAGGGATTGTTGGATGGATATAAAATAATAGAATTCCTTTTTTAAGGGCACTACTTTTATGACGTTGAATTGTTTTTTTCTGTAGGTTCCATGTTTCAGTGAACTCATTCCTGGAGAAACACAAACCTGAAGTGGTAGAGCTGCATGTCTCTATGACACCTGCAATGCTTGCTATTCAAGCCTCTATACTAGATATAATGAATGCATGCTTAATGGAACTGAAACGCTACAATCCTGCTCTAGAGGTGGAAGATCTGAGTTTAGAAAATGCGATTGGAAGAGCCTTTGACAAGGTACTCACGTTGGCTAAATACCAGTCTGTCATCTTTATGGATGCAGTTGTGGTCTTTGTTTTGCATCATGTTAATATTTTGGCCTCACAAATCCTAAACGGCCATGTTTAAGGTATTTGCTAGAAACATATGGTCTAGCTGTAGAAAGCAATGTCCAGTAATCGGCAAATCGACTCAATAAAGTCTCAAGAAGGGAAATTCCTACTAAATTAAGAACTTTTTATGTGGAGTACTCTTGTCTCTAATATTCAGGCACAACTAATCTGTAAAGGAAAACGAATGTTCCTGCGCTTAGGAGGGATTATATGTTGTATATTGTAGAGCTGCAGCCCCCCTAATGAGATCCTATAGAGGGATCCTAGATCTAAGAAAATTGCTGTGGGGTACGGCGCTGCTCACCCCTCAGGTGTGAGCCAGAGGGTTCAAAGTAAAAAAAAAAAAAATATATATATATATATATATAAGGGAGACCAGGAACTGATTGGACCTCTCCCCTATTTAGGTGGGTCCTACTTATTGCACAGGTAGACTGGTGGCTGAACAGTAAAAGATAAACTCAAAAGCCCATCATTGTAGTGGCCACAAATGGCCTAAGCTACCAATGGGGGGTGGTGCTCTAAAGTGCTAATAGGATAGCAGCAACCTAGTTACTGTTAGTGATCCAAAGATATTACATAAATTCAGTAGAAAATTGAATGTACTACAATTCCTCCAAGTGTATACCACCGTAGTGATACGTTACATGAAATACCTGTGTAATAACAAAATAATAAAAAATATAATACAAAACATATAACAATATATATGTGCAGGGGTAGACAGCATGTAAGACTAGATCCAGGTGAGGTCTGTATTTGAGTCACACGATTTCCCAGCCAAGTTGCTACCAGGATGAAGTATAAGGCTGCAGCACGTTTCCAGTATCCACGGCTCCTCACTTCCCAGGGAGGTTTAAATGGCAAGCAGCAGGTTATCCAGAAACCTCAATGATAAAAATTATAGGCTCCCATAGTGCGGTAAAAAATGGGCATTTTATTTAAAAATTATAGGAGTTAAAACAATAAGGTGCTAAGCCTACAAAGGCGTATATAGCCTTATACAAATCTAGTACAAGGGACACAGCACCACGGTAACCGTAATGCCGTGATCGCAGCTTGCGCCTCAGCTGCGTTCCAGCTTCAGGTACCCGGATGGAAACAGCGTGATGTGCGTGGTTCCGCCTTGCGCACGTTTCGTATTGAACGTCTTCTGAGGCGGTACCATGGTTACGCTTCATCACGCTTAAGCGAGAGGTGAGCCACAGCAAGCCCGCCCCCAGTCCTATCGGGTCATCCAATCGGATAAAAAACAATGGATAAGCCTGCCCACATGAGGAAAGGAAGGAACAACGTCGATTTGGTGTCCCCGGCTGTTATAATAGGGTCTGTGGCTCCGCTCTCTATATAGGATGCATAAAAAACTGTCATTTTTGTTGAGATACTCCCAAAGGGAAAGCACATCAAAAGGGATGCAGACCTTGCCAATTTCCTCATTGGAAATTGCAGCAGCTGACTGATAATTTATATAACCACTCTCCTAACAGATTCACTTTGCACATGAAAACTGACAAACAAACCGCTATTTCTTCAGAATAACAATTGACAAGAAGCTGCAATAAAGTTTGTTATGCAATGTATATAAATTGCCCAGAGGGGAATGTTTTTTGTTTTGTTTTTTTCCCCCGAACAAACGTTTTTTTTTATCAAATAATGCTACATATCATGTTATTTGCAAACCACATTTTGTCTTTTCTTTTGTAGAAATTTAAAAAAAAAAATTCCTTTTGTAGATAATTCGCCATTTTCTGGATCCACTGTGGCATCAGCTTGGGGCAAAAACCAAGTCATTAGTTCAAGACTTAAAAATTCTCCGCACTCTGCTACAATATTTGGCCCAGTATGACTGCGTGACATTCCTAAATCTACTGGAATCTCTGAGAGCAAGTGAAAAAGCATTTGGGCAGAATTCAGGTACAGTTTGTTTATTAAATTGTGTTTTACAGTGTGAAATCTATCCATTTGTTTTTATTTAAATAATAAAGTTTCTTGATTATTTGAACATAAGTACACATACAAAGAAAAAAATAAGTACTGAAGGTTCATAGAGGAAAAAGGCTGTTTCTCTCCTTGTTGCGGTTGCAGCAGAGGTCCATTACAAGCTAACACAGTATAGGTATCAATTCCTAACAAATACTGTATAAAAGGGACCTACGATCAATTGTGCATATACATTAGGCCCATGTGGCCTCAATGAAAGTGGAAGTCTTCTCAGAAATAAATTGCACAAACAATAAAAAGTTGGGGAATCATATTGGTTCTAGTAATGATGGTTTCATTTCTGGAGGCAGCAGAGGAAGTGGCTCAGTTAAAGCTTAAGAAAGAAATCGGCCCTGATTGTATTCACCCCAGAGTTCTAATAGGGCTGGGAAAAAAATCGATTTTAATCTTGAATCGAGTTTTGAGCTCAAATCGATTCAGATTTGAAGAAAATCGATTTTTTTAGATGTGTTTTTTTTTTTTTTTTTGAAAAAAAAAAAGAAAAACTTTTTTTTTTTTTGTGTGTTTTTTTTCTTCCCTTTAAAGTTTCCGTAGAAGGACTGCAGGGGGCGTATCCGGAATGGCACTGGGCAGCATTACATCTACTCGCTGCAGCCGCCGCCTGCCTACCTGATCAGCGTGTCATGCAGACAGATGGCGGCCATTGCAGTGTTCAAAAGCTGCGCCTCCCGAGTCCTCGTCGTCTGTGATAGGCGGAACACTCAATTTCACAGCAGGCAGTATTCAGACTATCACGGACATCCTCTCATCCTCGTCTGTGTTATGAGGATGACCATGATAGGCGGAACACTGAATGCTGGGAAATTGAGTGTTCCGCCTATCACAGACGAGGAGGAGGCGCGGCTTTTGAATACTGGAATGGCCACCGGTGTAGCAGTAAAATCCGTATCCCATTAAAATATGCATCAGGTACGGGCACAGTGATTGAAGCACGGGCACAGTGAGACACGGGCACAGTGAGACTCGGGTACAGTGAGGCATGGACACAGTTCAATTCAACTAAGAGTAACCTCATGATTTTTTGTTGTTTTATTAGCTAAATCCAAATAGTAGGATTTTTAAAACAGCTTACCTGTAAAATCCTTTTCTTGGAGTACATCACGGGACACAGAGCAGCATAGTCATTACTATGTGGGTTATATAGAATTACCTTCAGGTGCTGGCACTGGCAACTTCCAAAACAGGAAGTACCCTCCCCTATATAAGCCCCTCCCATCCGGGAGTACCTCAGTTTTGTAGCAAAGCAATACGTGTCCCCAAAAGAGGGGTGGGAGCTCCGTGTCCCGTGATGTACTCCAAGAAAAGGATTTTACAGGTAAGCTGTTTTAAAAATCCTACTTTCTTGTTCATACATCACGGGACACAGAGCAGCATAGTCATTACTATGTGGGACGTCCCAAAGCAATGCCAAATGAGGGGGGGGGATACACCATACATAAGCTGGGCGCCATCAGGCATGAGGATCTTTTGCGGCCTGCAACACACTGCGCCCAAAGGCGACATCCTCCTGACTTCTAACGTCCACCTGGTAGAACCTAGTAAACGTGTGCACTGAAGACCATGTTGCGGCCTTACAAATTTGAGCCAGGGAGGCCTGGTGATGCACTGCCCATGAAGTTCCAACTGCTCTCGTGGAGTGCGCCCTAACTTTGAACGGAGGCGGTCTACTTCTCAAGCCATAGGCTTGTATTATGACCTGTCGAATCCACTTGGCTAAAGTAGATTTTGATGCTGCCTGACCCTTTCTGGGGCCTTCCGGCAGAACAAACAAAGAATCCGTTCTACGAATCTGAGCAGTGGCTTTTAGATAAGCTTTAACTGCTCTTACTACATCCAAAGAATGCAATAACTTTTCCTCTACCGAGCTTGGTTTGGGGAAAAAAGAAGGAAGAACCACATCCTGGTTCAAGTGAAACCTCGATACCACCTTAGGAAGAAAGGCTGGGTGAGGGCGTAATACTACTCTGTCCTTATGAATAACCAGATAAGGCTCTTTACAGGACATGGCGGCTAATTCCGACACTCTTCTAGCCGAGCATATGGCTACTAAAAATATCAATTTTCTGGTGAGTAGAACCAAGGAAATGTGCCGCAAAGGTTCAAATGGCTGCTTCTGCAGAACCGACAGAACCAAATTTAGATCCCATGGGCATATGGGAGCTTTAATCGGTGGAATAATACGAGTCACACCTTGCATAAAGGATTTGACAAGTGAATGCATAGCCAGGGGCCTTTGAAATAGTATTGATAAGGCCGAAACCTGGCCCTTGATAGTACTTAAGGCAAACTTCCTGTCTACAGCCCACTGCAGGAAGTCCAGAATTCTGCCTATAACGTATTTACGTGGATGCCATTTTCTGGCCTCGCACCAAGTGATGTACGCCTTCCAAACTCTATAGTAGATCTGCCTGGATACAGGCTTCCTGGCATTGATTATAGTTGATACCACAGAGTTAGAGAGACCTCTCTTCTTTAGGATGTGGGATTCAATAGCCAGGCCGTTAAACTTAGAGTTAGTAAGGAAGGGTGGTATATCGGTCCTTGCGAAAGCAGGTCCGGTCGACGTGGAAGGGTCCAAGGACTCCCCACAGACATTTTGATGATCTCCGCGTACCAGGCCCTTCGGGGCCACGCTGGAGCCACCAGGATCACCGGCTTCTTTTCCAACCTGACTCTGCGAAGGAGTCGAGGCAACAATTGTAGCGGAGGGAATGCATATATCAGTCTGAACTGATCCCAAGGGAACACCAGAGCATCCGCGCCGCAAGCGAGGGGATCCCTTGTCCGGGAGACAAATCTGTCCACCTTTGCGTTGAATCTGGATGCTAGCAGATCTACATCCGGTGTTCCCCACCGCTGACATATTGCTCGGAAGACCTCAGGAAGAAGGGACCATTCCCCTGGGCATAACTGTTGGCGACTCAGAAAGTCCGCCTTCCAATTCTCCACCCCTGGAATGAAGACAGCTGATATACATGGGACATGCTTTTCTGCCCATTCCAGGATGTGACTTACTTCCCTCTGGGCTGCACGACTCCTGGTGCCTCCCTGATGATTGATATATGCCACTGCTGTGGCATTGTCTGATTGAATTCTGACAGGGGACCCTTGGAGTCTGGATGTCCAGGCTACTAGGGCATACCGGGCTGCTCGTATCTCTAAGAGATTGATGGGCAGGGTTCTTACTACATTTGACCATCTGCCCTGGAGAGACCATTGCTCCAGTACTGCCCCCCAGCCTATAAGGCTGGCATCTGTAGTGACCACCTTCCAGGATATCGGACTGAAGGGTTTTCCCTTCTGGAGATTCTGGGGGATCAACCACCAGCAGAGACTCTTCCGAACGGAAGGGGACAAAGCCATCGGGAAGTCTAGAGCCTGAATCTTTCCGTTCCAGGCTGACAATATGGCCCTCTGTAAATTCCTTGAGTGGAATTGGGCGTATGGCACAGCTTCGAATGATGCTACCATCTTTCCTAGCAGCCTCATGCACAGGCGTATGGACGGCTGTCTTTTTGCACAAAGCAGACGGACCAAGCCCCTCAGAGAGGATACCTTGTCTAGAGGTAAGAAAATCTTCCTCTGGTCTGAATCCAGCCGTAGCCCTAGATATACCAGGTTTTTCACTGGCTGTAGGGCTGTTTTGTCCAGGTTGATGACCCAACCGTGAGATTCTAGATACTTGATTGTATCGACAATTACCACTTCTAGCTTGGCAACTGAGTGGTCCATCAACAACAGGTCGTCTAGGTATGCCATTATCGTTACACCTCGTGTTCTTAGATCGGCCAACAGTGGGGCCAGAATTTTTGTGAACACTCGTGGTGCTGTGGCCAGACCGAAAGGTAAGGCTCTGAACTGAAAATGGCGCCCTTCTACTGCAAAGCGTAGACATTTTTGATGACCTGGAAAGATGGGAACATGCAAGTAAGCATCTTTGATGTCGATCGAGGCTAACCATTCCTCCCCCTGTAGGGCAGCGGTGACCGATCGGTTTGACTCCATCCGGAAAGACCGGACGTTTAGAAATTTGTTTAGACTCTTTAGGTCCAATATGGGTCTTATGTCCCCGTTTGGCTTCGGGACTGTGAAAAGGTTTGAGTAGAAACCCAACCCCCACTCTTCCATAGGAACCTCCATAATTACTCCTTGGAGCAATAGTTGTTCTAACGCCAATAGGAGAGACCCTCTTTTCAGAGGGTCTCTTGGCATGCCTGACCACATAAAATGGGAAGGAGGAGACTCTTTTAACTCCAACTTGTATCCCAGAGTTACTGCGGAGAGCACCCATCTGTCTTTGATCGTCTCCCGCCAGGTCTCTGCGAACAACTGAAGTCTTCCCCCCACCCGTTTGAGTGGGGGCAGCCCTTCATAGGCTTGACTTGGAGGCTGGTTTAGTACCCCTTCGGATCCAGGGTTTCTTATTACCCTGTGACTGTCCCTGATTTTTACCCCCTGAGTTTGACCGAGGAGGCCGTCGGAACTGCTTAGTAGCAGACGTCGCAGGGATAGGAGAGGTAGTCCTCTTAAAAGATGGACCCCTAGACCTCTTCTTACTCGGTAAGAGAGTACTTTTACCACTGGAAATCTTCTGGATATACTTATCCAGGTCCTCGCCAAAAAGGCGTTCCCCATGAAATGGGAAGCTAACAAAGAGCTTCTTACAGGGAGCCTCAGCAGACCAGTTCTTGAGCCACAGAAGCCTATGCATATGTACCAAAGACAGCGTGAGGCGGGAGGCCTGATGGATAGAATCCTTGATGGCGTCAACCGCAAAGCATAATGCTCTAGGCAGATCAGCCAGAGCCTGGGCCTGCTGGTCTGGCAAATCCCTCAGGACCATTTTCATCTGATCCTTTAAAGCTTGGCAGACCCCAATAGCTGCCACTGCTGGCTGTGTAACAGCCCCTGCTGTGGAAAAAGGAGATTTTAATAAAGATTCCAATTTTTTATCTACTGGATCTTTGAACATTTGAACATTATCTACTGGGCATGTCAGTGATTTGTTCACAGAAGAGATGGCTGCATCCACCGTAGGAACATTCCATCTCTGGGTGAACTTTTCCTCCATGGGATAGATCACCGGAAATTTCTTAGGCGGAACAAATAGTTTATCAGGATGTTCCCAGTCCTGGTATATAAGTCCTTCCAATAATGGATGTATTGGAAAGGAGCAATTAACCTGGGGAGCTTTTAGCGACCCCAATGAGGAGACAGCAGTAGTTGATGGTTCAACAAGAGGAATTTTAAATGCAGATCGAACCATGTCAGTTAGGGTCTGGACCCACAATCTTTCAGTCTGTGATGCTGAAAATGGTTCATCTACTGTCGATTCCTCAAAAACAGAGGTAACCTCCTCCTGATCCCCTTCAGGTAGGTCGGTCCCTTCCTGGGACTGCTGCTCTGCCAACAGGCACTCTAATGGAGGTGATGGAGATCTGGCGCGCTTTCTTTCCTGCAGAGAAGAAGCGATCAATGCTGCCAATCTCTGCTCCCATCCCTCCAGAGTTGAGGAAAAAACCTCCTCTGTTATATATGCAGGAGCAGGTAGACTGAGGACAGCCGCAGTACCTGGCACTCCCGGGGGTTCCTTATGGGTATTAACCTCTGATTTCTCAGGGGAGGAGGGTGCAGATGACTGCTCCAGATCCTCAGAGCCCGATGGAGACCCCCTACACTTCCTGAGAGGTATATCTCGGAGTTTTTTAGGCGGCATATTCCTTAGTTCAAAGCTGAGGTATTCCAGCCGCAATACACCCCTTTACTGAAATAGTCTAATGCAATTTGCTGCTATGTACATCAGTGGGTGTCTACTAATGCGTCTTTCTGGGGATGCCTGTATCAACCGCCCGCTGTAAGCCCCTATACCATGCTACCAGCTCCTTTTCATGCTCTGTGTCCATAGCAAGCAGCGTGGACTGAGTCCTTTTATCTTGCTGGGACGCCCGCACATGCGCAGAAGCGCTGGGCGCACAGAGCGCGTCATCTGCCAGGCTCCGCCCACTTTTTTGAAGCTAAATCTATAAAAAGAAAGCGTGTGCGTGCGCGTGCGCGCACATGTGCGCTCTTGGCGCCCTGTAGGGCGAGGAGCCAGGGTCCCTGTTTCACCAGGACTCGGGGATGGAAGGAAACTACTTGGCAGCATGACAGAGGAATGCAGCTTCCCTAATAGAGAGCTCACTCATCTGCCTGGACTTTCACCATGGAAGGAATAGTCCCAAGAAAAAAAGACGTTCCACAGCGGCCTCTAGTGGACAAACACAGGTACCGCACTTTTGTCTTTTTTTTTTATTTTATTTTTTTTTTAAACCTCCTTTATGAAAAACATTTCCAGGTTTACAGTTTTTAAAACTTCCTTTATGAAAAGACATTTCTAGGATTTCTTAGGCATATACAGCTATTAGCGGGTAGTGATGAGCCGAACACCCCCGGGTTCGGTTCGCACCAGAACCCGCGAACGGACCGAAAGTTCGAACGAACATTAGAACCCTATTAAATACAATGGATGCGAACGTTCGAATTCTAAAGTGCTAATTATAACAACTATTATGCATGTTATTGTCCTAAAAAGGGTTTGGGAACCCGGGTTCTGCACCAGGGGACATGTATCAATGCAAAAAGAAGTTTTAAAAACGGTCGTTTTTCGGGAGCAGTCATTTTAATGATGCATAAAGTGAAAAAAAAAAAGTCAAATATTCCTTTAAATATCGTACCTGGGGGGTGTCTAAAGTATGCCTGTGAAGTGCCACGTGTTTCCCGTGTTTAGAACTGTCCCTGCACAAAATGACACTTCTAAAGGAAAAAAAAGCCATTTAAAACTGCTTGCGGCTTTAATGTAATGTCTGGTCCCGGTAATATGGATGAAATTCTTTAAGAAAAATGGCATAGCTACCCCATGACCCCCCCCCCTACCCCAGCCCATTACCAGCCCCTTTGGGTCTTGTATGGATATTAAGGGGAACCCCGCACATAAAATAAAAAAGGCCCTATATACTCTGAACAGCCCTATACAGGCGGTGCATACAAGACAGGGACTGTAGGTTTGTTCTTATGTAGAGTCTGTTTGTAATTTTGAACAGGTACATTGTTGAAGTGTAGCTCCAGACCAAAAATCTATTTTTAAACTTTTTGGAAAACATAGGTAAGGGTTATCACCCCTGTAACATTTGTTTTGCTGTCTGTGCCCCTGTTCAGAACATTTCACCTCACTTTCCGTCCCAATGACAACTGTTTTTGAAATGTGGTGTTTTTCTTGAAACAAGGATTGCTGATAAAGCATCAGTACAGAGGAGACACCTTTCTCCCATATTTATTCTTACAGGAGAGAATTTTCCTTCCTAGTGGTAGATTTCCTCTCACTTCCTGTTGTCTTCTTGCGTTTGCAAGTAGGAGTCGTTTGTAAGTTGGATGTTTGAAAGTAGGGACCTGCCGTATATACTCTGCAGAAATAGGCCCCTTAGTTGTTGGTGTTGGCACAACACTGTAAGCACTCACAGTTACTCTTGGTTGGTGCTGGAACGCCCTGCTGTCAACTATTATATCAGGAATTTTAATTACATATAATTGTTGAACAGTGGTAGTAAAAATTGGGCCTTTGATGGTGGTGCTGGTGCCACAACACTGTAAGCCCTGACAGTTACTCTTGGTGGGTGCAGCAATGGGCCCTGCTGTGAATTATTAGATCAAGAATTGTAATTACATGCCCCTGTTGAACAGGGGCTGAAAAATTGGGCCTTAGGCACTGGTGGCACAACACTGCAACCCCTCACAGATACTGTACTTGGAGCACAGCAATGAGCCCTGTTGCAAAGTATTGCTTCAAAAATTGTAATGACACGCCCCTGTTAAACAGGGGCTGAAAAATTGGGCCTTAGGCACTGGTGGCACAACACTGCAACTCCTCACAGATACTGTACTTGGAGCACACCAATGAGCCCTGTTGCAAAGTATTGCTTCAAAAATTGTAATGACACGCCCCTGTTAAACAGGGGCTGAAAAATTGGGCCTTAGGCACTGGTGGCACAACACTGCAACTCCTCACAGATACTGTACTTGGAGCACAGCAATGAGCCCTGTTGCAAAGTATTGCTTCAAAAATTGTAATGACACGCCCCTGTTAAACAGGGGCTGAAAAATTGGGCCTTAGGCACTGGTGGCACAACACTGCAACTCCTCACAGATACTGTACTTGGAGCACACCAATGAGCCCTGTTGCAAAGTATTGCTTCAAAAATTGTAATTACACGCCCCTGTTAAACAGGGGCTGAAAAATTGGGCGTTAGGCACTGGTGGCGGCACCCATAAACAAAAATGATCTTACAAGCTATCATCATCAATCGTATCATTGAGGACTCGGAGGAGGAGGATAGCCAGTCAACATAACAGCACAGGCACTCAGCATCAGCATCAGTCTTGAAGGGATGTGACATGTTAAAATCAATTAGTCTGTTATATCAGCATCAGGTGTGTGGTAGCTGGTGGTGATCCAAGACTGGTTCATCTTGATGAAAGTCAGTCGATCAACCGAGTCGGTGGACAGGCGCACCCTGTGATCCGTGACAAATCCTCCAGCAGCACTGAATGTGCGTTCCGAAAGAACGCTGGATGCAGGACAGGCCAGTAGCTCAATTGCATACTGTGCAAGCTCTGGCCAGTGATCCATCCTCAAGACCCAGTAAGCCAGAGGATTTTCGGTGGGGAAGGTGTCCAAGTCTGACCTTGCCCCTAGATATTCCTGCACCATGTTTATCAGACGCTGGCGATGGTTGCTGGAACCGATCATACTTTGGGGCTGCGGACTAAAGAATTGTCTGAACGCATCGGTCAGACGGCCACCTTCCCCACCGCTCCTTCTTTGACTGGCCGAAGCCTCAGCAACTCGTTGTCCAGGACCAGGAGTTTGCAACCTCCCAGTCTCTGGGAACGCGTTGCACAGACCTTTCTGCAAGGCCTCCCGGAGTTGTCTCATCCTCTGCTCCCTCTGCGACGGTAACATAAGGTTTGCTGAGGCATTCGCTCCGGAGTCCTCTGGGTCACTAAGGACGACATGATCCGCAGCCACCTCCTCCCAGCCACGTACAAGTCCACTGGTTTCTTGGGACTGTAAATCATCCCTAAAAGACTGCTGCTGATGATGCTGAGTGCCAGCCTCCACCTCCATGCTGACACAATCCTCCTCCTCCTCCTCCTCCTCCTCCTCCTCCTCCTCTTCCTGTGCGATGGGTGGGACAGAAGGAACACTGTCTGGGTAAAGGGGGCCTTGAGAGGCAAGGAAGTCCTCCTCTTCCTGCCTCTGTTCTGCCTCAAGTGCCCTGTCCATTATTCCACGCAGCGTGTGCTCCAACAGGTGGACAAGAGGTACAGTGTCACTGATGCATGCACTGTCACTGCTCACCATCCTCGTGGCCTCCTCAAATGGTGCCAGGACAGTGCATGCATCCCTGATCATGCCCCACTGGCGTGGAGAAAAAAAAACAAGCTCCCCTGACCCTGTCCTGGTGCCGTAGTCGCACAGGTACTCATTGATGGCCCTCTGCTGCGTGTGCAGCCGCTGCAGCATGGCCAACGTTGAGTTCCACCTGGTGGGCATGTCACATATAAGGCGGTTCTTGGGCAGGTTCAACTCCTTTTGCAGCTCAGCCAGGCGAGCACTGGCATTATAAGATCTGCGGAAATGCACACAGACTTTCCTGGCCTGCCTCAGGACATCCTGTAAGCCCGGGTACCTGCCCAAGAAGCGCTGCACCACCAGGTTAAGGACGTGAGCCACACAGGGCACATGGGTCAGTTGTCCCTGTCGGAGGGCGGAGAGGAGGTTGGTGCCATTGTCGCAAACCACCATTCCTGGCTTAAGCTGGCGTGGCGTCAACCACCTCTCGGCCTGGCCCTGCAGAGCAGACAGGACCTCTGCCCCAGTGTGGCTTCTGTCCCCCAAACACACCAGCGCAAGCACGGCATGGCATCTTTTTGCCTGCGTACTTGCGTAGCCCCGTGAACGGCTACGGAGCACCGCTGGTTCATAGGACAAACCACAGGAAGAGGCCATGGAGGAAGAAGAGGAGGGGGTGGAGGAGAGAGGTGTGTCACAACCAGTAGTAGCATTTTGGAGGCGTGGCGGTGGGACAACCTCCAACACTACTGCACCTTGTCCTGAATCCTTCCCAGCTGCCAAAAGAGTGACCCAATGGGCCGTGAAAGAAAGGTAACGTCCCTGTCCATGCCTGCTGGACCATGAGTCAGCGGTAATATGCACCTTACCGCTGACCGCCCTGTCCAGCGAGGCCAAGACATTGCCTTCCACATGCCGGTAGAGAGCCGGAATAGCCTTCCGTGAGAAAAAGTGGCGTTTGGGAACCTGCCACTGAGGAACTGCACATTGCACAAACTCACGGAAGGGGGCCGAGTCTAACAACTGAAAAGGCAGCAGTTGAAGCGCTAGCAATTTAGCCAAGCTAGCATTCAACCGCTGGGCATGTGGATGGCTGGGAGTGAACTTCTTTCGACGGTCCAGCAGCTGGGGCAGGGAAATTTGCCTGCTAGAATCGGACGTCGGTGTACTGCTAGCAGAGTGGGCGCAAGTACTTGGCTGTGACACACCTAATTCTACACCTTCATTCCTCTCAGTGCATGTTTCAGAGAGGACTGAAGTTATAGTGGGGTTGGAGATCCCAGCTGATGCGGTGCAAGGAGAGGTCCGCTTTGTTCTTTGGTGTGGGTCTTTGAGGTAGGCTTGCCAACGAGCTGCATGGCAGGTCAACATATGTCTGGTCAGGCATGTGGTACCCAAGCGGCTGATGTTTTGGCCACGCGATATACGCTTGAGACATATGTTGCAAACAGCAGCTGTGCGATCTGATGCACTAGCCTCAAAAAAGGCCCACACCAAAGAACTTTTTGAATGACGGGCAGAGGCAGCGCCCTGCACAGGCGGAGCTCTGCGGTGTGATTCCGTCGGTGTACTGCCCTTACGCTGGCCACCAAAGGGCATCCTGCCTCGTTGGAGATGTGCCTCCTCCTCATCCTCCTCCTCCTCCTCTCTCCTATTAGGCACCCACGTGGAGTCAGTGACCTCATCATCCCCTCCCTCCTCATCACTGGAGCCAATCTGGCAGTATGCTGCAGCTGCTGGAACATGACTGCCAGATTGGTGTCCTTCTTGAGCATCCCCTCTGTCTGCTCTCACGCTACTGCCTTCCTCTAGCTGGGTTTCATCATCAGACCCTTCGAAACGCTGGGCATCCTCCTGGAGCATGTACCCAACACTGTGCTGAAACAGTTCGGGGGACTCCTCAGGAGGAGGACATGGTGGGTCTAGGGAAGGAGTGACTGATGATTTGTCTGACATTGATACCAGGGAAGACGACGCTTTGGCAGCTGCTTTTCCAGTACCCTGAGCCTGGGTGAGAGAGGATGAGGAGGAGGAGGAGGGCTTGGTCATCCACTCTACCAAGTCTTCGGCATGATGTGGCTCAACATGTCCAGCTGCCGAAAAGGACAAGCGTGTCCCATGGCCATGTGCTGATGACAATGCACCGCGTCCACGACCAGCACTGTTGCCCCCAGACACAGAGCCTGCTTGCCCTCTTTTATTGCCTCCTGACTGTCTGCCTCTCCTTGTTTGCCTTCCAGACATTCTAATAGATGGCCTGCAGGGAGATGGGAAAAAAGCAATAAGGGCTACCTTCAGGTGTCCTTCTCTGTCCCTTGAAACAAGGACTTTCACAGTGAAAGAAACTGACACTCTCCCTACCTACAGTTTTCTGTCCCTAGAAAAAATGTTTTTTTTAAGCACAATATAGCACAAGGACAATTCACTCACTGTCCTTACAGGTCCCTGGAAACAAGGACTTGCAGAGTGAAAGAAAAAAAACACTCTCCCTACCTACAGTTTTCTGTCCCTAGAAAAAATGGTTTTTTTAAGCACAATATAGCACAAGGACAATTCACTCACTGTCCTTACAGGTCCCTGGAAACAAGGACTTGCAGAGTGAAAGAAAAAAAACACTCTCCCTACCTACAGTTTTCTGTCCCTAGAAAAAATGTTTTTTTTAATCACAATATAACACAAGGACAATTCACTCACTGTCCTTCCAGGTCCCTGGAAACAAGGACTTGCAGAGTGAAATAAACTGACACTCTCCCTACCTACAGTTTTCTGTCCCTAGAATAAATGTTTTTTTTAAGCACAATATAGCACAAGGACAATTCACTCACTGTCCTTACAGGTCCCTGGAAACAAGGACTTGCAGAGTGAAAGAAAAAAAACACTCTCCCTACCTACAGTTTTCTGTCCCTAGAAAAAATGTTTTTTTAAGCACAATATAGCACAAGGACAATTCACTCACTGTCCTTACAGGTCCCTGGAAACAAGGACTTGCAGAGTGAAAGAAAAAAAACACTCTCCCTACCTACAGTTTTCTGTCCCTAGAAAAAATGTTTTTTTTAATCACAATATAACACAAGGACAATTCACTCACTGTCCTTCCAGGTCCCTGGAAACAAGGACTTGCAGAGTGAAATAAACTGACACTCTCCCTACCTACAGTTTTCTGTCCCTAGAATAAATGTTTTTTTTAAGCACAATATAGCACAAGGACAATTCACTCACTGTCCTTACAGGTCCCTGGAAACAAGGACTTGCAGAGTGAAAGAAAAAAAACACTCTCCCTACCTACAGTTTTCTGTCCCTAGAAAAAATGTTTTTTTTAATCACAATATAGCACAAGGACAATTCACTCACTGTCCTTCCAGGTCCCTGGAAACAAGGACTTGCAGAGTGAAATAAACTGACACTCTCCCTACCTACAGTTTTCTGTCCCTAGAATAAATGTTTTTTTTAAGCACAATATAGCACAAGGACAATTCACTCACTGTCCTTACAGGTCCCTGGAAACAAGGACTTGCAGAGTGAAAGAAAAAAAACACTCTCCCTACCTACAGTTTTCTGTCCCTAGAAAAAATGGTTTTTTTAAGCACAATATAGCACAAGGACAATTCACTCACTGTCCTTACAGGTCCCTGGAAACAAGGACTTGCAGAGTGAAAGAAAAAAAACACTCTCCCTACCTACAGTTTTCTGTCCCTAGAAAAAATGTTTTTTTTAATCACAATATAACACAAGGACAATTCACTCACTGTCCTTCCAGGTCCCTGGAAACAAGGACTTGCAGAGTGAAATAAACTGACACTCTCCCTACCTACAGTTTTCTGTCCCTAGAATAAATGTTTTTTTTAAGCACAATATAGCACAAGGACAATTCACTCACTGTCCTTACAGGTCCCTGGAAACAAGGACTTGCAGAGTGAAAGAAAAAAAACACTCTCCCTACCTACAGTTTTCTGTCCCTAGAAAATTTTTTTTTTTAATCACAATATAGCACAAGGACAATTCACTCACTGTCCTTACAGGTCCCTGGAAACAAGGACTTGCAGAGTGAAATAAACTGACACTCTCCCTACCTACAGTTTTCTGTCCCTAGAATAAATGTTTTTTTTAAGCACAATATAGCACAAGGACAATTCACTCACTGTCCTTACAGGTCCCTGGAAACAAGGACTTGCAGAGTGAAAGAAAAAAAACACTCTCCCTACCTACAGTTTTCTGTCCCTAGAAAAAATGTTTTTTTTAATCACAATATAGCACAAGGACAATTCACTCACTGTCCTTACAGGTCCCTGGAAACAAGGACTTGCAGAGTGAAAGAAAAAAAACACTCTCCCTACCTACAGTTTTCTGTCCCTAGAAAAAATGTTTTTTTTAATCACAATATAACACAAGGACAATTCACTCACTGTCCTTCCAGGTCCCTGGAAACAAGGACTTGCAGAGTGAAATAAACTGACACTCTCCCTACCTACAGTTTTCTGTCCCTAGAATAAATGTTTTTTTTAAGCACAATATAGCACAAGGACAATTCACTCACTGTCCTTACAGGTCCCTGGAAACAAGGACTTGCAGAGTGAAAGAAAAAAAACACTCTCCCTACCTACAGTTTTCTGTCCCTAGAAAAAATGTTTTTTTTAAGCACAATATAGCACAAGGACAATTCACTCACTGTCCTTACAGGTCCCTGGAAACAAGGACTTGCAGAGTGAAAGAAAAAAAACACTCTCCCTACCTACAGTTTTCTGTCCCTAGAAAAAATGTTTTTTTTAATCATAATATAGCACAAGGAGAATTCACTCACTGCCCTTCCAGGTCCCTGGAAACAAGGACTTGCAGAGTGAAATAAACTGACACTCTCCCTATCTACAGTTTTCTGTCCCTAGAATAAATGTTTTTTTTAAGCACAATATAGCACAAGGACAATTCACTCACTGTCCTTACAGGTCCCTGGAAACAAGGACTTGCAGAGTGAAAGAAACTGACACTCTCCCTACCTACAGTTTTCTGTCCCTAGAATAAATGTTTTTTTAAGCACAATATAGCACAAGGACAATTCACTCACTGTCCTTCCAGGTCCCTGGAAACAAGGACTTGCAGAGTGAAAGAAACTGACACTGTCCCTACCTACAGTTTTCTGTCCCTAGAATAAATGTTTTTTTTAAGCACACTATAGCACAAGCACAAAACACACTGACACTCTCCCTACCTATCCTTCTCTTT
Source organism: Rana muscosa (assembly GCA_029206835.1). NCBI lineage: Eukaryota > Metazoa > Chordata > Amphibia > Anura > Ranidae > Rana > Rana muscosa. The sequence continues at coordinate 49,351,956 of CM055127.1, forward strand.
CCCTAAACTAAAGGAATCCAGGTTAAGCAAGAAAGAAATAACAGTCACTGTCCCTGCCTATGCTGCTCTATCCCTGCTCCGGAACACACTACACTAGGCCGCCGTGCTGGCGGCCTTTTATAGTGTGGGGCGTGTACTAAACACCCTCAGCAATAATTGGCCACAGACATCCTGCCTGTGGCCAATCATTGCTCTCCTCGCTGCCGGCGCTGTGATTGGCCAAGCATGCGGGGTCACAGTGCATGCTTGGCCAATCACAGCGCCTGGATGACACTGCGATGGCGTAGTGCATTGTGGGCCGTTCGCGTCACTCGAATTTGGCGCGAACGGCCCAAATCGTTCGATCTTCGTCGAACGATCGAACAGCCGATGTTCGAGTCGAACGTATGTTCGACTCGAACACGAAGCTCATCCCTATTAGCGGGAATACCTTTAGGTAACAGGCAGAAAGACATATTAGGCTTGGGGGTCCCCTCAATAGAACCAAGTTCCTGAGGGGCCCCCACTTACCTTTTCCCCGCCGCAGGACTTTGTTTGGTCCACAGAAGCCCAAACTTCACCTCTCACGGCAGGCATTGTACTAGACCTTCAGGGACCGGGTTCCCAAGGATTCCACTCCCCTGGACCTGTATAGCACCCTGCACAGATAGCCTCTTGGTTTTGGGTATGACCAGAGCTCTGGATCCCAGGGTCCAGCCCTCCTAAGAGAGGAATTACAGGCAAAACCCTGCTCTTCTCTGCAAGGCCCGGGTACCGACCGTTTAGCTATGAAGCTTTTTTGGTTGGATCCGGAATAGCTTGCTAAGGCACAGAGAACCTGTACACAAGCCCAGATGAATACATGTTAACCTTGGCCAACACCTTAGACACTGGCAAAAAACTGAGGTACTCCCGGGTGGGAGGGGCTTATATAGGGGAGGGTACTTCCTGTTTTGGAAGTTGCCAGTGCCAGCACCTGAAGGTAATTCTATATAACCCACATAGTAATGTCTATGCTGCTCTGTGTCCCGTGATGTATGAACAAGAAACAGTATTAATAATTTGGATGTTTAACAATCTTTGTTGCACACTGCAAAAAACAGCAAAAGGTCACAAGCGCTAAATTGGTGGATAAAGAAAAAAATATAATGGATGATAATAATAATAAGAAAAAGTACAAAGTATCCAAAAGGGGGGAAAAAACAGGATCCAGCGCAGCAAGAAAAAATCCGTACCCAGAAGTACAAAATACACAACATGCACACAATATAATCCAGCGCTCATGGAACATACATTATTAACTATTGAAAACTCTTGAAGAATTGATAAAAAAAGCTTAGTCCATTTATTAATCACAATAAAGAGAGGGATCCAATCCCAAATGTGCAGAGGGCAAATGAATCTTAACTCTCCAGTTGCCAGTGGTGACAAACTTGTTAAACTTGCAGTGACATCCGTGGAGCAAGGAGGGGTTAAAAAAGTCAAAACAAAGCCTGTGGCATGATCTCCGTGTGAGCACAGTACCTTGAATGATGGACAACAGGCAGACCAGCGTGTGGAGGGCCCTCCAACCCAATAGGATGCAGAGCCAGGATCGCAGCAAGGCTGGGACAGAAGGAATCACACACAGAGTTTCAAGAGTTTTCAATAGTTAATAATGTATGTTCCATGAGCGCTGGATTATATTGTGTGTTTGTTGCACACTGACTTTGCAGTTAGAGAAAGGGTTTGCCTTTGCAATTTTGTTTGTTGATGCACTTTAATTAATATAATAAAAAAAAAATCGAATCGTAAATCGAGTTTTTTATAAAAAAATCGCAGATTTTTTTGGGGGGGAAAATCGCCCAGCCCTAAGTTCTAAGAGAACTTTGAAATATAGTTGTTGGACCATTAACAGAACTTTTTAATCAGTCTCTTCTAACAGGAGAAGTTCCCCATGACTTGCGGGCAGCAAATATTGTACCTATCCACAAGAAGGACAGCAAGATCTGTTGTAGTCAAGTTAATGGAATTCCCTTTCTGTTAAAAAAAAGTTAATGGAATCATTGCTGAAAAGAAGGATCATTTAAAAATAAACAACTTGCTGGACCCAAAGCAGCATGGCTTTACTGAGGGAAGATCATGTCAGACCAATCTGATTGAACTTTTGACTAAATTACCAATGTTTTGGACGATGGCGGTGCTGTGGACATATGGAGCATATCTTGATTTGAAGCAAGGCATTTGATACAGTTCCACATAAAGCTAGGACTTAACCCTTTCAGTGGTTCAGTGGATATGCAGTTGGCTAAATGATAGATACCAGAGGGTGGTTGTAAATGGGGTTTACTCAGAACAGAGAGCAGTCACTAGTGGGGTACCACAAAGCTCTGTACTAGGTCTGTTCTATGTAATCTATATGTAACTGATATAACTAAAGGTTTGTTGGGCAAGGTATGTCTTTTGGACATGGAACATGATTTGGCATTGCTGGAAGACTGGTCAAAGCAGTGAAAACTGCAGTTCAATTTTTCTAAATGTAAAATAATGCACCTAGGGAAAAAGAATATCCCCTGAGAGAGTAAAGCATTGAGGGTAGTGTTGGCCAGCGCTACAGAAGAAAAAAATTTGGGGGGTACTTATCTCGGATTGCAAGAGGAGCAAGCAGGCAGTGGGAAAAGCGAGTAGAATTCTAGTATGCATCATTAGAGGGATCACTAGCGGGTGGAAGGAGGGTCTGATTCTCCTATATAGATCTTTAGTGAGACCTTTAGAATACCGAGTCCAGTTCTGGAGACCTCACTTACACCAAGATATTGATAAAATTGAACGAGTCTAGAGGTAGCAAAAATGGTGAAAGATTTGATCACCCAAACCTATCGAGACAATAGAACTTAAGAACTTAATATGTACAGTCTGGAGAAAAGAAGGAAATGGGGAAACATGATTGAAACCTTTAAAATACATCAAGGGGGTGAATAAGGTTCAGGAGGGCAGGACTTTCAATATGAAGCCAAGATCAAGATCACGGGGACATGACCTCAAACTAATCTTAGAAAGTAGTAGTTTTATTATTTTAAAGTATTATTTTAGACTGTTGTTTCTAATCAGACTATTGGCAATTGCAATAATGCATAATCTAAAAGTTTTAGTATTTATACTTACCAAGGAAAGATTTAAATTTTTAACTTTGTCACTTTGAGTAAGTTGGGAATGAAAGAGTGGACAGGAAAGGACAGAGGAAAAAAGAAGGGCTAAGAATGAAAGGAAGGGATGTCTGGTCTGAAATTTGCTCATTGCCTCTGAGGACAATATGTTTGAGTCATAGGAAAGACTAAAGTCAAGATAAAGTTACATAGTCAGGTTGAAAAAGACACAAGGTCATCTTGTTCTACCAATAGAGAAGAAAATAAAAATTTTAGTATCCAGTTAGGTTTTGTGCATTTAAGAAATGCATCAAGCTATTTTATTTTTTAACAATCTACTGAGCTGGCCAGAACTAGTTGTGGGAGTCTATTCAACATTTCCAACACGGGAATATTCTACACATATGCTTAAAGCGGAGCTCCGCCTTTAATTTTTTCATTAAAAGCCAGCAGGTACAAATACTGCAGCTGCTGACTTTTAATAAATGGACACTTACCTGTCCAGGGTGCCCGCAGATGTCGGCAGCAGAAGATGAGCAATCGCTCGTCTCTCAGCTGCCCCCGCCGCCCTTCATCGGTGAGGTAATCAGGAAGTGAAGCGTTGCGGCTTCACTGCCCGGTTCCCTACTGCGCATGCGCGAGTCGCACCTGCGCTTTTTTACTGCTCACGGTTGTGTTCTGGGAACTGTGTGTTTCCCAGAACACAACGGTGGGGGTGGGGTTGGGGACAGGAAGGGGCGTAATAGCCGCAGATTCTGTGGCCATCTATGCCCAGAAGTGGGTGCAGATACCTGTATTATACAGGTATCTGCATCCCCCTTCCACCTGAAAGGTGTCAATTGTGGCACCGGAAGGGGGGGGGGGAAATCCGATGAGCGAAAGTTCCACTTTAGGGTGGAGCTTCGCTTTAAGTGCACTCTGTCAGCTCAATAGAGAGAGTGGGCAATTAAACTGCTCTCTATAGCAGGGGAGTCCATGTATGAAAGTTCAAATGCAGCACAAGGTATGTTGGTGGTCACAGGCTTACTGTGGATGGCTGCCGGCTCATAACAAGCTAGAAGGGGCTCTGTAGACAGTAAAACACAAGAGAGCAGAAATGTTAAAACATTTTTAATATAGGACAGACAATTTGGAACTCGCAAGATCGTAGAGATCACAGTGCATGTAGGAAGGTACAGCCCCACTACAAGGAAGGACGTTTTCGTTTTTCTTGGCATTCAGCTTTATAAATGTGTCCCTCAATGTTTTTAAAGAAAAAGATTTTACAGCAAGTACAAGAATCTTATTTTTATGGTCCGTTTTATGTTGAATGACTAAGAAGGTTTATCTGTTAAACATAGTGTGTGTATGTGTAGATATTGTTCCCTCCATGCTAATGGTTCATTCAAATGTTCTGTTTGAAGGTTGGCTCTTCCTTGACTCCAGCACATCCATGTTTGTTCATGCTCGTGCCAGGGTCTATAAAGTGGCAGATTCAAAAGCCATTAAAAAGCCAAAGACTGCTGAATCAAATCATAAGCAAGGTAAGTGAGCAGAAAACTTGTAAAAAAACTTTCTTTGGTTTTTATTTAATAATCATTCTGGTTAAAGTTGTGTTTGAAGCTCATATTTGTAATAGAATACCAAATGTCCAATGTGTACATAATCTGGTCATAGACTGGCAGGTATCATCCCTGAAGATGAGATGGAAGATATTAGCTTGTCCTTGTAAGAACTTGCTGGATGACAGTGGAACATCTGCGGCATTTAAGATCTTTACCTCTCCGGAACCGCCATGCTTGCAGGGAGTTTTTCTGTCACAATCAATGTTTGAAATTGGTAGTTTTACTTGATTTTTAAAAAGCCAATGTGACCATCTTGGTTCATCTCTGCCTCTCATTCACTCACAGAATGTAGCTACATACATGTGCAGTGTAACATAGTGTATGTGTAATATTAATAAGTTGTACCACTAGCATAGTTTGCTGCAACATGTTTACCTGTTTTGTACAGAGAGGCATCTATGTATGTATTTCTTTTGCTCCAAAAAAAATAAAAAATGTATGTTAAAGCATTATTAAACCCAAAGCCAGAAATGTAATATATTGCAGTTTACCAATCATTAGATGCATTAGATGACATGGCTGCTTTACTTTTCTTTTTATTTCCGTCTGTTTTCACCTGGTAATCCTGGCCAGTAACACACCACCTGTATCAGAGTGCCTCCACTCTGGATGAATCAACATAGGCACAGCAGAGAGCAGCATTGTCAGTCTGGGGGGAGGGGAGTATTAGATGGTCTAGCAGATTTAGATACACTAACAAACTGAAGCCGAATTCCAGATCATACTGCAGTTACAGCAAAAGTTTTTTTTTTTTTTTTTGGGGATAAAGGTTTTACATCAATAAAATAAGCGGACCATTGTAAGCTATGAGTAAGCATCACACCCTGATGTGAAACGCATTAGCCTTTGCCCTGTATGTCCCTTTACATGTTTGATTGCTTTTTGATGGATTTTGTAAATTTTTCTTTGGAGTTTTTGGAATTTTAATTTTCTTTGTTAAATAAAACGCTTGACCAGAGTGCGGCAGTCCAGACAACTTTTTCTCTCTATGGATTATAGCACAGCCAGCACCTGTGAGTGGAACAGGGTGGGAGCAATTGAAGGAACCTGGAACCTTGGAGCGGTACATCTTTCTCTCATTGTAGTTTGTTCTTTTGAAAAATGAGTTTTCTCTTATCATCCATGGACTGACACGGTGTCTCTTTACACTTTACACGTGGGTTATGTCCCTGCTTGCAGGAGAAGACCTAGGCAGAATGTGAGATGTTATACATACATTCTAAAAGCCAGAGCTGAACAGCCCCACCCAGGGGGCGGTCCCTCCGGGCATAACCCTCCCACTACAGTCAGCAGACTTCAGTTTTTTTCTGCCTAGCAGAAGGAGAAGACGTGGCTCCCTCAGGAGCCAGTCTCCTGACCTATTTTATTCCTTTTTGGAATTATTTTTTATTTTATTTTTGAGAATCTTCTATCAACTGTCGGCTGGGCAACAGGTTGGGTACAAGATATCCTCGTAGTCTTCCCTGTCCGACCATCGAGCGTGCTGATCCTCGCCTTCTGTGCGTGAGACTCAGTTCACGACAGGCCCCATGACTCCAGGGGTGGCCGGGTTTGCTTTCATGCTCCCACGGTCCTCTCAAGACTGAACAGCTCCTGACTGACTGTATCTTTCGCGGTGGACCGGGCCGACAGCTACTCAGTACTGCACTGTGATAGTCCTGTCAAACACCAGTGTGTCCCTCAGGGGACGGGTAAGTAGTCTCTCCTGCTTGCAGGTGAGTACAAAGGGCTGTGTGTTTCTCTGTGGGGGATTTTCCCTGTCTCCCCCTGTATTTTATTGTCGCTCTCTGTCACCATTACTGGCGCTGACTGTGTGGGGTGCTTGAGGGTCACACTGTTCTTGGGGGGCTCATGCTGGTCTGCAATGTATGCCTTGGGGCTTTTTTGTGTGGTTTTTTTTTGGGGGCCTGAGCGCCGTGTGGCGCTGTGCGTGTGTGCTGTTTCATTTTAACTGCGTCATGGCGGCCATCTTGCCGCGGATCGCCTCAGTGAAGTGCGGCGGCCATTTTCTTGTAGCCCGCGCGCTTTTCAGCACTAGTTTGGCCTCTAGCGCTGCTATAGCAGCGCGAATCTCCTCACAGTCTCCTCACAGCTTACCAGCGCTGACACAGCGCGGTACAGACAGCGGAACTAAGCAGTCCCTGGTCCGGTTTGGTGAGTCCCCTGGGCGCCCCCTCCTCAGTCAGCACAGCCTGTGGGTGGACTTTTTATCTGAGAGAGTCTCAGAGAGGGACAATATGGAGTCTGTGTCACCAGCTTCCCCTAAAAATGTCAGTGGCAACAGGCAGTGCTTCAGCACTGCGGTCCCTATGGACCTGTTGTGGGCAGCCCTGGAATCAATTTCTGACCAGGATGGGAGCTGTGTGCAAGCGCAAGGTGCAAAAAGGCGCCCTCTCCCCACTTTATCTACTCGAGGGCAGTGCGCTGATTCAGATATGGGCCTAGCCACTATCGCTCAGGACCCTAGTTCTGAATGTATGGATGGTTTTGAACAGGACATTCCTTATGAGGGAAACTCCAGTTCTGAGTCAGTAAATGACAGGGCGCTTGTTAGTGTGCTCATGACTGCGGTGAGGGACACTCTCAAGCTCAAATGCTGCGGATGCAGAACCTCAGGCGGATACTGTCTCCTTTGGTTCTTTTAAGGCCAGGCCTTCTAAAGGGTTTTTTTCCATTGTACTTTCTTTGACCAGCTCATTGATAAGGTCTGGGAAAAGCCACAGAAGAATTTTTTTTTTTTATGGTCCCGCGGCGTTTGTCTATCAGATACCCCTTGAAGATGCCCTACTTAAAAAGTGGGCTTCTCCCCCAATGGTCGACCCTCCAGTCGCCCGGTTGAACAAGGCCATCACTCTCCCGATGGAGGGGACTCCTGCATTTGAGGACCCCACTGACAGGAGGTCAGAAGTGGTGAGCAGAACCATGTTTGCCTTGTTGGGATCCGCCCTACGACCTGTGGTAGCGGCGACCCTTGTGTCTAAAACACTTACAGGTTGGGCAAAAATGTTGCACCTAGCTGTACAGGAGCATATTCTTCCTCCAGACACAGTTGCTCTGGCCCACCAACTGGTTCAGGGCCTGGTTTCTGTGTGCGACGCCACGCTGAACGCGGCCCCTTTAATATCCAGGGCCTCTGTCTCGGCGGTGGTATTGCGTCGTCTTATCTGGTTGAAATGCTGGTCTGCTGACCTAGCCTTAGGAAGCTCCTGACGGATCTACTATTTTAAAGGCGGTAGACCTTTCGGTGCTGCTCTGGATGACATCGACATGGATGTCACGGGAGGTAAACGCACTCTTCTTCCTTAGACTAGCAAGGGTGAGGAGGCCCGCCGCAAACAGGGGCCTTCCTTTCCAGCAAAACAGGGGTTTTTTCGTCAGAGTCCACAGGTAGGCCCTCTCAGACTGACGGCAGTGCGGCTGGTGGGCACAAGTGCCCCTGGGTGCGTAAGCCAAACAAGCGGCTCCCAAGCCCGCCTCCGCGTGAAGTCTTGCCTCCGCCCGACTCTGGGGTGGGGGGACGACTTCGCAGGTTCACGGATCGGTGGACCTCCCGAATCTCCGACTGGTGGGTGTGCGAGGTGGTCACCTCAGGTTATAGGATAGTATTCCGATCCTGGCCCCCACACAGATTCTTTCCCTTGAATCTTCCTCTCCTTCCTACCTGTCGGGCAGCCCTCTTGGGGGCTGTACAGGATTTGATCAGGTCCGGAGTGATTGTGCCGGTTCCGTCACAGGAGAGTTTTCAGGGATTCTGCTCGAATCTGTTTGTCGTCCCAAAAATAGGACGTGGTTCGACCTATCCTGGACCTCAAGGCCCTGAATGCCTTCGAGAAGGTGCAGAAATTCCGCATGGGATCCATTCGCACGGTGATCGCTACACTCCACCAAAGGGATTTTCTTCTGGCGTCCTTGGACTTCAAGGACGCCTACTTGCATGTTCCGATCTGCGCAAGTCACCAGAAGTTTCTGCGCCTTGCGATCAGCGAAGTCCACTCTCGATTGTGGCTCTTCCTTTCGGCCTTGCCTCGGCACCAAGGGTGTTCACCAAGGTGCTTGCTCCGGTTCTAGCCTTCTGTTACAGCGAGGTATTGCTGTCGTGGGCTATCTGGACGGTCTTCTGCTATGAGCAGAAAGTGGCTCAGACTTAGAGGAAAGGTGACTATCGTCAATTAGACCCTCAGGGACTTCGGGTGGTTCCTGAACATTCAGGAGTCAGTCCTGGTCCCGACTCAGTGTCTGGAGTCTCTAGTTCTGGTCTGGACTCCTTGGAGGCAAAGGTATCCTACCTCTGGAGAAGTTGCTGACACTTCAGTCTGCGGTGCGGGTGCTGACATCCCGAACATGGTTGTCAATCCGTTGTTTGCATGAGAGTCCCGGGACTCCTGGTGGCCTCCTTCGCGGCCATTCCGTATGCCCAATCACACACCAGGGCATTGCAGAAGGAGATCTTGTCCACCTGGGACAAATCCCCGTTGTCCTTGGATCTTCGGATCCAGGTGATTCACCTGGTCAGGGCGTCCCTGACAGGGTGGTTGGGACCCTCGGCTCTTCGGTCCGGAAAGTCGTTCCCCTCCCATCCAATGGACGGTACTCACGACGGACGCCAGCCTGACGGGCTGGGGTGGAGTCTGGGGAGTCCTGTCGGCTCAAGGCCTTGGACTCCGGACGAGCCCGTTTACCAATCACTGTTCTGGAAATGCGGGCCATCAGACTGTGTCTCTCCTCAGGTCGGAGAGAGTACGGGGTCGCTCCATCAGGATCCAGTCAGACACCGCCACGGCGGTGGCGTATGTAAACCATCAAGGGGGAACTCGGAGCTCAGCTGCGGCTTCCGAGGTAATCCGTATCCTGAAGTGGGCCGGAAGAAACGTGCCGGCTCTGTAGGGGCGGACTATCTGAGTCGCCAATCGCCAGACGCCGGACCAGGAAGAGTGGTCCTTGCATATTTCAACTCCTTTACCGACGGGGGGGCACGTCGGATGTGGACCTGATGGCCTCTCGACTCAGTCGCAAGGGTCGAGGTTGTGGCCAGATCCAGGGATCCTTGGGCGATGACTCGGATGCGTTGGTGGCCCCATAGGGTCCTTATCGCCTGATATAAACTCCGGTGATCCTAATTGTTCCGGATTGGCCTCAGCGTCACTGGTACGCTAATCTGGTACGTCTCGTTGCAGACGTTCCCTGGCGGTTGCCGATGAGGGAGGACCTTCAGTCTCAAGGTCCTATATGTTTCATCCGGCTTACAGTCTCTGGCTTTAACGGCAGAGCTGTTAAAAGCCAGGTGTTGAGGGACCGAGGTCTCTCGGACTCTGTCATTTTGACCATGTTAAGGACACGGAAGTCTTCCTCCAGGCAGATCTATCACCGTGCCTGGAAAGTTTATATCGCCATATGCAAAGCGCTGGACTGGCGTCCTCGGACGTATTCCGTCCCCAGAATCCTGCGTCCTCTACAGTGTGGAGTGACCCAAAAGCTTGCTTTGAGTACCATCAAGGATCAGATTTCGGCCTTGGCCGTCTTCTTTCAGCGACCTCTAGCGGGTCATTTCTTGGTTAGCACCTTGTGTTGGGGGTTCGCCATGTGCTCCCTCCTGTCAAGCCTTCTCTCCCACCGTGGGATCTGAATTTGGTGCTCTAGGTCCTCCAGGAACCTCCTTTTTGGGAATATCCGGGATATTCCTCTCTTGTCTTGTCTCAGAAGGTGGCCTTTTAGTGGCAATCACTTCTGTTTGACGAGTGTCTGAGTTGGCGGCTTTGTCCTGCAAGTCGCCATATTTAGTCATCCATAAGGATAAGGCGGTGTTGCATCCGCGACCTTCCCTTTTGTCAAAGGTGGTGTCTACCTTTCACCTACATGAGGACATTGTCCTCCCGTCCTTGTGTCCTCACCCATCGCATCCCAGAGAGTTTGCGCTGCACGTATTGGATGTGGTACGAGCCTTACGGGTGTACCTGTCTGCTACTGCTTCTATTCGGAAGTCCGACTCACTGTTTGTGACTGCCCCTGGTCCATAACAGGGCCAAGCGGTTTCGTCTGCCATAATTTTTAGGGGAATCAGACAAACCGTCATTCAAGCCTATGCTCTCAAAGGGCGGGCGCCTCCCTTTCCGGTTACGGCGCATTCCACCAGGGCAATTGGTGCTTCCTGGGTTTTCCGACATCAAGCGTCGGTTGCACAAGTGTGCAAGGCGGCGACCTGGTCGTCTGTTCATACCTTTTAAGTTTTTTATAAGGTTGATGTGGCTGCATCTTCGGATGCTTCCTTCGGCCGCAGGGTGCTGCAGGCCGCTGTTTAAAGTTGCGACTCCTCCGTTGAGGAGATCTGCCTTCTTGGAGTGAAAGTTTTTGGTTTTTCCATTTATACTGCTCCCATCCCTCTTGACACTGCTTTGGGACATCCCACGTGTAAAGTGTAAAGAGACACCGTGTCAGTCCATGGATGATAAGAGAAAATAGGATTTTTTGTACTCACCGTAAAATCCTTTTCTCTGACATCCATGGACTGACACGGCACCCACCCTTCCTTTTTAAGTTTGTACTGCTTTGTTACGAACTGAAGTCTGCTGACTGTAGTGGGAGGGTTATGCCCGGAGGGACGGCCCCCTGGGTGGGGCTGTTCAGCTCTGGCTTTTAGAATGTATGTATAACATCTCACATTCTGCCTAGGTCTTCTCCTGCAAGCAGGGACATAACCCACGTGTAAAGTGTAAAGAGACACCGTGTCAGTCCATGGATGTCAGAGAAAAGGATTTTACGGTGAGTACAAAAAATCCTATTATTGGCAGGATCACTAGGTGAAAATAAAGGAAAGATAGCTTAATAATGAAAAATGTTGCCATAACATCTTAGAATTGGTGAGCTGCAATATAATACATTTGCTTTCGGGTTTAATACCACTTAAACTGATAAAATCTGATGTAAATAAACTGATGATAGTAAACTAGACATAGAAATGGAAAAACACATAAAACAGAAGATTTTTGCTTTATTTTTCCAATGTGTTCAACATGCTTAAAGTTGTTGTAAACCCTTTTGCAGGTTATTTTTGTAAAAAAAAAAAAAAAGAGAGCCATATTGAGCTAGTATGACTAGCATACTAGCTCTTTATGCAGTACTTGCCTTAGATCGAAGCCGTCCTCGTCTCCCCCTCCGACCGCAGACATTGCTCCGGAAGGCTACTTCCGGGTATCACTGCTCCGGCGCTCTGATTGGCTGGGGCGGCGATGACTTCACCGCACGGGAGCTGTCAAAGCCGGCATTATCCATTGATAAAACCGGCATTGACCGTGCAGCAGCGCCCTTGTCTATGGCGCGCATGCGCCGTAGACAACGGTGCATTCTTTTTTGTAAAATATCTCCTAAACCGTGGAGGTTTAGGAGATATTGCAAACACCTACAGGTAAGCCTTAATCTAGGCTTACCTGTAGGTGAAAGTTGCACAACCACTTTAAGAACACTGCCCATGTATAAGGCCCCTTTCACACTGGGGTGGGCAGGAGCGGTGGCGGTATAGCAGCGCGATTTTCAGCGCTGCTATACCGTCGTTCTTACCGCAGTATGCGGTTGCTAGGGGGGTTAATTTAACCCCCGCTAGCGGCCGAAAAAGGGTTAATACCGCGGTGTCCCATTGATTTCAATGGGAGACCGCGGTAAAGGAGCGGTGAACACACCGCTCCTTTACCGCTGTAAAGAAGCGGCTAGCAGGACTTTTGGAGCGGTCCTGCTAGCGCACCGCTTCAGTGTGAAAGCCTTCGGGCTTTCACATTGAAGGCACAGGGCAGGATTTTTTCATGCGGTATAACAGCGCTATTATTAGCGCTAAACCGCATGAAAAACGCCTCAGTGTGAAAGGGGCCTAAAGAAAGCATACATTCCAACAATGGATCTTGTGTATCGTCTGTTAAAAATGTCTGTACAATTCAATATACTGCATTGAAAAAAAACACAGAACTTATGCTCCTGATAAAATGTGTTTGCAGTTACAGGTCTCAAATCAGTTCTTCTTTTCCCATCTTGCAAGTGCTCCATGCATCCACGCTCCAAGCCCAGCCCCAGAGGATATATTTTAGTTAATTTGTTTTTTGTTTTTTTTTTCCATTGTGTTTGTGCGACAGTTAAAGTGACAGTATACTCTGATTTAAATTAATCTGTTCATATATACTGTATATTCTTAACTGAAAATAAAATGCCTTCTATTGCTGTCAGCCTCCTCTAAATTCCATTTTTTTATATGGACTATGGGATTTGTAGTATGCATAGAGCAGTACACACGACCACAACTAGTGTGTACTGCTTGTTCCAAACTAATGAAAGTAAGGGAAAAAAGGATGCTGCAAGGAGGCAAAAAAACACAGTAAGTCCCCTTTCACATTGGGTTGTTTTGCAGGCGCTATTGTGCTAAAAATAGCGCCTGCAAACCAACCTGAAACAGCTGTCGCTGTGTCTCCAGTGTGAAACCCCTGAGGGCTTCACACTGGAGCGGTAGCAGGACGGTAAAAAAAAAGTCCTGCTAGCAGCATCTTTGGAGCGGTGAAGGAGCAGTGTGTAATACCGCTCCTCCACCACTCCTGCCTATTGAAATCAATGGGACACCGCGGCTATACCGCCGGCAAAGTGCCTCTGCAGAGGCGCTTTGCGGTGGTTTTTAACCCTTTCTCGGCCGCTAGCGGGGGGTAAAACCGCACCGCTAGCGGCCGAATAGCTCCGCAAATCCGATGGTAAAGCGCCACTAAAAATAGCGGCGCTTTACCGTCAACGCACCTCTCCCGTCCCAGTGTGAAAGGGGCCTAAGAAACAATATCATGTAACATAGATTACAGGGTCATTAAGTAGTGAATGAGTATGGATTATTTTTTTGGATAAGAAGTATAATGTTTAGTGTCACTTTAAGGCGGATTTCCAGCTGACTAAATCGCAGCTTTAAAAATTACTTTCGGTGCACTGAAATCTATCTGTTCTGTCTGTGTTAAGCAGATAAGTAATCATTAAATACAGTGGATATAAAAAGTCTATGTAAAAAGATTAGACGAAGATAAATAATTTCAGAACTTTTTCCACCTTTTAATGTGACCTATAAACTGTACAACTCAATTGAAAAGCAAACTGAAATCTTTTAGGGGGCGAAGTAAAACTAAAAAACTAAAATGTGGTTGCATAAGTGTGCACACCCTCTTATAACTGGGGATGTAGCGGTGTTCAGAATTAAGCAATCACATTCACTCATGTTAAATAGGAGTCAGTACACACCTGCCTTCATTTATAGTGCCTCTGATTGACCCCAAATAAAGTTCAGCTGTTCTAGTAGGTCTTACCTGACATTTTTTTTTAGTCACATCCTGCAGCAAAAGCCATGGCCCGCAGAGCGCTTACAATGCATCAGAAGGATCTCATTGTTAAAATATATCAGTCAGGAGAAGGGTACAAAAGAATTTCCAAGGCATTAGATATAACATGGAACACGAGAAGACCAAGAACTGGACGTTCCTCCCAAAATGGATGAAAAGACCAGAAAAAAACTGGTGAGGGAGGCTGCCAAGGGGCCTACAGCAACATTAAAGGAGCTGCAAGAATATCTGGCAAGTGCTGGCTGTGTGGTACATGTGACAACAATCTCCCGTTTTCTTCATATGTCTGAGCTATGGGGTAGAGTGGCAAGACGGAAGCATTTTTTTAATGAAGGAAAATATCAAAGCCTGGCTAAATTTAGCAAAAACACATCTAAAGTCTTCCAAAAGCATGTGGGAAAATGTGTTATGGTCTGATGAAACCAAGGTTGAACTTTTTGGCCATAATTCCAAAAGATATGTTTGGTGCAAAAACAACACTGCACATCACCAAAAGAACCCCATACCCACAGTGAAGCATGGTGGTGGCAGCATCATGCTTTGGGGCTGTTTTTCTTCAGCTGGAACAGGGGCCTTAGTTAAGGTAGATGGAATTATGAACATTTCCAAATACCAGTCAATATTGGCACAAAACCTTCAAACTTCTGCTAGAAAGCTAAACATAGAGGAACTATATCTTTCAGCATGACAACAAAGACCCAAATCAACAAAGGAATGACTTTACCAGAAGAAGATTAAAGTTTTGGAATGGCCCAGCCAGAGCCCAGACCGGAATCTGATTTAAAAGTCTGTGGGGTGATCTGAAGAGAGCTGTGCACGGGAGATGCCCTCGCAATCTGACAGCTTTGGAGTGTTTTTGCAAAGAAGAGTGGGCAAATATTGCCAAGTCAAGATGTGCCATGCTGATAGACTCCTACCCAAAAATACTGCGTGCTGTAATAAAATCAAAAGGTGCTTCAACAAAGTATTAGTTTAAGGGTGTGCACACTTATGCAACCATATTTTCGTTTTTACAGTTTATAGGTCACATTAAAGGTGGAAAAAGTTCTGAAATCGTTTATCTTTTGTCTAATTTTTTTACATCATAGAAACCTGACATTTTAACAGGGGTGTGTAGAATTTTTATAGGTAGTAACTGGTTTGCCATATTATTTAACCACTTGCCGACCAGCCGCCACAGTTTTACTGCGGCAGGTTGGCTCGGCTGGGAAAATCGACGTTGCCTTATGTTGCTTTTTCTTTTGGCCACTAGGGGCGTGCGCACCCACAGAGTGTGCCTGGAGCCGATGCGAGTGCCCGGTGGGCGCGATGACCGCCGGGCACCCGCGATCGCTCGTGACAGAGCGAGAATCGGGATCTGTGTGTAAACACACATCCCGGTTCTTTCAGGGGAGTAGAGACAGATCGTGTGTTCATACTAAGTATGAACACCGATCTATCTCTTCTCCTAAACAGCCCCATCCCCCTACAGTTAGAACACACATAGGTAACACATTTAACCCCTTGATCGCCCCCTAGTGTTAACCCCTTCCCTGCCAGTGACATTTATACAGTAATCAGTGCATTTTTATAGCACTGATAGCTCTATAAATGTCAATGGTGTCAAAAGTGTCCATTTTGTCTGCCACAATATCGCAGTCCCGATTAAAAATCGCAGATCGCCACCATTACTAGTAAATAAAAAATAATACAAATGGCATAAATCTGTCCCCTATTTTGTAGATGCTATAAATTTTGCGCAAATCAATCAATATATGCTGCTTGCGTGTTGTTGTTATTTTTGGTAAAAAAAAAAAAATGTAGAATACATATCGGTACATATCGGCCTCAACTGAGGAAAAAATTTGTTTCTCTTATCGTCCATGGACTGACACAGCTCTCATACTGATTACGTGTGGGTATATGTCCCTTCTTGCAGGAGAAGACCTAGGCAGAATGTTAGATGTTAAAACATTCTAGAACAAACCAGAGCTGAACAGCCCCACCCACAGCGGTCCCTCCGGACATTACCCTCCCACCTGCAGCTAGCAGCCTCAGTTATACAGGCGCCCGGCGGCCTTTTTCTTGTAGCCGCGGCGCTTTCACTTTCGTTTTCGGCCTCTAGCGGCACTGCTGACGGCGCAAAATTCCTCAGTCTCCTCACAGATTCTTTGCTCTCCTCAGGCTTCACTCGCGCTGCAGCACGGCTCATACAGCGGAACCGAGCGGTCCCTAAGGGTGGTGAGTCCTCCGGGTATCCCCTCCTCAGCCTCAGCACAGCCAGTGGGTGGACTATATTATTCACTGTAATAGTGAATAAGGTCTCAGAGGGTGGCAGTATGGAGTCTGGTTCACCTGCTTCTCCACACTTGTCAGAGGCAACTGGCAGTGCTCCTGCACCTGCGGTCCCTATGGACCAGTTGTCGGCAGTCCTGGAATCATTCCTTGTCAGGATGGAAGCGGTGTGAGAAAGCTCGGGAGCTGTAAAGCGCCCCCTCCCCACACAATCTCCACATGGGGAGTGCTCTGACTCAGATATGGGCCTAGCTACTGCTGCTCATGACCCTGGTTCTGAGGATTTTGATGTCTTTGGACAGGACATTCCTTGTGAGGAAAACCCCTGTCTTGAACCACCAACTGACAGGGTGCTTGTAAGTGAACTCATTGATGCTGTGAGGGACACTCTCAAGCTGAATGTTGAGGCTGAGGAACCTCAGGTGGAAGCTGTATCCTTTGGTTTCTTTATAGCCGTTTCTTCAAAAAAGGTCTTTCCATATGTGCCTTTTTTTGATGCACTCATTGACCAAGTCTGGGATAAGCCGCAGAAGACTGACGGTCCCGCGGCGCCTAGCTTTAAGGAACCTGGTTAAAAAGTGGACTCTCCCCCCAGTGGTCGACCCCTCGGTCGCCCGTTTGAATAAGGCTACCACACTCCTGATGGGACTCCTGCATTTAAGGATCCCGCTGACAGGAGGTCAGAAGTGGTGAGTAGAACTATGTTTACCTTATTGGGGTCCGCTTTACGCCCTATAGTGGCGGCGACACTTGTGTCTCAGACACTCACAGGATGGGCAAAGATTTTGCACCAGACAGTGCAGGAGAATAATCTCCCTCCTGAGACCATTGCCCTGGCTCACCAACTTGAGCAGGGTTTAGTCTTCGTGTGCGATGCCACTTTGGATGCGGCCCCTTTAATATCAGGGGCCTCTATCTCTGCTGTTGTGCTGCGTCGCCTTATCTGGCTGAAATGCTGGTCGGCCGACCTAGCTTCCAAAAAGCTCCTGGCTGACTTGCCCTTTAAGGGCGGTAGACTGTTTGGGGCCGCCCTGGATGACATTATTAAAGATGTCACAGGAGGTAAGAGCACCTTCCTTCCCCAGTCTTTTAAGGGAAAGGAGCCCCACCGCAGGCCGGGCCCTTCCTTTCCGGCGAAGAAGACGTTTTTCGTCAGTCAGATTCCACGGGCAAGCCCGCCCAGTCTGAAAAAAGTGCGGGTGGGGGATAAAGACGTCCCTGGGTGCGTAAGCCTACCAAACAAGCTCCCAAGCCCGCCACCGCATGAAGTCTTGCCCCTGCCCGACTCTGGGGTGGGGGGACGTCTTCGCAGGTTCTCGGTGCGGTGGACCTCCCGGATCTCCGACCGGTGGGTGTGCGAGGTGGTCACCTCGGGATACAGAATAGAGTTCCACTCGTGGCCCCCAAACAGGTTCTTTCCCTCGAACCTCCCTCTCCTTCCGGCCTGCCGGGCGGCCCTCTTGGGGGCCGTACAGGGTTTGCTCGGGTGCGGAGTAATTGTGCCGGTTCCGTCGCAAGAGGTTTCAGGGGTTTTACTCAAATCTGTTTGTTGTCCCGAAGAAGGACGGGGTCCGGCCAATCCTGGACCTCAAGGCCCTGAATGTCTATGTGAGGGTACTAAAATTCCGGATGGAATCCATTCGCACGGTGATCGCGACACTCCACCAAGGGGATTTTTTGGCGTCCTTGGATATCAAGGACGCTTACTTGCACGTTCCAATCTGCGCAAGTCACCAGAGGTTTCTGCGCTTTGCCATAGGTGAAGTCCAATATCAGTTCGTGGCTCTTCCCTTCGACCTAGCATCGGCACCACGGGTTTTCACAAAAGTGATTGCCCCGGTTCTAGCTTTGCTGAGACAGCGAGGAATTGTTATCTTGGGCTATCTGGACGATCTCCTTCTCAGAGCAGAAAATGGCTCAGAATTGGAGGAAAATGTGACAATAGTCAGTCAGACCCTCCGGGATTTCGGATGGCTTCTGAACATGCAGAAGTCGGTTCTAGTCCCGACTCAACGATTGGAGTATCTGGGTCTGATCCTGGACACTTCGGCAGCGAAGGTGTTTCTACCCTCAGAGAAGTTACTGACACTTCAGTCGGCAGTGCGGGTTCTGACGTCCCAAAAATGGTCGTCAATTTGCTTCTGCATGAGAGTCCTGGGACGAATGGTGGCCTCCTTCGAGGCGGTTCCGTATGCCCAATCACACACTCGGGCATTGCAGAAGGGAATTCTGTCTGTTTGGGACAAGTCCCCATTGTCATTGGATCTTCAGATTCAGGTGAGTCACTCTGTCAAGGCATCCCTGACGTGGTGGCTGAGATCCCCGGCTCTTCGGGCTGGGAAGTCGTTCCTCCCCATCCAATGGACGGTGGTCACGACGGACACCAGCCTGATGGGCTGGGGAGGAGTGTGGGGAGTCCTGTCAGCTCAAGGGCTCTGGACTCCGGATGAATCTCGTCTCCCAATCAACGTCCTGGAATTGCGGGCGATCAGACTGTGTCTCTCCGCGTGGTCGAAGAGGCTACAGGGCCGCTCAGTCAGAATCCAGTCGGACAACGCCACGGCCGTGGCGCATGTCAACCATCAGGGGGGCACTCGGAGCTCGGCTGCGGCATCCGAGGTCGCCCACATCCTAAGGTGGGCGGAAAGAAACGTGTCGGCCGTCTACATTCCGAGCGTAGAAAACTAGCAGACGGACTATCTGAGCCGCCGGTCCCTGGACCAGGGGGAGCGGTCCTTGCATCCCGAGGTGTTTCAACTCCTTTGTCGGCAGTGGGGCACTCCGGATGTGGACCTGATGGCGTCTCGACTCAATCGCAAGGTGTCAAGGTTTGTGGCCAGGTCCAGGGACCCCTGGGCTGATGCCTCGGACGCGTTAGTGGCCCGTGGGGTCAGTATCGCTTAATGTATGTCTACCCTCCGCTGCAGCTGCTTCCTCGTCTGCTGTGCAGCGTAGCGGCCGAGGGCATCCTGGTGATCCTCATTGCCCCGGACTGGCCTCGGCGTCACTGGTACGCCGACCTGGTACGTCTCATCGCGGACGTCCCTTGGCGCCTGCCCTTGAGGGAGGACCTTCTGTCTCAAGGTCCTATCTTTCATCCTGCTTTACAGTCTCTGGCTTTAACGGCATGGCTATTAAGAGCCAGGTGCTGAAGGACCGAGGCCTGTTGGATTCGATAATTTCGACCATGCTTAGGGCAAGGAAGTCTTCTTCTAGGAAGATCTATCACTGTACCTGGAGAGCTTACATCGCTGTGTGCGAAGAGCTAGACTGGCGTCCACGGACGTTCTCTGTCCCCAGAATCCTGCGGTTCTTGCAGCGTGGTGTTGCACAAAGGCTGGCTTTGAGCACTATTAAGGGTCAGATTTCGGCCTTGGCCGTTTTCTTTCAAAGACCCCTAGCAGGTCATTCCTTAGTTAGCACTTTTTTACAGGGGGTACGCCATGTGGTTCCACCTGCCAAGCCTCCGCTCCCTCCTTGGGATCTGAATTTGGTGCTCTCGGTTCTTCAGGATCCTTTTTGAAAATATCAGAGATATTCCTCTTTTAACTTTGTCCCAGAAGGTGGCTTTCTTAGTGGCCATCACTTCTGTTAGACGGGTGTCTGAGTTGGCGGCTCTGTCATGCAAGTCGCCTTACCTGGTCCTCCATAAGGATAAGGCGGTGTTGCGACCGCCACCATCTTTCCTTCCCAAGGTGGTTTCGGCTTATCACCTTAATGAGGACATTGTCCTTCCATCCTTGTGCCCTCATCCATCGCATCCTAGAGAGGTTGCGCTTCACAATTTGGATGTGGTGCATGCCTTACGGGTATACCTGGCGGCTACTGCTTCTATTCGGAAGTCTGACTCACGGTTTGTGTCTGTCTCTGGTCCGAAACAGGGCCAGGCGGTATCGTCTGCCACCATTTCTAGGTGGATCAGACAGACTGTTATACAGGCCTATGCCATTAAGGGGCGGGCACCTCCCTTCCCGGTTACGGCGCATTTCACCAGGGCAATTGGTGCTTCCTGGGCTTTCTGACATCAGGCGTCGGTTGCACAAGTGTGCAAGGCGGCGACCTGGTCGTCCATTCATACCTTTTCTAAGTCCTATAAGGTTGATGTGGCAGCATCTTCGGATGCTTCCTTCAGCCGCAAAGTGTTGCAGGCCGCTGTTTAATGTTGCAACTCCTCCGTTGAGGAGCTCTGCTGGTTTGGAGTGAAGTTTTGGTTGTTAGTTTACTATTTGCTCCCACCCTTTTCTTATACTGCTTTGGGACGTCCCACACGTAATCAGTATGAGAGCTGTGTCCGTCCATGGACGATAAGAGAAAATAGGATTTTTGTACTCACCGTAAAATCTGTTTCTCTGACGTCCATGGACTGACATAGCACCCACCCTTCCTTTTTAAGGTTTGTACTGCTTTGTTACGAACTGAGGCTGCTAGCTGCAGGTGGGAGGGTAATGTCCGGAGGGTCCGCCCCCCTGGGTGGGGCTGTTCAGCTCTGGTTTGTTCTAGAATGTTTTAACATCTAACATTCTGCCTAGGTCTTCTCCTGCAAGCAGGGACATATACCCACACGTAATCAGTATGAGAACTGTGTCAGTCCATGGACGTCAGAGAAACAAATTTTACGGTGAGTACAAAAATCATATTTTTATTTTATATATATCATAAAAATGTGGGATATTTATTATAGCAAAAAGTAAGATATATGGGGGTTTTTTTTTTCAAAATTGTCGCTCTTTTGTTTATAGCACAAAAAATAAAAAGGTGATCAAATACCACCAAAAGAAAGCTCTATTTATGGGAAAAAAAGTACGTCGATTTTGTTTGGGTACAGCATCGCACGACCACGCAATTTTCAGCTAAAGTGACACAGTGCCATATCGCAAAAAATTTCCTGGTCATTGAGCAGCCAAATCTTCCGAGGCTGAAGTGGTTAAACAAGCACTGATATTCCTTGCAGAATTCATCATGCTTAACAAAAATGTAAAATGCAATAGAAAATAGAATTTGTTATCTCTCCAGAATGGAAGCCAAAGGTATTTTAGTTTTTTTATGGTTGGTGTCAAGGTCACCTGTGACCAGGTGACAGATGCACACCGTAGGGGGACAGGAGTGCACCGCAAGGTAGTGAACCCTATGGCTGACTGCTGCGGATAGGTAACTGGGTGGTTGTGGAAAGCGGGACCAGAGGAGCACAACCGGGATCCTAACAGAAGCTAGAGCCAAGATTCCCCAGGGCGCGGAGTCTAAGACCCAGCAGGTCTTCTCCAGGGCCTCTAGTGGTGAGGATGTTATGCTGCAGGCTGGGACCAGGTCGCGGCCCCTGGAGTTTCCTAGCTCACGCCCCGTAGGATAAGGGGAAAAGAGGGGAAGCAGCAGCACAAGATATGAGAGAACCGAATAACAAGCTGAAGGTCAGGGGCCACAAGCAGACAAGGATAACGAAAGAACGAGCCGAAGGTCAAGGGTCACGAGCAGACAGGGATAGTCGGGGACAAGCCAATAACGTAACAGAGAGACAGACGTAGCACACGGCAGGCAGGAACCCAAACACACAATGCCTAACAAACACGTTGATCAGCAAAGCAGGCTTGCAGTGCACAGGTTAATATAGTGTTCTGTGATAGGGCCTGGGGTGGAGTCAGGCTGGGAGGAGATTATAAAGGAAGCCAGGTGAAAGGGCTCAGGCCTCTACGATGAACACATGGGAAGGAAGGTAAGCTGACAGACAAACACTACTGCATATCCATGACAGTACCCTCCCTCTTATGGGCCCTCCCCCACCTGGGCCCAGGCTTAAAGGGAAATCTCTGATGAAACCTTCTCAACAGATGAGGTGCAGCGACATCAGATGCAGCGATCCAAGACGCCTCCTCAGGACCAAAACCTCTCCAATGCACAAGGTACTGAAGAATGCCTCTGCAGAGCCGAGAATCCAGAACTTGTCTAACCTCGTACTTAAGATTATCCTCAGAGACCGAAAACGAGGTAGGGAGATGACAAGAAGATCTATTGAGGACCAAAGGCTCTCTAGGAATAAGCAAGGGCATGAGAGGATCAACAGGAATCTGAGGAGGGTCCCCTAGACCCTTAAAGGGGAACTGGTCATCTTGCACAGGACCATCAGACTGGGCAGATGTCAGTGGAACCCTGAAGTCAGGTTGGTTAGAAGGTGACATGTCGCCGGAGTCAAACTGAATAGCTGAAGGACAAGCAGAATGTCCCGAACAAGAAAAAGTAGGAGGCTCACTGGGCATGGGCTGGACTGGCATAACTAGTACAGAGGCAGAGTGAATAGCTGAGTCAGGTGTAGCGACTACCTGAATCGCATCGCAAGACGTAGCGACTGCAGGACTTGTAGACAAGCTAGCCTGGCTGTGCGTCCAAGGGTGGTTAGGGACAGAGAAATGTAAATGGTTATGCAGCCTGGAATGAATGACCGGCTCAGATTCACAGGGGGCAACCTTGGGTAGGCAGGACGAGGAACAGGAGGGACCCCAAGCCAGGATCTGTCCAGTAGTCCAGTCCACATGAGGAGAATGGAGCTGTAACCATGGGAGACCCAAAATTATAGGCGTTGAGGCCTTGGGTAAGATAAGGAAGGATATCCACTCCTGGTGGAGTGTCCCTACCGACATCTTAACAGGGAGGGTCTGGAAGCGGATAGGTCCCCCTGGGAGAACAGTACCATCAATCGCCAAGACCACCAATGGTGTGGTGAGGGGCAAAAGAGTAAGTCTCATGGACGATGCGATTTCCCAGTCCATAAAATTACCAGCGGCTCCGGAATCCAGATATGCTGAGACCGAATGAGAAGAAGCACCAACATGAAGGAACACAGAAAGCAGAAGACAAGAAGGGGAAGGTGATATTTCTGGGTCCAATACTCCACTTTCCAGATGAAGTGGACCCGAACGTTTTTCTGGACAAAGAGAGCAAGTGTCACGAAAATGACCTTTGCCCCCACAGTAAAGACACAGACCAAGAGTTCTGCGCCTAGCACGTTCCTCGGGGGATAGCCTGGTCCGACCCAGCTGCATGGGTTCCTCAGCTGGTAGGAGATGCTCTACGGGTCGAAGAGAGGAGAGCTCAGGCTGACTAAGAACCAAGGAGTGCTGGCGTTGCTTTTCTAAGGTCCTCTCCTGAAAGCGAATATCGATCTGGTTACACAAGGAGATAACGCCGGCCAGATCAGTGGGGATGGTTCTTCCTGCTAATTCATCCTTCACTCTATCAGACAGGCCATGCAAAAAGGTTGCGACTAAGGCCTCATTGTTCCAGCTCAACTCAGCCGACAGTATGCGGAAATGAAGGGCATACTGTCCCACAGAAGCAGACTCTTGGCGGAGACGTAAAAGGGCACTGGCCGCTGAAGAGACACGAGCCGGTTCTTCGAAGATATTCCGAAAAAGTTTCAAGAAGCCAGACAGGCTAGAAACCACTGGATCATTCAGTTCCCACAGAGGGGCTGCCCAGGCTAAAGCTTCACCAGAGAGGAGGGAAATGATATAGGCTACCTTAGCCCGATCAGACAGGAAGTTTTGGGGCTGGAGCTCAAAATGAATTGTGCATTGGCTAAGGAACCCCCTGCAAGCCTTGGAGTCCCCAGAGAAACAGGACGGAGCTGGCAGTTGTAGTGAGTGTGTGGCTGCGACTGGTGCAATAGGTGCAGCCGCTGGTTGTATTTGAGGTTGCGGATTCAGGGTTCCCAAGGAGGCCTGAAGCTGCTCAAAGCGAGAAGCCAGATCCTGGAGGAATCGCATCACCCTGAGTCTGATTCGATTCCTGGGTTTCAAGTCTGCAAACTATGCCCTGCAACGGATCATCCACGGGTAACGGGATGTCAGCCGGGTTCATGGCTGATCAAACTGTCAAGGTCACCTGTGGCCAGGTGACAGATGCACACCGTAGGGGGACAGGAGTGCACCGCAAGGTAGTGAACCCTATGGCTGACTGCTGCGGATAGGAAACTGGGTGGTTGTGGAAAGCGGGACCAGAGGAGCACAACCGGGATCCTAACGAAAGCTAGAGCCAAGATTCCCCAGGGCGCGGAGTCTAAGACCCAGCAGGTCTTCTCCAGGGCCTCTAGTGGTGAGGATGTTATGCTGCAGGCTGGGACCAGGTCGCGGCCCCTGGAGTTTCCTAGCTCACGCCCCGTAGGATAAGGGGAAAAGAGGGAAAGCAGCAGCACAAGATATGAGAGAACCGAATAACAAGCTGAAGGTCAGGGGCCACAAGCAGACAAGGATAACGAAAGAACGAGCCGAAGGTCAAGGGTCACGAGCAGACAGGGATAGTCGGGGACAAGCCAATAACGTAACAGAGAGACAGACGTAGCACACGGCAGGCAGGAACCCAAACACACAATGCCTAACAAACACGTTGATCAGCAAAGCAGGCTTGCAGTGCACAGGTTAATATAGTGTTCTGTGATAGGGCCTGGGGTGGAGTCTGGCTGGGAGGAGATTATAAAGGAAGCCAGGTGAAAGGGCTCAGGCCTCTAAGATGAACACATGGGAAGGAAGGTAAGCTGACAGACAAACACTACTGCATATCCATGACAGTTGGTTTCGGCAAATTCGATTTTAGTGCCAAAGATAATTAAGCCTGGCCCTGAGACCAGCGCATAAAACCTATCCCAAAATGGCCATTAGGCAGCGTTTACATTGCACTTTCTGCACAACACCCAATACCAATGCTGCTGGGATAGCGGTCTGCCTATTGTAGACAGGTTTGATTGGTAATGGGTACCAGGGCAGGAAAAATAAGACACTAGGAAACCAGTGCCTAAATGCTGCTTCTAAAATTTGGGTCACTGAGTACCAGCCGTTTACCATGTTAGGTTCTTCTGCTGACCCTGAAAATGTCCATGCTCAAGACAGGAATGCATTGCGGGAAAAGAAGATATTTTTCTGCATTTGGGATCCCTTATTGCATTTACAGGCTTGATAAAGAGCAAAAAGGATGGGATATGCAGTTTTCTTTGCAAACTGCAGTTACCTTTTTAAATATTGGTGGTTGCCTTTTTTTAATATATAATTTCTCTATATTTACAGATGGAAAGAATGAGCTGGTTCTAGAGAGTAATCCTAAATGGGAAGCACTCAGTGAAGTTCTGAAAGAGATTGAAACCGAGAACAAGAACAGTGAAGCCCTGGGAGGACCAGGTCAGCTTGTTTTAATAGGAATTAATTCAAGCCCCAAGCTCCGTGCGGTGCTAAATAATCATGTCTTATGCTTGACTGCTTACTAAAGCCATTCAGGCGTCTGTGCTGCAAAGAAGTGATTGTAGTCTTTACATTTATGACAAACACATAATCTGCAGTTTTTATTCATTTGGTTGGTACAGCAGAGTAAGGCTGGAAGGTAAATATGTGGAGTGTGTAGGTGTGTATGTGTATATATGTATATATATATATATATATATATATATATATAATGTGTGTGTGTGTGTGTGTGTGTATATATATATATATATATATATATATATATATATATATATATATATATATATTGTGAGGGGGTTAACTCGGTAGCGGGTGTGTGTGACCCCCTGGTTGGGCTCCCCACACAAAAACAGGGCCAGCAGACGGAGGTTGTGGTTTTCAAAATCAAAAGGTGCGGTTTATTTCTCTATGTACAGTGACAAAAACACAGCAAAGCCAAAAAGAAACATAAACAAAATAAATCCTGGTCAGTTTGACCTCTGACTAAACATGCAGGTTTCCTAAACTAACAACTGGGATCAGCCTGGTGCTGTCCTAGTCCCTAAGTCCCTGGTTTAGTAAAAGTCCAAACAAAT
Organism: Rana muscosa; assembly: GCA_029206835.1. Lineage (NCBI taxonomy): Eukaryota > Metazoa > Chordata > Amphibia > Anura > Ranidae > Rana > Rana muscosa. Next base: position 49,378,075 of record CM055127.1, read on the forward strand.
AGCCACACAGGCTTTGCCTCACCGCACAGGGGTTCACTCTCCCTAGACAGTCCACACAGGTCTGGTTCCAGGCATGAGCTAACACCTAATGAATCTGGGAGTTTTTATAGAGGCCTTAAACGAACTGACAGGCTTCAGCTGGTCTCATCAACTCCCTGCCTCACGACGCCCAGCACTCTCCCTAGAGGTATGAGTCATTCATGAGCCCACTAGCCTCAGCTGGGCTTCATCAACTCCCTAGTTGTATAAGTCGGCATAAAGCCTGAATCTGGGAGAAATATATCTACCCCCCTGGATGCAACCAGGTGACTTTACCTTCCTGCTGTCACATACCCCCCCCCTCTTGTTTTAACCTTGGGGTTGGAACACCAGCAATCAGGCATTCATGTACTCGAGACAAAGCATCCACATTCCCCATTTGAACGCCAGGGCGATGCTTTACTGTGAAGTTGAATTCCTGTAGGGCCAGGAACCACCTATTCACTCTTCTATTTGTCTCCTTGTTTTGAGCCATCCACTTTAACGGAGCGTGATCCGTAACCATGTCAAAGTGCCTACCTAGCAGATAGTACCGAAGGGAATCTAGAGCCCACTTCACCGCTAAACACTCCTTTTCAACCGTGGCGTAATTTACCTCATGGGACTTCAACTTCCTGCTGAGGTAAATGACTGGGTGCTCTTCCCCGTTCCAGACCTGGGACAATACTGCTCCTAACCCCACATCTGACGCATCACTTTGTACGACAAAGTCTTTAGAGAAGTCGGGTGAGTACAACACTGGCTGGCTACATAAGGCTTGTTTCAAGAATTGGAATGCTGCCTCAGCCTCGGGGGTCCATTTAATCATGACCGACCCTTTCCCTTTCGTCAGGTTGGTTAGGGGCACAGCCTTAGAAGCAAAGTGGGGAATGAAGCGCCGATAATAACCCGCGATTCCCAGAAAGGCTCGTACCTGCTTCTTGCTGTTGGGACGTGGCCAACTCTGGATGGCCTCGACTTTGTTGAGTTGGGGTTTTATTACTCCCCTGCCAATGGTGTACCCAAGATATTTGGCCTCCTCCTGCCCAATGGTACACTTCTTGGGGTTAGCCGTAAACCCCGCTTCCCGGATAGAGTCTAGGACTGCTTGCACTTTTGGCAGATGTGAGGCCCAATCTGTGCTATGGACAATTACGTCATCCAGGTAAGCCGCAGCATACTTCCGATGGGGCCTCAGTATCTGGTCCATTTTCCGCTGGAATGTGGCCGGCGCATTCTGTAACCCGAACGGCATTCTCTTATATTGGAACGCCCCGTCTGGGGTTACAAATGCGGTTTTCTCTTTGGCCGACTTGGCCAGGGGAATTTGCCAATACCCTTTTGTGAGGTCAAGAGTCGTCATGTATCGGGCTGTTCCCAGCCGGTCGATCAACTCATCTATACGTGGCATGGGGTAGGTGTCAAATTTTGTAACTTTGTTCAACTGACGAAAATCGTTACAAAATCGCCAGCTCCCATCCGGTTTAGGCACCAACACAATGGGACTAGACCAATCACTTTGGGACTCCTCTATCACCCCTAAGTTCAGCATTTTCTGTACTTCCTCCCGTATTGCCTCCCGTCGGGCCTCTGGGATCCGATCGGGTTTTAACTTCACCCTTTCACCGGGCGGGGTAATAATATCATGCTCTACCCCAGATGTTTGTCCCGGCAGCTCAGAGAACACCTCCTTGTTGTGAAGCACAAACTCCTTAACCTCCTGTTGTTGGGGTTGTGACAAGGTGGCTGCTATTCCAACCTCCGGAATCACGCAACCAGTTTGAGCTGGTGACCAAGTTTCTGCGACTAGGGACTCTCTATCCCTCCAGGCTTTCAACAGATTAACGTGATATATCTGTTCGGGCTTTCGCCTTCCTGGTTGTCTGACCTTGTAATTCACTTCGCTCACTTTTTCCATTATCTCGTAGGGGCCTTGCCATTTGGCAAGGAATTTACTTTCAACCGTAGGGACAAGTACCAATATCCTATCCCCCGGGGAAAAGGTACGGGTCTTTGCTCCACGGTTGTACACTCTCTGCTGTGCCAACTGCGCTTGGGCCAAATGTTCCTTCACGATGGGCATTACCTGTGCAATTCGATCTTGCATCAGGGCGACATGCTCAATCACACTCCTGTGGGGAGAACTCTCACTTTCCCAAGTTTCCTTGGCAATATCCAACAGCCCTCTTGGGTGTCTCCCATACAGTAACTCAAAGGGGGAGAATCCCGTAGAGGATTGGGGCACCTCCCTAATAGCAAACATCAAATAAGGAAGTAGACAGTCCCAATCCTTTCCATCTCTATCCACCACTTTCTTCAACATTTGTTTTAGGGTTTTGTTGAATCTTTCAACTAGCCCATCGGTTTGGGGGTGATACACAGATGTACGCAATTGCGTCACTTTGAGCAATTTACACAGCTCTTTCATAACCCGGGACATAAAGGGTGTACCTTGGTCCGTAAGCAGTTCTTTACAAATACCCACCCGGCTAAAAACAAGAGATAGCTCTTTGGCTATGGTTTTGGCCGAGGTATTTCTGAGAGGGATCGCTTCTGGATAACGGGTGGCATAGTCCATTATAACCAATATGTACTGGTGCCCCCTAGCGGACTTGATTATAGGACCTACCAAATCCATTGCGATTCTCTCAAACGGGACCTCAATGATGGGTAGAGGGACCAGCGGGCTACGGAAATGTGGCATCGGGGCCGACCTCTGACACACAGGGCAGGAGGAACAATAATTTTCTATGTCCTTCATCACCCCAGGCCAGTAGAATCTCTGTAATACCCTCTCTCGGGTTTTCTCTGTCCCCAGATGACCTCCAAGAATGTGCCCATGGGCCAACTCCAACACCAACTTCCTGTAAGGTTTGGGCACCACAAGCTGCTCAACGGTTTCTTCTGCCCTTTTTGCCACCCGATACAGTAGGTCCTTCACTACGCTGAAGTATGGGTAAGTGCAGGTATTATCTGGGTTCACTAACTCGCCATCTATTTCCACTACGTTTTCCCGTGCCTTTATTAGGGCGGGGTCTTTTAACTGTTCTGTGGCAAAATTTTCCCTGTGAACCTCCAGATCAGAAAACTCCACAGACGGTAGGTTTTCGTCTGAGGAGGTGGGCTCCTCTCCAGTTTCTTGAGTCTCCCCTGCAAATACTGACAAGGGAAATTCTGGAGAGTCCTCACCACTCTCAGAGGAGTTCTGGCTATCACATTCCTGGTACATAGGGGCACTAGTGGGGGGCTCAGGATCATCCCACAGTTCCCAGAACTTCGGAAAATCCCTTCCCACAATGGCATCATGCGGTAATTGAGATACTAACCCCACTGGATGAGAGAGGGTACCTTTGGGGGTCTCGAAACACACTGTAGTCACTGGATACTCTCGGGTGTCCCCATGCACACAAATAACAGCTACCTTGCTATTCCCAGAGACCTCTGTTTTAACTAATTCAGCCTTTATCAGGGTCACAAGGCTACCTGAATCCAGTAATACCACAACATTTCTACCATTAATACACATTTTGCATAAATGTTTCTCAGTTCCCCGAATGGCAGTGCATGCGACTGTCGCACACAGCGACTGACGTCTGTCCATCAGAAAGTCACATTGCATGGGTTCCTCCACAACCGGGCAATTTGCTGCAATATGTCCCGCTTGCCGGCAGCGGTAGCAAACAATCCATTTGGCTGCCTCTTGAGCCCCTGACTTCCCAGGCTGTTCTCGCCAAACTTTGGGTAGAGCTCCCACCCTCTCACTCTCTCCACCCTCACCCCTTGGAATCCTCTTATCCGCCCCTGGGGATGGTCTGGTCTTAGGGTGGAAAGTCCGAGAGTCTCTGGAAGAGGCCGTCAGGTTCTCTGTAGCCAAGTATTTCTCTACACGATCCACAAGACCACCGGCCGTCTCTGGGTCTCCATGGCTTACCCACTTTTGGATGGCAGTAGGAAGAGCTCTCAAAAACCGATCCATTACAACACGTTCCACAATCTCTGGTGCGGACAAAGTCTCTGGCTGTAGCCACTTCCTGCTCAGGTGAATGAGATCATACATTTGAGACCTGGGGGGGTTTTCCAAGCTGGAAAGTCCAGTTATGCACACGCTGAGCCCGGACAGCCAGGGTGACACCCAGCCTTGCCAATATTTCAGCTTTTAGCATCACATAGTCTTTTGCTTGGTCAGACTCTAGGTCATAGTAAGCCTTCTGCGATTCACCAGTTAACAGAGGAGCCACCAGTCCAGCCCACTGCTCCTCAGGCCACTTTTCTCTTTCAGCAGTCCTTTCAAATGTGGTCAAAAATACCTCTGGATCATCCTCTCCAGTCATTTTTGTCAATAAACGACTCACCCCAAAGGACGCGGTATTAGTGGGACGGCTTTCCTCACTGGTCTGCGGACGTTGCTGCATTACTGCTTCCATTTGTTGTAGTCTCTGCTCTTGCTTCTGTAACAGGTCTATGAAGCGGGCCTCAGATTGCTGCTGGGCTTGTTGATGAGCTTGCTGCTGGGCTGCAAGGCTCCTTTGCAAACCTGCATTTGTCTGCTGTTGATTGGCATTTGCTAGAGCCAGCTGTTTCAGTATCTCCTCCATGCTGGCTTAAAAAAAACTGCCACTGGTTCTCCACCAACTGTGAGGGGGTTAACTCGGTAGCGGGTGTGTGTGACCCCCTGGTTGGGCTCCCCACACAAAAACAGGGCCAGCAGACGGAGGTTGTGGTTTTCAAAATCAAAAGGTGCGGTTTATTTCTCTATGTACAGTGACAAAAACACAGCAAAGCCAAAAAGAAACATAAACAAAATAAATCCTGGTCAGTTTGACCTCTGACTAAACATGCAGGTTTCCTAAACTAACAACTGGGATCAGCCTGGTGCTGTCCTAGTCCCTAAGTCCCTGGTTTAGTAAAAGTCCAAACAAATAGCCACACAGGCTTTGCCTCACCGCACAGGGGTTCACTCTCCCTAGACAGTCCACACAGGTCTGGTTCCAGGCATGAGCTAACACCTAATGAATCTGGGAGTTTTTATAGAGGCCTTAAACGAACTGACAGGCTTCAGCTGGTCTCATCAACTCCCTGCCTCACGACGCCCAGCACTCTCCCTAGAGGTATGAGTCATTCATGAGCCCACTAGCCTCAGCTGGGCTTCATCAACTCCCTAGTTGTATAAGTCGGCATAAAGCCTGAATCTGGGAGAAATATATCTACCCCCCTGGATGCAACCAGGTGACTTTACCTTCCTGCTGTCACAATATATATATATGTGTGTGTATGTATGTATGTATGTATGTATGTATGTGTGTATATATATATATATATATATATATATATATATATATACATACACATACACACACACACACACACACACACACACACATACACATACACACATTATATATATATATATATATATATATATAATGTGTGTGTATATATATATATATATATATGTGTGTGTGTATATATGTATGTGTGTGTGTGTGTGTGTATATGTATATACTCGAGTATAAGCCGACCCGAATATAAGCCGAGGCGCCTAATTTTACCACAAAAACTGGGAAACCGTATTGACTCGAGTATAAGCCTAGGGTGTCAATCTGCATGCCTCACTGTGCCCTTGCCTCACTGTGCCCATGACTAGACTGACGTTTAACATGGGAGTCTATGGAAGGGGTGCCCGGGTTTGAAAAATCGGTGCTCCCCGGCCGTAGGTCCCCTGGACAACAAGCTTTGTACACTTGTAGAGGGAGAGTGTGGCTACATGTGTGCCAAATTTGGGGTCCAGGAGACGTACGGTCGGCCGGTACCGGGTCCCCAAATTCCGGGAGATCAGGCGCAAAAAGGTGACTCGAGTATAAGCCGAGGGGGGCATTTTCAGCACAAAAAAGTGTGCTGAAAAACTCGGCTTATACTCGAGTATATACGGTGTGTGTGTGTGTGTGTGTGTGTGTATATATATATATATATGTGTGTGTGTGTGTATATGTGTGTGTATATGTATATATATATATATATATATATATATATATATAAAATTCTAAGGAGTAACATGGATCCAAAATAAGAGGTGCAGGATTATTGTTGCATACTGTATGCACTGATAACAAAAATGTTTTTAACGCCAAAGGCTCCATTCGCATGTAAGTGTTCCGTGAACACGCGCAAAAGCACATGTTTTCATGGTACGCGCGAAGAACACGTCGCACTTGTGGTGCTGATCATTATTAATGGCACCCCAAAGGTAGCCACAAGATGCACAAAGCTTGATGCCCAAAAAGTGCAGGAGCTTCTTCGGAGCCTTTGCTGCATGTAGAACAGCTGAATTGTGACAGTTTTCTCCTGGTTGTTAGGGAGCCTCGGTACCTGATGGCTGCCTAACAACAACCAGTACCTCATCTCATCAACACATTCAGCTGTCAGCCGGGGAGGTCCCCCCTGAACTTCATACGAGGCCTTTTTGGTCTTGTATGAATTTACCTACTTCAAAACTGGGCCAATTCTGACATTTCTCTCTGTAAATATCAACATTTTTTTTGCTAGAAAATTGCATAGAAGTCCCAAACATTATATATATATATATATATATATATATATATATATATATATATATATATATATATATATTTTTTTTTAAATCAGAGGCCCTCAAGAATAAAATGCTGGTTGTTGAAACTTTTTATGTAACACAATATTTGCAGCGGCTTATTAAATGCTGATTTTCAGAAAAATCCACTTGAATTTACAATGAATTTTAGTGCACACAAACACAGTATAATACCCAGTTTTTGTGTAAAATATAAGAGCTGACGTTGAGCCCAGTAAATAAATACCTAACATGTCACACCTTAAAACTGTCCATGCCTGTGGAGTGGTGACAAACTAGGGTACAATAAATTATTCATAGACGATGCTCTGAAAGCCTTTACCGGTTAACAGTTTAGAGCTAAAAAGGAGGTCTTATGCCATGTACACACGGCCGTTTTTAATGCCATTGAAAAAAACGAAATTTTTCTTGACGTGATTCTTCTCAAGCCTGCCTTGCCTACACACTATCGTGAAAAAAAATGCTCGAGCAAAGCTTGGTGACGTACAACACGTACGACGGCACTATAAAGGGTAAGTTCCATTCGGATGGCGCCACCCTCGTGTTAGTAAAGTTTGGTGAGAGACGATTTGTGCCTTTTCAGCCTCATGCTCTTCAGTCCGTTTACAGCGTGATGAATGTGCCATCTTCATTCTGAACGCTAGTTTTACCAGAACGAGCGCTCCCGTCTCATAACTTGCTTCTGAGCATGCGTGGTTTTTTTTTTCCCGGTCGGCGTACACACAGCCCTTTTTCACGATGAGAAAAACGACGACGTGAAAAACGACGAGAAAAAATAGAGCATGTTCTAAATTTTTAATGGCCATTTTTCTCGTCGAGAAAAATGCTCTGGAGCCTACACACGATCGTTTTTAATGACCAATTTAAAAAATTTAATTTTCTCTTACCATCCATGGACTGACACGGTGTCTCTTTACACTTTACACGTGGGTTATGTCCCTGCTTGCAGGAGAAGACCTAGGCAGAATGTGAAATGTTATACATACATTCTAAAAGCCAGAGCTGAACAGCCCCACCCAGGGGGCCGTCCCTCCGGACATAACCCTCCCACTACAGTCAGCAGACTTCAGTTTTTTTCTGCCTAGCAGAAGGAGAAGACGTGGCTCTCTCAGGAGCCAGTCTCCTGACCTATTTTTATTCCTTTTCTGGAATTCTTTTTTATTTTATTTTTGAGAATTTTCTATCAACTGTCGGCTGGGCAACAGGTTGGGTACAAGATATCCTCGTAGTCTTCCCTGTCCGACCATCGAGCGTGCTGATCCTCGCCTTGTGTGCGTGAGACTCAGTTCACGACATACCCCATGACTCCAGGGGTGGCCGGGTTTGCTTTCATGCTCCCACGGTCCTCTCAAGACTGAACAGTTCCTGACTGACTGTATCTTTCGCGGTGGACCGGGCCGACAGCTACTCAGTACTGCACTGTGATAGTCCTGTCAGAAACACACCAGTGGGTCCCTCAGGGGACGGGTAAGTAGTCTCTCCTGCCTGCAGGTGAGTACAAAAGGCTGTGTGTTTCTCTGTGGGGGATTTTCCCTGTCTCCCCCTGTATTTCATTGTCACTCTCTGTCACCATTGCTGGTGCTGTGCTGTGTGGGGTGCCTGGGGGTCACACTGTTCTTGGAGGGGCTAATGCTGGTCTGCAGATATGCTTGGGGCCTTTTTTTGTGTGTTTTGGGGCCTGAGCGCCGAGTGGCGCTGTGTGTGTGCTGTTTTTTTCACTTTTGCTGAGTCATGGTGGCCATCTTGCCGCGGATCGCCTCAGTAAAGTGCGGCGGCCATTTTCTTGTAGCCCGTGCGCTCTTCAGCACTAGTTTTAGCCTCTAGCGCTGCTGTAACAGCGCAAATCTCCTCACAATCTCCTCACAGCTCACCAGCGCTGACACAGCGCGGTACAGACAGCGGAACTGAGCGGTCCCTGGTCCGGTTTGGTGAGTCCCCTGGGCGCCCCCTCCTCAGTCAGCACAGCCTGTGGGTGGACTTTTTATCTGAGGAGTCTCAGAGGGGGGCAATATGGAGTCTCTGTCACCAGCTTCCCCTAAATGTCAGTGGACAACAGGCAGTGCTTCAGCACCTGCGGTCCCTAGGGACCAGTTGTGGGCAGTCCTGGAATAATTTCTGACCAGGATGGGAGCTGTGTGCAAGCGCAAGGGAGCAAAAAAGAGCCCTCTCCCCACTTTACTTCATGAGGGCAGTGCGCTGATTCAGATATGGGCCTAGCCACTACCGCTCAGGACCCTAGTTCTGAATGTATTGGATGGTTTTGAACAGGACATTCCTTATGAGGAAGACTCCAGTTCTGAGTCAGTAAATGACAGGGCGCTTGTTAGTGTACTCATGACTGCGGTGAGGGACACTCTCAAGCTAAAATGCTGCGGATGCAGAACCTCAGGCGGATACAGTCTCCTTTGGTTCTTTTAAGGCCAGGCCTTCTAAAGAGGTTTTTCCATATGTACTTTCTTTGACCAGCTCATTGATAAGGTCTGGGAAAAGCCGCAGAAGAATTTTTTTATGGTCCCGCGGCGTTTGTCTATCAGATACCCCTTGAAGATGCCCTACTTAAAAAGTGGGCTTCTCCCCCAGGGTCGACCCTCCAGTCGCCCGGTTGAACAAGGCCATCACTCTCCCGATGGAGGGGACTCCTGCATTTGAGGACCCCACTGACAGGAGGTCAGAAGTGGTGAGCAGAGCCATGTTTGCCTTGTTGGGATCCGCCCTACGGCCTGTGGTAGCGGCGACCCTTGTGTCTTAAACACTTACAGGTTGGGCAAAAATGTTGCACCTAGCTGTACAGGAGCATAATCTTCCTCCAGACACAGTTGCTTTGGCCCACCAACTGGTTCAGGGCCTGGTTTATGTGTGCGACGCCACGTTGGACGCGACCCCTTTAATATCCAGGGCCTCTGTCTCGGCGGTGGTATTGCGTCGTCTTATCTGGTTGAAGTGCTGGTCTGCTGACCTAGCCTTAGGAAGCTCCTGACGGATCTACCATTTAAAGGTGGTAGACCTTTCGGTGCTGCTCTGGATGACATTGTCATGGATGTCATGGGAGGTAAAAGCACTCTTCTTCCTTAGACTAGCAAGGGTGAGGAGGCCCGCCGCAAACAGGGGCCTTCCTTTCCAGCAAAAGGTTTTTTTTTCGTCAGAGTCCACGGGTAGGCCCTCTCAGACTGACGGCAGTGCGGCTGGTGGCCCCTGGGTGCGTAAGCCGAACATGCGGCTCCCAAGCCCGCCTCCGCGTGAAGTCTTGCCTCCGCCCGACTCTGGGGTGGGGGGACGACTTCGCAGGTCACGAATCGGTGGTCCTCCCGAATCTCCGACTGGTGGGTGTGCGAGGAGGTCACCTCAGGATACAGGATAGTATTCCGATCCTGGCCCCCAGACAGATTCTTTCCCTCAAATCTTCCTCTCCTTCCTACCTGTCGGGCAGCCCTCTTGGGGGCTGTACAGGATTTGATCAGGTCCGGAGTGATTGTGCCGGTTCCGTCACAGGAGAGTTTTCAGGGATTCTACTCGAATCTGTTTGTCGTCCCAAAAATAGGATGTGGTTCGGCCTATCCTGGACCTTAAGGCCCTGAATGTCTTCGAGAAGGTGCAGAAATTCCGCATGGAATCTATTCGCACGGTGATCGCTACACTCCACCAAAGGGATTTTCTTCTGGCGTCCTTGGACTTCAAGGACGCCTACTTGCATGTTCCGATCTGCGCAAGTCACCAGAAGTTTCTGCGCTTTGCGATCAGCGAAGTCCACTATCGATTGTGGCTCTTCCTTTCGGCCTAGCCTCGGCACCAAGGGTGTTCACCAAGGTGCTTGCTCCGGTTCTAGCCTTCTGTTACAGCGAGGTATTGCTGTCGTGGGCTATCTGGACGATCTTCTGCTAAGAGCAGAAAGTGGATCAGACTTAGAGGAAAGGTGACTATCGTCAATTAGACCCTCAGGGACTCGGGTGGTTCCTGAACATTCAGGAGTCAGTCCTGGTCCCGACTCAGTGTCTGGAGTATCTAGTTCTGATTCTGGACTCCTTGGAGGCAAAGGTATCCTACCTCTGGAGAAGTTGCTGACACTTCAGTCTGCGGTGCGGGTGCTGACATCCCAAAAATAGTTGTCAATCCGTTTTTTGCATGAGAGTCCCGAGACTCGTGGTGGCCTCCTTTGCGGCCATTCCGTATGCCCAATCACACACCAGGGCATTGCAGAAGGAGATCTTGTCCACCTGGGACAAATCCCCGTTGTCCTTGGATCTTCAGATCCAGGTGATTCACCTGGTCAGGGCGCCCCTGACATGGTGGTTGAGATCCTCGGCTCTTCGGTCCGGAAAGTCGTTCCCCTCCCATCCAATGGACGGCACTCATGATGGACACCAGCCTGACGGGCTGGGGTGGAGTCTGGGGAATCCTGTCGGCTCAGGCCTTGGACTCCGGACGAGCCCGTTTACCAATCACTGTTCTGGTAATACGGGCCATCGGACTGTGTCTCTCCTCAGGTCAGAGAGAGTACGGGGTCGCTCCATCAGGAGCCAGTCGGACACCGCCACGGCGGTGGCGTATGTAAACCATCAAGGGGGAACTCGGAGCTCAGCTGCGGCTTCCGAGGTAGTCCGTATCCTGAAGTGGGCCGGAAGAAACGTGCCGGCTCTGTAGGCCATTTTACATTCTGGGCATAGACAATGGGCAGGCGGACTATCTGAGTCGCCAATCGCCAGACACCGGACCAAGAAGAGTGGTCCTTGCATATTTCAACTCCTTTACCGACGGTGGGGCACGCCGGATGTGGACCTGATGGCCTCTCGACTCAATCGCAAGGGTCGAGGTTGTGGCCAGATCCAGGGATCCTTGGGCGATGCCTCGGATGCGTTGGTGGCCCCATAGGGTCCTTATCGCCTGATATAAACTCCAGCGATCCTAATTGTTCCGGATTGGCCTCAGCATCACTGGTACGCTGATCTGGTACGTCTCGTCGCGGACGTTCCCTGGCGGTTGCCGATGAGGGAGGACCTTCAGTCTCAAGGTCCTATGTTTCATCCGGCTTACAGTCTCTGGCTTTAACGGCAGGGCTGTTAAAAGCCAGGTGCTGAGGGACCGAGGTCTCTCGGACTCGGTCATTTTGACCATGTTAAGGACACGGAAGTCTTCCTCCAGGCAGATCTATCACCGTACCTGGAAAGCTTATATCGCCATGTGCGAAGCGCTGGACTGGCGTCCTCGGACGTATTCCGTCCCCAGAATCCTGCGTCCTCTGCAGTGTGGAGTGACCCAGAAGCTTGCTTTGAGTACCATCAAGGATCAGATTTCGGCCTTGGCCGTCTTCTTTCAGCGACCTCTAGCGGGTCATTTTCTTGGTTAGCACCTTGTGTTGGGGGTTCGCCATGTGCTCCCTCCTGTCAAGCCTCCTCTCCCACCGTGGGATCTGAATTTGGTGCTCTCGGTCCTCCAGGAACCTCCTTTTGGGAATATCCGGGATATTCCCCTCTTGTCTTGTCTCAGAAGGTGGCCTTTTTAGTGGCAATCACTTCTGTTTGACGAGTGTCTGAGTTGGCGGCTTTGTCCTGCAAGTCGCCATATTTAGTCATCCATAAGGATAAGGCGGTGTTGCATCCGTGACCTTCCTTTTTTGCCAAAGGTGGTGTCGACCTTTCACCTACATGAGGACATTGCCCTCCCGTCCTTGTGTCCTCACCCATCGCATCCCAGAGAGTTTGCGCTGCACATATTGGAGGTGGTACGAGCCTTACGGGTGTACCTGTCTGCTACTGCTTCTATTCGGAAGTCCGACTCACTATTTGTGACTGTCTCTGGTCCATAACAGGGCCAAGCGGTTTAGTCTGCCATCATTTTTAGGGGAATCAGACAAACCGTCATTCAAGCCTATGCTCTCAAAAGGCGGGCGCCTCCCTTTCCGGTTACGGCGCATTCCACCAGGACAATTGGTGCTTCCTGGGTTTCCCGACATCAAGCGTCGGTTGCACAAGTGTGCAAGGTGGCGACCTGGTCGTCTGTTCATGCCTTTTAAGTTTTATAAGGTTAATGTGGCTGCATCTTCGGATGCTTCCTTCGGCCGCAGGGTGCTGCAGGCCGCTGTTTAAAGTTGCGACTCCTCCGTTGAGGAGCTCTGCCTTATTGGAGTGAAGTTTTGGTTTTTCCATTTATACTGCTCCCATCCCTCTTGACACTGCTTTGGGACATCCCACGTGTAAAGTGTAAAGAGACACCGTGTCAGTCCATGGATGGTAAGAGAAAATAGGATTTTTTGTACTCACCGTAAAATCCTTTTCTCTGACATCCATGGACTGACACGGCACCCACCCTTCCTTTTAAGTTTGTACTGCTTTGTTACGAACTGAAGTCTGCTGACTGTAGTGGGAGGGTTATGTCCGGAGGGACGGCCCCCTGGGTGGGGCTGTTCAGCTCTGGCTTTTAGAATGTATGTATAACATTTTACATTCTGCCTAGGTCTTCTCCTGCAAGCAGGGACATAACCCACGTGTAAAGTGTAAAGAGACACCGTGTCAGTCCATGGATGTCAGAGAAAAGGATTTTACGGTGAGTACAAAAAATCCTATTTTTCTCGTCATGAAAAACGGTCGTGTGTACGCGGCATTAGACTAGAATTGTTGCTCTTACTGTTAATGGTAATACCTCACATGTGTAGTGCAGTCACTGTTTACGTATGCGTGCAGGAATTGCATGTGCATTTGCAGATGAGCACGGGGTAACGGGTGCTTTTAAACATTTTATTTTATAAAAAAATAATTTTATTGAACTATATTGCTTACCACATGGGGTGAACAACATCCAATTACACTGGCTCAAACATTAATGGTTGGTCCCAAACAATGGAAAAATATGCTGGGATGCTCAAGGGAGTTGTAGCCTCTGTGTGTTTCACGGGTGCACCCCACTTCTTCAAGAGGACAAGGGAGACCAGAGATTTTGTGCACCACAGGACCCATCAAAAATGGGATGCCATATCCAGAATTCCCCCCTGGAGGGCGAGCAAGGGGACAAAGTAGAGGACAGCACGACAACTTGATTCATATGTTATAATAGGATTTTTATAACAGCTTACCTGTAAAATCCTTTTCTTGGAGTACATCACGGGACACAGAGCGACATAGTCATTACTAATGGGTTATATAGTTACCGTCAGGTGCTGGCACTGGCAACTTCCAAAACCGGAAGTACCCTCCCCTATATAAGCCCCTCCCATCCGGGAGCACCTCAGTTTTGTAGCAAAGCAATAAGTGTCCCCAAAGAGGGGCGGGAGCTCTGTGTCCCGTGATGTACTCCAAGAAAAGGATTTTACAGGTAAGCTGTTATAAAAATCCTATTTTCTTTCTCGTACATCACGGGACACAGAGCGACATAGTCATTACTAATGGGATGTCCTAAAGCAATGCCAAATGAGGGGGGGGATACACCATATATAAGCTGAGCGCTATCAGACATGAGGACCTTTTGCGGCCTGCAACACACTGCGCCCAAAGGCGACATCCTCCTGACTTCTAACGTCCACCTGGTAGAACCTAGTAAACGTGTGTACCGAAGACCATGTTGCGGCCTTACAGATTTGAGTCAGGGAGGCCTGGTGATGCACTGCCCATGAAGTTCCAACTGCTCTCGTGGAGTGCGCCCTAACTTTGAACGGAGGCGGTCTACTTCTCAAGCTATAGGCTTGTATTATGACCTGTCGAATCCACTTGGCTAAAGTAGATTTTGACGCTGCCTGACCCTTTCTGGGGCCTTCCGGCAGAATAAACAAAGTATCCGTTCTGCGAATCTGAGCAGTGGCTTTTAGATAAGCTTTAACTGCTCTTACTACATCCAAAGAATGCAATAACTTTTCCTCTACCGAAGTAGGCTTGGGGAAAAAAGAAGGAAGAACCACATCTTGGTTCAAATGAAAACTCGATACCACCTTAGGAAGAAAGGCTGGATGAGGACGTAACACTACTCTGTCCTTATGGATAACCAGATATGGCTCCTTACAGGACATAGCTGCTAATTCCGATACTCTTTTAGCCGAACAAATGGCTACTAGAAAAATCAATTTCCTGGTGAGAAGCACTAAGGAAATATGCTGTAATGGTTCAAATGGTTGTTTCTGTAGAACCGACAGAACCAAGTTTAGATCCCATGGACATATGGGAATATTAACCGGAGGACTAATACGCATCACTCCTTGTATAAAGGCTTTGACTAGTGAATGCGAAGCCAAGGGCCTTTGAAAAAATATTGACAAGGCCGAAATCTGACCCTTGATAGTACTCAAGGCAAGCTTCCTATCTACAGCCCATTGTAGGAAGTCCAGAATCCTACCTATTACGTATTTACGTGGATGCCATTTCTTGGCTTCACACCAGGCGATGTACGCCTTCCAGATTCTATAGTAGATCTGCCTGGATACCGGCTTCCTGGCATTGATCATGGTAGATACCACAGCATTAGAGAGCCCTCTCTTTTTTAGAATGTGGGCTTCAATAGCCAGGCCGTCAAACCTAGGGCTGGTAAGGAAGGGTGGTATATCGGTCCCTGCGAAAGCAGGTCCGGACGATGTGGGAGGGTCCAAGGACTCCCCACAGACATTTTTACAATCTCCGCGTACCATGCTCTTCGGGGCCACGCTGGAGCCACCAGAATTACTGGTTTCTTTTCTACCCTGATTCTGCGGAGTAATCGAGGTAACAATTGTGGCGGTGGGAATGCATATATCAGCTTGAACTGATCCCAAGGGAACACTAGGGCATCCGAGCCGCACGCTAGGGGATCCCTTGCCCAAGAGACAAACCTGTCCACTTTTGTGTTGAATCTGGATGCTAGCAGATCTACATCCGGTGTTCCCCACCGCTGACATATTGTCCGGAAAACCTCGGGATGAAGGGACCATTCCCCTGGGCATAATTGTTGGCGACTTAGAAAGTCCGCCTTCCAATTCTCCACCCCTGGAATGAATACCGCAGATATGGCTGGGACATATCTTTCTGCCCATCTCAGGATGTAATTTACTTCCCTTTGGGCTGCACGACTCCTGGTGCCCCCCTGACGATTGATATATGCCACTGCTGTGGCATTGTCTGACTGAACTCTGACAGGGGACCCTTGGAGTTTGGATGTCCATGCTACTAGGGCATACCGGGCTGCTCGTATCTCTAAGAGATTGATGGGCAGGGCCTTTTCCGCATCCGACCATCTGCCCTGGAGAGACCATTGCTCCAGTACTGCTCCCCAGCCTATAAGGCTGGCATCTGTAGTGACCACCTTCCAGGAAATCGGACTGAAGGATTTCCCTCTTTCCAGATTCTGGGGAACCAACCACCAGCGGAGGCTCCTGCGAACGGAAGGGGACAAGGACATTGGTAAGTCCAGAGCCTGAACTTTTTTGTTCCAGGCTGACAGTATGGCCCTTTGCAACTTCCTTGAATGGAATTGACCGTAGGGTACTGCTTCGAATGATGCCACCATTTTTCCCAGCAGCCTCATGCACAGGCGTATGGATGGCTGTCTTTTTGAACCCACTAAGTGGATCAAATCTCTCAAAGACGACCCCTTTTCTTGAGGCAAGAAAATCTTTCTCTGGTCTGAATCCAGCCTTAGCCCCAAGTATTCCAGACTTTTGACTGGTTTTAGGGCTGACTTGTCTTGGTTGATAATCCAACCGTGATATTCCAGATACTTGATTGTCTCGTGAACAACCACTTCTAGTTTTTCCACTGAGTGGTCTATCAGCAACAAGTCGTCTAGATATGCCATTATCGTTACACCTCGTGTTCTTAGATTGGCCAATAATGGGGCCAGAATTTTTGTGAACACTCTTGGTGCTGTGGCCAGACCGAAGGGTAAGGCTCTGAACTGAAAATGGCGCCCTTCTACCGCAAAGCGTAGAAATTTTTGGTGGGCTGGAAAGATGGGGATGTGCAAATAAGCATCTTTGATGTCGATCGAGGCTAACCATTCCTCCCCTTGTAGGGCAGTGGCTACCGATCGGATCGACTCCATCCGGAAAGTCCTGATATGTAGGAATTTGTTTAGCCCTTTTAGATTTAATATGGGCCTCACGTCCCCGTTTGGCTTCGGAACTGTAAAGAGGTTTGAGTAAAACCCGAACCCCCATTCTTCCAGGGGAACCTCTATAATTACTGCTTGAAGCAATAATTGTTCCAGTGCCAACAGGAGGGATCCTCTCTTCTGGGGATCCCTTGGCACGTTTGACCTTATAAAGCGGGAAGGAGGGGAGTTTTTTAACTCCAATTTGTATCCCAGATTTACTGCGGAGAGCACCCATCTGTCTCGGATCGTGTCCCGCCAGGTTTCTGTGAACAACTGAAGTCTTCCCCCCACCCGATTGGGTGGGGGCAACCCTTCATGCATTTGACTTTGGGGGAGGTTTTGTACCTCTCCTGCTCCAGGGCTTCTTGTTACCCTGCAACTGTCCCTGATTTTTACCTCCGGGATTTGACCGGGGAGGCCGTCGGAACTGTTTCACAGCCGATGTCCTAGGGACTGGAGAAGCCGGCCTCTTAAAGGAGGGACCTCTAACTCTATTTTTAACCGGCAAAAGTGTACTTTTACCGCTGGAAATTCTCTGGATATACTTGTCCAGGTCTTCCCCGAATAAGCGCTCCCCATGAAATGGGAAGCTGACCAGCAATTTTTTTACAGGGAGCTTCAGCAGACCAGTTTTTGAGCCATAGAAGCCTGCGCATATGTACTACAGACAGCGTAAGGCGGGAGGCCTGATGGATTGAATCCTTTATAGCGTCCACCGCAAAGCATAAGGCTCTAGGTAGATCAGCTAGGGCAAGAGCCTGCTGATCCGGCAAGTCTCTTAAGACCTGTTTCAACTGATCCTTCACTGCTTGGCAGACCCCTATAGCTGCCACTGCTGGTTGTGTCACCAATCCTGCCGTAGAAAAAGCAGATTTCAATAATGACTCCAATTTTTTATCTATTGGGTCCTTGAACATTTGGACATTTTCCACCGGACATGTCAGTGATTTATTCACACAAGAGATGGCTGCGTCCACTGTAGGGACCTTCCATTTTCTGATGAACCTATCCTCCATGGGATAGACCACCGGAAATCTCTTGGGGGGAGTAAATATTTTGTCAGGATGCTCCCAATCCTGGTAAATGAGCCCCTCCAGTAAAGGATGGATCGGAAAGGAACAAACAGTCTGGGGAGCTTTTAGCGACCCCAACGAGGAGACAGAAGTGGAGGATGGCTCCGCAAGTGGCATTTTAAATGCTGATCGGACCATATTAGTCAGGGACTGAACCCATAACCTCTCAGCATGTGATGCTGAGAACGGCTCTTCCACTGTTGATTCCTCTACAACCGAATCAACCTCATCCTGATCCCCCTCAGGTAGGTCGACCTCTGTATGGGACTGTTGCTCTGTTAACAGGCACTCTGAGGGAGGAGACGGAGATCGAGCGCTTTTCTCCTGTGACAGGGAAGCAGCGATTAATGCTGACAATCTCTCTTCCAGTCCTCCCAGAGCTGAGGAAAAAACCTCCTCTGTTACATACACAGGAGCAGGTGAACTGAGGACAGCCACAGTACCAGGTACTCCTGGGGGTGCCCTACGGTCACTAACCTCTGATTCTTCAGGGGAGACTGGTGCAGCCAAAGCATGCCCAAGATCCTCAGAGCCCGATGGAGACCCCCTATTCCTCCTGGAATTTCTAGTCCCGGAGTTTTTAGACGGCATATTCCTAAGCCACAAAGCTGAGGTATTCCAGCCGAAATACACCAGTTACTGATAATAGTCTAGCATAAATGCTGCTATAATAAACAGTTGGTGTCTACTAATGTGCCTTTCTAGGGGATGCCTGTATCAACCGCTTGCTGTATGCCTTTAAATGTTGCCAGCTCTGTCTCTGTACTTCATAGCCAGCTTACTACAATATTGTGGCTTTTTAAAACCTGCTGGGACGCCCGCACATGCGCAGAAGCGCTGCGGCGCGCACAGAAGCGCTGCGGCGCGCACAGAGCGTCATCCCCCAGGCTCCGCCCCCTTTCCCGGCTCACCTCTATATATAGAGGCGCGTGCACGCGCACGCGCACGGCCACGTGCGCCCTCGGCGCTAATTTCAAACATGGAAACCAGGGACAGGAGCCAGGGCCCCTCTTTGCCGCAGGCCGGGGGATGGACGAGCACTGCAACATGGCAGAGGAAGCAGTTTCCTATAGGAGAACTCACCAACTGCCTGGACTTTGCTCTCTGAGAAGAAACTAGTCCACATGACAAGAAAACATTCCACAGCGGCCTCTAGTGGACAAACACAGGTACCGCAGTCTAATATACTAAATATATATAAAAAAACTTTTTTTTTTTTTTTTTTTTTCTTGACCACCATTAAAAATTATTACATTTTTTTAGTAGTTACAGGCATGCACAGAATCTTGCGGGAATACCATTAGGTAACAAACAGAAAGACAAATTAGGCTTGGGGGTCCCCCAATAGAACCAAGTTCCTGGGGGCCCCCACTTACCTGTTCCTCGCCGCAGGACTTTGTTTGGTCCACAAAAGCCCAAACTTCACCTATCACGGCAGGCATTGTAATCAAACCTTCAGGGACCGGGTTCCCAAGGATTCCACTCCCCTGGACCTGTATAGCACCCTGCACAGAAAACATCTTGGTCGTGGGTATGACCAGAGCTCTGGATCCCAGGGTCCAGCTCTCCTAAGAGAAGCATTACAGGCAGAACCTTGCTCTTCTCTTTGCAAGGCCCGGGTACCGACCGTTTAGTTATGAAGCTTTTTTGGTCGGATCCGGAATAGCTTACTGAGGCCCAAAAGAACCTGTACGCAAGCTCAGTGAAAAACACATGTTTCTTCTTGGCCAACACCTTAGACACTGGCAAAAAACTGAGGTGCTCCCGGATGGGAGGGGCTTATATAGGGGAGGGTACTTCCGGTTTTGGAAGTTGCCAGTGCCAGCACCTGACGGTAACTATATAACCCATTAGTAATGACTATGTCGCTCTGTGTCCCGTGATGTACGAGAAAGAAAATGGTATAGAGCAGGGTTTCTCAACCAGGGTTCCTCCATAGGTTGCTAGGGGTTCCTTCAGCAATGTCTGCTTTTTTAGATCAGTTCCCACTGGCACCACTAATATTTTTAGCTATTTATAAGAGGGTAATTCTCCCAGTAACCACAAGTGTAAGGAAAATTCTTCCCTCTGATCATCACACTAATGTATTATGGATGTAGATGTAGTAATTTTTAGCAGGGGTTCGCTAAGACTGGAAAGTAAAGTTATTTCAAAGGTTCCTCTGTGTTGAAAATTTTGAGAAATGCTTGTATAGATAGGATACATTGCCACATAGGACGGCACCTTCCACCTTCTAAATTGTAAACAGGCTGAGGCCAGGTGTAAATGTCCAACCTGACAGTCAAATGGTGGTACCCTGATGCAACATATATGACCATAAGCTGAAGTTTAGCCAGGCTGTCCGCCATCTCCTGAAGTGGTGCCAGGGGTTTCTAGTAACAGGAGAGAGTTCTGCATCTGCGTGGTTCATTACTGCATAGGCATTATTTTTATTCATCTCTTACATGTGTTATGTTTTTTCTTCTCTTTTTTTTTTTTTTTTATCATTATGTATTAGTAAATTAATTTAACCTTGTTTGAATCTTAGAAGTCCATTCCCAACAATCAGATCTGTATATAATAAGGGTGTGTTGTTATAATAACATGGCCCGCAAGCTGTCCCAAGATATTTATTGTATACCCTTGTGAAGTGGGGAGATTTCACTGGTGGGATCTTCAAGAGGCATAAGAACTCAAAGTGTGTTTTTTTTTTTTTTTAGCTTACTGCTACCCACTGAAAGTCAAAATATACATTTTTAGATGTAGACGGTATTTAAAGGAAGCATAGTAATGTACTTTACAGGATATTTCTGTATCAGGCTATTATTTCCACACAAAAAGGTCTATTAATGCGTAAGAATAATCTGATTCCACAATTGACCTCTATTAGCCTGTGTCTGTTATCCAGCTGCCTACTATGGCTAGCTTTGCTGTTCATTAAACTCTGGTAAAATGGATTTCTTTGAGCTTGTAGCCTTTTCCTTTTTCTTGCCATTTAAGACCACTTTAGTTGCAGATATTTTTGTTAACCGTAATAAGTTGTGCTAGACCCTGGCAGGCTGTGTTATGAGACCGCCTATATATATTTATGTACAGCATCCACTTATCATGCATGATGCAATAAAATAAAAAAATCATATAGTTTTTACAATTTTGTTACTTGGCAATCAGGGGGTATAATATATTGATCTGATTTCAGCCATCTTCTAAAGACACTTTTTTTTCTTGAGATTATTCATGCACACATGGATGGGCTTCCTTTATATTGGAGCATCCAGGAATAACCTTAGTCTTGCTTCCACATTATTGACTTGTGCATCCAGCATTTAATTCAGCCACGGTTATCAGATTTAAAAGTCACGGTGCTCTTTGAGTCTGCTTACACATTTAATGTAAAGAAGGCTGGTGATGCTCACAGAGTCCCAAGGAACAAATAATGTTCTGCTCCATTTACTAAATTTAAAGTGTAAGTCCACCCTAACACTAAAATCCCTGCATCTACAGACATCCACAATCTAACACTAACCTATCTAACCCTGAAAAGAAGAAATCCAGTATACAAAAACATTTTAAGCCAATACTGTCTCCAGTGGCGGAAGCTCTGCAGAGGACACAGTCGACAACGGCTTTGAAATGAATGGGGAGTGACGTCGCTATGGGGCTTCTGTTGTCGGCTGTGTCCTCTGCACCCGCCTCCACAGAGAAAGCTGCAGCTGACAGCTCAGCGTGGGAACGGGTTGGATCGGCTTCAGAAAAGGTATTTATACTGATTTCTTCTTTACAGGGCTAGATAGGTTAGTGTTAGATCGTGGATGTCTGTAGATGTAGGGATTTTAGTGTTAGGGTGGATTTTAAATGCTCATTGTTGAGGAATGACATCCTGAGGTTATGAATGGGGATGAGCTCAGGCGTGTTTGGAACAGAGTCTGAACCTGCCTGCGATAGCCCACTAGGAAGTTGTCACTGCGGAGAGCCAATCATAAGGGGCTGTGTCATTTCCCACCCTGCAAGCGCATCTATATACAAGGGGTGTGTATATGTGGTGGCAAGTTGTCTTGAACTCAGATTGTTAGGATTAAAAAACAGTATTCTGCTGGGAAGAAAAATGTCTCCTGGATTACATAACCCTGTTGTATTTAATAACTATTATAATTTATTACGCATGTTATTTTTGTAAGCAGCCAACTATATTGACCCTATGACTAAGCTCCTGTGAGGAGTGAAACACTTTGGGGCCATCTTGGCACCTGATGGACTGTTTTTGCATTTTTGGCGTTCATAAATCAAAAATGTATTTTTATGGTGAATGGTTCTCCCTTCCTTGTTTTGGAGTAATTGAAAAGTTCTATGTGCAGCGGCTCATGACTTTGGAGAGCCAACTCCTGCAGCCGGGAGGTGAGAGAAGAAAGTACAGCCTGCAGCGGAGTATTGTCTGTTTAGTATGTTCATAGGTGTCTGTATGTGGTTGCAGGTTGTCTTAAACTCAATAAAAAAACAGTATAAGCCCAGGTTCACACTGGGCCTGCGAGAGTGAAGCCGTGCAAGTTCAGCTGAACGCGCACAATTTCACTCCCGCTGGTCAGTCCCGATTTCGGCCGAGATTACAGAGACATCTGTGCAGGTCTCTGCACAGATGTCAATGTAAATCGCTGGCCAAAATCGCAAAAAGTAGTACAGAAACAAATTTTTGAAATTGGTGCAGCGCCGCAGATGCAGCGTCGCACCGAATAGGACGGTGTCTTTGCCGGCAATTTGCGGCAAATACCGCCGTTTTGACATGCGATTTGACATGCCAAATCGCATGTCAAAATGCACCAGTGTGAACCAGGGCTTATGCTGGGAAGGAGAATGCTGTCTTCATGATTGCATAACCCTTATTGGATGTGTTGTAGCTTTCATAATTTTATTACATATGCTATTTTTGTACGCAGACAATTTATATTTACATTTTTTTTCTGTACAAGTCTTAAAAGGATACAATTAAAGCAGTAATAATCCCAAAAGCAATCATTTATTATATTGCAGTTTACCAATTCTTAGATGTGATGGCTGCATTAGTTTTCTTTTTAGGCTTTCGATCCTCTATTTTCATATGTTGATCTGTAGATTTAGCAGTTACAGAAATGAGGCAAATCATTTAGCACTGACAGGGGTGCCTACAGTGATCTGATCAAAAAGGGGGGAAAAAAGGAAAGGAAAAACTGCTTATATAGTGTGAGCTGGAGTTTGGCTTCAATTTGTTAGTGTATTTAAATGTCTAGTCCATTTAATGCCTCGTACACACGATCAGTTTTTAAGACAGGAAAAGCGTGTGTTTTTTTTTCAGGAGGAAAACTGCTGACGGCTCGATTCCCGATAGGAATTTTTCCTGTCACGAATATAGAAAACCTGTCCTCAATCTTTTCTTGGTAGGAATTCTGACAGAAAAAGTGTGATGGAGCATACACACGGTCGGAATTCCTGACAAAAAGCTCACATCACACTTTTCTTGTCGGGGAAAACTGATTGTGTGTGAGAGGCATAACAGTCCCCTCCCCCCTAGACTGACAATGCTGCTGTCCAAATATGTCCCCTGTGCTCATTATCATTATCTAATAAGGGAGATGTTTTACTGGCCAGATTACCAGGTGAATACAGAAGGTAAAAAGCCTAAAAAAATAAAAAATAAAATGAATGCAACTACCACATCCAAGTATTGGTAAGCTGCAATATATTCCATTTTTGGTTTTGTGTTTAATACCGCTTTAAGGTAGTTATTGCTGACTTGTTT
Source organism: Rana muscosa (assembly GCA_029206835.1). Taxonomy (NCBI): domain Eukaryota; kingdom Metazoa; phylum Chordata; class Amphibia; order Anura; family Ranidae; genus Rana; species Rana muscosa. The sequence continues at coordinate 49,401,563 of CM055127.1, forward strand.
TGGAGGTGCAACTTCCAGGGCAGCTATTCTTAACTACATGGTGTCTCACTAACCTGGAAGAGGCATGTGCACATGCAGTGTCTGATACTTGATTTATATAAATGCTTCTTCCAAGGTAGTGACACACCAAGTAGTGAAGGATTGACCTGGATGACCGCCGCAGGGATTGCAAATTCAATGGCAAGTCAGGAATGGCAGCTGATACATTATTTGTCCTAAAAGGTTTCAGCAATTGAAGTAAAATTATTTGAGCAGCAGCTGTAATGAGTGGGCTATGTGGAAGTTAAATGAAACAGAATTATAAGAGCTGAGAGTGCTTAAAATGCTATTCAGCTATGAAGTTAAATCTGCAGTTTACACTTTAAGGCCTCATGCACATTGGGCTTTTAAAAAGCTCCTCTTAGTGCCCGAAGTGGCGGCAGAAAAAAACACGCTTTTAGACGCATTTTGCTCACATTTGGCATTTACACGTGTTGTTTTTTCTTTTTTTTTTTTTTCACAAAACACTCCCCTCTGCTAATTTTTTACTCCCAAATGCCCACAATCAATGCATTGAAAAAAGATTATATATCTACAGTCTGGGTGCCCCTCCACCTTATGCTTGGTCTTTTTTTTTTTTACATCAGATATTTGGACCAAATATTGGCACACAAGAAGCTGGATGTGGTCAGAGTGTGACAGGACAGAGGCCACATGTCTAAAAGAGCTGATGTTATCCACACCATGGCTTTAAAGTCCATAGATATGGTGGTATGATGGATGCCGGCTCTAACAAGAGCTAGAAGGAACACAAAGGAAAATGGGAGAGCAGCGCCATCTAAGTGCAGTATCAATACACCTTTAATAGGACAACATAAGAATGCATTTCACAATGTGGCTGATTGTTTAGCGCATATCAAATAAGGATGAGTCCTCCGCTCGTGTGGGAGAGACATTGTGCTGACAGGTGGAAAAGCTGCTGGTCTCGGCCATACTGGTGGTTTCCGGCGCTTCCTGGATCCTCGGGCAGTTTAGGTAAACCCGCTGACGTTGAGGCGTGGCCAAGATGGCAACCGAGCTGGACGTCTAGGAGCGGAGCTCTGCAGCGACAGAGGGGAAATCATCCTGTTTCACTATCCTATTCTGGCTGGGGTACCTCTTACCGTGCCTATCGACCTGGGTAGATGGTCCAGACCCGAAAAAGGAACAAAGCGGGGACCCGAGCTTCGGCACAGAGCAATACTACGACTGCTTCTTCTGGCACGGCTGCACACGTGGAGCAGACTTCCAACATGGCGACGCAAACTCCGGAGGCCGGCACTGCTCTCACGGCTGATGCTAACTTTACAGTCCTCATGCAGGCCATCAATGGTTGCCAGGCCGCACTCACCGCCAAGATAGACTCTCTGCAGGCAGAAATGGGTCTTATGAGGCGGGCCCAGGATAAAATCCGTGACCAGGTGACTAAAGCGGAGCGCCGGGTGGGGGATACGAAGGAAGCGGTACAGGACCACACTGCCACTCTCCACACAGTGCAGGTTAGGCTGAAGTACCTGGAGGCCAAGACTGAGGACGCCGAGAACGGGAACCGGCGCAATAATCTGCGGCTCATAGGCCTCCCAGAGGGATCCGAGGGCTCTGACACACCGGCCTTTACCGAACGGCTCCTCCGCACACTGTTTCCTCAGGAGACCTTCTCCTCGCACTTTGTTGTGGAGCGAGCGCATAGGATGCCTTCTGCTCGTGGACCTCCGGGTACCCCCCGTGCACGTTTATCTTCAAACTGTTGAATTACCGGCACCTGGTCCTCCGGGAGGCCCAGAAGTTGGACCCGGTCCGATACGAAGCAGCCAAGCTCATGTTCTTTCCGGATTTTTCGGTGGATACACAGAAGAGGCGGAAATCTTTTGACTCGATCAAGCAGTCCCTCCGTGCCAGGAATATGAAGTATAGTATGATGTTCCCGGCACGCTTGCGGGTGGTGGATGGCGAAGCGGTCCGGTTTTTTACAGCACCGGAGGAGGCTGCCTGATGGATCACTACTCTGCCCCGCGAGTGAGAAGAGAGACGCCTGGATTTTGTGAGTTGATTCATGCCTGGCTGCCTTTGCTTTTCTTTCCTTGTTTTTTCCCTTTTTTTTTGGGACAGGAGCCACCGGATGGAGCCTCCGTTTTACCTGGGCCTTGTGGCGGACTTGTATTTCCTTGCACTGCATTGTCCAGCCTACCCCCCCTGTTTCTTGCTGATCCCCCCCTCTGGGGGGTGCGGGAGGTGAGGGCAGCTCCCCATTCTTGTTATTACTATACCTGGCTCGGAGGGTGGGTTGCTATGAGACAGGTCTCTTCTCCTGGGATGTGTCTTGGTGCACCGTTTGTCCTTCTCCTATGCACTGGACACCTGGACTGATCTGTCCCCCCTCCTAGCCCTGTTGCACACGTGTGTCTACTTGGGGACTCCCAGGTGTGCGCCATTGCTGCCATGGTCTCCTGAACTGAAATGACTTGAACTGGACTGTCCCTCCTATATGGCCAGGGCATTGTACTTTACTTTGGAGGCTCCCGCCTAGTATGGCAGTCTCCTTAAGGCTGGCATTGCTTCTGAACCTGTGCTATTATGCTGGGCTGTGTTCTGGACGTTTACTCCTAAGAGGGTGCCCCTGGCTATGCCAGGCGACTACAGTTTTTTCTTTTTCTTTTTGTTGTCCCGCTCCGTTAGCGGCATCTCTGCTACACCCCTATGCACCTAGTGCTCGGGTTTACCTTGCCTACTTGACTTATGTTCACGACCCTATGTGGTTTTTAACCATTTTTGTTGGGGGGATCCAAGTGCATTCAGGTTTAATTGAATGTACAGGGTGGGGGGGAGTTGGGAATGTTAGATTTAGTTTTTTTTTTCTATGTTTTTTTCCTATGTTTTGTTGCTCTTCGAAGGAATATTATCTGTGTGTGATACAGGGAATTTACAAATTGATTCATGGTATGACTGGGGCTGCCTACGGGTGGTGCCTCTCCAGGTGGTTGCACTCGGGGTGCCGGATGAAGATCTAGGTCCTCCCCCTGCCATATTTTCCCATCCCTCTCTATGGCTTCCCTGATCGTAATCTCTTGGAATGTCCAGGGGCTTAACTCCAAAATCAAAAGGGCGCTGGTATTCAAGTTTCTCCAACGGTACTCCCTGGACATTTGTATCCTGCAGGAGACGCATCTTGTGGGCATGTCTCTATACTCCCCAGGGGGATCTCGGATCATGCTCCTGTCCTACTCCCCTGGTGGTTACCTCTGGCGCCTCTCGAGGTACTGGGTGTCCGATGAGCGGGTGGAGCCTGAGATAGACTCTTCCATCGTGGGGTATTGGTCCTCCGATCTCCCGGGATCGGAATCCCCCGGTCGATGGGAAGGATTCAAGCTTCATGTTAGACAACAATATCAGTCACTCATACAATCTGTGCGCACTTCCTCTCGGGCTTCACTTGCTCAGGCAGAGGCCACGGCCCAGACATTGGCGGCGCAGTATGTGGAAACGGGTGGAGAGAGACTGAGGGCGGACCTGATGGTGGCTGTGCGGGAGGTTCAACTTCTTAGACTAGCGGCAGCTAAGAAACAGCTGCTTTACCAGTCGCAAAGGGTATTTGAGCAGGAAGAGAAGACCAGACACCTGCTTGCTTGGCTCTCTAGGGAGCCAACAGGCGCTCCGCTCATGTGGCCAACATTCGACATGAGTCTGGTAGGCTGCTGTTGGACCCGAGGGAGATTAATGCTTGTTTTGCTGCTTACTATGAGGGACTCTATTCCTCTAGAGTGGATTGTTCTCCTGAGGAACTTCACCTCTTTTTGGACAGATTAGAATTTCCCACTCTATCGGAGGAGGCCCGCTTGACACTGGATGCTCCGATCACCCTGAAGGAAATTCATGTGGCGGTGGCTTCCCTGCAGGCAGGGAAAATGCCTGGGGACGACGGCCTGCCGGCTAAGTTCTTTAAAACCCATTGTGCTTCCCTAGTGCCGCGACTTAGGGGGGCTCTGTTGGCCTCCCTTAAGGAAAGATCATTACCGCCCTCTATGCAGCGTGCCGTGGTAGTAGTCATCCCTAAACCAGGAAAGGATCCTGCCCTTTGTCCCTCATACAGGCCAATTTAATTGTTGAACGTGGAAGGTTTTGGCGAACCGCCTGAATACGGTGATACTTTCGCTAATTCATGGGGATCAGACTGGCTTTATGCCAGGTAAGGGGACGGACATTAAGTTGCGGAGACTGTTTAGAGTTATAGACCGGTTGGCTGGGAGGGGGAGAGAGGGGATGGTTGCTTCCCTTGATGCCGAAAAAGCCTTTGGCTCGGTGGACTGGGAGTATCTCTGGGCGGTCCTTCAGAGGTTTGGTCTGGGTCCTGAGTTCGTATCCTGGCTCCGGATGTTGTATGCCAATCCGACAGCCAGGGTTCGGACGAATGGCCTCCTCTCTGCTTCCTTCCCACTCCGCCGGGGCACTAGGCAGGGCTGTCCCCTCTCCCCGGTGTTATTTGCTCTTGCTATTGAGCCCTTAGCAATGCTGCTCCGATCCTCCCCTGAGGTTGCTGGCATACCGGTCGGCCCCATTATCGAGAAGGTGTCTATGTACGCCGACGATCCTCTCCTTTACCTTAATGACCCCCTTCACTCCCTATCGGCTGCTCCGGAGATTATTAACGAATTTTGTAGATTTTCAGGTATTAAAATTAATTGGGATAAGTCGGTTCTCTTTCCCCTAAATCGGTGCCCCCCCCGCCCCTCTCCAATGGGTGGATGGTTTCAAATATTTAGGTATCCAGGTTCGCAGGCAACTACCAGACTATCTTGAGACCAATGTGCGCCCCATTCTTCATAAATACCTCCAAAAGAGCTCGATTTTGAAGACCCTGCCACTTACGCCCATAGGTAGAGTTAACCTAGTTAAAATGTCCTTCCTTCCTAAGTTTCTCTATGTGTTCAGAAATGCACCTGTTAGTATACCCAACTCATTCTTTGCTAAACTTGATCAGGCGGTTGGCTCATTTATCTGTCGGGGTTCGGTCCCTAGGGTGGGTAGATCCATAATTCACCTTCCCTTGTTGGCGGGCGGTTTGGCCCTCCCTGACTTCAGAAATTGCTACTGGGCGGCGGTCCTGGTGTCAGTGAGGTGGTGGTTTTACGCAGGACCATACGAATCCGTCGGTCAACCTCGAAGCGGCTATATTAGGGTCTTATGCTGAGTTAAGCAATTTGGTATACCGAGGACCTAGATCCAATGCCCAGATTACTACTCCTATGAGGACTACGGTGTTGGTGTGGAGACAGGTTTCGAGGCTTCTGGCTGAGCCGGGGATGTGCTCTCCCCACACCCCCCTGTGGGGTAACCCGTCTGTCTCATCTGGGGACTGTGCCGGACCCGCAGCTGTGGGCACGATATGAGGTGAAAAAGCTACGAGATGTTATGCTCTCCTTTGGTGTGCTAAAGTCTAAATTTGGACTTCCTTCCTGGATGTACTTCAGGTTCCTTCAGCTCCGGCATGCGGTCCGTGCACAGTTCCCGGATCCTATCAAGGTGGAACCTCACTCTGTTGAGAGGCTGCTCACCTCGCGCTTTATGGATGGGACACTTTCCTCCTATATATCTCAGACTAACATGTGCGGGGGGGTCTGGGGCGTCGCATGCTTTTTCGGCCTGGCAGCGTCATCTGCCGGCTCTTACGACGGAGGATTGGGCGGAGGGTCTGCAGCAGTACATCCCCTTCATGATCTCGGCAAGGGAACGCTTTATTCAGCTAAAGTTTCTCCACAGGGTTTACTATACGCCACAGCGGCTGGCGGTGATCTACCGCACCTCTGAGGACAAGTGCCCCAAATGCAGCCAGGAAGTCGGGAATTTCATACACATGGTCTGGCTCTGCCCAAAGATACAGGAGTTTTGGCAGGTAGTGGTGGCTGACATGGGCTCAATTGGTGGCGTGGCTGTTGGGTTGGACCCCCTGATCCTACTGCTGGGTATTACAGACAATCTTCCCACTTCCACTCATAAAAAACTGTTTATTTTCTATACTGCATTCTATGCTAGAAAGGCAATTCTGCTCAAGTGGAAGTCTAATGAGCCCCCTAGGTTTGTCCACTTGGCAAAAGTTGGTGAATAATACATTGCCTCTGTATAAGTTGACATACATGGGACGCAACTGCCCAAAGACGTTTGAAAAAATTTGGGCGGCTTGGGTGGCAGCTAGGCGACTGACGGTATAGCTTATCCCGGTCTTTGCTTTCCTCTCTCTCCCCCGGTGTCTCCTCCGGCCCTCCCTTCCCTCCCCCCCTTCCCTTTTCTTTTCCCCTTCCCTTTTCTTTTCCCCCTCAACCCTATAGTTCTCGACCCTTTAAAATCTTTATTGTTTGAATAAGGTTACCCTATTGAGATCTATTTTGATGTACAGTGTGCTCTATTGACATGAATATTTTATTATACCATCTCTTGATTGATTTCTCTGTTCTCCCTCCCTTCCCCCCCTTGGATTAGGTACTTGGATGTCATGCCTGTGTGAACTTTTCTAATTTTGGATGTAATCATCTTGGACTGTTCTGTTGTCCTGATCTGTATCACCTGACGTGTATTGGCTTGTAACCGATTGTTTATGTCAATAAATATTCCTTCTGTTAAAAAACCCGCTGACGTCACATCCAGGTGGAAGGTGGAGCGGGAGGTGCATAAACATTCAGCCACATTGTGAGTTCCATTTTTATGTTGTCCTATGAAAGAGGTTGTAAACGTCTCTGTGTCAGTTGTACCTATAGGTAAGGCTAACCAATAGGTACTGTAAATATCTCCTAAACGTGCGCTGTTTAGGAGATATTTACTGTATACTGTGCTGATGATGTCATCAGCGTATGCGCTGTGAAGAAGCTGCCACCCGTGCCGTTTCTTCAGTAGCGATTGCCGTGGGGGAGTGACGCCACGGGGCTGCGCCCAGTCAGAGCCGGAGTCTGCGGTCCCAGAAGGAAGAGAGGCGAAGATGGATGCGGCCTGCAGCGGGGACGGCGCGGGCTTCGTTTGCAGGCAAGTGTCAGATAATGTTCTAGTATGCCATGCATACTAGCATATTATGCCTTTACTTTACAGGGGAAAAGAAAAGGAAGAAAAAAACACCAGGGTTTACTTCCTCTTTAAAGGTGTATTGATACTGCACTTAGATGGCGCTGCTCTTCCATTTTCCTTTAAAAAAATAAATAAAATTTGCAGCCCTGTATATTGCTTTCCATGTTGTTTGAGCATTTTGTAGCATTTAATCCTTGGATATTAACTTTTGCCTTTTTGTTATGGTAACTACAAGCCATTTGTCTAAAACAGCTTTGTATCCTTTTTTTAGAGCATGTTTTTTCTTAAATAAACTTTCTCTGTTCACAACATCTGGTACCAAAGCCTGTTTATACAACGTAGTCTTAGCTGGAACTTGCCAATGTTAAGACGTACAAGATCAGATTCCCAGCTTCATCTGGCATGCTTTCACGTGGAGCATTGTGTCATTTATTTAAATATCTGTTTTTAAGCTCAATTCCATTAAAACAAATGGAGATGGAAACATATTTTATTAAATTACAGTAAAAAGAGCCATTTAGTATTTATGTTTAGGCTCACAGCTCTGCATATCTTACTAAGTATATACATATAACTACAAAGCATTTATAGTTTTATTGCATTATCCACTTTAAAACTTGCCATCAGAGACATTAATAACCACATCAGCTCCAGAAGATTTTTACCTCCTTCATGACCAGGCTATTTTGCTATTCAGCACTGCGCTACTATAACTGGCAATTGCACAGTCATGCAACGCTGTATGCAAACAAAATTGATATAATTTTTTTTCACACTAATAGAGCTTTCTTTTGGTGGTAATTGATCACCACTGTGTTTTTTTATTGTATATCGCACTTTTCGAAAAAAGAACAGTATTTTTTTACTCTCTGATATAAATCGTATCCAGTAAAAAATTAAAGAAATGTCTTTAGTAAAAAAAAAAATAGTTATAGCGTCTACAAACTATGGTGTGTGTGTGTGTATATCCCTTTCATGACTAGGACTATTTCTGTCATTTTGTTGCAAGATAAAATCCGTATTTTTTACTAGAAAATTACTTAGAACCCCCAAACATATTTTATATATATATATATACATTTTTAGCAAAAAATCTAGAGAATAACATGGCGGTCTTTGTAATATTTTATGTCACACTGTATTTGCGCAGCGGTCTTTCAAACACAATTTTTTAGGAAAAAATACACTTTCTTGAATAAAAAAAAAAACAAACTAAACAGTAAAGTTAGCCCAATTGTTTTGTATAATGTGAAAGATGATTTTACGCCGAGTTAATAGATACCCAACATGTCATGCTTTGAAATTGCGCACACTCGTGGAATGGCGACAAACTACGGTACCTAAAAATCTCCATAGGCGGCGCTTTAAAGAAAAATAACGGTTACCAGGTTAGAGTTAGAGGAGTTCTAATGCTAGAATTAATGCTCTTGCTCTGACGATCACGGCGATACCTCACATGTGCGATTTGAACTTGCGTGTGCGTTTTTCTTTGCTTTGAAAGCTTGCGGGGACGGGGGCGCTTAAAAAAAATGTTTATTATTTTTTTACATTGTCACTTTTAGAAAAAAAATAATTTCATCACTTTTATTGCTGTCACAAGGAATGTAAACATCCCTTGTGACAGTAATAGGTGGTGACATGTACTCTTTATGGAGGGATTGGGGGTCTAAAAGACCCCCAATCCCTCCTTTGCACTTTAAAGTATTCAGATCGTCAAATACGGCGATTCTGAATACTGTCTTTTTATTTTTTAAACCGGCGCCATTGGCAGCTGAGTAAACCGGAAGTGACGTTGCTTCCGTGTTTACAGAAAGAAGACTGGAAGGAAGCCTGTCCTTTATTGCTTACCCTTCTTCCAGTCCTACTGTGCAGAATAATATATTAAAAAAATTCTGGGGCTGAACCAAGTGTTTTTTACTGGCTGTATTAAATATACAAAACCTTTTTTTTTTTTTTTTTTTTTTAATTAACAAGTACATACAGTAATGCTGTTGTTGTTTTTGCTTGCCTGAAGCTCTCTCAAACTGAGAAGTCGTAAAGTGAAAAACTATTATGTGAGATCTTATGAAAACTGCGGAGTCACTATATTAAATCTACGGTAATCGGATTCAGCCATCCAAAATGAGTCTAGCACATTTGAACATTCTCCCATTTGTTACAGCGTGGGTTTGTATATACAATGTAGAGATGTCTTGCATTTCCAGGCATTTAATGATTGTGTTTACTTGTCAGGCCGCGTATTGATCTGTGCCAGTGATGATCGGACATGTGCTCAGTTGAGAGAGTACATTACTGTGGGGGCAGAGGCACTTTTAATGAGGCTGTACAACAAAGCCTTCGGGAAGGATGAAAAGGCAGTAGAAGTATGGCTGAAAAACAGAAAAGCAGTCAAGAAAAAGCAATCGGCTACAGGTGGGAAGAGCATGCAAAGTAAGAACGTGAAAGATGGCACAAGTAAACAGAAGAGAAACTGCAAGCAAACTGAATTAACTTTAACACAAATGATGGGAAAAGTGGATGATGATGGTATGACAAAAGAACAGGAAGAAGGCTTATTCAAAGAGGAAAGCATTAGCATGGAAAGCCTAGAAGAGCCAAAATATGAAGATCTCCAGTTGAATTTACCTTCAGACTCTTATTATGGCATCTTAAAGGAACCCCTGACTGTCATCCATCCTTTACAAGGATGCACTGACCCCTATGCGCTGATGAGGTTATTGCATGAAGTAGAGCCAACATATGTCATCCTGTATGATGCAGAGCTCAGCTTTGTTCGTCAGCTTGAAATTTACAGAGCTAGCAAGCAGAAAACATTAAGGTACTTTCAAATCCCTGTATGTGTATTATAAATATAAATACTGTACATGGTTGTAGGACTTTTTTGGAAGTATTTGCAGTATTTTCAAAGGGAAAGGGGGGTGGAGGGGGGCAACAAAGGCAGCCCTCTCCTCCCCCAGGCTATGGCTACCTTTTTGTTGCCCCCTCCACCCCTCTTTCCCTTAGAAAATACTTCAGTACTTAACCTGAAAGATTATATCTGATGCTAGGTCCACCACATGTCAGGTGTGATGCGAGTAGTACATTGTTACTGCACGTATCTGTGATGTGTACATATTGTAGATTTATATCATGCTGCTTGGTGAAAGCAGACCGTCCCTGACAGGCACCCAGAAAAGTCCACTAACTTGAGGTGTACTATGTATATAAGGACCCCCCTTATGGATGATGCACACTAGTCTGATCACAGTGTAGCCACACTACTTGCTCACCATAGTTAAACCCTATATCTGCTCTAACTGGGATAAAATAAGCCTTATTGTTGTAGTCAGTGGAAGCTGCCTTAATACTATAGGCCAGAATCTCCCCCACGCTTCCCAGGCAGGTTGCTGGAATGGAGAAAGTCTGTGACGCCTATTGTAGCTTCGCAAGGAAGGGTGAAATGTAGCAATGTGAGATCTCATCCCCCTTGTCGCCATTTGAGCCAAAGACCACCCTTATGAAGCCCCAGCAACCTACAAATTTTTTAAGGAATAGGACCTCAGGAAGCTCCATTCTCGCTTAACATGCACAGGCTGACTCACAGCAGAACAATACTTTCCCCAAGTGCATGTAAGGAAAAATGGCACAGCAGCTTAGTGGTTATACTAGGATTGTTGGTTTGAATCCAAAACACGGCACTACCTGCCTGGAGTTTGCATGTTCTCCCTGTGCCTGCATTGGTTTTGTCTGGGTACTCTGGTTTCCTCCCACACTCCTCTAAAGATTTGCTGGTAGGTTAATTGGCTCCTGTCTAAATTGGTCCTAGTATGTGTATGAATGTGAGTTAGGGAAATTAGATCGTAAGCTCTTAAAAGTCAGGGACTGATGTTAATGCACGATATATATATGTGTAAAGTGCTGTATAAATTGAAATCTAAGTACCTGTAATGGGTAAAAGAGGGCATGGCCGAGGAGGGGTGACCCAATCGATAAAGCTGTCCTGTTTGGTTAGTATTAGCAGTAAAGGTCTAAATATGGCTGGCACTGCAGGAGCGGGAAGTATTTACTGCAGATCTGTAGCAGTGTTTTCGGTATGCAAAATCGTGGCACTGACCCACAGGATCCATGACACTTGGCAAGAATGCTTTTCTAGTGACCGGAAAATACTCCTAGGCTAGCCCTGTGACAGCTTTTCTTATGGACACTAGTACCAGAGAGATGTTAACCACTTAGGCCCCGGACCATTTCGCTGGTCAAAGACCAGAGCACTTTTTGCATTTCGGCACTGCGTCGCTTTAACTGACAATTGCGCGGTCGTGCGACGTGGCTCCCAAACAAAATTGACGTCCTTTTTACCCACAAATAGAGCTTTCCTTTGGTGGTATTTGATCACCGCTGCGGTTTTTTAATTTTTGCGCTATAAACAAAAATATTTTGAAAAAAATGCAATATTTTTTACTTTTTGCTATAATAAATATCCCCAAAAACTATATAAAAATTATTTATTTATTTTTCCTCAGTTTAGGCCGATGCGTATTCTTCTACATATTTTTGGTATAAAAAAATCGCAATAAGCGTTTGATTGGTTTGCGCAAAAGTTATAGCGTCTACAAAATAGGGGGTAGTTTTATGGCATTTTTATTAATCTTTTTTTTTTTACTAGTAATGGCGGCGATCAGCGATTTTTATCGTGACTGCGACATTATGGCAGACACATCGGACACTTTTGACACCATTTTGGGACCATTGTAATTTTTACAGCGATCAGTGATATAAAAATGCACTGATTACTGTGAAAATGACACTGGCAGTGAAGGGGTTAACCACTAGGTGGCGCTGTAGCGGTTAAGTGTGCCCTAGTGAGTGATTCTTACTGTAGGGGGGATGGGCTGTGTGTGACCTGACACTGATCACCGCTCCGACTACACGGAGCAGAGATCAGTGTCATTGTCACTAGGCAGAGCGGGGAGATGCTTGTTTACAGCAGCATCTCCCCGCTCTATCTCTCCGTGAGACGATCGTGGGTATCCCCGCGGTGATAGAGTCCGCGGGACCCACGGTCGGGCGTGCGGGACCACACGGCGGCATCTTAAAGGGGATGTACCTGTACGTCCTTATGCCTGTCCGTGCCATTCTGCCGACATATATAGTCGTGCGGCGGTCCTTAAGCGGTTAAACAACCAATAGGACCGCCTAGTAGCTCTCACTGAATAGGAAGTGCACAGGACCAATGCATTTCGGGACAATAAAATGGCCTACAATACTGAAGCTGGTCAAATGTTGATCAGTCCTTTCAATCATCCAGTAGGCTGATCGAAAAAAAAAAATTCCCCCATCCACACAAGTGAGGTCGATGTGGGAATCCGCCCCACTGCGCTATTGTATTCTGACTGCGATACTCCTCCTCCACTGTTGGAAAACAACTGATCATCACTGCAGGCGATTGGCTGCAGCGCTGCTCAAAAGAATATTTTTTCAACAAGCCCATTGGTGAGAAGTCAGTCATTAGAATACGATTGGCCATATATGGATCAATATTCAGCCAGTCTCTTTTTTGAACTGGCCAAATTTCAATCAATCTGTTGACAGCTTAATTGTGTCATTTGCTGTGTAGAAGCAAAATACACTGAATTGTGATGTGATGGTCTTATTTGATGTAGCAAATGTCAGATTATTAAATATTGTTCTTTCTCAGGATAATTTCTTGTTTTTTTTTTTTTTTTCTCGATTTACAAATATTCTTGAACATTTTAGGGTTTATTTTCTCATCTATGGAGGCTCTACAGAAGAACAGAGATATCTCACTTCCCTCAGGAAGGAAAAAGAAGCATTTGAGAAACTTATCAGGTAAAACATACTTCTCTAAAAAGCCTTTAAAATAATAAAGATACTCAAAATTATAGATTAAAGAGAAGCAAAATCCATTGGACGTTGTTTACCAACTGAGTCAGGTTAGATTTACACAGGATATACATTTTTTGGGCATTTATTGACAAATAATTTGAGCCTCATGATTGGGTATAGAGATAGGGATATAGAGATACATTTTTAACATTTATTAACAGAATTCTTGTTCAGGGTATGTGACTCAAAAGCATTGAAGACAGACAGAGAGGTAAATTGTATATTTGGCAGTGGCTAAAGGTGTATCTTAAAGAATCGGTCCAGCATTGCCTACACTTCTTCTTTTAGTAGATGCTAGAGAAGTTTGCTGGTAAAATATAGTGACACAAGTCCATCCAGTTCAATCGTAAAAATATCAATAAAATAAATATCAAAAATATCTGCATTTAGATTTTTGAGACTGCACACTTGCTGTACTTGTTATGAGGGGGGTTTATATATTTTTTATATTAATCCTATACTATGGAGACTGCAACTGATGAAGTTGGAACATGCAAATGTATGTGACAACACCTAAAACCATAACAGGATTTGGAATTCGGCTCACTGATAGAGTATCCAAGACATAGCCCACCAGACTCCATCTAGATGTAAAATTGTTATTTTAGGTGTACAGACTTGATAAACAGAAGGGCTTAAAAATAGGTACTACAATGATACTTTAAAGTTTTTCAGGAGTTCTGCTACCCACCCAATTATAAAACATTGAATGATAAACTTCCCATTTGTGGAAATTCAGACACCGGTGCTAAAATACAATAGGATTTGGAGCAGCTACACAAGTGTCAGAGTCTAAATTGTAAAGCGTACAGAATTCACAGCATTGAGAGGAGCATTTTGGGTGTACAGTTGTTGTGGAAATAGAGAAGCAAAAGTACACTAAATCAGGTTAAGCCGCTTTCACACATATGGACCGTTCGTCCGTTTTTCATCCATGCGTTGACGGATGAAAAACGGACATCAATGCATTTCAATGGAAAAATGGATGACAAGGGAGGATGATCTATTTTCATCCGCTTCCGTCAACATCCTTTTTTTTTTTTTTTCATTTTTTACACGGATGAAAGCCCTATTTTTCATCCGTCAAAAAAACGGATCAGACGAAAAACGGATGTAAACTGACAAATTGTCAGAGAAAGGCAGGAGAGCAGGTTTTTTCTTCCTTAGGTTTTGGAGCTGTCATTTGGGGGGGGGGGGGGGGGCAGTGTGTGCAAGGAGAGGGAGAGGAGAGGAGATGTACATACAGTGAGGGGGCTGACGCTGACTGTCACCTTTTTAAATGGAAAAAACTGCTCTTGCTTGTATAAGTGATGTAAAAAATGAATAAATAAACCCTTTTAAGCAGCAATAATGGTGGGATAAACACGAAATAAACAAGAAAAAAGAAAAAATTGCGCTATGGGTTCAAAGTAATAAAGTCCAATTGAGGGAATACTGAAACCAACACAAACGACAAAGGACACAATGCTTGTCATGGATTTCTAGGCAAACTTGTCAGGATATGTGCTTACCAGATGATAAGCCAAAATGGACAAATGGCTATAACCCAGCCCAGGCCTTTGTTTGTCACACCAGTGCCAAATCCTCCAATATAGATGGATAGCAGCAATGGAGAGATGGCTCCACGGTATGTATTGATGCGTGTGTCCAGAGAAACGTATTTAAATAAAAAAACAGAGAAAAAAACACATAGCGTAATCCTTCCACATGAGAGGTCTCTATACAGTGTCAAAACTATGAGGTATGGGAGACAGAACACCCAGTGTGTGACTGCTATTTATAGTGAACCATCACCGCACATAGAATCTCCTTACCAGATACTAACATAAAAATAGGCCTTAACAGTGATAAAGAGTCACAGGAACACATCCACCATTGCGTAAACCGCCACCTCTCATAGAGTCTGCTTACCAGAATGACCTAAGTTGTATGCAATGAATTCAACCGCAGGCTAGTGGATGGCTGGATGGATGTAAGCGTCACTCATATGGATATGGCTGTTGTAGTGGACGGATCAATGTTCCTCACTGTTGAAGTTGTAACTCCATGGGGCCCATACAGAAGTTGTATACCAAAAAAGCAAATGGGGACTAGATAGTGTGATATCGCCACAACATTTATTTAAAAAAAGTAAAAATACACTTACTCAGTAAGCGATAAACAGGACATATAAAAAGCCGGCCGGCTAGAAAGCAAACTCCCATCCTACGAGCGTTGTGACGTCAGCACGTACCCCCTTAGACGCGTTTCGTCATCACAGACATTGCCAATAAGGGACGGGTAGCGAGCTGAATCACCACGTTATATAATACCCTACCTCATTATGAGACCCGGACATGAGTTTGCGGCTGCCATCTTGGATGATGGAAAGCTGCCTCTGTCAATAGACTTATTGTGGTATTGCCCTTAGTTCAAAAACTAACAGGAAAAGATAGAAACCCGGGAACAATTCCTACTAGCCTCGATCTGAATCCTGAACGTGAGTCAATGACCACCATTTAAACTATTGGCAAACAACATATCCGTACCTTAAATTAACCCATAAATTAGAGATTGATCCGTACAAATGGGAAAGAAATTTATTTTATATATTGAAAGAGGATAAAAAGAAACACTCATTTGCCAAAGCAATATTATGTTTCCAAAAAATATTTTATTTTTAAATCACAAAATCCATGTGCACTTTATGCCATAAGGGCCAAATATATGATCCTATCATATGTCTATTGTTTATATCATAGTGCATAATATAGTGAATGTGATAAATATATATATAATTAATTATGGTCGGGAACAGTCCGACACAAATAATTTTACATTATAAAGAAAATACGAAAACCTTATTCTCAGTGCAATTAAAGTGCCTTAATGCAAACTGAATGTGTGGAATAAACTCCACTTAGTGAAATAATCAATATCTATATATTGATATATCTAATGTGCATGAAAATTTCTATATAAATTATAAAAATATATAAAAGTTGAATATAAAAGTAAAAGTGCATTGAAAGATACACCGGTCAGCTATCTACAAGACACTGGCCGTTTGAAAATCAATAAATAATAAGTGGTAATAGCAATTGAATTCAATCTTATAAAGTTTTCAAATTGATAGATTCCTATTTATGAACCCATAATGTCAACCCAAGGGTTCATGGAGGGTCACTTTCCCTTTCCCTTTATGAAAATGAAAACAGACCCCAATTAGATTAAAAACCCACATGCATGACCCAGATCGAGTTCACAAACACAACCACCTATGAATTCTCGATAAAAGCATTAACGTCTACATCAATATTTAATCCATGGGGTATATAAGTTTTTGCCTTTAAAAATCCATGACATCTCCAATTTGGAGATATCCCTAACAAGAGAGCTACCCCTCCACTTGGGGCTAAATTTGTCAATACCCAAAAACAAAGTGTTTGAGGGATCCCTCTTGTGCACTAATCTATAATGTTTGGATACAGAATGTTTTTTAAAGCCAGATTTAATGTTTGTGATGTGTTCATTTAATCTGACCTGTAGGGGGCGCTTAGTCCTCCCTATATATCAGGGATATGCAATTAGCGGACCTCCAGCTGTTGCCAAACTACAAGTCCCATGAGGCATAGCGAGACTCTGACAGCAGAAAACATGACACCCAGAGGCATGATGGGACTTGTAGTTTTGCAACAGCTGGAGGTCCGCTAATTGCATATCCCTGCTATATATTATAGTCCACAGGGGCATTGAAGTAAATAAACTACGCCCTCTGTGGAGCAAGTAATAAATGGTTTAATGTCATGTCTAATCTGTGTACTAGTGGACAGAAAATTAGTTGTCCTTCTCTGAGTACAACTGTTAAGAGAGCAAACTCTACATTTGACATTGATAATATCCCGTAAAATGTCCAAAAAAACTAACTCTAGATGGAGGGTCAAGAATGTTGGGTGACACCCTATTTCTTAGAGAAGGGGCCCCCCTAAAAACAACTTGGGGTCTCTCAAGTAAGATGTCCCTTAATGTGCGATCATTATTCACTATATGCCAGTGTTGAGACAACATCTGTTTAATTTTTTTATACTGTAAGGAGTAGGTGGTAATAAATGGAACTCCCTGTGAGAAAACACCTTCCTGCTGACGAGGCCTTTCAACAAGGAGATCGTCTCAATTCAGTGATTTAACTGTTTCTAACGTGGTCATCAGAATTGATTCAATAAACCTTTGAGTGAGTATTTTTGCTTGTTGTAGGAACTCTTCTTGACTGGAACAATTCCTTTTGAGTCTAATATACTGACTCTTCGGGATTGACCCAAGTCAAGGCCTATGATGACAACTAGTGGTAGGTATAAACAAGTTCCTATCGGTAGATTTGAAATATGTGGATGTGGTCAGTTTATTCCCCTCAACTTTAATTTTTAAATCCAAAAAGTTAATTTCAGAATAACTCATCTCATATTTCAGTTCAATTCCTCTCTGATTGGCATTGAGAGAGGTAATGAAAGCATGAAGGGATGGTGGATCCCCCTCCCACAGGAGGAGGATGTCATCTATGTACCTAGCCCACAAACCAAGCCGTGGTATGCGGTGGGCATAGATGACATCCTCCTCCCACCTGGCCATAAATAAGTTAGCCAGGCTGGGGGCATATTTAGCCCCCATAGCTACACCTCTATCCTGTCTGTAGAATTGATTGCAAAACCAAAAATATTTGTGGGTAGCTGCGGATTCCAACAGTTCCATCAAAAATAAAATTTGATCAGAGTGGAGTCCCGAATCTCTGTTAAGGAAACATAGGACTGCCTCAAATCCTAAATTGTGAGGGATTATTGTGTAAAGTGACGTAACATCGGCAGTCACCAAAATTGTACCAGGCTAGATGTCTATTTGGGACAAGATGTTAATCACATGTCATGAATCTTTGACATATGATGGCATCTGTCGAACCAAAGGTTGGAGAAAAAAATCAATGTATCTGCCCACCCGGGACGTCAGTGAGTCTATACCGCTCACAATAGGACGTCCCGGGGGGCAGACAGGATCCTTGTGGATCTTTGGTAGATAATACATTGTCCGTGTCCTAGGTGCCCGAGGAACCAAAAATAAACCTTCCTTTTTTTTAAGGATTCTAACCGATAGTCCCCTAGATATGATTTTATTCAAATCCCGTAAATACACGGACTTGGGATCAGCTGGTAAGGGGGTATAAGTGTCAGCGTCACTCAGAATTTTATGCATCTCGGTCATGTAGTCCTTTTTGTCTAGTACTACAACCCCCCCCCCCCCCCTTGTCAGCAGGTCTAATCACTAGATTCTTATTTTGACATAAAGTATCAAGGCCTTCCTGCATTAGTTTGTTATTTCTAGCTTTTTTTATTTCAAGAGACTCAAGATCCCTAATCATTACATCTCTAAATACTTTGAGTGATGGTGCTAAGGCCCCCGGGGGGTTGAAGAGGGAAGCGTTGGCTAAACCAGAATGAAGGTAGTCACTGGTCGCTTGGTTGCTGATACTCACAATAGGATTGATGGTCATGTATCTTTTGATGTTTAATTTCCTAACAAATCTATGGGTGTCCATGTATGTTTCAAATTTGTCTAAACTCCTGGGAGGTGCATATTTAAGCCCCTTATCCAGAACTACCGTATTTTTCGCTCCATAAGACGCACCTGACCATAAGACGCACCTAGGTTTTAGAGGAGGAAAACAAGAAAAAAAAATATTCTGAACCAACGGTGTACTAAAATATTTTATATTATATTATTACTATAGGTGGGTGGTGGACACACAGCAATACCAGGCCCCTATCAAATCAGCTCAGCTACACTATATCTGGTGGTGGTGGTGGACACAGCAACCTCCCCCCCTTCCCAGATCAGCTCAGGGTGGCAGGGCAGATACAAACACCCCTTAAGCCAATTCTATCACAACAGCTCAGGTGACTGGGCTGTGGATACCATGCCAGCCCACACCTCCCACCCCCTTATCAACAGCTCACCTCAGGCAGCGGAGGACACTGCCATTACAATCCACAACCCCCTCTTGCTGGCTGGCTGGCTCTCAGCCTCAGATGTACCCAGGAAGCAGCTAGAAATAAGGACTGGGGACAGAGTTTACAGCAGCAGATCCCGGGAGAAGGAGCAGGAAGTCAGACTGGACCAGACCACGGCGCCGGGGGGGGGGGGGGGGGGTCAGGCTGCAAAAAAAAAGCAAGGGCTCTCACAGCTTTCGGGATGGTGTCACCTCTGGCGGGTGACACCCGACCTGGGTAAGGAGCACACCCCCATAGCAATGCTACTGACACCCCCCCATGTTTTGACACCCGGGGCAAAACGCCTCCCCCCGCTCCCCCTTGGTATGCCCCTGCCAGGATGCTCCTCACTTCCTGTCCTCTCTCCTTTACAGAGAAGCCGAGCGCTGGAATTCTGACGCGGCGACGGAGGGGGGGGGTGCAGTGCCTGGTCAGTAGTCGCTCCATAAGACGCAGGGACATTTCCCCCTATATTTTTTGGGGGAAAAAATGCGTCTTATGGTGCGAAAAATACGGTATTTTTTCTGAGTCTGTCAAAGTCTGGGAGCTAAGGTTGAAAATGCCCTGGCCTATCACATCCTTGGCCTTTTCTGTTGCTCGCAGGCGCCTCCACCCTCTGACTCCTCGCTTTTTTCGACCGGCCTTTTTAGGCCTGGATTTGGCTGGGAAAAACCCCAATTGCCCTGGCCGGGCGTCTATGGTTGGGTGTTTCAAATCTTGGGGGTGGGGGATAGGATGAACTTGGGCCCCATGGAGTTACAACTTCAACAGTGAGGAACATTGATCTGTCCACTACAACAGCCATATCCATATGAGTGACGCTTACATCCATCCAGCCATCCACTAGCCTGCGGTTGAATTCATTGCATACAACTTAGGTCATTCTGGTAAGCAGACTCTATGAGAGGTGGCGGTTTACACAATGGTGGATGTGTTCCTGTGACTCTTTATCACTGTTAAAGCCTGTTTTTATGTTGGTATCTGGTAAGGGGATTCTATGTGCGGTGATGGTTCACTATAAATAGCAGTCACACACTGGGTGTCGTTCTGTCTCCCATACCCCATAGTTTTGACACTGTATAGAGACCTCTCATGTGGCAGGATTACGCTATGTGTTTTTTTTCTGTTTTTTTATTTAAATATGTTTCTCTGGACACACGCATCAATACATACCGTGGAGCGAACTCTCCATTGCTGCTATCCATCTATATTGGAGGATTTGGCACTGGTGTGACAAACAAAGGCCTGGGCTGGGTTATAGCCATTTGTCCATTTTGGCTTATCTGGTAAGCACATATCCTGACAAGTTTGCCTAGAAATCTATGACAAGCATTGTGTCGTTTGTCGTTTGTGTTGGTTTCAGTATTCCCTCAATTGGACTTTTTTATTTGGACTTTATTACTTTGAACCCATAGCGCAATTTTTTCTTTTTTCACCTTTTTAAATGTAATTGTCTGCTTTTTTTTTTTCTTCTATAAACAGTGCCGAGCCAGAGCTGTCAAAAAAAAAAGATATTCCTCAACACAGAGAGATAATGAAGAGATACAATGTAACAACTTGTAAATGAGTTTAACCACTTGGATGAAACCTTTTTCTGACACTTGTTGGTTACAAGTTAACCACTTAAGGACCGAGCCTCTTTCTGAGATTTGTTGTTAAAAACATTTTTTTTGCTAGAAAATTACTTGGAACCCCCAAACATTTTACATTTTTTTTTTCTAACACCTTAGAGAATAAAATGGCGGTCGTTGCAATACTTTGCACCGTATTTGCTCAGCGGTCTTACAAACGCACTTTTTTTGGAAAAAATACACTTTTTTTAATAATAAAAAAAACCAGTAAAGTTGGCCCAATTATTTTTTATATTGTGAAAGATAATGTTACGCCAAGTAAATTGATACTCAACATGTCCCGCTCGTGGAATGGCAACAAACTTTTACCCTTAATCTCCATAGGCGACGTTTAAAAAATTCTACAGGTTGTATGTTTTGAGTTACAGAGGAGGTCTAGGAATGGAATCATTGCTCTCGCTCTACCGATCGCGGTGATACCTCATGTGTGGCTTTCATATGCGGGCGCTGCTCACGTATGCGTTCGCTTCTGCGCGCAAACTCGGCGGGACGGGGCGCGTTTAAAAAAATAATAATAATTACTTATTTATTTTATCTTTTTGATTTTTACACTGTTCTTTAAAAAAAATTGTCACTTTCATCCCTATTACAAGGAATGTAAACATCCCTTGAAATAGAAAAAAAGTATGACAGGTTCTCTAAAATATGAGATCTGGGATCAAAAAGACCTCGGATCTCATATTTACACTAAAATGCAATGGAAAAAAAAATGGCCTTTTAAGAGCTATGGGCAGAAGTGACGTTTTGACGCCGCTTCCACCCTGCGAGGGTATGGAGACAGGTGGAGGCCATCTTCCCCCTCACTCGTCTCCATACCAAGCAGGAAAAAGGACCCGATCGCCTCCGCTGCTGTCGACTGCTCCGGTAAGCGGCGGAGGGCACGGGAGGGGGAGCCCCCTCTCTCGCGGTCGGTTAAAAGTGATCTCGCTGCGAATTCGCTGCAGAGATCACTATTATTGGAACCTGGACCGCCCGCTGAAGAAGAGGATACCGGGGTTGTGGCAGCTAGCTGCTGCCATAACAAAGATATCCTTCTTCAAAGTGCCGACATATATCGGCGTGCAGCGGTCCGAAAGTTAGATAGTAAGATAGATATACTCTTTTAGCATTAAAGTACAGTATCTGCAAGAACCTTTTTTACGATTTTATGTTAAGGAGATGTCCACAAAATTGTTGGCCAAGTTTGGCGTGTGCATGAATGATATAAATGTTTTTTTTAATAAATATGTATGTATGTGTAATATATATATATATATATATATATATATATATATATATATATATATATATGTGTGTGTGTGTGTGTGTGTGTGTGTGTGTGTGTGTGTGTGTGTGTGTGTATATAATATATATATATATAGCTGTGGGTGGCCCTCAGGGGCACCACTTACCTCAACATTGATTGATTTAAAAATTGACTGAACTGGGTGGATAATGATCAGCCAAAATGTAACTTCATTCTATGAGGTACAGTAGTAATTGTTTGGGTGATAAGACAGCTGCAGGTGCTAAGGCTGCTAAATACAATAGCCAGCAGGTGAGAATTCCCCATCCATGCCATTTACTGATTGATTTATCTCATTCCGCCCAAGCCATCCACACATGTATGGCTTGCCTTAAAGTAGAATACTCTCCTAACCCTAACTATGCTTAAAAAATTTCCCTTCCCCCTCTTTCTACCTTTCCTTCCTAACCTGTGTAAAAAGATGTGTGTGCTTGCCTATTTTGTATTCTGCTATGGTCCGATCATGTGACATGCAGCTTTGTCTCCCCAGTGTCAGTGAGCTGCTGCTGCAGGGGAGAGGAGGGAGTGCTGACAATGGCTTGGGCATGGGAGTCTGGGTCATGTCACAGCTCTTGGAATTCCAAGTTGTTGAGGGCTGCCTCCTCTCCCCTACAGCTGCTGCTCACTGACACAGGGGATCACATGACTACTAAAAATAGATAGGTGTACACACCTTTTTTTTTTTACACAGGTTAGGCAGGGTAGGTAACAGGTGAGGGGGAGAGGAAATTTTAAAGCGTAGTTGGAGTTGGGCTGGAATTCCACTTTTAACGTAGTGTTTTTATTGTGCACAGCTATCTATCTGTTTGAAGCAGGTTGTGATCTAAAATAACTTGGAACCAAATATATAGACTTTTGGTACATTCACTTGATTTAGATATTAAATACACTATCATGTTTGCTTGCAGAGAAAAGGCCAGCATGGTCATCCCAGAAGAGAGAGAAGGACGAGATGACACAAACCTGGATCTGCAGAGAGATGTGACTCCAGCCTCAGCTACTTCTGACACACGCAAAGCTGGTCAGTCCAGTTCATTTCCTTCCATGCTATTTATTACAGTGTGTAAACTGTGCCTTTACCCCTCACGTTTTCAAGAGTTCTAACACAACAGATATTTTATTATTCAAAAAATCTATAAGGAATATCTATGTAAATCTCATCTAAAAAGAAACTAGGTACCAAGGTTTAAATACTTGGCAATTGTGTTTTTAAAAATTTAGTTTTTTAGTCATTAACACAATTTTATTTTTTAACTTTCTTTATTGAAGTCTAAAAGCTGTACATAAGTATAAGAGCCCATTCACACAGGGGCGTCTTTGGATCCGACTCCAAATCGCCCCAGGTCGCCCCTAGTCGCCTCAGGTCGCGCTGGCTGAAGAAATCAATGTAAGTTAATGGAGCCGTCCTTATGCACACTACTGCAGTCGCTCCGACTTCAAAAAAGGTCCCTGTACTACTTCAATCCGACTCCTAGGCGACCTGTAACCATTCATTTCAATGGGAATCGCCTCTCACTGTCTTAATAGGAGCGACTCTCCAGGAAGATGACATACATTTATCAGGCAAAACTCTCTCTCCCCCCTCCCTCCCACAGAGCTGATTCTTGTTTGATTGGCCACTGGAATGTCTCCTGTCCTGCAGGCAACTTGGAGTTGCCTTGTAAATAGCTCCAGGTCGCGCTGAGTTGCCTCATAAAATCGTGTCTGAGTTGCCTCATAAAATCGCGCTGGAAGTCGTGTTGCCCCTGTGTGAATGGGCTCTCAAAGAGCATTTATGTTCACATTAAGAGCCCATTCACACAGGGGCAACACGACTTCCAGCGCGATTTTATGAGGCAACTCAGACACGATTTTATGAGGCAACTCAGCCCGACCTGGAGCTATTTACAAGGCAACTCCAAGTTGCCTGCAGGACAGGAGACATTCCAGTGGCCAATCAAACAAGAATCAGCTCTGTGGGAGGGAGGGGGGAGGGAGAGCTTTGCCTGATAAATGTATGTTATCTTCCTGGAGAGTCGCTCCTATTAAGACAGTGAGAGGCGACTCCCATTGAAATGAATGGTTACAGGTCGCCTAGGAGTCGGATTGAAGTAGTACAGGGACCTTTTTTGAAGTCGGAGCGGAGCGACTGCAGTAGTGTGCATAAGGACGGCTCCATTAACTTACATTGATTTCTTCAGCCAGCGCGACCTGAGGCGACTAGGGGCGACCTGGGGCGATTTGGAGTCGGATCCAAAGACGCCCCTGTGTGAATGGGCTCTTACAGTAATCATATAAAAGCATCTATGCAAATATGTTTCAAAATAATAAGAACTGGAACAGTAACAGTGGGCTCCATTCACAAAGAGGTATCTTACTGCATCCGAGTTTGCAGTAAGATACCACACAGCGTTTTTCATTAAAAAAATTGCCAATCACTTTAAAAACTCTACTAAAATACCTACTTGAAATAAAATCACTGCGCTACTCGGCACACAATAAATTAGTGCAAATATGTGATCTCAAACTAAAAAACAGGGCTTGGTTGCCGTTATATACTGACATGCGTTCCCGCATCCAACAAAAGCGTATACAAAAAAGTAAAGAGCAACACCACTAAAATAATTACTTGTGTAGAATATATGGGTATCATACATATAATGTCAAAACCCCATGAAATACTTCATGTACATATGATCATAATCCTCATAAACGCCCAAATCATTAATTGTGACTCGTACTACTAAGAAAAATATACACTATATGGGATATAAATGTGCTATGAACTACATACAAAGTGCAAACCAAGTTGAGACAGAACAAAAGTCCACATCAATAAAAGAATGTCCTGCGTTCATATTGCATAGATGCTCTACATGACAAACGTCCCCGTTTTTCTTAAATCTCATGTGCAAAACAACGTCATATCATGCAGGAGTGCTCCACCTCTGTGTTCCCACCACCAGTCTCCGCTGCCTCTAACCTCCAAGACCGACCTACACAATAGGTAAGGTCAACCAGAGCTGTCCCTGATACCTGGGCGTATATTAATTTAGCAATCCTCCAAAGGGCAGGTGAGGCCAAAACCCCAAACAATGCCTCAGGATACGTATCGCTCATTAGCAAAAAAAACAAAAAATCTTCCATAGGTTTCCATACGTTCAGATAAAACCATTTATTCAGTAAGAAATTAAATACTCACTAAGTGCACTACGAATCCCGTGCACAAGGTTAAACGCCAATAGTTATTATATGTGCATTGCCACCCTTAAGCATGGACATCTGGAGAGGATATGTCAAAGTGGTCGCTTCACAGCTTCCGGGCGTGATGTCACGTGGTGCAGGCTCTGACACAGATCGTCACGAGATAATGCGACTTCTTCAACTCCAAAATGTGACCCCTTCAATGCCTGTAGCATGCAGCCTGTCGGGGGGGGGGAGCAAGCACCCCCCCAAATCATACCATATGTCCTTAACATGGGGGTGCCCCCCCAAAAGTACTTTGTCCCCATGTTGATGAGGACAAGGGCTTTTTCCCTACAACCCTGGCTGGTGGTTGTAGGTGTCTGCAGGCAGGGGGTTTATTGGAATATGAAAAGCCCCCCTTTAACAAGGGGGCCCCAGCTCCCCCATGTTAATGAGTATGGGGTACATAAGTAAAAATGCAACAACAGTTTGATAAGTCCATTATTGAAAAATGAAAAAAAAAGATTGTCCCCCGGTGTAGATCCAATGTCAATCATGATGAATGCTGGCCGCCGAACTGAAAGGGAGAAAAAAGGGTCCGTCCCGATTAAAAGGATCCCGGCGAATTATAGCTCCGCCACCTCCCGCTGAAAAATAATCTAAGGGGCGGGCCACCTGGTGAAGTCACCGGTTGACCCCACCCCCTTGTGACATCGACCAGGGGAATGCTGGGTCGATAACGCCAAAAGGGGAGGGGGCCACTGGTTGGCACCACCACTTTTTTAATTTGGCAGGAGGTGGCGAAGCGGTCCTTTGTTTTTCAACGTGGCAACAAAGTGCTTTGGGGTTGAGCTCCCCTGCCCCAAAAAAAACCCTGCGCTATGGTGAGGGCATGTGGTCTGGTTCCGAGGGGGGAGGGGGGCTGCCCGCTTGTCCCCTACTTTTCTGGGCTGCATGCTCAGATGTATTTTCTACAGTTATTTCAGCAGCAGGAGGGCACTGGTAAGAGCTGACAGGCAGGGAGGGGGAAGAGGAGAGAGCAGAAGACGAGGCACGTAAACTGACCACAGTGTCAGGGCTCAGCAGCCATGATAAACCGTGGTCAGTTTACAAGAGGGAGGGCATAGCCAGGCAGGATCAGCCAGGTATTTCAGGTGATAGAGAGGGACAAATTACACAACACAAGCACTGTGCTGTAAAACACGCTTTAAAGTAATGGGATCCAATTTTTTTTTTTTTTTTTTAGGTTGAAAAACACTTTAACTATCGCATGCCTGGACCACTACTAATTTACTGCATTGATTTATTTATTAATTTTCTTTTGTGAATTGACTTTAACTCCTGTTTTATGCTGTATTTACCAAGCGTTTTTGCTTTATGCATTAAATCCCGCATAAAGCAATAGTGAATTGATATTTTCAGGATCGCATGCGGTATTTGGGAAGCCGTCTAAATATTGCATGCAATCTGCTTTTTTGAATGGAGTCCAGTGTGTCAAGTGCTTTTGTTGCATACATATATTCTGAAATTCTGAAACGCGTTGGTAAGGATTTTACACATACTGACTGGGGTAGTTGTAAATATAAAATCCGTCACCCTGATCTTAATGTGAGAGTAGGATTACACCATAGGTCCCAAATGTTATGGAATTTTAAGAGACAATTCCTATTGCCATATACAACTTTTTCAAAATTAAGAATTTTAATGTGCATAGGTGCCAAACACTAATTACTAGGAAAGGGATACTATATTTACCTGTAACATTAGGGAATGGGCTGTGTTGATCTATCACTATATTCCTGCGATTTGCTCTTTTATAAAGTATTAAATGGAGGAGTTCCCTCATGGGGTTTTTAAGCAGCAAAAATATCACAATTTGTTGAATGTGTAAAAGGGTCTTTATTAAGAAAAATTATAAACACTTGTTAACATTAAAATATGAGCTCTGGTCATGAGGCAAAAATACATATACCATAATACAGCAATGTGAACATGGAAATATAATATTATATTACAATGATATAGAGGCTCGGACGTGTTTTGACCTAGTCGGTCATGGTCTTCTGGGGGACAAATTGCTCCCTGAAAGCTTGAATGGATAGCCTCATGGTTAGTGATCTAAAATCGGTTGAACAATCCGGGGCACTTGACAGACACCTCCACTTCACCACCCTGACAGGAATGGAGGAAGAGCCAGCTCAAAAGGCTTAAAAGAAGCCCCGTTTCTTAAGCGTAAAATGTCTTGGCTTATGTTGAACGAACGGTTAACAGCAATTGCGCAAGACAGGATGAAATTGTTCCACATGGTTTGGGACTCATGGATCGGATATCTAACCAACGATCCCAAGACGATCGCAACTTAGAAGCAGTCCTGAGGATGGCTGTACGAGGCACAGCGCCGTAGCCCCCTCCCCCATCTGTCTTTTTTTCTTCTTCCCCTCTTGATTTAGTTTCTCCTCTTTGATCTACCTCCCTCTCTCCTAACCCTTTGAAAGTTTAATGACAGGTATAAATTGTTTGTATATTACATGCTAATGGGTTATTTACACTATTAGAGGAGGCTTCCTCGAGTATATCTATTTACTGATATGTTACCCTAATATAGTTTCTTTCATAATGAAAAGATAACGTCTTTGTGAGTTATACTGTTAAACTCTAATAAAAAATTATTGAAAATAAAAGAAGCCATGTTTTATGCGCCCCCCCCCCCCCCCCGAGGAAGGAGAGGAGAAAGGGTGGTACCAACACACCACTTCACAGCTTAAACTTTTATATGACTGAAGTGAGCCTTCAAACTGCAATGAAGGATAGTGTCAGGCTTGCAATTAGCAATAGAGACTTATGGGAAAGGAGCCAGAAGAACTTTTAGCCAAGTACTGGTAGCATCCATTCGTCCTGGTTGTTACATCCCATGACCGACTAGGTCGAAACGCGTTGGAGCCTTTAGCTTGGCTATCATTGTAATGTAATATTATATATCCATGTTCACATCGCTGTATTATGTTATATGTATTTTTGCCTCATGACCAGAGCTCATATTTTAATGTTAACAAATGTTTCATATTTTTCTTAATAAAGGCCCTTTTATACATTCAACAAATTGTGATATTTTTGCTACTTAAAAACCCTGTGGGGAAACTCCTCCATTCAATATATAATTGGGGTGTGCAGCTACCTATTTCTCACTTCAGTGTTGTTTTTCATTAGAGTATACAGTATAACCATTAACAATCTGCAGTTAATTTACTACGAAATCAGCCCTTTTCATCTGCCATGGGATGGGATGACATATGCAGCTGCTCTCCTGGAAAAGGACTTCTAAATAATATTTGATGTGGTGGACTAAACTGAACAGAGTAATTAAGGACATTGCCTGATTTACAAGCATCTCCCACAAATTCTTCTCTAACAAGGGTCCTGTTTTGTTTTTTTGTTTAGGTGGCCAGCAGAAAACCTTGCAGCAAAACATCATTGTTGACATGCGGGAATTTCGGAGTGAACTGCCATCTCTGATCCACAGACGCGGCATTGATATTGAACCTGTCACATTGGAAGTGGGGGATTACATTCTCACCCCAGATATATGTGTAGAGAGAAAAAGTGTGAGTGATCTTATTGGATCTCTCAATAACGGACGTCTCTATACACAGTGTGTTTCCATGTGTCGTTACTACAAGCGACCTATTCTTTTAATTGAATTTGACCCTAATAAGCCATTTTCTCTGACATCAAGAAGTTCAATCCACCAGGAGATTTCCGTGAATGACATCACATCAAAACTCACCCTCCTCACACTCCACTTTCCAAGACTGCGCATCCTTTGGTGCCCTTCACCATACTCCACCGCAGAACTCTTTGAGGAGTTGAAGCAGAACCGAGCACAGCCTGATGCTGCAACTGCAATGGGTATAACCGCAGACTCTGAAACTATCCCAGAATCTGAGAAGTACAATCCAGGCCCTCAGGACTTCCTTCTGAAAATGCCAGGGGTCAATGCCAAGAACTGCAGAGCTATAATGAATCATGTAAAGAACATAGCTGAACTGACTACACTGTCTTTGGAGAAACTGACTGAAATTCTCGGCAACTCAAACACAGCAAAACAGCTTCATGACTTCATTAACGCATCCTACACAGAAGCTGTTTCTCACGGGAAAGCTAAACGTTAATATGTAATAGCTTATTTATATATTTAAGAAATACTTGAATTTAAAATTTTTGTGTGAAATTTCAATTTTTTTAAGAAATAGATGAATTTTTCAGGCCTACGTGCAAAAAGAACTTAAAACAAAGAAAACCTTATCTAGCCAATGTAATCGGCACCTGATACAAGCAACAACTTTTCTTTTTCTGTATCACCATTTTTTTCCTTCTGTCTGTGTGCCCTATGTTATTTGCTAAACCTAATGGCCATAGATTAGTCATTTTTGTTTAGCCAAGTCAGGTGGATGAAGGACACACCCCTGCTGAGATGCGGAGACATTAAATTCTGACAGTGGGACTTTCAGCTGTCGGAATACACTGATCTGCAGCTGACTTTTGCCAAACAGGGGCTGCCACTCATGGATCGAAATTTGGCCAGTTCCTGATGAACCAGACAAATTTTAGTCCATCGGTGGCCAGCTTAAATGGTGATGCTTCTGTGCCTTAAAGTTTCCATTTCCTTTATCCACGTAGGACAAAAGAGAAAGGGCACTTAACCCCCATCCTTCCCCAGCAGCAAAGTGCTCTGCTTTCCTTGTGTGTCTCTCCAATTCAACCTCCATGACTGAGATTAAATATCTGGTACTTCTGGGTATAGGTAAGCACATGGAAGCCAGAGGCACCTCATAATTGATCTAGTGACAGGGAAGCAGTCCATAGCCCTGTGTAAGTTTGACAAGTCTGGCACTTACACAGGACTTTTTCAGGAGTCCTAGTGGCCAAATGAAACTACATGAGGTAGATGCTGCAAATCTGCATTATCCAATTTGTTATCTTTCTTCTCTTTTATTTAACCACACATGGGAATTTAAGCAAGTCTGATTTAAAATATTAGCTATAGAGGTTAATGAGGGTTGAGGATCGTACAACATAAAAAAAATATTGTGCTACTGCAACATATTTAAAATGCTTAGTGGTTCTGTAGCAGCCAATGTGTACTATTCAGTGCCTTTACTTACCAACTCGACTGCAGAACTTCTTTCAGAATTGTAATGGATATGTCAATATAGAAAGACTGACCTGTGTTGTCTTGACCTTGTTTTGATGTAAGAAATTGCTATCAGATTCAGGAGGTTCTTGGGTGTTTCTTGATGCAGTTTTGGTATGTACTGGTAGCTTATGGTGCTTTTTCTTGCAAACTGCTAAGCTGCTCCTTATTAACCTTGGAGGATCTCTTTCTGCAGCTGTTCAAAAGCAGTACACAAATTTTAATTCTCAAACAGAGAAGCAGCACTGATCCATATCAATCTTCTAAAAGACTTGAGGGAACTGGCATACATTTTAACTGTAAAAAAATGATAGAACGGGTTTTGTATTCTTGGTCCCAACAGCCTAAAACATGTTATGTTCTGACTGCAGGGCTGGACAAAAGTGCACCTGAGGGCTATATGTCATTCTTGTGTGGTGTTTGTCATTATGAGCACTAAATCCTAGATGTTGAGGGAGAAAAGAGCATTGCTCATAGCCATCATTCAGATTCCCGTTGCTACATTTCTTGTACTGGTTAGAAAATGCAATTAAACATCTTTTTGGAGGTTAAGGGCATCATAGCTGCTTTTCTTTCTTCCGCTGTTTATAAATCAGCCCCATTGTACTGCTGATTGGCTTTGTGCCATTATAAGGAAAATGCGGTTTTTCCTTTCCTACAAAAAAAATCACTTGGCATAATTAATGTTCATGTCATGAGTTTAATCCAACACATGTCTAAATTCATTGGTATAATCACAGAATAAAACAAACATCCATGAATTGTCCAAGGTACAGAATGGAAATACTTTTTAACCCTTATATACCCTCACAGACCAAGGGCAAGAACAATTATCTAGGGTAGTTTATATTTTAAATAATAGAATTATAAAAGATTTTGCTGAATATTTTACATAAAAATTACATATATTGCTTATTTTCTGTCATGTTTTCTAAATGCACTTGGGCTTAAAAAAAATTGGTATAATCTGCACTTTGCATGCATTTTGCTGATGCACTTTCTGAAGTTACTGGGTTGCTTGTAAGTCCAAACGGAGTGCTCTTTCTTTATTTCTCTGGATAAATACTTCGGGAAATACATATTTTAAAGACGAACAGAACATAACCCGTATTGTCTGTGATTTGATAAATGTCTTCCAATACAAACTAAAACCCAAGTTCAGCTATCCTATTACCTCCAGTAGTTTGTTTGGGCCAAGTTGACCTTTGCTAAGTGATGCAGCTGCTGTCATATCAGCTACATACAGTATGCAGCACTGTAACCTGGCAGCAACTTCCCGTCTGCTGCAGGATCAAAATCAAGTCAGGCTTCTCAGCCTTTCAGAGCAAGCCTATTTTTT
Organism: Rana muscosa; assembly: GCA_029206835.1. Classification (NCBI taxonomy): domain Eukaryota; kingdom Metazoa; phylum Chordata; class Amphibia; order Anura; family Ranidae; genus Rana; species Rana muscosa. Next base: position 49,433,136 of record CM055127.1, read on the forward strand.
ATCAATATATACAAGGCTTTCTCTGATTAGCTGAGGTGAAGGGCGAGTGGTTAATGTCATGAGATCCATCTCCTCTAATCAGAGGAATTGTATCCCTTGTTAAACATTTTCTTTGTATAGGAGATAGTTTGCCAGCTTGTCCCAAGCAAACTATTTACAGTGATAGAAAAGCTGGACTTGGGCTTTAAATCGCATCTAAACTCATCAATGAAAATGTTTCATATACAGACTCTCCGCTGGGGCAGCTGACGCTACCTAGACATTGTTTCATATTGCGAGAGGAACTTCTACTTGTGCAGACTCGTACCATACTAGGATGCATTCCTCCTTCCTGACCAGTTTGGTAATTGTTAATTGGCTAAACAGTAGGGTAAGCACCATACATTTTCTTTTTAAAGCATGTACTGGCACAAATACTATTTATTGCATTTCTTAACTTATGAAATATTGGGGAAGTAATAATTATTCAGAAATCTAATTTCTGACATGTTTTCTATAATTTTTCTTCATTTAGGTAAGTGGATGTGTTTATTGTTATTTGATAATAAAATAAGTGATTTTGTTTTTTATTTTTATTTAAATAAATCATTTTTATGAATATTGTGATAAAAAATACCCTAGATGCCTCTGAAGATCTATAGTTTGGCTATGAAGTCGAGGAACCACTTGTCACAATAATCCTTGCCAAAATTATCTGGTTGTATATTAACATGTCACAAAACTCAAAATTAAACAGAACTTTGATAGAAATGTGGAAGCTGCCATCTCTGCTCATTCTAAAAATGCTAGTTGCCTGGCTGTCATGCTGACCCTCTGGCCTTATTATCACAGAGTGAGTCCGTAGATCAGAAGTTCGCACTTTTCTCTGACTTTCCTGACCTGCATAGTTGTTCAGGCTAAATGAGATGCAGCATTTTATTTTAAACACATTTTTTTTACAAACATGATACAATTGCGTGTGTACCACAAATTATAGCATAACACGTTTCAGTTTTGTTTTTGGTAGGCACACAGTCTTAAAGGTCATATTCCTTATATTATGGTTTTACTGGTGGCATAGTCATTGACCTCTGTCGTCCTAACTATACAAAAAACAAAGTCCGAGAAGCAAAACAGCACAAAAAAAATAAAAAATGAAATTCAAAAAGCCTCTATTCCCCTCCCACTAACGCATAGCCATATTCCCTAGAACAGACTAAGCGGGACCATTGTGTCCACCTTTTATGAAATTTCTCCTCTTTACCTTGCATATTTACGATATCCTTTTCCATAGAATGTATGTCTGCTATTTTTGTAAGCCACAGCGAGATCGAAGGAGGCGATTCCTGCTTCCATAGGGCCAGAACACATGCCTTAGCTGCATTCAGAAAATGAGTGATCATTACATTTTTGTATTTACGTTTTGAAAAATCAGAGAAAGGAAGAAGATATCTTGCAGGGTGAGATCCCAAATCATGGTCAGTAAGCTGCCCTATGATGTCTGGCACTTTAGACCAAAACTCCTCCAATTTCCGGCAGGACCAAAAAATATGCAACATGGTACCCTCTGCCTCTCCACAACGCCAGCAGATATTCGTCCTTTTGGGATAAATTTTCTGCAGCAGGGATGTAACTTTATACCAACGTGTGAAGATCTTATAACACAGCACTTGATATTTACTAATCACTGAGGAATAGTGGGCAAAGTATGGAATATGACCTCGCTGCTCTTCGGAGAGTATGATGTCCAAATCTCATTCCCATTTTTGAAGGACTCCCAGGACAGAGCCCTCAGGAGGATGTATTAGCACTTTATAAATCTCAGATACCCCATGGGCAGAGGGTGCTTCTACCAGGCATAGATTTTCCAACGGCCTTTTAGAACAGTTTGACCACCACCCGCGAAGGAGAGAGCTAAGAAAAGTGGGAAAGTTGCTGCATTCTCTATGGATCTAATACCGGATAAAAAAACAACTACTGTGTTTCCGCCTAAAGTCTTCAAGGTAATTCACCTAAACAAAATTTACCTTGCTCAAAAATTTGTTTAAAACGGCTATCAGTGTGACCTGGGGGAAATGCTGGATTCCCCAATACTGGGTAGAGCTGAGTAATTTCCCTTTCTGTCTTAGAAAAAAGATGACTTTGTTGCACTACTCTAAGAGTATATAAGGGATGTTGCTGTAAGGTACCAAGTGATCTTGGCCGTGACATACAGTATTGAATCCAGAGGGACAGCATTGTAGCCTGGTAACATTTTTAGAGGAGGGACAGCAAAGGGTGCCTTTATGCTTTCTTCTGGAAAGGCTTTTCTAAAAGTAAAGAAAATACCTTTTCTTGCCAGAAATGCAGTGCCTTTGACACTTCCTGTAAGCTGAATATCGAAATCCTTTTTTTTGTGTAAACTACTAGCTTCGTCAATCCACCCTGTAAGGCCTCTTTCACACGGGTGGCTGTTCTGCCACTGTTAGAAGCATGTTTTGTTATTTCAAGACTCCAGGCACAGCATTCACTTTCACATTGCGATTAGCAGCATTTACATGCGGCTGCGGTGGAACATTTTTGCCATTTCTGATGTGCTTTTCCGAAAAAATAGAATTGAATGCGTCCAAGTGCGATGTAGCGCAGCTATATGCACATAACCGCAGTCTTTTGAGTCAACTGTGGATAGCAGCGTGAGAAAAAAAAAAAAAAAAAGAACAGGAAGCACATCATAATCAGTAGGTATAAAAAGGGTTTCTATGGGAATGACTACCGCAGCTAAATGCGGCCGCACGTAAACACAGGTAATCGCAATGTACAAATGCAGCTAATCGCAGTGCATGGAGCCTTGAATTTCACAGAACATTTACATGCTTTTAACTGCGGCAAAACAGCCGTCCGTGTGAAAGGCGCCTAAAAGATGAATTCTTTCCGCCCGTGTGAAAGGGGCCTTATGGAGATGAATAAAGGCAGACATTCTTGATGTCCAGCCATGATAACCATGGCTCTCTCCATAGATATAGTGTATAAATCGGCATACACATGAAGGGACAGGAAGTGTGCTATGCGAAGGATTATTACATAAAAATAAATGATCTCTGCATCCTAAGTTTTCAAAATCTCTCTCTCAAAGGTGGTTAAAAGCAGATGTGGACATCCTGACCTCCAGGTTCAACAGCAAGCTGAACAAATATTTGTAGCCAAGGCCAGGCATCCTCTAGCTTTCACAGTAGATGCCCTGGTGATTATTTGGACTCCATTCAATCTTTTTTTATGCCTTCCCTCCAAGAAGACCCTTCCGCAACTGCTGTGCAAGATGGAGGAAGAAAAGGTTTCAGTGATTCCCATCTCACCAAATTGGCCGAGAAGAATGTGGTACACAGACATAATCAGGATTCTGATAAACGCACCTTGGCCTCTTCCAAACTTACTGGCCCAAGACAACCCCTACCATCCTGCTTCTCACTTGCTGTTTTTTTTTTTTTCTTTTTTTTACAAATAACGTGGTGTTTTATTTGAAATAATAGACATACATGTTATATACGCTGTGACACTATTAGTACAGGTAATGCATATATAACACGAGGATCCAAGTGGACAATATGTATAACCGATTCACTACAGTCAATGACAAAATGTATAGGCTGAATAAGTGATTACAGGAACGTGGAAGGTCAAGTCACCGGGTCACCACTAGGAATGCTCAGTGGTCCAGCCTAACACAGGTAAAATGCATACAACCCAACATTAGTAAAAGAAAAAGGAAAAAAAAAAGGGGGGGGTATTGCAAACAGGATCAATCAGGTATCTCATTACAAGTGGCAGCATTTCCTAACCAAGTGTCCCAAACTTTGCCATATTTAGCTGGGCAGCCTCTATGGACATAAATCTATTTTTTGTATGGTAGGACATTAATTGCAGTGACCCACTCTCGAAGAGATGGTGGTGCAGCCTGAAGCCATTTCCGCGCTATGAGTAACCTAGCAATAAAGAGTGATTCTTGGAGGAATATTTTATGAAATTTATCCGGATCCGGGAACACCCCGAGTAGGCATTGTTTGGGGCACAGCGTTAGGGGAGACCCCATCTCATCGTGCATAAATTTCACTATATGCGACCAATAGTCCTGTATCACTGGGCATGACCAAAGAAGATGAAAAAAGGTACTGGATGGACTATTGCAGCTGGGGCACAGTGGGTTATGGTCAGGTTTATATTTGGCCAGTCGGATAGGGGTCAGGTATGATCTGTGGAGAATGTAGAGTTGTGTGAGGCGGTCTGACAATCTAGTTGAGACCTTTTTACAGGCGTCTAACGCGTCCTCCCATTCGTCATCCTCCAACTCCCCCACGTCCCCAGACCACGATCTTTAAGTTTATATGCTAAAGTTGCTGCAGGGGGGGGGGGGCGAAGAAGAGCGTTGTAAAATATTGCGATGAGCTTTCGGGAGTCCTGCCCTATTATGGTGCCCATGATATCTAACTTTTCAACGTCAGGGGAGACACCCCCAAATTGAGCCCGGAGAGTATGGCGTAGCTGGATGTATCGAAAATGCATGGAATTAGGCAAGTTGAATTCGTCCTTAAATTGTTGAAACTATTTCAGAACAATGCCACGATACACATCTGACAAATACCTTACCCCCTTGGTTGGTCCAAAGGACCTGGTCTGGAACAGTCAGCAATTCGCTTAGGCCAGGAATATTCCATAGGGGTGTATGAAAGTGGGTGGGCGATGTTTTCAATTTCCCTGATTCTGCAGTGGTGATATAGCAATCCTTTACGACTTCCCATTGTCCAGGCACCCACCATGTCTTTAAAAAGAACCTGGAATGGGTGAGTGAGCCCGGGAGCGTGGGGGGAACATATCAGTGCTAGATAACAGTCTTTGTCATGTTTGTCCAAGTAGAAAAAGTGGGACAGTTGCGCCGCCAAGTAATAGAAATTAAAGTCTGGTAGCGCCGCGCCTCCCAACTCAGTGGGATTCTTCAACGTTTGCCAGTTAAATCTGTGTCGGGCCGTGCCCCACACAAACTAGTTGAGGATAGCTTTGATGGACTTAAAAATTCTGAGAGGTAAGTAAACTGGGGCATGCCAAAGTACGTATAAAAATTTAGGGAGGAGAACCATTTTGATTAAGTTTACTCGGCCCATCACACCCAAGGGCAATTTGGCCCACGTTTGCGTCTTAGACTTCAAAAATGCTATCAGGGGTTCTATGTTAATCCTAGCATAGTCCTCAGGTGAGCGAGTAATTTGAATTCCAAGGTATTTCAAGGCGTTAACCCTAAGAAGAGGGGATTAGGCCTGTAGTTCTGTGGGGACACTCATGTCTATGGGAAGGATCTGGGATTTATCCCAGTTGATCCTTAGTCCGGAGTATTGACCAAAAGTTTTGATAACCTCAAGGGCAGCCTGCAGTGAATGACCAGCATCAGCTAGGTACAAAAGCATATCGTCTGCATACAGACTGATCTTTTCCACTAGATCCCCACAATGGAGACCACGGATCCCAGGGTGAGTCCTAATTGAAGAAGCAAGGGGTTCCACCGCTAGGGCGTACAGTAGCGGGGATAGGGGGCATCCCTGTCTCGTCCCTCTAGAGAGGGGGAAAAGGGGCAGAGACTCGTCCATTGACCAAGATCCTGGCGCACGGATTCTGATATAGAAGGCGGACCTATGTAACAAAATTGGGCCCGAATCCAAATCGTGTCAAGCATTCCCAAAGATAGTCCCCACCTTTGCGGCGTCGAGTGACACCACAACTCTAGACCCCACCCGATTGTGCCCAGCCTGTAAGTTCATATGCAGTCTACGCAAATTGTATGCCGTATTTTTAGTAGGCATGAACCCGGTTTGGTCCGGATGGATCAATGTAAGGATCGCTTCATTCAGTCGCACCACCAGGATCTTGGCCAATATTGAGCTGAAGGAGAGATATTGGGCGATAAGATTCGGGAAATTCTAAGTTCTTGCCAGGTTTAGGTATAAGTACTATATAGGCTTCGCTCATAGAAGCGGGCAGGGAACCAGAGTTAAATTTATGAGAAAACAGCTCATGGAGCCTAGTGACCAGGGTTTCATTATAAGTCGTGTAGAATTCTAGGGGAAGACCATCGGAGCCAGGCGCCTTGGATGAATTAAGCAGTGACAGAGCCTCTGATATTTCACCTGTAGTAATAGGAGCCTCCAGTATTTCAACCTGGAAATCTGTAAGCGTAGGTAACTCTATACCAGCTAACATCGCAGCCACGTCTTCTCTAGGTTTGTCAGTGGAAGAAGAGTACAGTGATGTGAAGGAGCGGAACTCTCCAGCCACCTCGTCAGGGTCAGTAAGCAGGACACTGTCGGAGTTGGAGGGAAACCACCGTGGGGGGGCCTATGATCCAAATGGGCCAGATAGGCCAAGAGCCGTCCTGCACATTCGCCACATTCATAGGTCCTCTACTTGCAATAGAATATCTTCCTTTCTGCTCTTTCAAAATGAAGACTATTCACCACCCGTGCCTGCAACTTTAGTAGATCTGCTGTGGAGGGATTGTTAGTGAACTCCTTCTCTGCCTCCGTAAGGGAGTGTTCCGCCTGTTTAACCACCTGGGAGGAGGTCTTCCGATATCTAGAGATGCGCTGGGATAGAACCATGCGAGCATGTGATTTAAAGGAATCCCAAACCACCTTGAATAGCGCAGTATCCCTGTTAGTCCGAGAAAATAAATCCCACTCGTCGCCGGCCTCCTCCAATTCAGGGACGACCGTCAACCAAAAGGGATTTCATTTCCAGGCATAGGACGTGATGGGGGAATCAATCTGGAGCTCAATCCAGTAGGAGGCATGGTCAGAGAGGACCCGCGGGTTAAAACCCATGTTGCCTAAGATGGGGAGTAGGGTGCGGGATACCAATATAAGGTCTGGTCTATTCATGACATAGCATTGTGCGTTGTCATGAAACATGAAAATGTTTTATCTAACGGATAGCGGTGTCTCCATGTATCTACAAGAGCAAGGTCAAGGAGAAGTCTACCAAATCTAGTGAGGGCATGGGAGGGGCTGTCAAAAGGTGTCAGTGACAATCTGTCAAGTTCTCTATTTGCGACATTATTAAAGTCCCCAAGCCAAATTGCGGGAACAGTAGGGAATTGAGACATCAATGCCAGTCCTTCAGTCAGAACATTAAACTGGAAGGGGGGAGGTATATAGACAGCCATTATCAGTAGTTCCAGACCATTAACTTTAGCATGTAAAAATAAAAATCTGCCCTGGGGGTCAGATCTAAGCATAAGTAACACAAATTGCGTATTCTTGGCCACCAGTATAGCAACACCCCTGGAGTTAGCAGTATGTGGGGCCTGATATACCCAACCCACCCAAGGTTTTTTAGGTGTCATCATGAGTTGGCCTGTCAAGTGAGTTTCCACTAGCACCATAATCTCTGCCCGTTGTGCTTAAAGATATGAGAGGACAGCATTGCGTTTCGGCCTGGCTCTAAGCCCCCGTACATTCCATGTAAAAAATTTCACGTTAGGCATTAGTAGCCAAATGCAGACATCCATGTCCCCGATGACCAGAGTCCGTGTGCGGCCATCCAGGATCACCCCAAAAATGGAATTGCCCGAGACACCGCCCCCGGAATCCAGAACATCTAGGAGAGGAGACCGTAATATGATCCAGTAGACATTCAGCAGCAAACCAGCACACAATGTCCCAGCACAGTGTATGTCACTCGTAACACCAAGTATACAGCAATGTGCTATGTTCTCCTGTGCACCATGTAAAATCTGAATAATAAACCAAGAACAGAACTTGTGAAAGAGATAAACTAAAACACTGGGGTGTCCGGGTAGGCAGCATGCCAAGCAACCGTCAGGCGTATCATGCCGAGCCCGGACAGGCCAGGGAAACCAAACTTGCATAAAAAAGACAAACGTTACATTTAGTAATGAAAACAACGAGGCCCGCGAGGGCACCCGCTACTAGGGGCACGATTGTCCGCTGCAGAGCAAGCATCAGTGTGAGAAATGAGACCCCCGGTCTTGGATCTCTAGGATGACAGACATAGGGGGAACAGCAGGATATGGAGATATGAGTCCGTATCCTGGGCGTCATAACGGGTGGTAGCTTGCCTTAAAGCGGAAGTTCAGGGCTACAGTTAAAACTCTCCATCGTGGAATACAAGTGGGGCAAGGGGAGAGGAGCGAACGGAGAGCAGGCCGGGGAAGAAAAAGGAAAAACCGGCCAGAGCAGGGTGAGAGGATTTTCTTAGGGGATAAGCAGTGAAGGGGAAGTCTTCGGCCAGGGGTGTAGGACACAGTACCTGAGGATGAAGAAGTGCCGAACTCTGCAGGCAGCCTGAGGATAGAGTCATCCCCCCAGAGGTCCATCAGACAAATCCCATCCGGCTCCAGCCATGCATCTACGCGGGGCTTCCTGGCTGGGGCAGCCGCGTGCTCAAGCCACGAGAAAACAGCTTCCGGTGTATCAAAGAAGTGCGCCCTGCCCTCACCGGCGACCTGGAGTCTGGCTGGAAACAGCATGGCATAGGAGTAGTGGCGGATCCGTAGCTGGCGCTTGGCTTCAGTTAATTGAGCAAGCTTTTTCTGGACCTCTGCTGAGAAGTCCGGTAAAACCTTGATCTCAACGCTCTTGAAGGGGATGTTTCCCTTCAGTCTGGTGAGGCGAAGGACAGTGTCTCGATCGCGGAAGTTGAGCAGCTTAGCAATAAATGTCCACGGCGGTCCCCCCTGGGGAGGGGGCTTAGCAGCCAGCCTGTGAGCCCTTTCCACCACAAAGGACGTAGAAAATTCGGCCCGACCAAAGGTAGCAGTAAGCAAGTTCTCCAGGAACGTTAGGGGATCAGAGCCCTCCACACCCACAAACGGCAGATTGCACCTTCTGAGGCGGTTTTCCATATCGTCCTGCTTGTCTAGGACCATGTTAAGCTGGTGCTGCAGGCGTTCAGTGGTAACCTGCAATGGTGGCACCTCGTCCTCCACGTGGCTGATGCAGGTCTCCGTCTCTGTGACCCGCTCTCTAAGTTTCTGCATATCCTGGCGGATGAGGGAGACATCCACCTTCACCTCCTCAATTCTGCACGTCAGGGAGCTCTTGCCGTCCGATATGGCCTCCAGCACTCGCACCATGTTCTCCGTGGATATGTCCGCAGGTGTAGAAGAGCCGGCACCATTTTCCTCCCCGGCCTCCTTATCTGTAAGCCTAAATTTGGCATGTTTCGTGGCCGCATCGGACCCCTTCTTCGGTGGCGTCATGTTCCCCGTAGGCTAGGGTGACCAGACATCCCCGGTTTCAGGGGACAGTCCCCGGATTGAGGACACTGTCCCCGGACCAAGTCTGTCCCCGGTTTGGATTTGAACAGGGGCTGGGGCAATTTCAAAGACAGTCAGTGCAGAATTAAAAATAAAATCAGAATTGCACACCCCTGCTCTGCCGCTCCTACTAGATTAGGGGGGTGTATTTTTTCCATTATCTGTGCCACTTTCTTATGATCATGTGCTGGTCGGAGCGGAGAGAATATTTCTTCATTTTCGGGTGCCCATTCAGCTCTGTTCACATGTTTTTCTGCCTTGGCTCAAGTCCCGGCCAGCTGCCTGCCTGCTCATCTCCTTGCCTTCCCCGGCGGAGTGATTTTCCTCCGCTCCCCACCCAGTAGTAGCCGGGGGCCCGGAGAGTAAGACTTGACAGGCTGTGAGGCGGGCGGCGGCGACGGGCAGAGAGTCACTGATTGCTGCTATTACTAGTAAAAAAAAAAAAATATGTCCCCGGATTTAAATTTTAAAAATCTGGTCACCTTACCGTAGGCAGGAGGTAGAATGTACTCGATGGTAAGTGATTATCAGGCGGTATTAGCCCCAGGATATTCAGTGTCGGATATTCGGCGAGCAGAGCTCCCGTTCAGCACTCCTCACACCATGCCGTCCAGGCCACGTCCCACTTGCTGGTTTTAACAGCATGTCTGACTAGGGTATTTGTAAGGAATCCAATGTGGGCCATAGCTCTGGCATAGGAAAACTGCCTGGGCCTACATTAGAGTGAGTGAGTGAATAACTTGTATAGCGCTACAAATGCGAACTAAATCGCCTCAAGGCGCTTGCATCCAGTGACGTTCTGATCCATCAGAAGAGGTGGGTCTTAAGTTTTTTCCTGAAGGCCCGATGGTTTTCTTCCATGCGGATATCTGTGGGTAGAGCGTTCCATAGCCGTGGTCCTTGGACTGCAAATCTTCGTTCTCCCTTTGTTTTGTAGCGGGACTTGGGAATGTGAAGGAGGTTTTGGTTTGTTGATCGGAGAGTGCGATTGGGGGTGTAGTGTTTTATCTTCTCGCATAGATATTGAGGAGCGTTTCCTTGTGTGCACTTGTGGGTGAGGCAGAGGGTCTTGAATGTGATCCGATCCTTTACGGTTAGCAAATGAAGGGTCCTCAGTGATGGGGTGATGGATTCCCAGGTTTTTTTTCCCGTTACCAGCCTGGCAGCCGTGTTCTGGATGACTTGTAGGTGCGAAATCTGGTATTTGGGTAGTCCGAGGTAGAGGGCGTTTGCGTAGTCGAGTCGCGAGTTGATAATTGTTCCAACTACTACTGTATTGTCCTCTTCCGGGATAAAGGGGATGAGTCTACGCAGCAGGCGGAGGAGATGGTGAGATCCGCTGACTACTGATCCAATTTGTGCATCCATCGACATCTCCGAATCAAAGATGACTCCGAGGCTTTTGGCTTTGGTGCTTGGGGTAATGGTCTGTCCAAGGATGGAGGGGAGTGTCCAAAAAGTTTTAGTTTTTATCTTTCGGTTTGCGTTGAGGAGAAGGAGTTCTGTTTTGGATCCGTTGAGTTTGAGGGAACTCTCAAGCCCTGTACACACAATTGGATTTCCTATGGTTTCTTAACCGATGGATTTTTCCATCGGAAATCCGATGAAGCTGACTTTCATCAGTCTTGCCTACACACCATCAGTCAAAAAACCGACCGTTCCAAACGCAGTGACGTAAAACACTCCAATGAGCTGAGAAAAATTAAGTTCAATGCTTCTAACCATGTGTCGACTTGATTCTGAGCATGCGTGGGTTTTTTATCCGATGGGAGTTCCCCACAGACGATAGTAATTTGCTATCGGTTTTTTAACCATCGGATAAATTTAAAACATGTTCAATTTGTAAACACCGATGGAAAAAAGACCGATGGGGCCTATACACGATCGGTTAAACCTATCGTGTGTACAGGGCTTCAGTCATCCATTCATCGATCAATGTGAGGCAATTTTCCAATCCGTGATATTGGTATTTTTTCCCGGTGATACGAAAGTAGAGTTGGGTGTCGTCAGCATATGAGTGGTAGCACAGGTCCTGTTTGCTGATGATTTTGAGGAGTGGGCGGAGGTAGATGTTAAAGAGCAAGGGCGACAGGGGTGATCCTTGAGGGACTCCGCAAGAAATTGCGCGAGTTTCAGAGGTGAAGGCTCCTAGTTTTACTGTCTGGGAACGATTATCTAGGAAGGATGCGAACCAGGATAGGTCCGGCTCTGCGACTCCTGCTACTTCTTTAAGGCGAATGAGTAGAGTTTTGTGGTCTACTGTGTCGAACGCTGCACTGAGGTCCAGCAGCACCAGAAGGCGTGATTCTCCATCATCTGCTGCTTTCTAAGGCGTCATCCCATATTTTAAGAAGTGCCGTTTCTGTGCCATGGCCAGGGCGGAAGCCTGATTGTAGTGGATCCAAGAGTTTGTAAGTGTCCAAGTGGAGTTGTAGCTGCTTTCTCCATAATCTTCGAGATGGTGTTGAGGCTTGTTACCGGTCTGCGGTGGTTTGGGTCTTTGGGGTCGAGGTTTGGTTTCTTTAGGAGGGGTTTGATTATGCCTTGCTGGAGAGAGCTCGGAACAATACCTTCTTTGAAGGATTTATTTATGGAGGTGTGTTATGGTAGGTGCTAGAATGTCAGTACATTCTTTCAGGAGTTTTGTAGAAATTATGTCGTTTGGAGAAGTGCTGTCTCTGAGGCTTCTGATTATGTTTTTGGTGGTGTCGATGGTGATCGGGAGCAGCGAAAATTTTGTCAATTGTATAATGTTCGTATACAGCGATTGGTTACTGAGCACAGCTGCTCCAGTCTTAGTAAATTCCCCTCAATGTATGTATAAGGGGGAAATGTTAGAACCTTTGTCAGGTTTTTATTGTTACTTGTGTCTGTTGGGGAGTTTTGCTCTCATTTCCGGTTCCGGTCATTTCCGCCTGCATCCAATGCAGGCACTGTTTTGGTGTTCCACATAGAATGGCATGCAGCAAGAGATTCATCCAGTTTTGCTGTTAGCATGGATATTGTAATCTGTTTGCAAGATGAACAAAATAAATCTCTACGTGTATGGCCAGTTTAAGCGTGAGTAAATAAAATCCAACATTTTACACCAAACAGGAAGTGTAAAAAAAATAGTTACGTGAATTTTGTCTTTTGTTTGAGAGATTTCTATTTACTTTCTGTTGTGCAATTGGGACCGGAAATGAGAGCAAAACTCCCCAAAAGACACAAGAAACAATAAAAACCTGACAAGGTTCTAACATTTCCCCCTTATACATATATTGAGGGAAATCTACTAAGACTGGAGCAGCTGTGCTCAGGTCCCCATTTTAAGGGGGCTTCCAAATTCCAATAAGCCCCCTGCCCGCAGACCACCAGAATCACTGGCTAGGGTTGTCGGAAAGAGGCCCTTGTCCTCATCAACATGGGGCAAGGTGCTTTGGGGTGGGGGGCACAGAGCCCCCCCTGCCCCAAAGCACCCATCCCCCCATGTTGAGGGCATGCGGTCTGGTATGGTTCAGGAGTGGGGGCGCTCGCTCGTCCCCTCCCTTGCCTGACCTGCCAGGCGCCAATGCTCAGATAAGGGTCTGGTATGGATTTTGGAGGGGACCCCATGTTGTTGTTTTTTTTACGCATAGATGTGAACTAGTACCATAGGAAACCATGTTAAATGGACTGTAGTGCATTTCTGCAAACTGCAGAATGCACTAATAAACGCATTGGTGTGAAAAAAATTGTTCTGTCTATGGCCAGCTTTACCATGAATCTTGCAAAGTAAACACAATCCTACACCTGACAGTGGTTTCCAGCCCACAGTCTATCGAAAAAAAATACATTGTCTGCAGATACACATAAAATGTCAGGCTCAGAAAAGTAAAGCTAAAAAGGTGGCACATACAGTTACGTCCATATATATTTATACACAGGCACAAATTTTCAAATTTTTGACTCTGTGCCTCCAAAAAAAACTAAACAAAACAATCCAAATGAATTTGAAGTGCAAACTTTCAGGTTTATTTAACCACTTAAGGACCGGACCAATACGGACCATAATGACCAGAGGTGATTTCACAATTTGGCACTGCGCTGCTTTTACTGGAAATTTGCGTCCTTTTCTTCCCACAAATAGAGCTTTCTTTTAATGGTATTTGATTGCCTCTGCGATTTTTTTTTTTTTTTTTTTTTTTTGCGATATAAACGGAAAAGACCGAAAATGTTGAAAAAAATTTATATTTTCTACTTTTTGTTATAAGAAAAATCGAATAAACTCAATTTTAGTCATACATTTAGGCCAAAATGTATTCAGCCACATGTCTTTAGTAAAAAAAATGTCAATAAGCGTATATTCATTGGTTTGCGCAAAAGTTATAGGGTCTACAAACTAGGGTACATTTTCTGGAATTTACACAGCTTTTAATTTATGACTGCCTATCTCATTTCTTGAGGTGCTAAAATGGCAGGGCAGTACAAACCCCCCCCAAATGACCCCATTTTGGAAAGTAGACACCCCAAGGAAATTGCCGAGAGGCATGTTGAGCCCATTGAATATTTTTTTTTTGTCCCAAGTGATTGAATAATGACAAAAAAATAATAAAAAATTACAAAAAATTGTCACAAAATGATATATTGCTCACACATGCCATGGTTATATGTGGAATTGCACCCCAAAATACATTTTGCTGCTTTTCCTGAGTACGGGGATACCACATGTGTGGGACTTTTTAGGAGCCTAGCCGCGTACGGGACCCCGAAAACCAAGCACCGCCTTCAGGATTTCTAAAGGCACAAATTTTGGTTTCACTCCTCACTACCCATCACTGTTTCGAAGGCCATAAAATGCCAAAATAGCACAACCCCCCCCCAAATCACCCCATTTTGGAAAGTAGACGACCCAAGCTATTTGCTGAGAGGCATGGTGAGTATTTTACAGCTCTCATTTGTTTTTGAAAATTAAGAAAGAAATATATATATATATATATATTGTGAGGGGGTTAACTCGGTAGCGGGTGTGTGTGACCCCCTGGTTGGGCTCCCCACACAAAAACAGGGCCAGCAGACGGAGGTTGTGGTTTTCAAAATCAAAAGGTGCGGTTTATTTCTCTATGTACAGTGACAAAAACACAGCAAAGCCAAAAAGAAACAAACAAAATAAATCCTGGTCAGTTTGACCTCTGACTAAACATGCAGGTTTCCTAAACTAACAACTGGGATCAGCCTGGTGCTGTCCTAGTCCCTAAGTCCCTGGTTTAGTAAAAGTCCAAACAAATAGCCACACAGGCTTTGCCTCACCGCACAGGGGTTCACTCTCCCTAGACAGTCCACACAGGTCTGGGTCCAGGCATGAGCAAACACCTAATGAATCTGGGAGTTTTTATAGAGGCCTAAAACGAACTGACAGGCTTCAGCTGGTCTCATCAACTCCCTGCCTGCACGACGCCCAGCCCTCTCCCTAGAGGTATGAGTCATCCATGAGCCTACTAGCCTCAGCTGGGCTTATACAACTCTCCACCCTAGTTGTATAAGTCAGCATAAAGCCTGAATCTGGGAGAAATATATCTACCCCCCTGGATGCAACCAGGTGACTTTACCTTCCTGCTGTCACATACCCCCCCCCTCTTGTTTTAACCTTGGGGTTGGAACACCAGCAATCAGGCATTCATGTACTCGAGACAAAGCATCCACATTCCCCATTTGAACGCCAGGGCGATGCTTTACTGTGAAGTTGAATTCCTGTAGGGCCAGGAACCACCTATTCACTCTTCTATTTGTCTCCTTGTTTTGAGCCATCCACTTTAACGGAGCGTGATCCGTAACCATGTCAAAGTGCCTACCTAGCAGATAGTACCGAAGGGAATCTAGAGCCCACTTCACCGCTAAACACTCCTTTTCAACCGTGGCGTAATTTACCTCATGGGACTTCAACTTCCTGCTGAGGTAAATGACTGGGTGCTCTTCCCCGTTCCAGACCTGGGACAATACTGCTCCTAACCCCACATCTGACGCATCACTTTGTACGACAAAGTCTTTAGAGAAGTCGGGTGAGTACAACACTGGCTGGCTACATAAGGCTTGTTTCAAGAATTGGAATGCTGCCTCAGCCTCGGGGGTCCATTTAATCATGACCGACCCTTTCCCTTTCGTCAGGTTGGTTAGGGGCACAGCCTTAGAAGCAAAGTGGGGAATGAAGCGCCGATAATAACCCGCGATTCCCAGAAAGGCCCGTACCTGCTTCTTGCTGTTGGGACGTGGCCAACTCTGGATGGCCTCGACTTTGTTGAGTTGGGGTTTTATCACTCCCCTGCCAATGGTGTACCCAAGATATTTGGCCTCCTCCTGCCCAATGGTACACTTCTTGGGGTTAGCCGTAAACCCCGCTTCCCGGATAGAGTCTAGGACTGCTTGCACTTTTGGCAGATGTGAGGCCCAATCTGTGCTATGGACAATTACGTCATCCAGGTAAGCCGCAGCATACTTCCGATGGGGCCTCAGTATCTGGTCCATTTTCCGCTGGAATGTGGCCGGCGCATTCTGTAACCCGAACGGCATTCTCTTATATTGGAACGCCCCGTCTGGGGTTACAAATGCGGTTTTCTCTTTGGCCGACTTGGCCAGGGGAATTTGCCAATACCCTTTTGTGAGGTCAAGAGTCGTCATGTATCGGGCTGTTCCCAGCCGGTCGATCAACTCATCTATACGTGGCATGGGGTAGGTGTCAAATTTTGTAACTTTGTTCAACTGACGAAAATCGTTACAAAATCGCCAGCTCCCATCCGGTTTAGGCACCAACACAATGGGACTAGACCAATCACTTTGGGACTCCTCTATCACCCCTAAGTTCAGCATTTTCTGTACTTCCTCCCGTATTGCCTCCCGTCGGGCCTCTGGGATCCGATAGGGTTTTAACTTCACCCTATCACCGGGCGGGGTAATAATATCATGCTCTACCCCAGATGTTTGTCCCGGCAGCTCAGAGAACACCTCCTTGTTGCGAAGCACAAACTCCTTAACCTCCTGTTGTTGGGGTTGTGACAAGGTGGCTGCTATTCCAACCTCCGGAATCACGCAACCAGTTTGAGCTGGTGACCAAGTTTCTGCGACTAGGGACTCTCTATCCCTCCAGGCTTTCAACAGATTAACGTGATATATCTGTTCGGGCTTTCGCCTTCCTGGTTGTCTGACCTTGTAATTCACTTCGCTCACTTTTTCCATTATCTCGTAGGGGCCTTGCCATTTGGCAAGGAATTTACTTTCAACCGTAGGGACAAGTACCAATATCCTATCCCCCGGGGAAAAGGTACGGGTCTTTGCTCCACGGTTGTACACTCTCTGCTGTGCCAACTGCGCTTGGGCCAAATGTTCCTTCACGATGGGCATTACCTGTGCAATTCGATCTTGCATCAGGGCGACATGCTCAATCACACTCCTGTGGGGAGAACTCTCACTTTCCCAAGTTTCCTTGGCAATATCCAACAGCCCTCTTGGGTGTCTCCCATACAGTAACTCAAAGGGGGAGAATCCCGTAGAGGATTGGGGCACCTCCCTAATAGCAAACATCAAATAAGGAAGTAGACAGTCCCAATCCTTTCCATCTCTATCCACCACTTTCTTCAACATTTGTTTTAGGGTTTTGTTGAATCTTTCAACCAGCCCATCGGTTTGGGGGTGATACACAGATGTACGCAATTGCGTCACTTTGAGCAATTTACACAGCTCTTTCATAACCCGGGACATAAAGGGTGTACCTTGGTCCGTAAGCAGTTCTTTACAAATACCCACCCGGCTAAAAACAAGAGATAGCTCTTTGGCTATGGTTTTGGCCGAGGTATTTCTGAGAGGGATCGCTTCTGGATAACGGGTGGCATAGTCCATTATAACCAATATGTACTGGTGCCCCCTAGCGGACTTGATTATAGGACCTACCAAATCCATTGCGATTCTCTCAAACGGGACCTCAATGATGGGTAGAGGGACCAGCGGGCTACGGAAATGTGGCATCGGGGCCGACCTCTGACACACAGGGCAGGAGGAACAATAATTTTCTATGTCCTTCATCACCCCAGGCCAATAGAATCTCTGTAATACCCTCTCTCGGGTTTTCTCTGTCCCCAGATGACCTCCAAGAATGTGCCCATGGGCCAACTCCAACACCAACTTCCTGTAAGGTTTGGGCACCACAAGCTGCTCAACGGTTTCTTCTGCCCTTTTTGCCACCCGATACAGTAGGTCCTTCTCTACGCTGAAGTATGGGTAAGTGCAGGTATTATCTGGGTTCACTAACTCGCCATCTATTTCCACTACGTTTTCCCGTGCCTTTATTAGGGCGGGGTCTTTTAACTGTTCTGTGGCAAAATTTTCCCTGTGAACCTCCAGATCAGAAAACTCCACAGACGGTAGGTTTTCGTCTGAGGAGGTGGGCTCCTCTCCAGTTTCTTGAGTCTCCCCTGCCAATACTGACAAGGGAAATTCTGGAGAGTCCTCACCACTCTCAGAGGAGTTCTGGCTATCACATTCCTGGTACATAGGGGCACCAGTGGGGGGCTCAGGATCATCCCACAGTTCCCAGAACTTCGGAAAATCCCTTCCCACAATGGCATCATGCGGTAATTGAGATACTAACCCCACTGGATGAGAGAGGGTACCTTTGGGGGTCTCGAAACACACTGTAGTCACTGGATACTCTCGGGTGTCCCCATGCACACAAATAACAGCTACCTTGCTATTCCCAGAGACCTCTGTTTTAACTAATTCAGCCTTTATCAGGGTCACAAGGCTACCTGAATCCAGTAATACCACAACATTTCTACCATTAATACACATTTTGCATAAATGTTTCTCAGTTCCTCGAATGGCAGTGCATGCGACTGTCGCACACAGCGACTGACGTCTGCCCGTCAGAAAGTCACACTGCATGGGTTCCTCCACAACCGGGCAATTGGCTGCAATATGTCCCGCTTGCCGGCAGCGGTAGCAAACGATCCTTCTTGCGGCCTCTTGAGCCGCTGATTTCCCAGGCTGTTCTCGCCAAACTTTGGGTAGAGCTCCCACCCTCTCACTCTCTCCACCCTCACCCCTTGGAATCCTCTTATCCGCCCCTGGGGATGGTCTGGTCTTAGGGTGGAAAGTCCGAGTGTCTCTGGAAGAGGCCGTCAGGTTCTCTGTAGCCAAGTATTTCTCTACACGATCCACAAGACCACCGGCCGTCTCTGGGTCTCCATGGCTTACCCACTTTTGGATGGCAGTAGGAAGAGCTCTCAAAAACCGATCCATTACAACACGTTCCACAATCTCTGGTGCGGACAAAGTCTCTGGCTGTAGCCACTTCCTGCTCAGGTGAATGAGATCATACATTTGAGACCTGGGGGGTTTTCCAAGCTGGAAAGTCCAGTTATGCACACGCTGAGCCCGGACAGCCAGGGTGACACCCAGCCTTGCCAATATTTCAGCTTTTAGCATCACATAGTCTTTTGCTTGGTCAGGCTCTAGGTCATAGTAAGCCTTCTGCGATTCACCAGTTAACAGAGGAGCCACCAGTCCAGCCCACTGCTCCTCAGGCCACTTTTCTCTTTCAGCAGTCCTTTCAAATGTGGTCAAAAATACCTCTGGATCATCCTCTCCAGTCATTTTTGTCAATAAACGACTCACCCCAAAGGACGCGGTATTAGTGGGACGGCTTTCCTCACTGGTCTGCGGACGTTGCTGCATTACTGCTTCCATTTGTTGTAGTCTCTGCTCTTGCTTCTGTAACAGGTCTATGAAGCGGGCCTCAGATTGCTGCTGGGCTTGTTGATGAGCTTGCTGCTGGGCTGCAAGGCTCCTTTGCAAACCTGCATTTGTCTGCTGTTGATTGGCATTTGCTAGAGCCAGCTGTTTCAGTATCTCCTCCATGCTGGCTTAAAAAAAACTGCCACTGGTTCTCCACCAACTGTGAGGGGGTTAACTCGGTAGCGGGTGTGTGTGACCCCCTGGTTGGGCTCCCCACACAAAAACAGGGCCAGCAGACGGAGGTTGTGGTTTTCAAAATCAAAAGGTGCGGTTTATTTCTCTATGTACAGTGACAAAAACACAGCAAAGCCAAAAAGAAACAAACAAAATAAATCCTGGTCAGTTTGACCTCTGACTAAACATGCAGGTTTCCTAAACTAACAACTGGGATCAGCCTGGTGCTGTCCTAGTCCCTAAGTCCCTGGTTTAGTAAAAGTCCAAACAAATAGCCACACAGGCTTTGCCTCACCGCACAGGGGTTCACTCTCCCTAGACAGTCTGCTCATGCCTGGACCCAGACCTGTGTGAACACCTAATGAATCTGGGAGTTTTTATAGAGGCCTTAAACGAACTGACAGGCTTCAGCTGGTCTCATCAACTCCCTGCCTGCACGACGCCCAGCCCTCTCCCTAGAGGTATGAGTCATCCATGAGCCTACTAGCCTCAGCTGGGCTTATACAACTCTCCACCCTAGTTGTATAAGTCAGCATAAAGCCTGAATCTGGGAGAAATATATCTACCCCCCTGGATGCAACCAGGTGACTTTACCTTCCTGCTGTCACAATATATATATATATATATATATATATATATATATATATATATATATATATTTTTCAATTTTCAAAACTGACAAAAAGTGAGATCTGCAAAATACTCACCATACCTCTCAGCAAATAGCTTGGGGTGTCTACTTTCCAAAATGGGGTCATTTGGGGGGGTTTTGTGCCATCTGGGCATTCCATGGCCTCCGAAACTGTGATAGGCAGTCAGGAGTGAAATCCAAAATTGACACCCTTAGAAAGCCTGAAGGCGGTGCTTGGTTTTTGGGGTCCCGTACGCGGTTAGGCTCCCAAAAAGTCTCACACATGTGGTATCACCGTACTCAGGAGATATTTTGGGGTGTAATTCCACATATGCCCATGGCATGTTTGAGCAATATGTCATGTGACAGCAGGAAGGTAAAGTCACCTGGTTGCATCCAGGGGGGTAGATATATTTCGCCCAGATTCAGGCTTTACGCCGACTTATACAACTAGGTGGAGAGTTGTATAAGGCTAGTGGGCTCATGGATGACTCATACCTCTAGGGAGAGGGTGGGGCGTCGTACAGACAGGGAGTTGATGAGACCAGCTGAAGCTTGTCAGCTCATTTAGGCCTCTATAAGAACTCCCAGCTTCATTAGATGTTAGCTCATGCCTGGAACCAGACCTGTGTGGACTGTCTAGGGAGAGTGAACCCCTGTGCGGTGAGAAAAAGCCTGTGTGGCTATTTGCTTGGACATTTAAAACCAGGGACTTAGGGACTAGGACAGCACTAGGCTGATCCCAGTTGTTAGTTAGGAAACCTGTATGTTTAGTCAGAGGTCAAGTTGACCATGATTTATTTTGTTTATATTTCTTTTGCTTTGCTGTGTTTTGTCACTGTAAATAGAAAATAAACCGCACCTTTTTGATTTTGAAAACCACAACCTCCGTTTGCTGGGCCTGTTTTTGTGTGGGGAGCCCATCCCGGGGGTCACACACACCCGCTGCCGAGCTAACCCCCTCACAGTCATTTAGTGACAACTTTGTGCAAAAAAATAAAAAAAGAATTGTCTTTTCCACAACTTGTGTCAACATATAAACTATTCCATGGACTCGACATGCCTCTCAGCAAATAGCTTGGGGTGTCTACTTTCCAAAATGGGGTCATTTGGGGGGGTTTTGAACTGTCCTGGCATTTTATACACAACATTAGGAAGCTTACATCCACTCTTCTAACCACTTGAAGACAAAGCCCTTTCTGACACTTTTTGTTTACATGAAAACATATTTTTTTTTTGCAAGAAAATTACGTTGAACCCCCAAACATTATATATATTTTTAAAGCAAAGGCCCTACAGATTAAAATGGTGGGTGTTGCATTTTTTTTTTTTACACACAGTATTTGCGCAGTGATTTTTAAATTTTAATGCACTAAAACACACTATATTGCCCAAATGTTTGATGAAATAGATGATCTTAGCTGAGAACATGGATACCAAACACGCCCACCATTAGAATACCTCCCTTCATTCACCCACTTCTAATGATGGGCATATATGCACCATTTATATATGCCGAAGCATGGGGGCATCCTCCCGCAAAAGTTATGCCACGTACACACGGTCTGACTTTTCCACGGGCAAGCCTCCGTCGGAATTTCGACCGTATGTACGCGGCATTAGGAGTAAAATCGCTCCTCCGCCCCTGCTGCCCCCATGCTTCGGCATATATGCTCTTTTTATTAACAGTGGTGGTGAAATCACCTCCTACAGCACTGGAGTCGCAGGGATCAGGCCTGTCTCTGCGAACGCTGCAGTTATGTGTGTTGTGTTTTGTAAGTGACAGTGATCGATCGATACTGCACTTGGGTGGCCTGGGCTGGACGGAGGGGCAAAACGCAGGTGCTAGCAGGTATCTGGGCTGATCCCGATAACACTGCGTTTTTGGGAACCCTAAACTGCTGGGGACGCTAGTATAGATCTGATATTGATCTGTTCAGAAACTATACCACTAAGGGAGGTGTATGCTTTGCGCGTGGGTGTTGGCGTTACTGGGACTAACCTGACGCTGCCTGGGGCGACGAAGACCCTCTCTGACGCTAAAACCTAATTGATATCATCCGCTGGGCGATCAGGGGGTTAAACCTTTATTGGGTTATATACGGCTGGTGCCCTGACACTATAAAAAGCAAACTAACTAACCAGCGTCACCCGTAACACTTGTACGGTGATCACTGGTGAAAGGGATAACTAGGGGCAATCAGAGGGTTAAAACCTTTATTAGATAACATATGGGGGTACCTGACGCTATAAAAACCTGGCGGCGAACCTAAAAAAAAAAGACTACCTAGCGGCATCAGCATAACTAATACAGCGATCAGAAAAACGATCGCTTAGTGACACTGGCAAAAGGGACCCCCTACCCATACGAAGGCAGTCACGTACAGGTACGTGATTGTGCCTGTCCGTGCCATTTTGCCGACGTATATATACAGTGGGCGGTCGTTAAGTGGTTAGGGGTTGAATATAAATATCCAGTACAAATTTAAGGAACTGCAACCATTTTTATACACAGTCCCCCCCATTTCCAGGGGCTCAAATGTAATTGGACAAATTAATATAATCATAAATGTTCATTTTTAATATTTTGTTGAGAATCCTTTACTGGCAATGACTGCCTGAAGTCTGGAACCCATGGACATTACCAAAGACTGGGTTTCCTCCTTTCTGATGCTTTGCCAGGCTCTAACTGCTGCCGTCTTCAGTTGTTTTTTGTTTGTGGGTCTTTCTGCCTTTAGTTTTGCCTTCAGTAAGTGAAATGCATGCTCAATTGGGTTGAGATCAGGTCATTGACTTGGCCATTGCAGAATATTCCACTTATTTTCCTTCAAAAGCTCCTGGGTTGCTTTTGCAGTGTGTTTTTGGATCATTGTCTGGATGGTGCTTCACAGTACAGATAATCAACTTTGCTCCTTTTGGCTGAATTTGGGCTGACAGTATATCTCTAAACACTGCAGAATTCATCCAACTGCTTCTGCCACATCATCAATAAACACCAATGATCCAGTACCACTGGAAGCCATGCATGCCCATGCCATCACACTGCCTCCACCATGTTTTACAGATGACATTGTGTGCTTTGGATCATGAGCTGTTCCAAGCCTTCTCTACACTTTTTTTTTTTTTTTTTTTTTTCATCCTGTCATTCTGGTACAGATTAATCTTAGTTTCATCCAAAGAATGCTTTTCAAGAACTGGTATGGCTTTTTTAGATGTTTTTTGGCAAAGTCTAATCTGGCTTTTCTATTCTTCAGGCTTATGAATGGTTTGCATCTTGTGGTGAACCCTCTGCATTTGCTCTTGTGAAGTCTTCTCTTGATTGTAGACTTTGACAATGATAAGCCCACCTCCTGGAGAGCGTCCTTTACTTGTCTGGATGTTAAGAATGGGTTTTTCTTTACCATAGAGAGGATCCTGCGATCATCCACCACTGTTGTCTTCGTGGACATCCAGACCTTTTTATGTTGCTGAGCTCACCAGTGCGTTCTTTCCTGAGACTGTACCAAACTGTTGATTTGGCCACTCCTAATGTTGCTGCTATCTCTCTGATGGATTTTTTTGGAATTTGAAGCCTTACAATGGCCTGTTTCACTTGCATGGACGGCTTCTTTGAACACATGAGGTAGGTTCACAGCAATAGATTCCAAATGCAAATATCACACTTAAATGACTCAAGACCTTTTACCTGCTTAACTGATGAAGAAACAGCTTTTGATATAACTGTCCAATTACTTTTGGTCCCTTGAAAAAGGAGGTGGGGTGGATATTTTTAAGAGCTGTAATTCCTAAACCCTTCCTCCAATTTGAATGTACATACCCTCAAATTTAAACCTGAGAGTGTGCACTTTCAGCCCATATTCATTTAATAACCATAGCTTGAATATGTTTTGGTAAATACCTGAAAACAACTAAAATTATGCCTGTGTCCAAATATATATGGACCGAACTGTATATGCTTATGTAAGCCTGCACAGTTACAATGGATTTATGAAATAAACAATCTTTCATAACCCCAGTCATGACTGGTTCTCTTTGAGTAATAGATGTTTTGAACAGAAGTGGTTGTGGGTTGCCCAGTTACTAATTTAAAGCAGATTCACTTACACTGCCAGGGGCAACATTAAATTAATCCATAAAACATCTGTCTGCTTTTATTTAGTGTTGTAAGATAAGACGGCTGACACTGCCACAAGGAAAGCAAATTATATAATAGTTAAATAATACAGTTGGATCTGCATATGCCAGAAAGTAGATTGAAAACAAATGGTGGGAAAATCAAAGATACAGTATGTCATTTATGTAGTTTACAAGGAAACGTTCTTATCAACTGAAATCAAACTACGGTATGTTGTATGTAAATACAAAGGTATTTTAAATGAAAAAATCGTGGCGCTAATGTTGTCACAATATTATAGTGAATCAAATGCTAAGACAGTGTACATATACAACTACAATAACACCATGTGATTAGTGAAAACCGTAATTATAAATTAAAACAAAAATAAATAAAAAATGAATAAATGGAAGAAATTTCAATAGACTTAAAGTCCATAAAAGGGATAAACTTCAAGTGGATGACACGGTGATAATTCTTCTAGTATCGTAAATAAATTTTCTTCCACTAATTGTGACAGTGATTTCCCTCCCCTTAACCACATCAATACTGGGCACTTTAGCCCCCTTCCTTCCCAGACCAATTTTCAGCTTTCAGCGCTCTCGCATTTTCAATGACAATTGCGCGGTCATGCTACGATGTACCCAAATTAAATTTTTATCATTTTGTTCACACAAATAGAGCTTTCTTTTGAAGGTATTTATTCACAACTACGTTTTTTATTTTTTGCGATTAAGCGAAAAAAGAGCAGAAATTAGAAAAAAATAAAAATATTTTCGTCTTTCTATTTTCAAAAAAATCCAATATAATTTAATTTTGTCATAAATTTAAGCCAAAACGTATTCTACTACATGTTTTTGGTAAAAAAAAATCTGTTAAGTGTATAATAATTGGTTCGCGTGATCACGGACATATGTACGCAAATGATCATGTACAGATGTGTGCAGGTGATCACGGACATATGTGTGCAAATGATCATTGGGACATATGATTTTATTGTCACATATGTGGGGGACAGGTGTTTTTACTATGTGGGGACATGTGTGTGTGTATGGGGACATGTATTTTGGGGACATGTATGTTTACTTTCTGTGTTTTAGACTGTGTGGGGACACTAGGCTGGTGATCAGTGAGTAAAAAGCTGAAAAAAACAGCTCATACTCACTGATCACCAGCCAGGCTGCAGCGATCCGCTCTCCTCTCCTCATCGACGACTTCTGTGTGAGGAGAGGAGAGCTGATTGCCTAGCAACCGGCTCTCTGTTTACATCACATGACGGCTGTGATTGGACACGGCCGTTATGGGATCAGGAGGGCCAATCACAGAGCCCTCCTGCCGAATCGAGATGCACTGTGTCCGAGTGACACGAGTGCATCGTGATTGCGCCGCTGCGCGGGAATGCGTGCGTGCGCGATCCCTACCCTTCTGAGGGACGTTCCTGAACGTCCACTCAGAAGGAGAGAGCGCCCACCCGGCCGTATATGTACAGTGGCCGGGTGGGAAGTCGTTAAGAAAACGCACTCACCACATTTGAATGCCTTGCACTCTCATGCTTGGCATCAACACTTTAAACCCACCAGGATTAACAGTGCTTCCGATAGCCAACCGTGCACAACAGAAGAGGATTGCTTCACATGTAAATGAAAATAAGTGCTTCCAATAGTGTAATAACGTAAAAACAATTTATTGTAAAAACAATCTTCAACCATTAAATTCACATTAATCCAATCACACTCAGCATAAAAGGCAAACTCCTGTTGGCAATCTGAAGCGGTGTATTGTGGTCACGGCGGACCCACGGTGTAACCTCTAAGACCTCTTTCACACTCAGGGCATATTGCAGGCGCTATAGCGTTAAAAATAGCGCCTGTAATCCACCCTTAAACAGCTGTTACATCCACTCCAGTGTGAAAGCCTGAGGGCTTTCACACTGGAGCGGTGCGCTAGCAGGACGGTAAAAACGGTGTGAAAGGGGTCTAGGTCTTACCCTCACTCGCCAGTATTGATACGTTACATCCGGGTAAATGTCATGCGTCACAGATGGTTGCCGTACAGCCATGCCCCGACATGTTTCGTCATCAAGACTTATTCCTGGGATTGGCTGCACGGCAATCCCTCTCTTTATAATCATCTCACTAGTTACTGGCGGAAGTGATTTATATGCGAATGCGCCGCTCACCATGGATACAGGAACAATAAAAAAAGTTGCTGCGCTAACATAAGCAAAAAAAGTTGATAATATGTGAAATTCGCTCAAAAAAAGACAAAGCCTGTAAGTGATACAGTCCTGTGCAGAGAGTCCAGCAAAAGTGACAATTGGTTGTTATGTCTGAGTCTCTCTAACTGCAACTATAGTTGAACTGGAGAGAGCTGCTGGGGGAACCATGGAGATCAACACCAAGATGTGTCAGTTTTCCAGCAGACTTCAGGGGAATCAATAGGCTTGAGCAGAGCAGAGTGTGGGGCACAGGCATCAGCAGCATGGGCAGCAGGAACAGTGATTATTCTCTCTGTTCTTTATAGGTATGTGCTTGCCGGAGATTGCTTACAGATGTGACATGGTGGGCTATATGTGTGGCAAGATCCCTGTGCTGAAGCTGCGCTTTTATCATATAATAAAATGTGTGAAAAAGTATGTCTTACCAATCGTTGATCATTTCCCATTCAGAAATATACTAAAATTATAAAATGAGGGCACTTTTGTACCAATAGAAATCATCACTGAGTGAAGCAATACCAATGCTCAGTTCAGGGTCTGAGCTCTGCTCTTCTCATTGTATTATTTATTTATTATAGGTACTTATATAATGCTTCACATAAATTCTGTATATTTGTGTACATTCACATCAGTCCCTGCCCTCAAGGAGCTTACAATCGAAGGTCCCTAACTCACATTCATACATACACATACTAAGGACAATTTAGATAGGAACCAATTAACCTACCAGCATATCTTTGGAGTGTGGCAGGAAACCGGACTACCCAGAGGAAACCCACACAGAGAGAACATGCAAACTCTGGGCAGGTAGTGTCGTGGTTAGGATTCGAACCAGTGCTGCTAGGTGGAAGTGCTAACCAATTAGCCACCGTGCTGCCCTGGGTCTTGCTAGGATGTCATGGTAACCAACCAATCAGCACTCAGCAGGACAAAGTGGACATTGTAAAAAATGAACCATTCAGCACCTCCCCTTTGTTTTTAGTTTTGGATGAAATGGGAAAAAAGGTTTTTGTGGGATGTTTATTGTGTTTTCGTCTATTTTTTTTTTTGATCATTTCAGTTTTGAGTGTAGCAAATTGAAATATTGATACTTTGGATATTCACATGTATTTTTTTTTTTTTTTAAGGCCCCTTTCACACGGCTTTCTGATTATCGTATGCTCCATTTACTCCTATGGGTCAGCGGATGTCAGCAGTGACATGTCCGCTGACACCCGCTGCTATCCAATCCGATCCTGTCTGTGAAATACAGACGGATGGAGACCCTATTTTCCATCCGTGTGATCGGATCCGATCGAAAATGGACAGGTGATCTGTTTTCATCTCCCCATAGAGGAGAGCGGGGCTCTGACAGGTCCGTCTCTGCACAGTGAGCAGAGACAGACCTGTAATCTACCTGCCCAGCGGAACGATCCCCCGCCGAGCAAAGCAGAGCCTGCCGAGCGGACCACCCGTGTGAAAAAGACCCAAAGTGACCCATATATGGAATGTTCAACAACATTTTCAGTTTTGGGTGAAAGTGACACTTTAAAGTGGTTCTAAATCCTAAAGGTTTTTACTTTAGATTGTAAGCTTGCAGGAGCAGGGCTCCTCTAACCCTCTTGTTTTGAATTGTCTCCCTACATTGTAAAGCTCTGCGCAAACTGTTGGCGATATATAAATCATGTATATTGTGTGAGGGGGTTAACTCGGTAGCGGGTGTGTGTGACCCCCTGGTTGGGCTCCCCACACAAAAACAGGGCCAGCAGACGGAGGTTGTGGTTTTCAAAATCAAAAGGTGCGGTTTATTTCTCTATGTACAGTGACAAAAACACAGCAAAGCCAAAAAGAAACAAACAAAATAAATCCTGGTCAGTTTGACCTCTGACTAAACATGCAGGTTTCCTAAACTAACAACTGGGATCAGCCTGGTGCTGTCCTAGTCCCTAAGTCCCTGGTTTAGTAAAAGTCCAAACAAATAGCCACACAGGCTTTGCCTCACCGCACAGGGGTTCACTCTCCCTAGACAGTCCACACAGGTCTGGTTCCAGGCATGAGCTAACATCTAATGAAGCTGGGAGTTCTTATAGAGGCCTAAATGAGCTGACAAGCTTCAGCTGGTCTCATCAACTCCCTGTCTCACGACGCCCAGCACTCTCCCTAGAGGTATGAGTCATTCATGAGCCCACTAGCCTCAGCTGGGCTTCATCAACTCCCTAGTTGTATAAGTCGGCATAAAGCCTGAATCTGGGAGAAATATATCTACCCCCCTGGATGCAACCAGGTGACTTTACCTTCCTGCTGTCACAATTGTATAATAATAATTAAAGTATAATTAAAGACAACTATTTTTTTAGTTTTGGATAGAGTGGAGAGGGATTAGAACACCTGTCGGTTCTTATTGCTGTCTGTGCCTCTGTCAGAGATATTCGTCCTCTCTATTTGTCCTGTTTACTATTATAATTAAAAGTGAAAGTAAAAGAAAATCCCAAATTGGGTTGTCCCCGGAAAAGTAATAGAGGGGAAAACTTCCAACTTGGGCACTAGTTCTTCTGACCTGGGGGTCCCTAAGGAATTCTCTAAATTTGCAGGGATTTCATCTCACTTCCTGTTTGGCTATGAGACAGGAAGTGGAGGGAAATCTCTGCAATGGTACACTGGTAGTGAAAAAAAAAAATATGATGGGGCTATAACTCTCCCTTGCTGTGTCTAAAATGAAAAAAAAAAAAAAAAAAAAAAAAAAACGTTTTGCATGTAGTTCTACTTTAAAGAGGAAGTAAACTTCCAAGGATTGTTTGTACCTATTTGTAAGCCTACTGTGTAATAGGGCTTACCTATAGGTACTTGTAAAGATCTCCTAAACTTGCACCGTTTAGGAGATATTTACTGACGTCATTGGTGCATGCGCTCTGAAGGAACGGCCGCCAATGCCGTTTCTTCAGAGCCCCATGCCGTGACCAGCGGCTACCATGCACATGCGAGGGAGTGATGTCATGCGGCTTTGGCCAATCACACAGTTGGAGTCCGTGGACCCAGAAGGAAGACTGGCAAAGATGGATGCGGACTCCAGCAGGTGACGAGCGCTTTGTTTGCAGGTAAGTTTCACATAATGTGCTAGTATGCAATGCATACTAGCACATTATGCCTTTACTTTGCAGGTCAGCAAAATGTAAAAAAAAGAGGTAGCGTTTACTTCCTTTTTAACCACCTCCGGGCCACCCAACGCACATATACTGCGGCCCTGCTGTGCAAACCGTTGTACCTGTACGTTAGTCTGTGCATTAGATACAGTAGGCGCACGCCCGCCGCGGGAGCTCACCCGCGGGTCCGGCAGACTCAATGTCCGCTGGCCACCCGTGATCGCGATGAAGAGAGGCAGAATGGGGATCTGCCTATGTAAACAAGGCAGATTCCCGTTCTGACAGGGGGGAGAAAGATCAGCTGTTCCTAGTGATCAGGAACAGCAATCTCTCTCTACCCGCAGTCAGTCCGTCCCCTTGACAGTTAGAAAGCACCTACCTAGGGAACACTTAACCCTTTGTTCTAGTGTTAACCCCTTCTCTGCCAGTGTATTAATACAGCAATCAGTGCATTTTTATAGCACTGATCACTGTATTGGTGTCACTGGTCACCAATAAGTGTCACTTCGGGTCAGATTTGTCCGCTGCAATGTTGCAGTCTGGCTAAACTCGCTACAACTTTTGCGCAAACCAATTTACCAAAAATATGTAGCAGAATACATATTGGCCTAAACTGATGAATAAATAATTTTTTTTATATATTTTGTTTTGTATATGTATTATAGCAGAATGTAAAAAATATTTTTTCTTGTCTTTTTCTAAATTGTCAGCAGTTTTTTGTTTATAGCACAAAAAATTAAAACCCACAGAGGTGATCAAATACCACCAAAAGAAAGCTCTATTTGTGGGATAAAAAGGACGTCAATTTTGTTCGGGTACAAGTCGCACAACCGTGCAATTGTCAGTTAAAGCGACGCAGTGCTGTATCGCAAAAAAGGGCCTGGCCATTAAGGGGGTAAATCCGTCTGGGGCTGAAGTGGTTAAGCTGGGTATACACTAGTAGATTTTGGTATCAATATTCATACGAACAATTATACGAAAATTCTCAATACAAAACCTTCTGTGTCACAGGATCCCACCAGCCCCCTCTTATACTTACCCAAGCCCGATCTCAATCCAGTTCTGTGCACGAGTGCAGTGGCTCTCGCCCTCATTACAGGGCAGACTAATAGCAGCAGGGGCTGTTGGCTCCTGATGATGTCAATCATATTCTGCGAAGAGGGAGCAGAGGGTGGGACTGAGCTGAGCTGTCTGTGTCAATAGAGGTAGACAGGGTGGCTCAGGATTGAGCCTGCAGGAGTGCCCTCATGGAATGCGGCTTTCTTTGGGGGCAATCTCCAAAAAGGAGGCGCAGGCAGGGGACCCCCAGAGGAGGAGAAAAAAAAAAAACATTGCACAGAGCAGGTATGCATGTCATGTTTGCATACCTCTAAACTTTTTGAGATGGGAATGAGGGACACCTATCAGCAAAAGTATGTAGGCATAGGACACACCCCTGGCCACCCCCCTTAAAGGAGAATTGTACAATAAAAAACAAGATTTGTTAAACCCACAAGTGCTTTTTTTTTTACTACTACTATTCCTTTATATTGGCTTTTGGAATTTACAAATGCAGCAATTTAATAATCAAATGAAAGGTTTAGCACTGGAAAACACTTTTTGAAAGATAAAAAGTGCATTTTATATACAACTGTAGGGATCAGACCAAAATGAGGGACAAATGAGATGGAATGAGGGACATTGCTCCAAATCAGGGACAGTCCCTCCAAATCAAGGACAGTTTGGTAAAAAAAAATTTAAATCAAAGCTTTACACAGTCAGTTCAAGCTGTCCAGTATTCAAATCCAGAGACAACATTCCAGACATGACAGCTGCAACTTCCCAGTTGTCATCTATACATATCCAGTGCCTTGCTCTGATTAAAAGTGGGGAAGTCATGTGACCTCCCCTGTGCTGGGAAAGCCTGTCACGTGACCACCCCTTCCCTCACCCGGGTTAGTTGTTTTTGTCCGCTCGGTGTAGACTCCGCCCCCCTCAGCCGGAGCAGGCCGGAGGGGGAGGAGGCAGAGGTGTGTGCGCATGGCAAGCTGTGACCAGGCTGAGGAGAAAAGAGGAAGCCAGGCACAGAGCTGTGACACTCAGGTAATGACTCTGAATCTCACCCTAATACTGAGCCGGGTTATTACGTCATCCCTCTGCGTTCAGTGATAACACAGAGCGCCCCACCAGTGTCCCCAGTACTCCTCACACTCAGTTCTAGCAACATTCCTTCCAGCTACAGTGTGTGTGTGTGTGGAGCCTGTCCTCTGTGTATTGTATATAAAGTGTCTATGGAGGACTCCTCATTCCTGACCTGTGGAGGGGACAGTCTAGAAACACTCCTGGGCCAGCACCTCTCCCATCCCATCCTTGTTGCCTGTGACCAGGCCTTCACCTGTCTGCATGGAGTGTATGGGAGATTATGCTGAACTACTGCTACAGATGGGCCCATATGTATCATTATTACAGAATTAATATATACATAGCTCCCAACTGTCCCTGATTTGGAGCAAATTCCCTCTTTCCTCCTCATTTGTCCCTGATCTATATAGTTGTATATAAAATGCACTTTTTATCTTTCAAAAAGTGTTTCCCAGTGCTAAACCTTTCCTCCAATTTCTAAATGGCTGCATTTGTACATTTTAAAAGCCAATATAAAGGAATAGTAAAAAAAAAAAAAAAAAAAAAAAAAGCACTTGTGGATTTAAAGGGGTTGTAAAGGAAAAAAGGTTTTCACCTTAATGCATCCTATGCATTAAGGTGAAAAAACATCAGACAATACCGCCGCTCCCAGCCCCCCCGTTTTACTTACCTGACCCCTCGAAAGTCCCACGCTCGCCCCCGACATCCTCTTCGCCGCTCAGCCTGGCCGTTGATTGGTTACAGTGGATGGATTGAAAGCAGCGCAGCCATTGGCTCGCGCTGCTGTCAATCACATCCAATGATGCCAGGGGGGGCGGGGCCGAGTCATACAGTGAGCGGTAATAGCCGCTGGCTGTATCACAGGAGCGCGCCCGCAATCACTCACCACCATCCGAGAGAGCTTGAATATAGGTGGTGAGTGATTGCGGTAAGGAGCCAAGACAGCCGCCGAGGGACCCCAGAAGACCAGGTTCGGGGCCACTCTGTGCAAAACAAGCTGCACAGTGGAAGTATAACGTTTGTTATTTAAAAAAAAAAAAAAAAAAAAAAAATTTTTTTTTTCTTTAGTGATCCTTCAATTAACTTTTTTGGGGTTAATTCTTCTTTAAGGGGGTGTGGCAGGGGGGCATGTCCTATACCTACATATGTTTGTTAGTAGGTGTCCCTCATTCCCATCTCAAAATGCTGGGAGGTATGTGTATATATAGTGCTGACAATGTACACAACATATACTGTGCATTCATTTCAGGCCCCATCCTCTAATAGCTTACAATCTAAGGTCCGCATATCCCATCCAAACACACATAGTAGGACCAATGACCTACCAGCATGTGCTTGGAGTGTGGGTAGGGTTGCCACCTCATCCCTTTTAAACCCGAACACATATGCATTACACAGGTTCTGGAGCTAATTTAACCACCTCGCGCCCGCCGTACGAGAATATACGGCTGCAAGGTGGTTGTCAAATGCCGGGAGGCCGTTATTATACGGCCTCCTCTATTTGGCCACTGGGGGGCGCGCGCGCACGTGCCTGGCGCTTCACTGCAATGCCGATGCGCGTGCCTGGCGGCCGCGATGTCCGCCAGGCACTCGCGATCGGCGGTTACAGAGACAAGGACATGGATCTCTGTGTGTAAACACAGAGATCCATGTCCTGTCAGGGAGAGGAGACCGATGCTGTGTCCCTTGTACATAGGGACACAGATCGGTCACCTCCCCCAGTCAGTCCCCTCCCCTCACAGTAAAAATCACTAATAGGGAACACATTTAACCCCTTCCTCGCCCCCTAGTGTTAACCCCTTCCCTGCCAGTCACATTTATACAGTAATCAGTGCATATTTATAGCACTGTTCGCTGTATAAATGTGAATGGTCCCAAATTAGTGTCAAAAGTGTCCGATGTGTCCGCCATAATGTCGCAGTCACAAAAAAAAAAAAAAAAAAAAAAAAAAAAAAAAAAAAATCACTGATCGCCGCCATTACTAATAAAAAAAAAAAAAAAAAATGAAAAAAAATGCCATAAAACTACCCCCTATTTTGTAAACGCTATAACTTTTGCGCAAACCAATCAAACGCTGATTGCGATTTTTTTTTACCAAAAATATGTAGAATACGTATCGGCCTAAACTGAGGAAAAAAATATAAAATAAAAAAAAAAAAATTGGGATATTTATTATAGCAAAGTGTAAGAAATATTGCTTTTTTTTCAAAATTGTCGCTCTATTTTTATTTATAGCGAAAAAATAAAAACCGCCGAGGTGATCAAATACCACCAAAAGAAAGCTCTATTTGTGCGGAAAAAAAGGACGTCAATTTTGTTTGGGAGCCACGTCGCACGACCGCGCAATTGTCATTCAAAGCGTGACAGTGCTGAAAGCTGAAATTTCGCCTGGGCAGGAAGGGGGTTATGTGCCCAGTAAGGAAGTGGTTAATGCAGATCAGGCACCATGTGAGTTTAACCCCACCTCAATCAGCCACAGAACCTGTGTAATTAAAGGGATTTTAAAGGGATGAGGTGGCAACCCTAAGTGTGGGAGGAATCCAGAGGACCCGGAGGAAACCCACCCAGACACAGGGAGAACATGCAAACTCCATGCAGGTGTTAATAACCTGCGTCATTTAAAGTAGAACTATAGACAAAAAAAAAAAAAAAAATTTCATTCTGGATAGAGTAAAGCCTCGTACACACGATTGGATTTTCCGACGGGAATTGTGTGATGGCAGGATGTTGTCGGATAATCCAACCGTTTGTATGCTCCATCGGACAATTGTCGGAATTTCTGACAACAAATATGGGATAGCATGCTTTAAAATTTTCCGACAACAAATGTGTGACGTCGGATTATCGTGTGTACACAAGTCCGTCAGACAAAAATCCAAAGTACCAACTCACATGCTCAGAAGCAATGCTAACCATAAGACAACATTAGCAGAAGTTGCCCAAAGGGTGGCGCTAAAGAGCTGAAAAACCACAGTTTTGTGTTTGTTGGCCAACAATTCTTTGCCGTTTGTATGCAATACAAGTTCACGGCCAACGCCCTTCGGACAAAAGTCCTAGACTTTGTCCGATGGAAATCCGATAGTGTGTACGAGGCTAAAGACCCCTTTCACATTGGGGCACTTTTCAGGCGTTTTAGCACTAAAAATAGTGCCGTAAAATGGCCTCTCAAGCCACCCCAATGTGAAAGCCTGAGTACTTTCACACTCGGGCGGTGCAGGAAGGGAAAAAAAAGTCCTGCAAGTAGCATCTTTGGGGTGGTGGGGGAGCGGTGTATACACTGCTCCTAAACCGCCCCTGCCATCGAAATGAATGAGCAGTGCTGCCGAAGCGTCACAACACGGGCGCTGTTAACCCTTTCTTCGGGCTGCTAGCAGGGGTTATAAGTGCCCCACTAGCGGTTGAAAAGCGCCGCTAAAACTAGCGGCGCTTTACTGCTAACGCCCGCACCGCTTTAGTGCAAAAGGGGTCTAAGGGGGGGGATATAATCCCTGTCGGGGAACATACTAAAAGGAATGATAGAATAGAATGCCCTTTATGTCCCCTGTCAGGTTATTTTTGCCATTGGTGTCTCATTCGGGGAGATTTCCCTTCACTTCTTGTCCCGTATGCCAAAACAGGAAATTCCTTCAAAGTGAGGGAATCCCTGGTTATCACCACAGTTTGTGTCCCCATTGGAAGATTTCCTCTCTTATTATTGTTCGGAAAAAAAGAAAGAAAAGTGGCAGTGTTCTGATAACATAAAATAGCGACTGAGGGCCGGTCCTCACCATAAATCATAATTTAACAATTACCCTGTATGTGTGTTCTTGTGCGATTCACATGCGATCTGGATGTAGTGCAATTTCAGCTCATTCAGTTGAATAGACTTTAATTGTGTCAGACTGGGCCAAAAGTAGTGCATGGAACGAATCATCTGAGTTTCCATTATTTCTTATGGGGAAACCCGCTTTGATATACGAGTGCTTTGGATTAAGGCCCCTTTCACCCTGAGGCGTATTTCAGGCGTTTTTGTGCTAAAAATAGCGCATAAATAACGCCTGAAATACTCCTGCCCCAGCATTCTCAATGTGAAAGCCCGAGGGCTTTCACACTGAGGCGGCGCACTGGCAAGAGACAAAAAAATCTCCTGCAAGCCGCATCTTTGGAGCGGTGAAGGAGCGGTGTGTATACCGCTCCTTGCCATTGAAATCAATGGGACACCGCGGTAATACCACCCGCAAAGCGGGCGGTATCAACCCTTTTTCGGCCACTAGCGGGGGTTGAAACCGCACCGCTAGCGGCCGAATATCGCGGTAAACACGATGGTACAGGGCGCTGAAAATCGCGCCGCTATACCGCCACCGCATATGCCTGCCCCAGTGTGAAAGGGGCCTAAAAGCATGCTTCTGGAACAAATTATGCTCGTAATCCAAGGTATTACTATAAAGTGACCCTAAGGCTCTGTTTCTACTATTGCAACCCCAAAGTCGCGCGATTTACAATGCGACGACATTCGACCGGTGAAAACAAGTTGCACCGAAGTCGGAACAAAGTAGTGCAAGAATACACGGGTTTGGACTTTTCATGAGACTTCACATGTGTCAAGTCGCACAACAACTTGCAGTAGTGGAAACAAAGTCTTAGATTACTCAGGAACCCAAAACATAGAAAATAAATGTGCAAAACTGAATCCTATGCCTTGGAACAATGTGCAAGAAATAACTAATAAAGTGTCCACAGAACAGCATGTACAGTATTTCAACTGGAATCCACACAAAAAGAACTCATCTGTGCAAAACAAAAGTTCCAAACAATCGCTTACAAAGATATGGTGCTTATTTTCCTTTTCTCTTTTTATATTTGGCTCCATTCACACTAGGGCAACTCCAAAGTCACACAATTTTCAGTGCGACTTTGATCTGACTTTACAAGTCACATGAAAAGTTGCACCAAAGTAGCACAGACACCTTTTCCAAATTTCTTAGACTTTTAAGTTGCACCTGAACGGGTGCCATTGAAAAGAGTAGGGTTCGACTTGTGATGTCTAAAGTCGCATGACAAGTCGCTCTAGTGTGAATGAAGCCTAACTCTTCTGTGGACAGCCCAACATTCTTTTAGGCCCCTTTCACTTCACAGGATTCGATGACCCCTGGCAAATCATCATTTGACCCCTGAGGGGTTCCCGACCCAGGTTGAGAACCACTGCTTTAGAGCAATACACCTTGGTCTGGGACTGGACAGTGAATAGTGCACTATTCTTGTTGATCTGGAAGCCCTTAGGACTCACGCACGTATTAAAATATGTATCTCTAAACTGGATCTTTTTGCCAGGAGATGGCAGAAAAAGAAAGCTTAAAAAATAATCATTATAGCACAAAATTATAGACATTTATGAAGGTTTACAGGCATCTGGTGTTGGGCATAAACTCATTCTACTGGCCAGGATATTATTTTATTCTGGCCTCTAGAATAAATTTATGTGCAAAACCCAGAGTTTAGCCACGCTTTTTTTCATATGTACGCAAGTAAATTTTGGTCATAAGCTCTTCTCCAAATGCAGCTTTGTGTGTTTTTTTATGCCTTTAAATGCTGGTTTTAAAATTTTGCTGTAAATGCCTGATGTACATGGCCACATAGGCTAACATAGAACTGCGTTTAAAGGCATAAACAAAATATGCTTTAAAAGCCTGTAATAGACAGGTTTTTTAATGCCCATGTGCATGAGGCTTTAGTGTAATGATACATAGCAAATCCTAAAAGGGCAATCATAAATTAAAAAGAGATTTTCATTATCAATGCATATTAGGATAAACTTAGCAAGCTTAAAATGGATGTAAAGGCATGGAACGTTTTTACAACTGCTCCTGATTAAACTTGACAGATAGCAACCCACGTTTAAAATTTCCGCGTTTACATGCCGTATATATATATATATATATATATATATATATATATATATATATATATATACATATACACACACACACACACACACACACACAAGGATTAGGGGTTATCAGCTCTCGTAGTAGGTGCATTTTTCCAGTAATTCAAGCCAGTCAGGAACTCCTATTTAAGGGCATGGTAGCCCACTTTTATTTAAAAGCACAAAAAGTTCACAAATACATCAGTTGCCCTCGCAGGGGGGTTCCACCATTACTGTGTCTTGCATACCCAACAGTTTACCTCCTGTCTTCCCCTCTTGCAATCTGGCTGTTCAGGCCTTTAGCCTAGGCCTTAGGTCTGCTCCTCAGAACAAACAGTTTCCAATAAGCTCACTCCTCGCTTACTCCCGGTCAGCACCTGGTTGCTTACTTCACCAATGACATCTGCCTCCTGCAGACATGCATACCCTGGCTGCACCCATGCAGCGCCTGACTCCTCTCCAAGGGATGGGAGTCCACCTGACTCCCATACACAGACTTCCTGTCTGTTGGGTGGAGCCCTGATCCATAGTCATGTCAGAACTAAATAGCCGAACACACAGCTGTTCAATCAGCATGTCTTTCTCTACCAAATCTGGTGTAAACCAACACACGTTAAGAACGCACAGGATCCCACCGTCACAATATATAAATATATATACTAGTGCTGCAACAGATCGGCGGTGATCCGTGATCCAAACGGGTCACCCTGTTCGGATCGGATCACCACGCGATCCGCGGAGCGACCCGCGGCCTTAGGAAAGGCCGCGGCTTCGGCCTAGCTCCGTAGCCGCGGCCATCTTGGTACACCCGGCGGTGGCGGCTACCTTGTGCGCGCTGACGTCATCACCCCTCACCGTCTCTGCTCGTGGATCTGAACTGGCCGGTGGGAGAGATTAAAGTAAGTGGGGGAGATGCCCATTACAGGGGGAGATTGTGGATATTACAGTGGGGAGATTGTGGATATTACAGTAAATGGGGGAGATTGTGGATATTACAGTGGGGGAGATGATGTGGATATTACAGTGGGGGAGATGACGTGGATATTACAGTGAGTGGGGGAGATTGTGGATATTACAGTGGGGGAGATTGTGGATATTACAATGAGTGGGGGAGATTGTGGATATTACAGTCAGTGGGGGAGATTGTGGATATTACAGTGGGGGAGATTGTGGATATTACAGGGGGAGATTGTGGATATTACAGTAAGTGGGGGAGATTGTGGATATTACAGTGGGGGGGATGACGTGGATATTACAGTGGGGGGGATTGTGGATATTACAGTAAGTGGGGGAGATTGTGGATATTACAGTGGAGGAGATGACGTGGATATTACAGTGAGTGGGGGAGATTGTGGATATTACAGTGGGGGGGGGGGATGACGTGGATATTACAGTGGGGGAGATTGTGGATATTAGTAATTATTTTTTTTTTGCCGATCCGTGGCTCTGATCCGAGGATCGATCCGATCCGTGAGTTTTTTGATCCGTTGCACCCCTAATATATACACACCCTAATACACACACACACACACACACACACACACACACACACACACACACACACATATATATATATATACATACATACATACAGTATCTATATACAGGTCTCTGTTCAGGTTGCCCGGGCCCCCTTGCTGGCTGGGCCTGGTACAACAGGGCCAGTTGTACTGGCCTATCAGCGGCCCTGATCCCTTGCAACAAAAATTTCATTTTTAGTGAGATACTTTCAATAGGAAATCACGGCTAAAGGGATGCTGACCCTGCAATTTTCCTCAGTGCCATGCAGGTGCAGCAGCTTATTGATAATTATG
Source organism: Rana muscosa (assembly GCA_029206835.1). Taxonomy (NCBI): domain Eukaryota; kingdom Metazoa; phylum Chordata; class Amphibia; order Anura; family Ranidae; genus Rana; species Rana muscosa. Next base: position 49,472,250 of record CM055127.1, read on the forward strand.
AAACCACCCCCATTAGACTCACTTCCAACATGGACACAGACAACACACACATTTCTTCAGAATAACAAAAGGTAGGATCTGCAAAAAAGTTTGTTACAATCCTTTGTAATGTACATAGATCACCCAGAGGGGAATGCTTTTTTCTCAACAAAAGTGGAGTTGTGCTTTAAGATTGACCATACAGGGGAAAAAAATGAACAGATTTCTTCATCTATACAGTTTCTTCTGATAGCTTCAGCCACAGCTGTCAGAATACACTGATCAGTTTGACATGTCTGATATAGAGTATTATACATGAAGACTGAAATTGCACTTTGGGGTAACAGATTTTTTTTTTAATGTGCGTTATAATATGTGTCTTTGCTGCCTTGCATTTGATATACTGCCTTAAAGTGAAGAAAATTGAATTTCACAGCTTTACATTTAGTTTCTGTTGGATGTAAAATGCACTTTGATATGGTAAAACTGTTGCAGTCTGCTTTCCTTATTGCATTGCAGTGCAGAGATCTTAAAGTTTATTTTCTGTGGTTTCCCTGAGATAATTGGCTGCGTTGTACCATTGAAAAACACTTAGATGTTAACGCAATTGAAAGGTCATGACAGGTCATGTAGACTGACAGTTGTAGTAATAGGATGTAGATTAAGGGAAAGCATCTGTTAGAATAGTGATATAAGTTAAATACACGTCATTATTTTATTAAGCTCAGTAGATGAATATGATAAAGTTGTCTTAGGTCCTTGAAAATTTCTTCTGAAGGCCCATCCGCGCTCGGATCACGTGTCAGAGGTCATTAACAGGTGGTGAGAAGGCAATGTGACACCTCCTTACCACCTGTTTTAATGCCACTTTTGCAGACAAACGCGCTGCAACTGTGTACATTGTAGCACTTCCCTGTTGGCCTAAATGTGTCGTATTCTGTGGACTTGCTGCTGGTGTGAAGTAAAGCATTGTGACTGCGACATGTAAGCATCCCCCTTTTGTTGCCTATTGCAGCTTAAAAATTATTGCAGCAGGTAAAAAACCTTCAGCCTTTAGGACCACTTAAAATCGCCTGGCTGACTTCCTTAGGAGACATCAGATGAGTGAATCCAGGTGGCAGCTGAATCAGGACGTTTTCGAAACGCTCAGGAAGAGCTGGGGTACCCGACAGGTAGATCTGTTTACCACAATAAAAAAAACAACAACCATTGTGATAGCATGGGCCGTGACAGGTTCTCTTTATGGAGGACCGATTTCCATTTTCACTCTCCCCAGGCTGGGATCTTGCTTGTACTGTGGGCGGAAATAACTCTCTGCTGCCACTCTGCTTTCATTACGGAGCTCACCAGCCCACGGGTCGCATGCAGATAGCCGGAAAGCCACATGCAGCCTGTGGGCCGAGTGTTGAGCTCCAGGGTCATAGATGCAGTAAGCAGTTTGCATTGTCCTACTGATATATGCACTTTCCTGAAAAAGATGTCATCTGGATGGGGGGATATGCTGTTCTAAAACCTGGATATATATTTCAGCATTGATGGTGCCTTTCCAGATGTACAAGCTGCCATTTCCATATGCACTAATGCACCCCCATACCATCAGAGATGAAGGCTTTTGAACTGAGCTCAGATAACAAGCTGGAAGGTCACCCTCCTCTTTAGTCTGGAGGACATGGCGTCCATGGTAGCCAAAAAGAAAGTCAAATCTTGACTTGTTTGACCACAGAACAGTTTTCCACTTTGCATCAGACCAATTTATATGAGCTTTGGCCTAGAAGATGCAGCGTTTCTGGATCATGTCTAGATATGGCTGCTTCTTTGTATGATGGAGCTTTACCTTGTATTTTTGGATGGCACGGTGAACTGTAATTTTTGGAAGTATTTCTGAGCCAATGCAGTAATGTCCAATACAGAATCATATCTGTTTTTAATGCAGTGCCGTCTGAGGGCCTGAAGATTACAGGCATCTAATATTGCATTTCAGCCTTGTCCCTTGTGCACAGAGAGTTTTCCATTCTCTGAATCTTTTGATGATAATATGTACTGTAGATTATGATATATTTAATAAGTCTTTGCAATTTTACTTTGAGGAAAATTTATTCTGAAATTGTTCGACAATTTTTAGACACAGCTTTTCACAGATTGGTTAACCTCTGCACTTTACTAATGAGACTCTCTAAGATGTTTTTTTTTATACCCAATCATGTTACTGACCTGTCCAATTAACCTATTTTGTTGCAAAATGTTCTTCCAGCTGTTCTTGTTAGTACCCTTTACTTTGACAACTTTTTTTCTGCTCTGTCCCAGTTGTGTTGCTGCCATAATTTTCTGAATTACCTTATTCTTTTCCTTAAAGGGGTTGTAAGGGTGCGTTTTTTTTTCACCTTAATGCATCCTATGCATTAAGGTGAAAAAAATCCTGGCAATGACAGCCCCCCAGCCCCCAGCGTTTAACTTACCTGAGACGTCAATCTGCTGTGCACGTCCCCCGGCGTCCTCTTCTCCTCGGAGTGTGGCCGTTGATTGGCTAGATTGATAGCAGCGCAGCTATTGACTCGCGCTGCTGTCAATCACTTGAAATGACGCGATGCGCCGGGGGGCGGGGCCGTTTGATACAGTTGGCGGCTATGGCCGCTGGCTGGATCACGGGAGCGCGCCCGCAAGCCAACCCCCTTGGGAGAGAGCTTCCCATGAAGAGGGTTAGCTGATGCGGGGAGGAGCCAAGACAGCCGCCGAGGGACCCCAGAAGAACAGGATTGGGGCCACTGTGTGCAAAACGATCTGCACAGTGGAGGTAAGTACAACATGTTTGGTATTTTTAAATTTTTTTAAAGGGGAACCTTTTTAGTGTCCTTTTTTTAAATTTTACTTTTTCTCAGTTTAAACATTTGATATGTTTTCTATTGTGAATACGGTAAAGATTTATGGGATTTACAAATCATTGCATACTGTTTTTATTTGGATTTTACACAGCGTCTCAACTTTTTTTGATTTGTGGTTGTATATCTATAAAGACGTTAGAGATGCTAAACATTCTAGATGAATGATGTGTTAGTCTGGGGATGAGACTAGCCCTTAGCAGTGTGATTCTTGGTTCTGCTTCTTCAGGAGTATAAATGAGAAATATTATGAATTTTCATGTGTGTGTGCTGAAAGGCCAGAGGTGACCATCATAAAATGTCTACCGGGTAAGCACAGAGACCGGCTAGATGGCATCAAGGGAGAAGGTAGAAAAAACAACCGCTTAATACTTGAAATGCCGCTACTGTAGCGTTCTATTCAAACATACACTCATGGGTGACACCACAGGCTGTCCAAGGACATCAGATACAAATATGTATCATAAGGGTAACCAACAGCAGGGGCCACAACCAGGGAAACTAAGCAGGTTATCAGGTGCCGAACAGTAGGTGGAATAATCCCCTCAAGGAGCAAACAGAAGCCCACACTTCTTGGTGGTGGCGTTGCTCACTTTGTGGAAAGAGTCACTGTATACTGCTTTCTGAGGAGTTCTGCCTCCAACCATGCCGAGTTGGGACAAAGAGGAAGACCCAAAGTCAATAGACCAGTTGAACCTTAGCTGGTACCCTAGGACATCCACATCTGGCCTTCAGCTTCACAAGCCAAAGTCAGCAGAGCAGTTCATTGAGGTGTTTGAGCAATACCTTCTTGTCTTCTGTAGGAGGAAGCCGAAAGCCACAGTATGGCCTAAATGTGTTGGAAGGCCATGGGGAACTTGCAGGTAAATACAGTGCTGATGGCATGATGAATTGAAACTAGATAAACTGAATCAGCACCTAACTGGAGTGCTGTGTATTTATTAGGACCATAAAAACAATCCTACTGCCCTAGCGATATTTGAGGCGGGCAGTGTGATTTTTGGGGTAGTCTTACCACTGTTTAGGGATTTGTGTGATGGGAAAAAGAATGTTATAAGTTGCCCCCAGAGTGTTGTTGAAATCTCTGTATGTACAGTTGGTCCATTTGAGCATAATTCCATTTTAAGTACTGTAGAGGTGTCACCAGTGTCTTCAAGAGTGCTTGAAATGTAGCTAAAGGTTTCTGTGGAGAGTTTTGGCACTACCCAGCTAAAAGATCGCATTCATTTAAAAGCCAGGGAGAAAGTAAAAGTAGTAGATGGAGAACCAATTCCTACAAAGTTTCCTCCTATTGCTGTTAAACTAGAGGTGTTTTATCAGGTTGACATAATCCTTAAAAAGTCTACGGGGAAACCAGTAGGGGCCAAACCCTATAGGAGGTTTCTTTCTCTTATCATCCATGGACTGACACGGCGTTTCTTTACACTTTACACGTGGGTTATGTCCCTGCTTGCAGGAGAAGACCTAGGCAGAATGTGAGATGTTTATACATACATTCTAAAAGCCAGAGCTGAACAGCCCCACCCAGGGGGCGATCCCTCCGGACATAACCCTCCCACTGCAGTCAGCAGACCTCAGTTTTTTTCTGCCTAGCAGAAGGAGAAGACATGGCTCTCTCAGGAGCCAGTCTCCTGACCTATTTTTATTCCTTTTTTGGAATAATTTTTTATTTTATTTTGAGAATCTTCTATCAACTGTCGGCTGGGCAACAGGTTGGGTACAAGATATCCTCGTAGTCTTCCCTGTCCGACCATCGAGCGTGCTGATCCTCGCCTTGTGTGCGTGAGACTCAGTTCACGACATACCTCATGACTCCAGGGGTGGCCGGGTTTGCTTTCATGCTCCCACGGTCCTCTCAAGACTGAACGGTTCCTGACTGACTGTATCTTTCGCGGTGGACCGAGCCGACAGCTACTCAGTACTGCACTGTGATAGTCCTGTCAGAAACACACCAGTGGGTCCCTCAGGGGACGGGTAAGTAGTCTTTCCTGCCTGCAGGTGAGTACAAAAGGCTGTGTGTTTCTCTGTGGGGGATTTTCCCTGTCTCCCCCTGTATTTTATTGTCACTCTCTGTCACCATTGCTGGCGCTGTACTGTGTGGGGTGCCTGGGGGTCACACTGTTCTTGGGGGGGGGGGGGGGGCTCATGCTGGTCTGCATATATGCTTGGGGCCTTTTGTGTGTTTTGGAGCCTGAGCGCCGAGTGGCGCTGTGTGTGTGCTGTTTTCACATTAACTGCGTAATGGCGGCCATCTTGCCGCGGATCGCCTCAGTGAAGTGCGGGGCCATTTTCTTGTAGCCCGCGCGCTTTTCAGCACTAGTTTTGGCCTCTAGCGCTGCTGTAACAGCGCGAATCTCCTCACATTCCCCTCATAGCTCACCAGCGCTGACACAGCGCGGTACAGACAGCGGAACTGAGCGGTCCCTGGTCCGGTTTGGTGAGTCCCCTGGGCACCCCCTCCTCAGTCAGCACAGCCTGTGGGTGGACTTTTTATCTGAGGAGTCTCAGAGGGGGACCATATGGAGTCTGTGTCACCAGCTTCCCCTAACATGTCAGTGGCAACAGGCAGTGCTTCAGCACCTGCGGTCCCTATGGACCAGTTGTGGGCAGTCCTGGAATCCTTTCTGACCAGGATGGGAGCGGTGTGCGAGCGCAAGGGAGCAAAAAAGTGCCCTCTCCCCACTTTATCTATGCAAGGGGTGTGCGCTGATTCAGATATGGGCCTAGCCACTACCGCTCAGGACCCTAGCTCTGAATATGTTTGATGGTGTTGAACAGGACATTCCTTATGAGGAAGACTCCAGTTCTGAGTCAGTAAATGACAGGGCGCTTGTTAGTGTACTCATGACTGCAGTGAGGGACACTCTCAAGCTAAATGCTGCGGATGCAGAACCTCAGGCGGATACAGTCTCCTTTGGTTCTTTTAAGGCCAGGCCTTCTAAAGAGGTTTTTCCATATGTAACTTTCTTTGACCAGCTCATTGATAAGGTCTGGGAAAAGCCGCAGAAGATTTTTATGGTCCCGCGGCTTTTGTCTATCAGATTCCCCTTTGAAGATGCCCTACTTAAAAAGTGGGCTTCTCCCCCAGTGGTCGACCCTCCAGTCGCCCGGTTTAACAAGGCCATCACTCTCCCGATGGAGGGGACTCCTACGTTTGAGGACCCCACTGACAGGAGGTCAGAAGTGGTGAGCAGAGCCATGTTTGCCTTGTTGGGATCCACCCTACGGCCTGTGGTAGCGGCGACCCTTGTGTCTCAAACACTTACAGATTGGGCAAAAATGTTGCACCTAGCTGTACAGGAGCATAATCTTCCTCCAGACACAGTTACCTTGGCCCACCAACTGGTGCAGGGCCTGGTTTATGTGTGCGACGCCACGTTGGACGCGGCCCCTTTAATATCCAGGGCCTCTGTCTCGGCGGTGGTATTGCGTCGTCTTATCTGGTTGAAATGCTGGTCTGCTGACCTAGCCTTTAAGAAGCTCCTGACGGATCTACCATTTAAAAGTGGTAGACCTTTCGTGCTGCTCTGGATGACATCGTCAAGGATGTCACTGGAGGTAAAAGCACTCTTCTTCCTTTAGACTAGCAAGGGTAAGGAGGCCCGCTGCAAACAGGGTCCTTCCTTTCCAGCAAAAAAGTTTTTTTTTCGTCAGTCGGAATCCACGGGTAGGCCCTCTCAGACTGACGGCAGTGCGGCTGGTGGGCACAAGTGCCCCTGGGTGCGTAAGCCAAACAAGCGGCTCCCAAGCCCGCCTCCGCGTGAAGTCTTGCCTCCGCCCGACTCTGGGGTGGGGGGACGACTTCGCAGGTCACGGATCGGTGGACTTCCCGAATCTCCGACCGATGGGTGTGCGAGGTGGTCACCTCAGGATACAGGATAGTATTCCCATCCTGGGCCCCAGACAGATTCTTTCCCTCGAATCTTCCTCTCCTTCCTACCCGTCGGGCAGCCCTCTTGGGGGCTGTACAGGATTTGATCGGTTCCGGAGTGACTGTGCCGGTTCCGTCACAGGAGAGTTTTCAAGGATTCTACTCAAATCTGTTTGTCGTCCCAAAAAAGGGACGGGGTTCGGCCTATCTTGGACCTCAAGGCCATGAATGCCTTGGTGAAGGTGCAAAAGTTCCGCATGGAATCCATTCGCAGGTGATCAATACACTCCGTCAAGGTTTTTTTTTCTGGCGTCCTTGGACTCAAGGGTGCCTACTTGCATGTTCCGATCTGCGCAAGTCACCAGAAGTTTCTGCGCTTTGCGATCAGCGAAGTCCACTATCGATTTGTGGCTCTTCCTTTCGGCCTAGCCTCGGCACCAAGGGTTTTCACCAAGGTGCTTGCTCCGGTTCTAGCCTTTCTGATACAGCGAGGCATTGCTGTCGTGGGCTATCTGGACGATCTTCTGCTAAGAGCAGTAAGTGTCTCAGACTTAGAAGAAAGCGTGACTATCGTCAATCAGACCCTCAGGGACTTCGGGTGGTTCCTGAACATTCAGGAGTTTGTCCTGGTCCGGACTCAGTGTCTGGAGTATCTAGGTCTGATTCTGGACTCTTTGGCGGCAAAGGTATCCTACCTCCGGGGAAGTTGCTGACACTTCAGCCTGCAGTGCGGGTGCTTACGTCACGAAAATGGTCGTCAATCCGTTTTTGCATGGGAGTCCCGGGACTCGTGGTGGCCTCCTTCGCGGCCGGTCCGTATGCCCAATCACACACCAGGGCATTTCAGAAGGAGATCTTGTCCACCTGGGACAAATCCCCGTTGTCCTTGGATCTTCAGATCCAGGTGAGTCACCTGGTCAGGGCGTCCCTGACATGGTGGTTGAGATCCTCGGCTCTTCGGTCTGGAAAGTCGTTCCTCCCCGTCCAATGGACGGTACTCACGACGGACGCCAGCCTGGCGGGCTGGGGTGGAGTTTGGGGAGTCCTGTCGGCCCAAGGGCTTTGGACTCTGGACGAAGCCCGTTTACCAATCACTGTTCTGGAAATTACAGGAAATCAGACTGTGCCTCTCCTCGGGTCGGAGAGATTACAGGGTCGCTCCATCAGGATCCAGTCAGACACCGCCACGGCGGTGGCGTATGTAAACCACGAAATGTGCCGGCTCTGTAGGCCGTTTACATTCCGGGCATAGACAATGGGCAGGCGGACTATCTGAGTCGCCAGACGCTGGACCACGGAGAGTGGTCCTTGCATATTTCAGCTCCTTTGCCGACGGATGTGGACCGATGGCCTCTCGACTCAATCGCAAGTTGTCGAGGTTTGTGGCCAGATCTAGGGATCCTTTGATGGATGCCTCGGATACTTTGGCGGCCCCATGGGGTCCTTATCACCTGATATATGTTTATCCTCCGCTGCAGCTGCTCCCTCGTCTGCCGCGCGGGGTGGCGACCGAGGGAACTCCGGTGATCCTAATTGCTCCGGATTGGCCTCGGCGTCACTGGTACGCTGATCTGGTACGTCTCGTCGCGGACGTTCCCTGGCGGTTGCCAATGAGGGAGGACCTTCTGTCTCAAGGTCCTGTATTTCATCCGGCTTTACAGTCTCTGGCTTTAATGGCATGGCTGTTAAAAGCCAGGTGTTGAGGGACCGAGGTCTCTCGGACTCGGTCACTTTGACCATGTTTAGGGCACGGAAGTCTTCCTCCAGAAAGATCTATCACCGTACCTGGAAAGCTTACATCGCCATGTGCGAAGAGCTGGACTGGCGTCCTCGGACGTATTCCGTCCCCAGAATCCTGCGTCTTCCGCAGCGTGGAGTGACCCAAAAGCTTGCTTTGAGTACCATTAAGGATCAGATTTCGGCCTTGGCCGTCTTCTTTCAGCGACCTCTAGCAGGTCATTTCTTGGCTAGCACCTTGTGTTGGGGGTTCGCCATGTGCTCCCTCCTGTCAAGCCTCCTCTCCCACCGTGGGATCTGAATTTGGTGCTCTCGGTCCTCCAGGAACCTCCTTTTGGGTATATCAGGGATATTCCCCTCTTGACTTTGTCTCAAAAGGTGGCCTTTTTAGTGGCAATCACTTCTGTTAGATGAGTGTCTGAGTTGGCAGCCTTGTCCTGCAAGTCGCCATATTTAGTAATCCTTAAGGATAGGGCGGTGTTGCGTCCGCGTCCTTCTTTTTTGCCAAAGGTGGTCTCGGCCTTTCACCTAAATGAGGACATTGTCCTCCCGTCCTTGTGTCCTCACCCATCGCATCCCAGAGAGTTTGCACTTCACGCATTGGATGTGGTATGAGCCTGGCGGGTGTACCTGTCTGCTACTGTTTCTATTCAGAAGTCTGACTCACTGTTTGTGACTGTCTGTGGTCCAAAACAGGGCCAAGCGGCTTCGTCTGCCACCATTTCTAGGTGGATCAGACAAACCGTCATTCAAGCCTATGCTTTCAAGGGGCGGGCGCCTCCCTTTCCGGTTACGGCGCATTCCACCAGGACAATTGGTGCTTCCTGGGCTTTCCGACATCAAGTGTCGGTTGCACAAGTGTGCAAGGTGGCGACCTGGTCGTCCGTTCATACCTTTTCTACGTTTTATAAGGTTGATGTGGCTGCATCTTCAGATGCTTCCTTCGGCCGAAGGGTGCTGCAGGCCGCTGTTTAAAGTTGCAACTCCTCCGTTGAGGAGCTCTGCCTTCTTTGTAGTGAAGTTTTTGTTTTTTCCATTTATACTGCTCCCATCCCTCTTGACACTGCTTTGGGACATCCCACGTGTAAAGTGTAAAGAGACGCTGTGTCAGTCCATGGATGATAAGAGAAAATAGGATTTTTTGTACTCACTGTAAAATCCTTTTCTCTGACATCCATGGACTGACACAGCACCCACCCTTCCTTTTAAGTTTGTACTGCTTTGTTACGAACTGAGGTCTGCTGACTGCAGTGGGAGGGTTATGTCCAGAGGGACCGCCCCCTGGGTGGGGCTGTTCAGCTCTGGCTTTTAGAATGTATGTATAACATCTCACATTCTGCCTAGGTCTTCTCCTGCAAGCAGGGACATAACCCACGTGTAAAGAGACACCGTGTCAGTCCATGGATGTCAGAGAAAAGGATTTTACGGTGAGTACAAAAAATCCTATTTCTCTTGTCATCCATGGACTGACACAGCGTGTCTTATACACCTTTACACGTGGGTTATGTCCCTGCTTGCAGGAGAAGACCTAGGCAGAATGTGAGATGTTATACATACATTCTAAACAGCCAGAGCTGAACAGCCCCGCCCAGGGGGGCGGTCCCTCCGGCATAACCCTCCCACTGCAGTCAGCAGACCTCAGTTTTTTTCTGCCTAGCAGAAGGAGAAGACGTGGCTCTCTCAGGAGCCAGTCTCCTGACCTATTTTTTATTCCTTTTGGAATTTTTTCCTATTTTTTTCTTTTGAGATCTTCTATCAACTGTCGGCTGGGCAACAGGTTGGGTACAAGATATCCTCATAGTCTTCCCTGTCCGACCATCGAGCGTGCTGATCCTCGCCTTGTGTGCGTGAGACTCAGTTCACGACATGCCCCACGACTCCAGGGGTGGCCGGTGGGCTTCCAGCTCCGCGGTCCTCTCAAGATAGAACAGTCCGGCTGTATCTTTCGCGGTGGACCGGGCCGACAGCTACTCAGTACCGCACTGTGATAGTTCTGTCAGAAACACACCAGTGGGTCCCTCAGGGGACGGGTAAGTAGTCTCTCCTGGCTGCAGGTGAGTACATGCTGTGTGTTTCTTGGGTGGGGGATTTCCCTGTCTCCCCCTGTGTTTTTTAATGTCCCTCTCTGTGCACTTCGCTGGCGCTGTACTGTGTGGGGTGCCTGGGGGCCATACTGTCCTGGGGGGGGGGGCTCATGCTGCTCTGCATTTCGCTGGGGCTGTTTATTTGAGAGTGAGGGGCCTGGGCGCCGTTCGGCGCCATGTTTGGTGACTGTGCTGTTTTTTACATTGGCGGCCATCTTGCCGTGGTCCGCCAGAGCACATTGCGGCGGCCATTTTCTTGTAGCCGCACCTTCTTCTAGCTCTAGTTTGGCCTCTAGCGCCGCTCAGGAACGGCGCGAATCTCCTCTCAGCTCACTCACGCTGAGCAGCGCGGTGCGGAGAGACAGGGCAGCGGAACCGAGCGGTCCTGGTCAGGTTGGTGGGTCCCCTGGGCATTCCCCTACTTCAGTCAGCACAGCCTGTGGGTGGTCTCAGAGGGGGACATTATGGAGTCAGAGTCACCAGCTTCCCCTAACATGCCAGAGGCAGCAGCCAGGGCTCCAGCACCTGCGGTCCCTATGGACCAGTTGTCGGCAGTCCTGGAATCATTTCTGACTAGGATGGAAGCTGTGTGTGAGCACAAGGGAGCAAAAAAGCGCCCTCTCCCCACTTTATCTCCACAAGGGGAGTGCTCTGATTCAGATATGGGCCTAGCTATTGCTGCTCAAGACCCTAGCTCTGAATATTTGGATGGTTTTGAACAGGACATTCCTTGTGAGGAAGACTCCAGTTCTGAGTCAGTAAATGACAGGGCGCTTGTTAGTGAACTCATTGATGCTGTGAGGGACACTCTCAAGCTAAATGCTGCGACTGCAGAACCTCAGGCGGATACAGTCTCCTTTGGTTCTTTTAAGACCAAGCCTTCTAAAAAGTTTTTTCCATATGTACTTTTCTTTGACCAGCTCATTGACCAGGTCTGGGAAAAGCCGCAGAAGACTTTCATGGTCCTGCGGCGTTTGTCTATTAGATACCCCTTTGAAGACGCCCTGCTTAAAAAGTGGGCTTCTCCCCCGGTGGTCGACCCTCCAGTCGCCCGTTTAAACAAGGCCACCACTCTCCCGATGGAGGGGACTCCTGCGTTTAAGGACCCCACTGACAGGAGGTCAGAAGTGGTGAGTAGAGCCATGTTCGCCTTGTTGGGATCCGCCCTACGGCCAGTAGTAGCGGCGACCCTTGTGTCTCAGACACTCACGGAATGGGCAAAAATTTTGCACCAACTGTGCAGGAGTATAACCTTCCTCCAGACACTATTGCTCTGGCCCACCAGATGGTGCAGGGTCTGATATATGTGTGCGACGCCACGTTGGACGCGGCCCCTTTTAATATCCAGGGCCTCTGTCTCGGCGGTGGTATTGCGTCGTCTCATCTGGTTGAAATGCTGGTCTGCTGACCTAGCCTCTAAGAAGCTCCTGACGGATCTACCTTTTAAGGGTGGTAGACTTTTTGGTGCTGCTCTGGATGACATCATCAAGGATGTCACGGGAGGTAAAAGCACTCTCCTTCCTCAAACTATCAAGGGTAAGGAGGCCCGACGTAAACCGGGTCCTTCCTTTCCAGCAAAAAAGGGGTTTTTTCGTCCGTCAGAGTCCATGGGTAAGCCATCCCAGACTGACAACAGTGCGGCTGGCGGGCACAAGCGCCCCTGGGTGCGTAAGCCGAACAAGCCGGCTCCCAAGCCCGCCTCCGCGTGACGTCTTGCCCCCGCCCGTCTCTGGGGTGGGGGGACGACTTTGCAGGTTCACGGATCGGTGGACCTCCCGGATCTCCGACCGGTGGGTGTGCGAGGTGGTCACCTCAGGATGCAGAATAGAGTTCCGCTCCTGGCCCCCAGACAGATTCTTTCCCTCAAATCTCCCTCTCCTTCCTGCCCGTCGGGCAGCCCTCTTGGGGGCTGTACAGGATTTGATCGGGTCCGGAGTAATTGTGCCGGTTCCGTCCCAGGAGAGGTTTCAGGGGTTCTACTCGAATCTGTTTGTTGTTCCAAAAAAGGACGGGGTTCGGCCAATCCTGGACCTCAAGGCCCTGAATGCCTTCGTGAAGGTGCAAAAATTCCGCATGGAATCCATTCACACGGTGATCGCTACACTCCATCAAGGGGATTTTCTGGCATCCTTGGACATCAAGGACGCCTACTTGCATGTTCCGATCTGCGCAAGCCACCAGAAGTTTCTGCGCTTCGCGGTCGGCGAAGTCCACTATCAATTTGTGGCTCTTCCCTTCGGCCTAGCCTCGGCACCGAGGGTGTTCACCTAGGTGCTTGCTCCGGCCCTAGCTTTGCTGAGACAGCGAGGCATTGCTATCGTAGGCTATCTGGACGATTTTCTTCTAAGAGCAGACAGTGGCTCAGAATTGGAAGAAAGTGTGACTATCGTCAGTCAGACCCTCAGGGAGTTTGGGTGGCTCCTGAACGTTCAGAAGTCGGTTCTAGTCCCGACTCAGCATCTGGAGTATCTAGGTCTGATTCTGGACTCCTTGGAGGCAAGAGTCTTCCTACCTCCAGACAAACTACTGACACTTCAGTCTGCAGTACGGGTGCTGACGTCCCGAAAATGGTTGTCAATCCGCTTTTGCATGAGAGTCCTGGGACTCATGGTGGCCTCCTTCGAGGCCGTTCCTTATGCCCAAGCGCACACCATGGCTTTACAGAAAGAGATCTTGTCCACTTGGGAAAAATCCCCGTTGTCCTTGGATCTTCAGATCCAGGTGAGTCACCTGGTCAGGGCGTCCCTGACGTGGTGGTTGAGGTCCCCGGCTCTTCGGTCCGGGAAGTCGTTCCTCCCCATCCAATGGACGGTGATCACGACGGACGCCAGCCTGACGGGCTGGGGGGGAGTCTGGGGAGTCCTGTCGGCCCAAGGGCTTTGGACTCCGGACGAAGCCCTCTTACCGATCAATGTGCTGGAGATACGGGCAATCAGACTGTGCCTCTCCTCATGGTCGGAGAAACTACAGGGTCACTCCATCAGGATCCAATCGGACAACGCCACAGCAGTGGCGTATGTCAACCATCAAGGGGGAACTCGGAGCTCAGCTGCGGCTTCCGAGGTCGCCCGCATCCTGAGGTGGGCCGAAAGAAGCGTGTCGGCTCTGTCGGCCGTCTACATTCCGGGGCGTAGACAATTGGCAGGCGGACTATCTAAGTCGCCAGACGCTGGACCAGGGAGAGTGGTCCTTGCACCCGGAGGTCTTTCAACTCCTTTGCAGACGGTGGGGCACGCCGGATGTGGACCTGATGGCCTCTCGACTCAATCGCAAGGTGTCGAGGTTTGTGGCCAGATCCAGGGATCCCTGGGCGGATGCCTCGGATGCGTGGCTGGCCTCATGGGGTCAGTATCACCTGATATACGTTTATCCTCCGCTGCAGTTGCTGCCTCACCTGCTCCGCAGGGTAGCGACCGAGGGAATTCCGGTGATCCTCGTTGCTCCGGATTGGCCTCGGCGTCACTGGTACGCCGATCTGGTACGTCTCGTCGCAGACGTTCCCTGGCGGTTACCAATACGGGGGGACCTTCTGTCTCAAGGTCCTATATTTCATCCTGCTTTACAGTCTCTGGCTTTAACGGCATGGTTATTGAAAGCCAGGTGCTGAGAGACCGAGGTCTCTCGGATTCGGTCATTTCGACCATGTTAAGGGCACGGAAGTCTTCCTCCAGAAAGATCTATCACCGTACTTGGAGAGCTTACATCGCCATGTGCGAAGAGCTGGACTGGCGCCCACGAACGTATTCCGTTCCCAGAATCCTGCATTTTCTGCAGCGTGGCGTGACCCAAAAGCTCGCTTTGAGTACCATTAAGGGTCAGATTTCGGCCTTGGCCATCTTCTTTCAGCGACCGCTGGCGGGTCATCCCTTGGTTAGCACCTTTGTGCAGGGGGTTCGCCATGTGCTCCCCCTGTCAAGCCTCCTCTCCCCCCGTGGGATCTGAATTTGGTGCTCTCGGTTCTCCAGGAACCTCCCTTTGAAAATATTAGAGAGATTCCCCTCTTGACTTTGTCTCAGAAGGTGGCCTTCTTGGTGGCCATTACTTCCATTAGACGAGTGTCTGAGTTGGCGGCCTTGTCCTGCAAGTCGCCCTTTTTGGTCATCCATAAGGATAAGGCAGTGTTACGTCCGCGACCTTCTTTTCTGCCAAAGGTGGTCTCGGCCTTCCACTTAAATGAGGACATTGTCCTCCCGTCCTTGTGTCCTCACCCATCGCATCCCAGAGAGTTTGTGCTTCACACTTTGGATGTGGTACGAGCCTTGCGGGTGTACCTGTCTGCTACTGCCTCTATTCGGAAGTCTGACTCACTATTTGTGGCCGTCTCTGGTCCAAAACAGGGCCAAGCGGTTACGTCTGCCACCATTTCTAGGGGGATCAGACAAACCGTCATTCAAGCTTATGCTCTCAAGGGGCGGGCGCCTCCCTTTCCGGTTACGGCGCATTCCACCAGGGCTATTGGTGCTTCCTGGGCTTTCCGACATCAACGTCGGTTGCACAAGTGTGCAAGGCGGCGACCTGGTCGTCTGTTCATACCTTTTCTACGTTTTATAAGGTTGATGTGGCTGCATCTTCGGATGCTTCCTTCGGCCGCAAGGTGTTGCAGGCCGCTGTTTGATGTTACAACTCCTCCGTTGAGGAGCTCTGCCTTGTTTGGAGTGAAGTTTTTGGTTTTCCATTTATACTGCTCCCATCCCTCTTGACACTGCTTTGGGACATCCCACGTGTAAAGGTGTATAAGACACGCTGTGTCAGTCCATGGATGACAAGAGAAAATAGGATTTTTGTACTCACCGTAAAATCCGTTTCTCTGGCATCCATGGACTGACACAGCACCCACCCTTCTTTTCGAGTTTGTACTGCTTTGTTACGAACTGAGGTCTGCTGACTGCAGTGGGAGGGTTATGCCGGAGGGACCGCCCCCCTGGGCGGGGCTGTTCAGCTCTGGCTGTTTAGAATGTATGTATAACATCTCACATTCTGCCTAGGTCTTCTCTTGCAAGCAGGGACATAACCCACGTGTAAAGGTGTATAAGACACGCTGTGTCAGTCCATGGATGCCAGAGAAACGGATTTTACGGTGAGTACAAAAATCCTATTTTTTGAACTTCTCACCTAGGTCTGACTACAGCAGCCTGTTGGTTTTCATTCTTGTTGCCATAGATTATGCCACCTGCTATCCTGAGATGATTGCTTTAGGAAGAATATCTTCTAAAATCCTTCCTAAAGAAGAGTTGCTTCTCATGTTTGGCCACAGGCATACCATGTGGCATACCAAGGAATGTGTAGTGTGATTTTTTTTTTCTACAGGCCTCTATTAAAATCTGACATATCATTGACCTTTTAAATATAATAACTTGTAATGTTCCTACCTGATACTGGTCAAAAACTGAAATTCAGCCAGTTCAGCAGGGACCGGCTAGATTTTGATCAATGTGTGGCCATGCCAGCTCGATAGCAGTCGAAGGGACATGTTAGAAAATGCTCCTTGAATAACATAACAATGGTGGATGTCACTGTCAGAATACAATGGCCCAGCAGAGGGGATTCCTCCAACCACCTTGCTTGTGCAGAACTAAAAAAATGAAAGCAGTCCACAGAATACTACATTTTCTTTTTTTTCCACCACGGGTGGAAGGATAGAAAATTGCTTGATTTCCCATGGGGGAATGCCTCCCACAGCATTGTATTCTGCCAGTGGGGGTGGGGGTTCAGGGAGCTTTCCCGACCGGCAGAATACAATGATTATTGCTAGCTGCTTGCAGTAATTGCATGCAGAAAACTTCAACAGGGTGGTTGTACCCAAGTCTATCGATGAATCAACCAGGGTACAATAAGCCTGCCCATACATGGATTGAAATTCGTAACGGTCCCTGCTGAACCAACCAAATTTCGATCCATGTATGACCGGCTTAAATGTGTATGACCAGCTTTACACAGCTGCTTAAAGAGCTGCAGCAGGCCCTTCTCTGTTAACTCAGAAATTAGTGTACTAGGATGCAAAACCTGAAAAACATTTGTTGAGAAAGCACTAAGAAAATGGCCTGTTACATGGAGTATGAAAGTTATAGGTAGGGCAGCATGGGACCGGTCTGTAAACTATGCTCACATTTAAAGCATTGTACTAATACATAGGCGTGGATCCTTCAAAGAAGCTTGCTACACCCTGAGATTATTTTTCACGTTTATGGCATTTACTTTTTGGATGTGGTTATACTCTGTATCTTGTGTGAACATTGTTGAATTCCAAGAACAGAATCCATGCTCCTGCATTGAATTATGTTGGCAATGCCTTTATTGTTCACTTTGATTATTTGCACTTATGGTAAATGTTTAGAAAGAGTTCACACTAGGTGTTGTTTACCCAGCAGTCAGGCTGAAAGTCCTGGCATTCTAGTGCTCTCTTAGGTAAGTGTATGGCTTTGGAGACCTGTCCATAAACACGAGGGCTTCAGTGTCCTTACATTGTGGTTTAGCATCTCCTCAATTCATTGCCACAAGGAAAACCCTTCTTTTCATGTTCGTGAGCTTTGGGGTTGTTCCGGCCAGCAACCGCGTCGTACTACAGCCACTGCTGCGCACGGTGAATTTAGCTGTGCCCATTGACACATGACCCTGTTTACTTATTTCCTTTTTTATACTCTATTAAATGTCACAAGGTACTGGTTCACACTAGTGCAATTTCTGTTGTGGCTTGATTCGCGTGACATGGGAAATCACATTATTTTCAAAACCCCTTTGCTACTTTGGTGCGATTTCAGTGCAATTTGGCTCCATAGAATATGCTAACTACATTCAAAGTCGCATCAAACTCGCACTACATAATTGTACTGAAAATCACATTAAAATGATAGAAAAAAAAAAGGGAGAGAACAAGGGGCGGGACTTTACATGAAGCACACTGAAGCAGGTAAACACGTTGGTTTATAAGACCGCCTTTAATGGGTTCAAATTGTCATAGTTCCATTTTTGAATTTTATGCATTTTGCTACAAATCAAAATTTACTTTGGGAAATATCGTAGAACCTGGTGTCACATATGAATTACTCCTGATGAGGGGCGTAGAGTTTACAACTACCGTCAAGTGTATATAACTCTTTCAGTTGCTATGAACGTTCCTACCATTTATTCATCCCTGTTTATAACATTTCTTTGATGTTTTATGGTCATTAATTTGTACATATACCAATTGCAATGCATTTTCCTATGTTTTACTATCTAATGTATCTGTGTGTGTGTGTGTGTGTGTATATATATATATATATATATATATGCTAATTCCTCGTTGGAATAATTAATTCATATGTGACACCAGGTTCTACGATATTGCCCAAAGTAATTTTGATTTGTAGCAAAATGCATAAAATTCAAAAGTGGAACTATGACAATTTGAGCCTATTAAAGGCTGTCTTTTAAACCAACGTGTTTACCTGCTTCTGTGTTTTCATTGATTGGGGATGGAGGAGGGGACTGATTCAAAGTCCCAAACCCCCTTTTCTTCCTTTATTAAAATGATAGAGTGTAACCACATCCTAACAAGTAAATATAATTAAAAAAAAGGGATTTTTATAACAGCTTACCTGTAAAATCCTTTTCTTGGAGTACATCACGGGACACAGAGCGACTTAGTCATTACTAATGGGTTATATAGATTACCTTCAGGTGCTGGCACTGGCCACTTCCAAACCGGAAGTACCCTCCCCTATATAAGCCCCTCCCATCCGGGAGCACCTCAGTTTTGTAGCAAAGCAATAAGTGTCCCAAAAAGAGGGGTGGGAGCTCTGTGTCCCGTGATGTACTCCAAGAAAAGGATTTTACAGGTAAGCTGTTATAAAAATCCCTTTTTCTTTTTCGTACATCACGGGACACAGAGCGACTTAGTCATTACTAATGGGACGTCCCAAAGCAATGCCAAATGAGGGGAGGGATACATAAGCTGGGCGCCATCAGGCATGAGGATCTTTTGCGGCCTGCAACACACTGCGCCCAAAGGCGACATCCTCCTGACTTCTAACGTCTACCTGGTAGAATCTAGTAAACGTGTGTACCGAAGACCATGTTGCGGCCTTACACACTTGAGCCAGGGAGGCCTGGTGATGCACTGCCCATGAAGTTCCAACTGCTCTTGTGGAGTGCGCCCTAACTTTGAACGGAGGCGGTCTCTTTCTCAAGCCATAGGCTTGTATTATGACCTGTCGAATCCACTTGGCTAAAGTAGATTTTGATGCTGCCTGACCCTTTCTAGGGCCTTCCGGCAGAATAAACAAAGTATCCGTTCTGCGAATCTGAGCAGTGGCTTTTAGATAAGCTTTAACTGCTCTTACTACATCCAAAGAATGTAATAACTTTTCCTATACCGAGCTAGGTTTGGGGAAAAAAGAAGGAAGAACCACATCTTGGTTCAAATGAAACCTCGATACCACCTTGGGAAGAAAGGCTGGATGAGGACGTAATACTACTCTGTCCTTATGGACAACCAGATATGGCTCCTTACAGGACAAGGCGGCTAATTCCGATACTCTTTTAGCCGAACAAATGGCTACTAAGAAAATCAATTTCCTGGTGAGAAGAATCAAGGAAATGTGTTGCAATGGTTCAAACGGTTGTTTCTGTAGAACCGACAGAACCAGGTTTAAGTCCCAAGGACATATGGGAATACTAACCGGAGGGCTAATACACATCACCCCTTGTATGAACGCTTTGACTAGTGAATGCGAAGCCAAGGGCCTTTGAAAAAATATTGACAAGGCCGAAATCTGACCCTTGATAGTACTCAAGGCCAGCTTCCTATCTACAGCCCACTGTAGGAAGTCCAAAATCCTCCCTATCACGTACTTACGTGGATGCCATTTCTTGGCCTCACACCACGTAATGTACGCTTTCCAGATCCTATAATAGATCTGCCTGGATACCGGCTTCCTGGCATTGATCATGGTAGATACCACAGAATTAGAGAGCCCTCTCTTTTTCAGAATGTGGGCTTCAATAGCCAGGCCGTCAAACCTAGGGCTGGTAAGGAAGGGTGGTATATCGGTCCCTGCGACAGCAGGTCCGGACGATGTGGGAGGGTCCAAGGACTCCTCACTGACATTTTTACAATCTCCGCGTACCATGCCCTTCGGGGCCACGCTGGAGCCACCAGAATCACTGGTTTCTTTTCTACCCTGATTCTGCGGAGTAATCGCGGTAACAATTGTGGCGGTGGGAATGCATATATCAGCTTGAACTGATCCCAAGGGAACACTAGGGCATCCCTTGTGCGAGACACAAATCTGTCCACCTTTGCGTTGAATCTGGATGCTAGCAGATCTACATCCGGTGTTCCCCACCGCTGGCATATTGCCTGGAAAACCTTGGGGTGAAGAGACCATTCCCCCGGGCATAATTGTTGGCGACTTAGAAAGTCCGCTCTCCAATTTTCCACTCCTGGGATGAAAACCGCGGATATGGCTGGGACATATTTTTCTGCCCACTCCAGGATGCAATTTGCTTCCCTCTGGGCTGCACGACTCCTGGTGCCACCCTGGTGATTGATATATGCCACTGCTGTGGCATTGTCTGATTGAATTCTGACAGGGGACCCTTGGAGTTTGGATGTCCATGCTACTAGGGCATACCGGGCTGCTCGTATCTCTAAGAGATTAATGGGCAGGGCCTTTTCTGCTTCTGACCACTTGCCCTGGAGAGACCATTGCTCCAGTACTGACCCCCAGCCTATGAGGCTGGCATCTGTAGTGACCACCTTCCAAGAAACCGGACTGAAGGGTTTCCCTTTTTCCAGATTCTGGGGCACCAACCACCAATGGAGGCTCTTGCGAACGGAAGGGGACAGGGACATTGGTAAGTCTAAAGCCTGAACTTTTTTGTTCCAGGCTGACAGTATGGCCCTTTGCAAATTCCTTGAATGGAATTGACCGTAGGGTACCGCTTCGAATGAAGCCACCATTTTTCCCAGCAGCCTCATGCAGAGGCGTATGGATGGTTTTCTTTTTGTACCCACTAAGTGGGTCAAATCTTTTAAAGATGACACCTTCTCTGGAGGTAAGAAAATCTTTCTCTGATTTGAATCCAGCCTTAGCCCTAAGTATTCCAGACTTTTGACTGGTCTTAGAGCTGACTTGTCCCGGTTGATAATCCAACCGTGATATTCCAGATACTTGATTGTCTTGTGAATAGCTACTTCCAGCTTTTCCACTGAGTGGTCTATTAGTAGCAGGTCGTCTAGATATGCCATTATCGTTACACCTTGTGTTCTTAGATTGGCCAATAATGGGGCCAGAATTTTTGTGAACACTCGAGGTGCTGTGGCCAGACCGAAAGGTAAGGCTCTGAACTGAAAATGGCGCCCTTCTACTGCAAAGCGTAGAAATTTCTGGTGGGCCGGAAAGATGGGAATATGCAGATAAGCATCCCTTATTTCGATCGAGGCTAACCATTCCTGCCCTTGTAGGGCGGTGGCCACCGATCGGATCGACTCCATCCGAAAAGTCCTGATATTTAGGAACTTGTTTAGCCCTTTTAGATTTAATATGGGCCTCACGTCCCCATTTGGTTTGGGGACTGTGAAAAGGTTCGAGTAAAACCCGAATCCGCTTTCTTCCAGGGGAACCTTCATGATTACACCTTGGAGCAATAGTTGTTCTAGTGCCAGAAGGAGGGATCCTCTCTTCTGGGGATCTCTTGGCACGTTTGACCTCATAAATTGGGCAGGAGGAGTGCCTTTTAACTCCAGCTTGTATCCCAGACTTACTGCGGAGAGCACCCATCTGTCTCTGATGGTGTCCCGCCAGGTCTCTGTGAACAACTGAAGCCTTCCCCCCACCCGATTGAGTGGGGGCAACGCTTCATGACTTGGGGGGAGGTTTTGTACCTCTCTTGATCCAGGGCTTCTTGTTACCCTGTGATTGTCCCTGATTTCTGCCCCCTGAATTTGACCGCGGAGGCCGTCGGAACTGCTTCACAGCCGATGTGCCCGGGACTGGAGAAGTAGGCCTCTTAAAAGAAGGACTTCTACCCTTGTTCTTAACCGGTAAGAGTGAACTTTTACCGGCAGAAATTTTCTGGATATATTTGTCCAGATCTTCTCCAAATAAGCGTTCTCCATGAAATGGGAAGCTAACCAGCAGTTTTTTACAGGGAGCTTCAGCAGACCAGTTTTTGAGCCACAGAAGCCTACGCATATGTACTATAGACAGCGTAAAGCGGGAGGCCTGTTGGATTGTATCCTTTATGGCGTCCACCGCAAAACACAAGGCTCTAGGCAGGTCAGCTAGGGCAAGAGCCTGCTGATCTGGTAAGTCCCTTAAGACTTGTTTCAACTGATCTTTCACTGCTTGGCAGACTCCAATCGCTGCTACCGCAGGTTGTGTCACCATGCTTGCTGTAGAGAAAGCAGATTTTAGTAAAGACTCCAATTTTTTATCTATTGGGTCTTTGAACATTGGAACATTATCTACTGGACATGTCAGTGATTTGTTCACAGAAGAGATGGCTGCGTCCACTGTAGGGACCCTCCATTTTTTTATGAACTTATCCTCCATGGGATAGATCACCGGAAATCTTTTGGTGGGAGCAAATATTTTATCAGGATGCTCCCAATCCTGGTAAATAAGCCCTTCTAATAAAGGGTGGATTGGGAAGGAACAGACAGCCTGGGGAGCTTTTAGCGACCCCAGCGAGGAAACCGTAGTGGATGGTGGTTCCGCCAGAGGCATTTTAAATGCTGATCGGACCATGTTAGTCAGAGACTGAACCCATAATCTTTCAGCCTGAGATGCTGAGAAAGGTTCTTCCACTGTTGATTCCTCCATAACTGAATCAACCTCATCCTGATCCCCTTCAGGTAGGTCGATCCCTGTGTGGGGCTCTTCCTCCACTAACAGGCACTCTGAAGGAGGAGACGGAGATCGGACGCGCTTTCCCTGTGACAGGGAAGCAGCGATCAATGCTGTTAATCTCTCTTCCAATCCTCCCAGAGTTGAGGATAAAACCTCCTCTGTTATATATACAGGAGCAGGTGGACTGGGGACAGCCGCAGCACCAGGCACTCCTGCGGGGTTTCTACGGCTACTGACCTCTGAATTCTCAGGGGAGATTGGTGCAGTACAAGCATGCCCAATATCCTCAGAGCCCGATGGAGACCCCTTTGGCTTCCTGGAAGACCTATTTCCGGAGCGTCTGGACGACATATCCTTTAAGCACAAAGCTGAGGTATTCCCGTCGTCATACACCAATTTTGCTGGTTATAGTCTAACACAGTTGCTGCTATATACCAGCTGGTGTCCACTAAAGTGCCTTTCTATGGGGATGCCTGCATCAACCGCCTCTGTGTGCCACTGTTTGTTGCTAGCTCTGTTTGCATCCAGCTGACACTTGTACTGTGTCTTTATACAAGTTGGGACGCCTGCACATGCGCAGAAGCGCGTGGCGCGCATCGAGCGTCATCCACCCGCCCCACCCCTTTTTTTCCATAGGAGGCGCGTGCACGCGCCCCGCGCGACATTGGCGCCCTTTTCGAAATCAACCAGGGACTAGGAGCCAGGGCCCTTTTTGCCGGAGGGCCTGTGCGGTGGATGAGCGCAGCAACAGGGCAGAGGAAGTGGATTCCCACAGAGAAACTTACCAACTGCCTGGATCTTTTGACTTGAGGAAACCAAAGATCCACATGACAAGAAAAATGGACTACAGCGGCCTCTAGTGGTTTAACACAGGTACCGCGGTCCCTTTTTTTTTTTTTTTTTTTTTTTCTTGAATACTATTAAAATTTTACATTTTCAGTAGTTACAGGCATACACAGATATTAGCGGGAATACCGTTAGGTAACAGACAGAAAGACAAATTAGGCTTGGGGGTCCCCCAATAGAACCAAGTTCCTGGGGGCCCCCACTTACCTGATCCCCGCCGCAGGACTTTGTTTGGTCCACAGAAGCCCAAACTTCACCTATCACGGCAGGCATTGTAATTAAACCTTCAGGGACCGGGTTCCCAAGAATTCCACTCCCCTGGACCTGTATAGCACCCTGCACAGACAACATCTTGGTCGTGGGTATGACCAGAGCTCTGGATCCCAGGGTCCAGCCCTCCTAAGAGAGGCATTACAGGCAAAACCTTGCTCTTCTGCTGCAAGGCCCGAGTACCGACCGTTTAGCTATGAAGCTTTTTTGGTGGGATCCGGAACAGCTTACTAAGGCCCAAAAGAACCTGTACGCAAGCCCAGTGAAAACACATGTTACTCTTTGGCCAACACCTTAGACACTGGCAAAAAACTGAGGTGCTCCCGGATGGGAGGGGCTTATATAGGGGAGGGTACTTCCGGTTTGGAAGTGGCCAGTGCCAGCACCTGAAGGTAATCTATATAACCCATTAGTAATGACTAAGTCGCTCTGTGTCCCGTGATGTACGAAAAAGAAAAGTGACCTTTAAAATGTTGCTAAACCCAGGACCCTGTATTTACTATATCTGGTCTCCCAGAGTACGCGGAACATGGAAATGCAATTATTTTAGCAAATTTAAACTGCTAAATATCTTTTCTCATCAGCAGTTAGAGCAGTCTTGTAACTTCTATCAATGTCCAGCCAAGCACTAGTTAAAGCTTGTAGGAGGAGTTTTCTGACTGTCCTATGAGACTGCAAGACCCCTGACCCTCTTTCTGGACAGTGCTGATTGGCCCTGTGTTGATCACATGCACTCTGCCAAGAAAAAAAAAAAACCTCTAGCAATACACGCCAAACTGAGCATGTGCAGCCTGAATCCATAGACTTGGTGTTATCAGGAAATTATCAGGGGACAGTGGAAGGTTCAGAGAAGACAGGATCAAACAGCCTTTTTACACAATACGGAGGATTAACCCCTTAGGTTCCACAGTGCGTATATCAAGCAAGCATATACAGAATGATTTTCCTGTTGTGGGTTTGGTGACATTTTAAAGCGGAGCTCCGCTGGAAAAAAAAATATTAAAAGCCAGCAGCTACAGCTACAGCAGCTGCTGGCTTTTAATATTTGGACACTTACCTGTCCTGGAGTCCAGCGACGTCCGCAGCAGAGGACGAGCGATCGCTCGTCATTCTGCTGCTCCCTCCGCCATCCTCGCTGAGGGAACCAGGAAGTGAAGCCCTGCGGCTCCATGCCCGGTTCCCTACGGCGCATGCGCGAGTCGCGCTGCGCCGTTCTGATTCATCTTCCTGTGTTCTGGGAGCCGAGTGTCTCCCAGAACACCAAGGGAAGTCTGCGGGAAGTGACGTAACTCCCGCAGATTCCCGGAGAGAGGACTCCCGGATGTGGGTGAAAATACCTGTCTTAGACAGGTATCTTCACCCCCCTCCCCCCTGAAAGGTGTCAATTGTGACACCGGAGGGGGGGAGGGTTCCAAATAGCAAAAGTTGCTATTTAGGGTGGAGCTCCACTTTAATTCATCTTTAGTCACTGCAGTGGGTTGTGATGTGGTGTACTGTGTTGCAAAACTCTGTTCTG
This sequence comes from Rana muscosa, assembly GCA_029206835.1. Classification (NCBI taxonomy): domain Eukaryota; kingdom Metazoa; phylum Chordata; class Amphibia; order Anura; family Ranidae; genus Rana; species Rana muscosa. Next base: position 49,497,263 of record CM055127.1, read on the forward strand.
AGGAAAGTGGTGCATGTCCTGCTTGTAGCACAGTCGTGTGAACTGAACTAAAAGGACATAAGTAAAATTTCCTTGTCTATGCATTTCGACTGCTTTGGGCAAAGCTGCCATGGTGGGATCTTTCGCAGTGCAACTGTATTTTTGCTCCAGTTTGAATAAATTAGCTCCTTAAAGCAGTATTAAGTCCAACAGCAAACATTTATTGTATTGCAGCTGATCAATTCTTAGATGTGATGGCTGCATTAGTTTTATTTTTTAGGTTTTCTTTCCATTATTTTAACCTGGTGATCCTGCCAGTAAGTCTGTGTTTTTTCAACAGAGCAAGCTGTCCTGTAGATGTAGCAGTTAGAGGATTAAGGTAAACCATTTACCACTGACAGGATCAGCCTTTATGTAAAATCTTTATCCCCCCAAAAAAAAAAAAACTGTTGCTGTAACTGCATAAAAAGTGTTAGCTGTAGTTTGGCTTCAATGTTAGTGTATCTAAATATGCTAGTACATCGAACACTCTTCTCCTCCCAGACTGACCATGCTGTTGTCCAAAGGTGTCTCTGCTGCTCCTTCATTCAGAGTGGGAGCACTTTTAACACATGCAGGCGATACTGGTCAGATCAAAGCAAGGGGCAAACCATCCTAAAAAAGAAAACAAATGCAGCAAGCACATCTAATGATTGGTAAGCTGCAATATATTAATTTGTATTTATTTTTTTAACAAGAAAGTATATATTACATTTTTGGTTTTGGGTTTAATACTACTTTAAGACCGCTTTCACATGGAACACTGTTGGGCGGTAAAATAAGGTGGTTCAGGTGAGTTTTCAACTTGCCTCAGCCACCTGTCAAAACCAAGCCATGGCTCCTAGACAGCCCCAATCACACAAAAAAAAACATTGTCCCATAGAGAAAATGAAACCACACCACAAATGCATCTGATCGCCGCAGTTATGGTACAGACCGTGAAGTGGGATTTTAGTGTGAAATATTTTTTGGTCAAACAGGCATGCAGGAGGTGGCATATTCCCTCCGGATTGCCTGCTAACCACAGACCAGCTGCTGCTGACAAAGCAATTCACTGAAGAATGAAAAAAAAACAAAAACTCCCAGATCCCCACATCCACACAAGTGATGTGGACGCAGAGATCTCCCCCTTAGCACTATTGTATCCTGACAGCAGGGACTCCTCCGTTTTCAGAATATACCGATCGGCGGCTGCATCAGCTGACTGAATGCTGGTTTTCCAGAAGGACTGTTCTATAGAAGCCAGTCTAACCAAAGGAGACTTCTGTTGAACAGAGTGGGCTACACACGTATTGAAATTTGGCTGGTTCCTACTGAACTGGCTGGACTTTGATACGTGTGGCCTTAGCTGTCGTTGGAAACAAGTGTCATTATTGGAGGATTTTCTACTTCTGTTCTGGTCACAACTCATAATTTTGGGTTTCTCATCACTTTTAGTCCCAGTGACAGTGGTCACTAGGACAAATAGAGTGATTCCTCTTAATGAGGGACAAAATAAAAATCTGAAAGGACTGCTAATCTCTCACTACGCTGTTCAAATTTTTTAATTTTTTTTAATAAAAAATGGCTTTAGATACACTTTGAGGCCTCATGCCCACTGGCGTTTTTACAGCTGCGTTTTTTGCAGCTTAAAAACGCCTGTCCATGTTATTGTAAATATTTTTTTTTTATTTTTTTTTTTTAAAAAACAAAAAAAAAACGTCGGAGCTAAAAACGCGACCGCGCGTTAGTGCGCGTTTTTTGCGCGTTAGTGCGCGTTTTTTGACGCTCGCGTTTTTTTCTGCCTAATTCTGACGCTGAAGAACGCACTGGCCCTGGGTTTTTTTTACAGCTTACAAACGCCTATGCTCTTTACAGCTCAAAAACGCCTAGGTGGGCATGAAGCTATAGTCTAACATGGACAGGCATTTTTAAGCTGTAAAAAACGCTCAAAAACGCGGCTGAAAAAACGCCCGTGGGCATGAGGCCTAAAGGATAAGTTCACCTTTACAGAAAAATAATGTACAGTTTTTTGCAACATAAAAAAAAAAAATGCATTTTTTTTAGGAGCCTGTAAAGCAGATCACGGGTGCCACAGTCTTGCAGACTGTCTGTATTCCTGTCTGCCCTTACCTCCAATACTGGCAGGCAGTTACTGAATGATAGGAAGCTCAGTGAATTACCTAGAGCGCTCAACAGTGCCCTGGTAGTTCATTGAGGATTACCAGCTGACAGCTACAAAGGCTGTCGGTACTTGTAGTTTTTGCATGTACAGAACACTGTGTTTTTTTTAAGATTGTGATAGGGAACGGGGAAAGAAGATACCCTGCTAGCTGTCAAAATAGGAGATTGTGGAGTGCGGAGACTGGTGCATCTATAACATGTTACACCCCCAAATATGGATGTAACCGTTTAAAAAAATAGGATTTTTATAACAGCTTACCTGTAAAATCCTTTTCTTGGAGTACATCACGGGACACAGAGCGGCATAGTCATTACTATGTGGGTTATATAGTTTACCTTCAGGTGCTGGCACTGGCAACTTCCAAACCGGAAGTACCCTCCCCTATATAAGCCCCTCCCATCCGGGAGCACCTCAGTTTTGTAGCAAAGCAATAAGTGTCCCCAAAAGAGGGGTGGGAGCTCTGTGTCCCGTGATGTACTCCAAGAAAAGGATTTTACAGGTAAGCTGTTATAAAAATCCTATTTTCTTTCTCGTACATCACGGGACACAGAGCGGCATAGTCATTACTATGTGGGATGTCCTAAAGCAATGCCCAATGAGGGGGGGGGTACACCATACATAAGCTGAGCGCTATCAGACATGAGGATCTTTTGCGGCCTGCAACACACTGCGCCCAAAGGCGACATCCTCCTGACTTCTAACGTCCACCTGGTAGAACCTAGTAAACGTGTGTACTGAAGACCATGTTGCGGCCTTACAGACTTGAGCCAGGGAGGCCTGGTGATGCACTGCCCATGAAGTTCCAACTGCTCTTGTGGAGTGCGCCCTAACTTTGAATGGAGGCGGTCTCTTTCTCAAGCCATAGGCTTGTATTATGACCTGTCGAATCCACTTGGCTAAAGTAGATTTTGATGCTGCCTGACCCTTTCTGGGGCCTTCCGGCAGAATAAACAAAGTATCCGTTCTGCGAATCTGAGCAGTGGCTTTTAGATAAGCTTTAACTGCTCTTACTACATCCAAAGAATGCAATAACTTTTCCTCTACCGAGCTAGGTTTGGGGAAAAAAGAAGGAAGAACCACATCTTGGTTCAAATGAAACCTCGATACCACCTTAGGAAGAAAGGCTGGATGAGGACGTAATACTACTCTGTCCTTATGGACAACCAGATATGGCTCCTTACAGGACAAGGCGGCTAATTCCGATACTCTTTTAGCCGAACAAATGGCTACTAAGAAAATCTATTTCCTGGTGAGAAGAACCAAGGAAATGTGTTGCAATGGTTCAAACGGTTGTTTCTGTAGAACCGACAGAACCAGGTTTAAGTCCCATGGACATATGGGAATACTAACCGGAGGGCTAATACGCATCACTCCTTGTATGAAAGCTTTGACTAGTGAATGCGAAGCCAAGGGCCTTTGAAAAAATATTGACAAGGCCGAAATCTGTCCCTTGATAGTACTCAAGGCCAGCTTCCTATCTACAGCCCACTGTAGGAAGTCCAAAATGCTACCTATTACGTACTTACGTGGATGCCATTTCTTGGCCTCACACCATGTAATGTACGCCTTCCAGATCCTATAATAGATCTGCCTGGATACCGGCTTCCTGGCATTGATCATGGTAGATACCACAGGATTAGAGAGCCCTCTCTTTTTCAGAATGTGGGCTTCAATAGCCAGGCCGTCAAACCTAGGGCTGGTAAGGAAGGGTGGTATATCGGTCCTTGCGACAGCAGGTCCGGACGATGTGGGAGGGTCCAAGGACTCCTCACTGACATTTTTGCAATCTCCGCGTACCATGCCCTTCGGGGCCACGCTGGAGCCACCAGAATCACTGGTTTCTTTTCTACCCTGATTCTGCGGATTAATCGCGGTAACAATTGTGGCGGTGGGAATGCATATATCAGCTTGAACTGATCCCAAGGGAACACTAGGGCATCCGAGCCGCAAGCTAGGGGATCCCTTGTGCGAGACACAAATCTGTCCACCTTTGCGTTGAATCTGGATGCTAGCAGATCTACATCCGGTGTTCCCCACCGCTGGCATATTGCCTGGAAAACCTCGGGGTGAAGAGACCATTCCCCCGGGCATAATTGCTGGCGACTTAAAAAGTCCGCTTTCCAATTTTCCACTCCTGGGATGAAAACCGCGGATATGGCTGGGACATATCTTTCTGCCCATTCCAGGATGCAATTCGCTTCCCTCTGGGCTGCACGACTCCTGGTGCCCCCCTGGTGATTGATATATGCCACTGCTGTGGCATTGTCTGATTGAATTCTGACAGGGGACCCTTGGAGTTTGGATGTCCATGCTACTAGGGCATACCGGGCTGCTCGTATCTCTAAGAGATTGATGGGCAGGGCCTTCTCTGCTTCTGACCATTTGCCCTGGAGAGACCATTGCTCCAGTACTGCCCCCCAGCCTATGAGGCTGGCATCTGTAGTGACCACCTTCCAAGAAACCGGACTAAAGGGTTTCCCTTTTTCCAGATTCTGGGGCACCAACCACCAATGGAGGCTCTTGCGAACGGAAGGGGACAGGCACATTGGTAAGTCTAAAGCCTGAACTTTTTTGTTCCAGGCTGACAGTATGGCCCTCTGCAAGTTCCTTGAATGGAATTGACCGTAGGGTACTGCTTCGAATGAAGCCACCATTTTTCCCAGCAGCCTCATGCACAGGCGTATGGATGGTTTTCTTTTTGTACCCACTAAGTGGGTCAAATCTTTTAAAGACGACACCTTTTCTGGAGGTAAGAAAATCTTTCTCTGATTTGAATCCAGCCTTAGCCCTAAGTATTCCAGACTTCTGACTGGTCTTAGAGCTGACTTGTCCCGGTTGATAATCCAACCGTGATATTCCAGATACTTGATTGTCTTGTGAATAGCTACTTCCAGCTTTTCCACTGAGTGGTCTATTAGTAGCAGGTCGTCTAGATATGCCATTATCGTTACACCTTGTGTTCTTAGATTGGCCAATAGTGGCGCCAGAATTTTTGTGAACACTCGTGGTGCTGTGGCCAGACCGAAAGGTAAGGCTCTGAACTGAAAATGGCGCCCTTCTACTGCAAAGCGTAGAAATTTCTGGTGGGCCGGAAAGATGGGAATATGCAGATAAGCATCCCTTATGTCGATCAAGGCTAACCATTCCTGCCCTTGTAGGGCGGTGGCCACCGATCGGATCGACTCCATCCGAAAAGTCCTGATATTTAGGAACTTGTTTAGCCCTTTTAGATTTAATATGGGCCTCACGTCCCCATTTGGTTTGGGGACTGTGAAAAGGTTCGAGTAAAACCCGAACCCGCTTTCTTCCAGGGGAACCTTCATGATTACACCTTGGAGCAATAGTTGTTCTAGTGCCAGAAGGAGGGATCCTCTCTTCTGGGGATCGCTTGGCACGTTTGACCTCATAAATTGGGCAGGAGGAGTGTCTTTTAACTCCAGCTTGTATCCCAGACTTACTGCGGAGAGCACCCATCTGTCTCTGATGGTGTCCCGCCAGGTCTCTGTGAACAACTGAAGTCTTCCCCCCACCCGATTGAGTGGGGGCAACCCTTCATGACTTGGGGGGAGGTTTTGTACCTCTCTTGACCCAGGGTTTCTTGTTACCCTGTGATTGTCCCTGATTTCTGCCCCCTGAATTTGACCGCGGAGGCCGTCGGAACTGTTTCACAGCCGATGTGCCAGGGACTGGAGAAGTAGGCCTCTTAAAAGAAGGACTTCTACTCTTGTTCTTAACCGGTAAGAGTGAACTTTTACCGGCAGAAATTTTCTGGATATATTTGTCCAGATCTTCTCCAAATAAGCGTTCTCCACGAAATGGGAAGCTAACCAGCAATTTCTTACAGGGAGCTTCAGCAGACCAGTTTTTGAGCCATAGAAGCCTACGCATATGTACTACAGACAGCGTAAAGCGGGAGGCCTGTTGGATTGTATCCTTTATGACGTCCACCGCAAAACACAAGGCTCTAGGTAGGTCAGCTAGGGCAAGAGCCTGCTGATCTGGTAAGTCCCTTAAGACTTGTTTCAACTGATCTTTCACCGCTTGGCAGACTCCAATCGCTGCTACCGCAGGTTGTGTCACCATGCTTGCTGTAGAGAAAGCAGATTTTAGTAAAGACTCCAATTTTTTATCTATTGGGTCTTTGAACATTGGAACATTATCTACTGGACATGTCAGTGATTTGTTCACAGAAGAGATGGCTGCATCCACTGTAGGGACCCTCCATTTTTTTATGAACTTATCCTCCATGGGATAGATCACCGGAAATCTCTTGGGGGGAGTAAATATTTTATCAGGATGCTCCCAATCCTGGTAAATAAGCCCTTCCAATAAAGGGTGGATTGGGAAGGAACAGACAGCCTGGGGAGCTTTCAGCGACCCCAGCGAGGAAACCGTAGTGGTTGATGGTTCCGCCAGAGGCATTTTAAATGCTGATCGGACCATGTTAGTCAGAGACTGAACCCATAATCTTTCAGCCTGAGATGCTGAGAAAGGTTCTTCCACTGTTGATTCCTCCATAACTGAATCAACCTCATCCTGATCCCCTTCAGGTAGGTCGATCTCTGTGTGGGGCTGTTCCTCCACTAACAGGCACTCTGAAGGAGGAGACGGAGATCGGACGCGCTTTCCCTGTGACAGGGAAGCAGCGATCAATGCTGTTAATCTCTCTTCCAATCCTCCCAGAGTTGAGGATAAAACCTCCTCTGTTATATATACAGGAGCAGGTGGACTGGGGACAGCCGCAGGACCAGGCACTCCTGCGGGGTTCCTACGGCTACTGACCTCTGAATTCTCAGGGGAGATTGGTGCAGTACAAGCATGCCCAATATCCTCAGAGCCCGATGGAGACCCCTTTGGCTTCCTGGAAGACTTATTTCCGGAGCGTCTGGACGACATATCCTTTAAGCACAAAGCTGAGGTATTCCCGTCGTCATACACCAATTTTGCTGGTAATAGTCTAACACAGTTGCTGCTATATACCAGCTGGTGTCCACTAAAGTGCCTTTCTATGGGGATGCCTGCATCAACCGCCTCTGTGTGCCACTGTTTGTTGCTAGCTCTGTTTGCATCCAGCTGACACTTGTACTGTGTCTTTTATACATGCTGGGACGCCTGCACATGCGCAGAAGCGCCGCGGCGTGCATCGAGCGTCATCCACCCGCCCCTTTTTTTTCATAGGAGGCGCGTGCACGCGCCCACGCGCGCGCCCGTGCACCATTGGCGCCCTTTTCGAAACCAAGCAGGGAGTAGGAGCCAGGGCCCTTTTTGCCGGAGGGCCTGTGCGGTGGATGAGCGCAGCAACAGGGCAGAGGAAGTGGATTCCCACAGAGAACTTACCAACTGCCTGGATCTTTTGACTTGAGAAAACCAAAGATCCACATGACAAGAAAAAATGGACCACAGCGGCCTCTAGTGGTTTAACACAGGTACCGCGGTCCTCCTTTTTTTTTTTCTTGACTACTATTAAAATTTTACATTTTTCAGTAGTTACAGGCATACACAGATATTAGCGGGAATACCGTTAGGTAACAGACAGAAAGACAAATTAGGCTTGGGGGTCCCCCAATAGAACCAAGTTCCTGGGGGCCCCCACTTACCTGTTCCCCGCCGCAGGACTCTGTTTGGTCCACAGAAGCCCAAACTTCACCTATCACGGCAGGCATTGTAATTCAACCTTCAGGGACTGGGTTCCCAAGGATTCCACTCCCCTGGACCTGTATAGCACCCTGCACAGAAAACATCTTGGTCGTGGGTATGACCAGAGCTCTGGATCCCAGGGTCCAGCCCTCCTAAGAGAGGCATTACAGGCAAAACCTTGCTCTTCTGTTGCAAGGCCCGGGTACCGACCGTTTAGCTATGAAGCTTTTTTGGTGGGATCTGGAACAGCTTACTAAGGCCCGTAAAAGAACCTGTACGCAAGCCCAGGAAAACACATGTTACTCTTTGGCCAACACCTTAGACACTGGCAAAAAACTGAGGTGCTCCTGGATGGGAGGGGCTTATATAGGGGAGGGTACTTCCGGTTTGGAAGTTGCCAGTGCCAGCACCTGAAGGTAAACTATATAACCCACATAGTAATGACTATGCCGCTCTGTGTCCCGTGATGTACGAGAAAGAAAGGTGAACTTACACTTGTAAGACTCCAAAGTTGCACCGAATTTGGAGTGCAACTTTGACACAACTTTGAATGGGTGCAACTTGGAAAAGACTTTGGCTTTGACTAGTGATAATGGACAACTGTTGCACAACTGTTGCATTGTATAAAATTCAAGTCATGGAACATTTTTGGGTTAACATTTAAGTCTATGGCCCTCAAGTTGCATGAAAGTCGGAGCAAAGTAGTGCATTAACTACCTTGAATTTGTTGCAACTGTAAATCTCACATGAATGGTTATTATTGGAAAACGGGGAGCGATTTGTCATGCGATTTTGATGTCCAAAGTTACAAGACAAGTCGCACAAGTGTAAATGGAGTCTTAAAGAAAGAAACTTGCATATAAAAATAGACTATTTTACATTCTAAACTTGAAAGTTCTTTGTAGATATATAGCCCAGTGCGCCTTTTGCGGGGAAGGGGGGAGCGGGTACCTGTTTTTGACAGGTATCCGTCTCCGCTTCCGAGGGATCGTGCCACAGCGAGATAATTTGGAAGGTTGGCCCCCCCTTCTCCTTCCCCCGCCGCGGGGCTATTGAGAAAGTGCAGCGCGCTTCTCGCATGCGCAGTAGGGGACCGGCTGTGAAGCCGTCATGCTTCCCTGCCAGTTTACCTTTACAGGCAATGGTGGCGGGCAGCACCCGAGAGCCAATGGAAACATTGGCTGGGGTGCCGACATTTCTGGATTCCAAGACAGGTTCGTTTCCTCATTTTAAGAGTCCGCAGCTACAGTATGTGTAGCTGCTGACTATAATTTTTTTTGCTGAGGGGAGAACTACGCTTTATGAAACTATAACAAATAGATGCTAAAGGTCAATTACTTAGTCATGTGTAAGTACGCTCCATGAAAGATGTTGACTTTAAGGGTAGATTTGGACATGCCTCTAAATCTACCTTTTATCTAAAGTATGATCCGTGTTTGCATCGCGCTTTAGAGACTGACAGGCAGTGAGAAAGCGATGTGACACCATCTCGCGGCCTGTTTTAACCCCATTTTTGCTGACCAATTCACCAGAACTGTGTGCATCAAAGCACTTCCCTGATTGCCTGACTGTATTGCTTCATATCTGGTAGACTTTGCCATGAGCACAAATGTGGACCATGACCGCCCTGGAGGTGGTATGAGCCGGCTCCATTGCAAGCTGGGCACACTCTCCTGTCATGCGAATTGGATGCAGGGAAACCCTCAAGTGTGAACCCAGCCTCAAGCGACTGCTAACTTGTTCAGCCCAGTAAATTCTGCTCAAGAGCAGTTAAGTGCTAATAGAAGTCTCAGAAAACCCCCAAAATGTCATTGAGGAATGTAGATAACTCTTCTAACAGTTGTATTTAAAGTGTTTGCATCTTCAGCCAGAAAGAGATGGTACCAATTCAAACTGCATGAGAGGTGTGGGGGACTGCTTTTCAATATCTAGTCTCAAGTAGAGATAGACTCTATGCAAAAACTTGTAATGAATCAATCTATCTCACCCCGGCAAGATTGGCAAGGATGTTTGGGAATCGGCATTCTCTATGCTGGAGATGTGCTGCTCCCTTAGCCAACTTTATGCATATCTTCTGGGAGTGCTCTCGGATTAAACACTACTGGCAGGCCATAGCTAGCTGTATTAGGTCGGTCACCTCTATCTCTATCCTCATGTTTGTCAAAGTTTGTCTATTGCATCTGGTGGAACCCCTGGCCACTACCAGGGCTATACGGATTCTACTTACACTATTGTTATACTATGCTAAAAAGCGCATCATCCTATCATGGAAGAGTTCTGTGACTCCGACTATGGAAGCTTGGAAAGCGTTGGTCAACAAGGCCATACCCTTTTTTTAAGGCCACTTATTTGAGATGGGGGGCACTGACTAAGTTTGACAAGGTTTGGGGGGGTTGGATGGCTTCCTTGGATATGGCCTCTGATTGAATACAGCAAGGTATAACATGCTGACCCTCTCTAGGTATTCTAGCACTGGAAGGTGACCATATCCGTGATGTCAGAGGATTAAGGGGTTATTGAGAAGCTTTGTACTGAAAATTTGGGGACAGGGGACAGCTTCCTCTCCGTCAGCCCTTGTTTGTATGGGTGGGGGGACTGGGGGGCAGGAGGGAACCGCTTTCCTGAGAGATATCCACTAAGACTATGTGGAGAGTTACGGGACTGTATCTCTGAGTCATAGAGGTCCATGACATCTGTTCACCTATCTAGGCAAGGGGAGGGGTTCTTCAATTTTGATGTATTTTTTTCCCCTCTTTTTCTCTTTATTTTTTTTTTTGTGTTGGGGGTATGGGGGTATCACAAGTTTAGTGTGATAATTGTTGTGCTCTGTTCTGTGTAATGTGCACTGTTAAATTTTGTGGCCAGTTGTTTCCACGCTGTGTGGCTTGTTGTTCTATGTAATATTTAAAACGCAATAAAAACATAATTTACAAAAAAAAAACTGCATGAGAGGTGTGTCGGGAAAAAGCCTTTGCTATCCAAAGAAAAACAGAACAAGACCACAGTGTGCTAATAAACACGTAAAAGCAAAGACCAGGTCTTCTGGAATAATGCGCTGTGGACTGATTAATAAATGATTGAAGTTGTTTGGACACAAAAGCAGTGGACCCGAGTGACACAAACCAAAGATAGCTTACCAACTGTGAATCATGGTGTTTGAAATGTTAAGGTTTGGGGTTGCTTTGCTGCTTCGTTGAGTCAACACTAGTGTGTGAATTCTACATTATATCAAAGTGCACTTGAAGATAATGTGAGGTCATCTGTCCAAAGGTTTAAGCTGAATCAGAAATGGATGTTACAACATTGTAATGTTACAAAGAGCACTGGGAAATCTATCTAGGAATGGCTCAAAAAGAAGAAATGAAAATGTTATGGTTAAATCATTTTGAAATAATGTGGGGGAATTTGAAATGGACAGTGTGTGTAAGGAAACTTACAAACATCTTGCAGCTGAAGGAATTTTTCATGGAGGTTTGCTAAAACTTTTTGATGAAGCCGGCTTCTGAGGCTAAGGGTGTACTTTTTTTTTCAAAAGTAAGCTATTAAAACTTTTGATATTTTGGTTAAATGATTAAAAGGGTACTTTTTTGTTTTTATTAAAGTATATTGCTTTTATCTGTAGATACTATTTGTATAAGATTAAAATGTTTGCCTGAACAATTATGTTGAAAAAGTCAACAATTTCCATGGAGTGTACTATTGTGTAGGTTGAACCAATTTGTAATCACGCAATCACACGCCTCCCTGATGGTATGACATGGTGGATAAGTGCCTGCCTGTATTTTTCTACATTGAGGTCACCATTGATCCTGACCAAATCCCCAACTCCATCTGCAGAAATGCAGCACCAAACTTAAAAAGGAACCTCCACCATGCATCATTGTTGCCTACAGACACTCATTATTGTACTGCCCTCCAGCCCTTTGACAAACAAACTGCCTCCTGCAACAGCCAAATATTTCAAATTTTGACTTATCAGTTCAGAGCACCTGCTGCCCAGTGTTAATTTTGGCATCAAATTTCAATTTAGTTTTACACATAGTCTTTTGGCTAAAAGGCCATTTTAGTTTTAGTCGTATTTTAGTGCTCTGGGCGGTCTAAGGAGGAGGCCTGTAATGCTCTGCAGTTGCACACAGTGTTCTGTGCGGTCTGAGGAAGCCTGTAATGCACACAGTGCTCTGGTTGGGGGTATGAGTAAGCCTGTAATGCCTCGCAGTGCTTTGGACGGTGGTCTGATAAGGCCTGTAATGCTGCACAGTGCTCTGGATGGTGGTCTGAGGAGGCCTGTAATGCACAGTGCTCTGGATGGTGGTCTGGGGAGACCTGTAATGCATTGTGCTCTGGATGATCGGGACTCTTGGGAGGCCTATAATGCACAGTGCTCTGGACAGTCATCTGAGGAAGCCTGTAATGCTGCACACCACTAAGCACACTACGGTCGCTACCTTGCATGCTGGGAGGGGAAACACTCATGGGCTTTACAGGCAGAGCTCCATGGAAATCAGACATTCACGTGGGTAATCGTCCCTCCCTCACTTTCCTGTTCCGTTTTTGTTAGTTGACGAAAATGGAATTGATTTTCGTCATAATTTTCTTCAATTAGTTTTCATCACTGGAAATATGCCACTGACGAAAATTATGACAAAATGTTTTCGTCTACGAAATTAACATGACTGCTGCAATCTTACTGCACCTCAGTTTCTATGTTTTCGTGCATCGAGTTGCTTAGCATTGTTTCCACTGTCGGAGGTATGGCTTTTTGGCATCAATTCTTCCATTAGGCCACTTCTGGCCAGACTTCTCCAGACAGTAGATGGGTCCCACTGGTTTCCACCAGTTCTGTGCAAATGGCACTGCTGGATATCTACTGATGCTAAAGAGAAGCAAGTATGATGTGTCTTTCATCTGCTGCGTTAGGTTTCTTTGGCCAACCACTGCGTCTGCGGTCCTTAATGTTGCCGATTTCTTTGTGCTTCTTCAGAAGAGCTTGAACAGCACATTTTAAAACCCCAGTCTGCTTTGAAATAATTTCCTGGGAGATACCTTACCGATGCAGTATAACTACTTTGTGTCTTGTTGCTGTGCTCAGTCTTGACATGGTGTATGACCTCTGACAGGAAACTGTCTTCCAAAACCTCACCATAGTAGCATAATTTGGCTATTCCTCCGCCAGTTTAAAGCTTCCTACACAGATGTTTCTGTTAACTGTTTCAACCTACATATGAAATTTATGATCATTAGCATCTTCTTGGTATAAACGTACAAAATCCCTGACTGTGCAAGTGTACGAATTGATGGTGGTTTGAAGCCAAAGAGTAGTCACGCCAAATATTGATTTGATATTTATTCTGTTCGCTCACTTTGCATTTTGTATATTTATAAAGATAAATAATGAAAATATATATTTTTGAAAGCATACTTACTTTACAGTTTTCTTTCACACCTGAAAAAACACAAATCTATTGCGCTAAGGTTGATATATAGAAAACCTAACATTAGCAGCTAGCACAATATTGCTGGAACAACATTAACAGTATATTATGGTAATGGTGCAGAGCTGAAACTATATAGAATACATAATGATATAGAATTTGTGAGTATTCAAGAAGGTGTTCTTAACAAAAACATGCATCAATAGTGCGAGAAGACCATCACCAACACCCGAACACACTGACTCTTACCCTTAAGCAGGGAATAATAAGCATTAGATGCCATTCAGTAACAATCTGAAAGGCATCATCTCTCGGAGAGCTGAGAGAACTGAGCCATTAGCAATGTTCGATCGATGAGTTCTGAGTGCAAAGACGCCGGGGGACAGATGCAGCATCGGACTGATGCTATATCCACCTAGGTAAGTATAAAACTACAATAACTCCCAAACTCATACTTCTCTTTTATTGACTTCTACTAGGTGGCTGTTCTGTTATGGATTCCTCAGCATGTGAGTTCTAGAGATTTTTTAGATTCAGACATACTCATTCTCTAAATGTACATCTCTGGAAGTAGGATAGACTAAAGAGAACTAAATGGACCAAATGAATTATTGCAGTGCTGAGTGCTTGGTGCTCTGGGTTTTGTCCACCTTACATTAGGTTGTGTCTTGGCCTCAGCTATAACATGTTTCCAAAAGACAGCCCTGCCATAGATTCCAGCTTTGTGAAGCTTATGATACAAAGTTTTTGTTAGGATTGAGCAGAGAGATGCAAATAAGTTCAGTGGCAATGTGGCAGGTAAAGTGATTGACCCTGGAACAAGGATGCAGGAAGTGAAGTCACAATGTCCTACATCTTTGTTCAGTCGTCTTTCATAATTAAAACATTAGGTCTGTGTGACACACAGGCAATTCGATTTTTTTAGTCTATTTGGTCAGCATGACAATACAGTGGGTTAATTGTTAGCACCTTTGCCTTGGAAATATGCATTGAGTTTGCATGTTCTTCCTGTGCTTGCGTGGGTTTCCTCTTCAGTTCTCAAGTTTCCTCCCACACGCCAAACACATGCTGGTAGGTTATTTGACTGCTCTCTAAATTGGCCCTAAAAATATTCGTACCACTTGACATTTTTCGCATTTTGTCATGTTACAACCAAAAACGTAAATTAATTTTATGTGATAGACCTACACAAAGTGGCACATAATTGTGAAGTAGAAGGAAAATGATAAATGGTTTTCAATTTTTTTTTACAAATAAATATGTGAAAAGTGTGGAGAGCATTTGTATTCAGCGCCCCTGAGTCAATACTTTGTAGAACCACCTTTCGCTGCACTTACAGCTGCAAGGCTTTTTGGAGATGTCTCTACCAGCTTTGCACATTAAGGCCCCTTTCACACTGGGGCGTTTTTCATGCGGTTTAGTGCTAATAATAGCGCTTTCTTTCTTGTACATCACGGGACACAGAGCGGCATAGTCATTACTATGTGGGTTATATAGATACCTTCAGGTGCTGGCACTGGCAACTTCCAAAACCGGAAGTACCCTCCCCTATATAAGCCCCTCCCATCCGGGAGCACCTCAGTTTTTTGCCAGTGTCTAAGGTGTTGGCCAAGAAGTAACATGTGTTTTTCACTGAGCTTGCGTACAGGTTCTTTTGGGCCTCAGTAAGCTATTCCGGATCCGACCAAAAAAGCTTCATAGCTAAACGGTCGGTACCCGGGCCTTGCAAGAGAAGAGCAAGGTTTTGCCTGTAATGTCTCTCTTAGGAGGGCTGGACCCTGGGATCCAGAGCTCTGGTCATACCCACGACCAAGATGTTTTCTGTGCAGGGTGCTATACAGGTCCAGGGGAGTGGAATCCTTGGGAACCCGGTCCCTGAAGGTTTAATTACAATGCCTGCCGTGATAGGTGAAGTTTGGGCTTCTGTGGACCAAACAGAGTCCTGCGGCGAGGAAAAGGTAAGTGGGGGCCCTCGGGAACTTGGTTCTATTGAGGGACCCCCAAGCCTATTTTGTCTTTCTGCCTGTTACCTAAGGTATTCCCGCTAATATTCTGTGTATGCCTGTTACTACTGAGAAAATGTAAAAATTTTAATAGTAGGCAAGAAAAAAAAAAAAAAATGTAAGACCGCGGTACCTGTGTTAGACACTAGAGGCCGCTATGGTTCTTTTTCTTGTAATGTGGATTTTTTTCTTCCAAAATCAAATCCAGGCAGTTGGTAAGTTCTCTGCTGGGAAGCTGTCTCCTCTGCCCTGTTGCTGCGCTCATCCATCCCCGGGCCCTGCGGCAGGGACCCTGGCTCCCATCTAGCTCCTTATTTTTTTCAAAAAAGGCGCCGAAGGCGCACGTGCCCGCGCGCGTGCGCGTGCACGCGCCTCTATATATAGAGGCGATCTGGAAAAAGGGGCGGAGCGGGTGGATGACGCTCGGTGTGCGCCGCGGCGCTACTGCGCATGTGCGGGCGTCCAGCGTGTTTTAAAGCACAATCATAGCTGGCTATTGAAGTGCACAGACAGAGCTAGCAACAGTATAAAGGCACACAGATGCGGTTGATGCAGGCATCCCCTAGAAAGGCACTTTAGTAGACACCAACTGTTATATAGCAGCAATTGTGCTAGACTATTCTCAGTAAAAGTGGTGTATTACGGCTGGAATACCTCAGCTTTAGGCTTAAGAATATGCCGTCCAGAAGCACCGGAACTGAATCTTCCAGGAAGCGAAGGGGGTCTCATCGGGCTCTGAGGATCTTGGGCATGCTTCTGCTGCACCAGTCTCCCCTGAAGTTCAGAGGTAAGTGACCGTAGAGACCCCGCAGGGGTACTTGGTACTGTGGCTGTCCTCAGTTCACCTGCTCCTGTGTATGTAACAGAGGAGGTTTTTTCCTCATCTCTGGGAGGATTAGAGAGAGATTGTCAACATTGATCGCTGCCTCCCTGTCAGGGAAAGCATGCCCGATCTCCGTCTCCTCCTTCAGAGTGCCTGTTAGCAGAGCAACAGTCCCATACAGGGATCAACCTGCCTGAAGGGGATCAGGATGAGGTTGATTCTGTTATAGAGGAATCAACAGTGGAGGAACCTTTTCTCAGCATCTCAAGCTGAAAGATTATGGGTTCAGTCTCTGACTAACATGGTCCGATCAGCATTTAAAAATGCACCTTGCGGAACCATCAACCACTACTGTATCCTCGTTGGGGTCGCTAGAAGCACCCAGACTGTCTGTTCTTTTCCACTTCACCCTTTACTGAAAGGGCTCATTTACCAGGATTGGGAACATCCTGAGAAAATATTTATTCCCCCCAAGAGATTTCCGGTGGTCTATCCCATGGAGGATAAGTTCATCAAAAAATGGAAGGTCCCTACAGTGGACGCAGCCATCTCTTGTGTGTATAAATCACTGACATGTCCAGTGGATAATGTCCAAATGTTCAAGAACCCAATAGATAAAAGATTGGAGTCCTTATGAAAATCTGCTTCTTTCTACAGCAAGCTTGGCGACACAACCAGCAGTGGGGTCTGCTAAGCAGTGAAGGATCAGTTGAAACAGGTCTTGAGGGACTTGACAGATCAGCAGGCCCTTGCCCTAGCTGATCTACCTAGAGCCTTAGGCTTTGCGGTTGACGCCATAAAGGATTCAATCCATCAGGCCTCCCGCCTTACGCTGTCTGTAGTACATATGCGTAGGCTTCTATGGCTCAAAAACTGGTCTGCTGAAGCTCCCTGTAAAGAATGGCTGGTTAGCGTCCCATTTCATGGTGAACGCTTATTCTGGGAAGACCTGGACAAATATATCCAGAAAATTTCCAGCGGTAAAAATACACTCTTGCCGGTTAATAACAGAGTTAGAGGTCCCTCTTTAAGAGGCCTGCTTCTCCAGTCCCTGGGGCATCGGCTGTGTAACAGTTCCGACGGCCTCCTCGGTCAATTCCCGGGGGTAAAAAACAGGGACAATCGCAGGGTAATGAGAAACCCTGGGTCAGGGGAGGTACAAAACCTCCCCCAAAGTTAAATTCATTGAAGGGTTGCCCCCACTCAGTCGGGTGGGGGGAGGACTCCAGTTGTTTGCAAGAGACCTGGCGGGACACGATCAAAACAGATAGGGGCTCTCCGCAGTATGTTTGGGATACAGATTGGAGTTAAAAGACTCTCCTCCTTCCCATTTTTGAGGTCAAACGTGCCAAGGGATCCCCGGAAGAGAGAGTCCCTCCTGTTGGCACTAGAACAACTATTGCTCCAAGGAGTAATTATGGAGGTTCCCCTGGAAGAATGGGGGTTCGGGTTTTACTCAAACCTCTTTACAGTCCCGAAGCAAACGGGGACGGGAGGCCCATATTAATTCTAAAAGGGCTAAACAAATTCCTGTATATCAGGACTTTCCGATGGAGTCGATCCGATCGGTGGCCACTGCCCTACAAGGGGAGGATTGGTTAGCCGCGATCGACATCAAAGATGCTTATTTGCACATTCCCATCTTTCCAGTCCACCAAAAATTTCTACGCTTTGCAGTAGAAGGGTGCCATTTTCAGTTCAGAGCCTTACCCTTCGGTCTGGCCACAGCACCACGAGTGTTTACAAAAATTCTGGCCCTTTATTGGCCAATCTAAGAACACAAGGTGTAATGATAATGGCATATCTAGATGACTTGTTGCTGATAGACCACTCAGTGAAAAAACTAGACGTGGTCGTTCACAAGACAATCAAGTATCTGGAATCTCACGGTTGGATTATCAACCGAGACAAGTCAGCCCTAAAAACCAGTCAAAAGTCTGGAATACTTGGGGCTAAGGTTGGATTCAGGCCAGAGAAAAATATTCTTGCCTCAAAGAAAGGTGTTGTCTTTGAAAGATTTGATCCACTTAGTGGGTACAAAAAAGACAGCCGTCCATACGCCTGTGCATGAGGCTGCTGGGAAAAATGGTGGCATCATTCGAAGCAGTACCCTACGGTCCATTCCATTCAAGGAATTTGCAAGGGGCCATACTGTCAGCCTGGAACAAAAAAGTTCAGGCCCTAGACTTACAATGTCCTTGTCCCCTTCCGTTCGCAAGAGCCTCCGTTGGTGGTTGGTTCCCCAGAATCTGGAAAAAGGGAAATCCTTCAGTCCGATATCTTGGAAGGTGGTCACTACAGATGCCAGCCTAATAGGCTGGGGAGCAGTACTGGAGCAATGGTCTCTCCAGGGCAGATGGTCGGATGCAGAAAAGGCCCTGCCCATCAATCTCTTAGAGATACGAGCAGCCCGGTATGCCCTAGTAGCATGGACATCCAAACTCCAAGGGTCCCCTGTCAGAATTCAATCAGACAATGCCACAGCAGTGGCATATATCAATCATCAGGGGGGCACCAGGAGTCGTGCAGCCCAGAGGGAAGTAAATTACATCCTGAAATGGGCAGAAAGATATGTCCCAGCCATATCTGCGGTATTCATTCCAGGAGTGGAGAATTGGAAGGCGGACTTTCTAAGTCGCCAGCAATTATGCCCAGAGGAATGGTCCCTTCACCCCGAGGTTTTCTGGACAATATGTCAGCGGTGGGGAACACCGGATGTAGATCTTCTAGCATCCAGATTCAACGCAAAGGTGGACAGGTTTGTCTCTCGGACAAGGGATCCCCTAGCTTGCGGCTCGGATGCCCTAGTGTTCCCTTGGGATCAGTTCAAGCTGATATATGCATTCACACCGCCACAATGGTTACCTCGATTATTCCGCAGAATCAGGGTAGAAAAGAAACCAGTGATTCTGGTGGCTCCAGCGTGGCCCCGAAGAGCGTGGTACGCGGAGATTGTAAAATGTCAGTGGGGAGTCCTTGGACTCTCCCACGTCGTCCGGACCTGCTTTCGCAAGGACCGATATGACACCCTTCCTTACCAGCCCTAGGTTTGACGGCCTGGCTATTGAAGCCCACATTCTAAAAAAGAGAGGGCTCTCTAATCCTGTGGTATCTACCATGATCAATGCCAGGAAGCCGGTATCCAGGCAGATCTACTATAGAATCTGGAAGGCGTACATCGCGTGGTGTGAGGCCAAGAAATGGCATCCACATAAGTACGTAATAGGTAGGAGTCTGGACTTCCTACAGTGGGCTGTAGATAGGAAGCTTGCCTTGAGTACTATCAAAGGTCAGTTTTCGGCCTTGTCAATATTTTTTCAAAGGCCCTTGGCTTCGCATTCACTAGTCAAAGCCTTTAGATAAGGAGTGATGCGTATTAGTCCTCCGGTTAATATTCCCATATGTCCATGGGATCTAAACCTGGTTCTATCGGTTCTACAGAAACAACCATTTGAACCATTACAGCATAGTTCCTTGGTTCTTCTCACCAGGAAATTGTTTGTTTTTTCTAGTAGCCATTTGTTCGGCTAAAAGAGTGTCGGAATTAGCAGCTATGTCCTGTAAAGAGCCATATCTGGTTATCCATAAGGACAGAGTAGTGTTACGTCCTCATCCAGCCTTTCTTCCTAAGGTGGTATCAAGGTTTTCATTTGAACCAAGATGTGGTTCTTCCTTCTTTTTTCCCCAAACCTAGTTCGGTAGAGGAAAAGTTATTGCATTCTTTGGATGTAGTAAGAGCAGTTAAAGCTTATCTAAAAGCCACTGCTCAGATTCGCAGAACGGATACTTTGTTTATTCTGCCGGAAGGCCCCAGAAAGGGTCAGGCAGCATCAAAATCTACTTTAGCCAAGTGGATTCGACAGGTCATAATGCAAGCCTATGGCTTGAGAAGGAGACCGCCTCCGTTCAAAGTTAGGGCGCACTCCACGAGAGCAGTTGGAACTTCATGGGCAGTGCATCACCAGGCCTCCCTGGCTCAAATCTGTAAGGCCGCAACATGGTCTTCAGTATACACGTTTACTAGGTTCTACCAGGTGGACGTTAGAAGTCAGGAGGATGTCGCCTTTGGGCGCAGTGTGTTGCAGGCCGCAAAAGATCCTCATGTCTGATAGCGCTCAGCTTATGTATGGTGTATCCCCCCCCCCCTCATTGGGCATTGCTTTAGGACATCCCACATAGTAATGACTGTGCCGCTCTGTGTCCCGTGATGTACGAGAAAGAAAATAGGATTTTTATAACAGCTTACCTGTAAAATCCTTTTCTTGGAGTACATCACGGGACACAGAGCTCCCACCCCTCTTTGGGGACACTTATTGCTTTGCTACAAAACTGAGGTGCTCCCGGATGGGAGGGGCTTATATAGGGGAGGGTACTTCCGGTTTTGGAAGTTGCCAGTGCCAGCACCTGAAGGTATCTATATAACCCACATAGTAATGACTATGCCGCTCTGTGTCCCGTGATGTACTCCAAGAAAAGGATTTTACAGGTAAGCTGTTATAAAAATCCTATTGTTATACCGCATGAAAAAATCCTGCCCTGTGCCTTCAATGTGAAAGCCCGAAGGCTTTCACACTGAAGCGGTGCGCTAGCAGGACCGCTCCAAAAGTCCTGCTAGCCGCTTCTTTACAGCGGTAAAGGAGCGGTGTGTTCACCGCTCCTTTACCGCGTTCTCCCATTGAAATCAATGGGACAGCGCAGTAATACCGCCCGCAAACCGGCGGCAATAGCCGCGGTTTGCGGGCGGTATTAACCCTTTTTCGGCCGCTAGCGGGGGTTAAATTAACCCCCCTAGCGACCGCATACCGCGGTAAGAATGACGGTATAGCAGCGCTGAAAATCGCGCTGCTATACCGCCACCGCACCTGCCCGCCCCAGTGTGAAAGGGGCCTAACTGAGTAAAATGTTTGCCCATTCTTATTTGCATAATAGCTCAAGCTCTGTCAGATTGGATGATGAGAGTCTGTGAACAGCAATTTTCAAATCTTGCCACAGATTCTCAATTGGATTTAGGTCAGGACTTTGACTGGGCCATTCTAACACATGAAAATGTTTTGATCTAAACCATTCCATTGTAGCTCTGGCTGTATGTTTACGGTTATTGTCCTGCTAGAAGGTGAACCCCCGCCCCAGTCTCAAGTGTTTTGCAGACTCTAAAGCCTCGTACACACGGTCGGACTTCAAACAAACTTTTCCGTGGATTTTTGTCCGAAGGGAGTTGGCCCGGGCACACCCATAGCATACACATGGCAGGACTTTTCTGCAAACTTTCCTAAAACTTTCCCAACATCACGTGGTTTTTCTGCTCTTTACCGACACCCTTTTGTCAACTTCTGCTATTGTTGGTTGATTTTAACATTGGTTCTGGGCATGCGTATTTGTTCTGGGCATATGTGAAATTACACCCCAAAATACATTTTGCTGCTTCTCCTGAGTACGGAGATACCACGTGTGTGGGACTTTTTGGGAGCCTAGCCGTGTACGGGGCCCCAAAAACCAATCACCGCCTTCAGGTTTTCTAAGGGCGCAAATTTTTGATTTCACTCCTCACTACCCATCACAGTTTTGAAGGCCATAAAATGCCAAGATATCACAACCCCCCCCCAAATAACCCCATTTTGGAAAGTAGACACCCCAAGCTATTTTCTGAGAGGCATGGTGAGTATTTCACAGCTCTCATTTGTTTTTTGAAAATGAAGAAAGAAAATTTATATTTTTTTAAAATTTTCAAAATTTTGCGACAAAAAGCGAGATCTGCAAAATACTCACCATACCTCTCAGGAAATAGCTTGGGGTGTCTACTTTCCAAAAATGGGTCATTTGGGGGGGCGGGGGTTTGTGCCATCTGGGCATTCCATGGCCTCCGAAACTGTGATAGGCAGTGAGGAGTGAAATCCAAAATTTACACCCTTAGAAAGCCTGAAGGAGGTGCTTGGGTTTTGGGGTCCCGGATGCGGCTAGGCTCCCAAAAAGTCTCAGACATGTGGTATCCTTGTACTCAGGAGAAGCAACAGAATGTATTTTGGGGTGTAATTCCACATATGCCCATGGCATGTTTGAGCAATATATCATTTAGTGACAACTTTGTGCAAAAAAATAAAAATAAATTATTTTTTCCCGCAACTTGTGTCAAAATATAAAATATTCCATGGACTCGACATGCCTCTCAGCAAATAGCTTGGGGTGTCTACTTTCCAAAATGGGGTCATTTGGGGGGGTTTTGAACTGTTCTGGCATTTTATGCACAACATTAGGAAGCTTATGTCACACATCATCCACTCTTCTAACCACTTGCAGACCAAGCCCTTTCTGACACTTTTTGTTTACATGAAAACATAATTTTTTTTTGCAAGAAAATTACGTTGAACCCCCAAACATTATATATATTTTTTAAAGCAAAGGCCCTACGGATTAAAATGGTGGGTGTTGCATTTTTTTCCCACACAGTGTTTGCGCAGCGACCATTTTTTTGGGAAAAAAATACACTTTTTATAATTTGAATGCACTAAAAACACACTATATTGCCCAAATGTTTGATGAAATAAAAAAGATGATCTTAGGCCGAGTACATGGATACCAAACACGACATGCTTTAAAATTTCGGACAAACGCGCAGTGGCGACAAACTACATACATTTTTAAAAGCCTTTACAGGTTACCACATTAGATTTACAGAGGAGGTCTACTGCTAAAATTACTGCCCTCGATCTGACCTTCGCGGTGATACCTCACATGCATGATGCAATTGCTGTTTACATAAGACGCCAGTCGCCAGACCGACGCTTGCGTCCGCCTTTGCGCAAGAGCAGGGCGGGACAGGGGTGTTTTTTTTTTTTTGTTTTTATTATTTATTTTGATTTTTAGTATTTGATTTTTAAACTGTTCCTTCCATTTTTATTTCTTTTTTATCATTTTTATTGTTATCTCATGGAATGTAAATATCCCCTATGCTGGCAGGTAGTGACAGGTACTCCCTTTTTTTTTTTATTGGGGTCTATTAGACCCTAGATCTTTCCTCTGCCCTCAAAGCATCTGACCACACCAAGATGGGTGTGATAAAATGCTTTCCCAATTTCCCAATGGCGCTTTTTATATCCGGGGGGGGGGGGACATTCCCTCCCACTGCTTGTAAAAGCAGTCCAGAAGCTAATTAGCCGCTAGGATTACTTTTACATGAAAGCTGGCTGAAAAGAATGATGCCAAGATGATACCTAAACCCCGCAGGCATCATTCTGGTATAACCATTCAAAGTCCAGCAACATACCAGTACGTTGCTGGTCCTTGTTGGACATGTATTGTAATCTTCTTTTTTTTCATGCAGCCTGTTGGCTGAACGAAAAAAGATTGATCGGTGGGTATGCCCACCATTAGAATACCTCCCTTCATCCATCCACTTCTAATGATGGGCATACATGCACCATTTATATATGCCAAAGCATGGGGGGCGTCCTGCAAAAGTTATGCCGCGTACACACGGTCAGACTTTTCCACGGGCAAGCCTCCGTCGGAATTTCGACCGTATGTACGCGGCATTAGGAGCAAAATCGCTCCTCCTCCCCTGCTGCCCCCATGCTTCAGCATATATGCTATTTTTATTAACTGTGGTGGTGAAATCACCTCCTACAGCACTGGAGTCGCAGGGATCAGGCCTGTCTCTGCGAACGCTGCAGTTATGTGTGTTGTGTTTTGTAAGTGACAGTGATCGATCGATACTGCACTTGGGTGGGCTGGACGGAGCGGCAAAACGCAGGTGCTAGCAGGTATCTGGGCTGATCCCGCTAACACTGCGTTTTTGGAAACCCTAAACTGCTGGGGACGCTAGTGTAGATCTGATATTGATCTGTTCAGATACTATACCACTAAGGGAGGTGTATGCTTCGTGCGTGGGTGTTAGCGCTACTGGCACTAACCTGATGCTGCCTGGGGCGACGCAGACCCTATCTGACCCTAAAACCTAATTGATATCACCCGCCGGGCGATCAGGGGGTTAAATCTTTATTGGGTTATATACGGTGGGTGCCGTGATGCTATAAAAAGCAAACTAACTAACCAGCGTCAACCATAACACTTATACGGTGATCACTGGTGAAAGGGTTAACTAGGGGCAATCAGGGGGTTAAAACCTTTATTAGGTAATATATGGGGGTACCTGACGCTATATAAAAACTTGACGGGGAACCTAAATAACAAAATAACTAACTGGCTAACCAGTGTCACCAGTGACACTTATACGGTGATCACTGGTGAAAGGGTTAACTCTAGGGGCAATCAGGGGGTTAAAACCTTTTTCTCTTATCGTCCATGGACCGACGCAGCTCTCATACTGATTACATGTGGGTATATGTCCCTGCTCGCAGGAGAAGACCTAGGCAGAATGTTAGAGGTTAAAAGATTCTAGAACAAGCCAGAGCTGAACAGCCCCGCCCAGGGGGGCGGTCCCTCCGGACATTACCCTCCCACCTGCAGCTAGCAGCCTCAGTTTTTTTCTGCCTAGCAGAAGGAGAAGACGTGGCTCTCAGGAGCCAGTCTCCTGGAAGATTTTACTTTACATTGTTATTCCTTTGGGAATTTTATTATTTTATTTTTGAGACCTTCAATCAACTGTCGGCTGGGCAACAGGTTGGGTACACTAGTATCCTCGTAGTCTTCCCTGTCCGACCATCGAGCGTGCTGATCCTCGCCTTGCGTGCGTGAGACTCAGTTCACGACATACCCCATGGCTCCAGGGGTGGCCGGGTTGCTTTCATGCTCCCGCGGTCCTCTCAAGATTGAACAGTACTTGACTGACTGTATCTCTCGCGGTGGACCGGGCCGACGGCTACGCAGTACGACTCTGTGATAGGTCTGTCTGAAACAAGCCAGTGGGTCCCTGAAAGGGACGGGTAAGTAGTCTCTCCTACTGCAGGTGAGTACATGCTGGCTGTGTTTCTGTGTGTGGGGGTTTCTCCCTGTCTCCCCCCTGTTATGCTGCTCTCTGCACCCTGTACTGGTGCTGTGCTGTGGGGTGCTTGGGGGTCACTCTGGCCTGGCTGGGCGCTCATGTCTGCAGTTTTTTCTGGTGTGTGAGGTGATTATTGCGTGCGCCATTGGCGCTGTTTGAGGTGGTTATTGCGTGCGCCATTGGCGCGCATTAGAGCTTTGAATTTTGCGCTCGGCGGCCATCTTGGCGTTCAGTGGCGCAGTTATAGCTGCACCCATTTTCTTGTGGCCGCCGCGCATTTATTTCTGGCGGCGGCGCGAATCCCCTCACAATCTCCTCACAGACTGAGCGGTCCTTAAGGGTTGGTGGGTCCTCCCGGGTATCCCCTCCTCAGCCTCAGCGTAGCCAGTGGGTGGACTGTATATTCACTGTATAGTGTATAAGGTCTCAGAGGGTGGCGTTTATGGAGTCTGATACACCTGCTCTCCACACTTGCCTGGGGCAACTGGCAGTGCTGCACAGTTAAACATGTTCATATGTTTCCTGCACCTGCGGTCCTTATGGACCAGTTGTCAGCAGTCCTGGAATCATTCCTGTCAGAATGGAAGCGGTGTGCGAGCAAAAGGAGCTATAAGCCCCCTCCCCCCCACAAAAATCTTTAGTGAAGGAGTGCTCTGAGTCAGATATGGGCCTAGCTACTATGCTCAGGACCCTACCTCTGAATATTTAATGTTTATGAACAGGACATTCCCTTGTGAGGAAGACTCCAGTTCTGTGTCAGTGAATGACAGGGCGCTTGTAAGTGATCTCATTGATGATGTGAGAAACACTCTCAGGCTGGAATTGCTGTGACAAGCTTTTCTTTTACACAGTTTCCTCACTGTTTTCCTCACACGCTGCCTCAAGAGCAGCATGGATGAGGGAGGACTTTATTCATTTATGTCTCTAATCCCTGTGAGCCTTCTGTGTGATAACTGAGGTAACATTTCCCGCCATTTCCTGGGGAATGATTTGAGCTCTGACAGACACACAGTCTGAGGATCAGAGGTTACCTGTTACCTGCATGCTGCTTCAGCAGCACAGTCAAGCAGGTTGGAATGATACAGAGAAGATTATGCGCCTCTGCGCCATAATTTAAACTCATCCTATACCTCTACACTGCATACATTCACAGTGTATGTATGTGTTATTGGTCTCTGTGTCTGCGTGTCTGTCCCCACGTTCCAATGCTGTGTTTCAGTGCCATACATGATATAAACGTACAAAATATGTTTATGCACGACTCCAGATACATTCACAGTATATGTATTGTGACAGCAGGAAGGTAAAGTCACCTGGTTGCATCCAGGGGGGTAGGTATATTTCTCCCAGATTCAGGCTTTATGCCGACTTATACAACTAGGGAGAGAGTTGATGAAGCCCAGCTGAGGCTAGTGGGCTCATGGATGATTCATACCTCTAGGGAGAGTGCTGGGCGTCGTGCAGGCAGGGAGTTGATGAGACCAGCTGAAGCTTGTCAGCTCGTTTAAGGCCTCTATAAAAACTCCCAGCTTCATTAGGTGTTTGCTCATGCCTGGAACCAGACCTGTGTGCACTGTCTAGGGAGAGTGAACCCCTGTGCGGTGAGACAAAGCCTGTGTGGCTATTTGTTTGGACATTTACTAAACCAGGGACTTAGGGACTAGGACAGCACCAGGCTGATCCCAGTTGTTAGTTAGGGAAACCTGCATGTTTAGTCAGAGGTCAAGCTGACCAGGATTTATTTTGTTTGTTTCTTTTTGCTTTGCTGTGTTTTTGTCACTGTAAATAGAGAAATAAACCGCACCTTTTGATCTTGAAAACCACAACCTCCGTCTGCTGGGCCTGTTTTTGTGTGGGGAGCCCATCCAGGGGGTCACACACACCCGCTACCGAGTTAACCCCCTCACAGTTGGTGGAGAACCAGTGGCAGTTTTTTTTTTAAGCCAGCATGGAGGAGATACTGAAACAGCTGGCTCTAGCAAATGCCAATCAACAGCAGACAAATGCAGGTTTGCAAAAGAGCTTCGCAGCCCAGCAACAAGCCCAGCAGCAATCTGAGGCCCGCTTCATAGACCTGTTGCAGAAGCAAGAGCAGAGACTACAACAACAGATGGAAGCAGTAATGCAGCAACGTCCGCAGACCAGTGAGGAAAGCCGTCCCACTAATACCGCGTCCTTTGGGGTGAGTCGTTTATTGACAAAAATGACTGGAGAGGATGATCCAGAGGTATTTTTGACCACATTTGAAAGGACTGCTGAAAGAGAAAAGTGGCCTGAGGAGCAGTGGGCTGGACTGGTGGCTCCTCTGTTAACTGGTGAATCGCAGAAAGCTTACTATGACCTAGAGCCTGACCAAGCAAAAGACTATGTGATGCTAAAAGCTGAAATATTGGCAAGGCTGGGTGTCACCCTGGCTGTCCGGGCTCAGCGTGTGCATAACTGGACTTTCCAGCTTGGAAAACCCCCCAGGTCTCAAATGTATGATCTCATTCACCTGAGCAGGAAGTGGCTACAGCCAGAGACTTTGTCCGCACCGGAGATTGTGGAACGTGTTGTGATGGATCGTTTCTTGAGAGCTCTTCCTACCGCCATTCAAAAGTGGGTAAGCCATGGAGACCCAGAAACGGCCGGTAAACTTGTGGATCGTGTAGAGAGATACTTGGCTGCAGAGAACCTGACGGCCTCTTCCAGAGACTCTCGGACTTTCCACCCTAAGACCAGACCATCCCCAGGGGCGGATAAGATGATTCCAAGGGGTGAGGGTGGAGAGAGTGAGAGGGTGGGAGCTCTGCCCAGGGTTTGGCGAGAACAGCCTGGGAAGTCGGGGGCTCAAGAGGCAGCCAAAAGGATTGTTTGCTACCGCTGCTGGCAAGCGGGACATATTGCAAATTGCCCGGTTGTGGAGGAACCCATGCAATGTGACTTTCTGACGGACAGACGTCAGTCGCTGTGTGCGACAGTCGCATGCACTGCCATTCGGGGAACTGAGAAACATTTATGCAAAATGTGTATTACGGGTAGAAATGTTGTGGTATTACTGGATTCAGGTAGACTTGTGACGCTGATAAAGGCTGAATTAGTTAAAACAGAGGTCTCTGGGAATAGCAAGGTAGCTGTTATTTGTGTGCATGGGGACACCCGAGAGTATCCAGTGACTACAGTGTGTTTCAAGACCCCCAAAGGTACCCTCTCTCATCCAGTGGGGTTAGTATCTCAATTACCGCATGATGCCATTGTGGGAAGGGATTTTCCGAAGTTCTGGGAACTGTGGGATGATCCTGAGCCCCCCACTGGTGCCCCTATGTACCAGGAAGGTGATAGCCAGAACTCCTCTGAGAGTGGTGAGGACTCTCCAGAATTTCCCTTGTCAGTATTGGCAGGCGAGACTCAAGAAACTGGAGAGGAGCCCACCTCCTCAGACGAAAACCTACCGTCTGTGGAGTTTTCTGATCTTGAGGTTCACAGGGAAAATTTTGCCACAGAACAGTTAAAAGACCCCGCCCTAATAAAGGCACGGGAAAACGTAGTGGAAATAGATGGCGAGTTAGTGAACCCAGATAATACCTGCACTTACCCATACTTCAGCGTAGAGAAGGACCTACTGTATCGGGTGGCAAAAAGGGCAGAAGAAACCGTTGAGCAGCTTGTGGTGCCCAAACCTTACAGGAAGTTGGTGTTGGAGTTGGCCCATGGGCACATTCTTGGAGGTCATCTGGGGACAGGGAAAACCCGAGAGAGGGTATTACAGAGATTCTATTGGCCTGGGGTGATGAAGGACATAGAAAATTATTGTTCCTCCTGCCCTGTGTGTCAGAGGTCGGCCCCGATGCCACATTTCCGTAGCCCGCTGGTCCCTCTACCCATCATTGAGGTCCCGTTTGAGAGGATCGCAATAGATTTGGTAGGTCCTATAATCAAGTCCGCTAGGGGGCACCAGTACATATTAGTTATAATGGACTATGCCACCCGTTATCCAGAAGCGATCCCTCTCCGGAATACCTCGGCCAAAACCATAGCCAAAGAGCTATCTCTTGTTTTTAGCCGGGTGGGTATTTGTAAAGAACTGCTTACGGACCAAGGTACACCCTTTATGTCCCGGGTTATGAAAGAGCTGTGTAAATTGTTCAAAGTGACGCAATTGCGTACGTCTGTGTATCACCCCCAAACCGATGGGCTGGTTGAAAGATTCAAGAAAACCCTAAAACAAATGTTGAAGAAAGTGGTGGATAGAGATGGAAAGGATTGGGACTGTCTACTTCCTTATTTGATGTTTGCTATTAGGGAGGTGCCCCAATCCTCTACGGGATTCTCCCCCTTTGAGTTACTGTATGGGAGACACCCAAGAGGGCTGTTGGATATTGCCAAGGAAACTTGGGAAAGTGAGAGTTCTCCCCACAGGAGTGTGATTGAGCATGTCGCCCTGATGCAAGATCGAATTGCACAGGTAATGCCCATCGTGAAGGAACATTTGGCCCAAGCGCAGTTGGCACAGCAGAGAGTGTACAACCATGGAGCCAAGACCCGTACCTTTTCCCCGGGGGATAGGATATTGGTACTTGTCCCTACGGTTGAAAGTAAATTCCTTGCCAAATGGCAAGGCCCCTACGAGATAATGGAAAAAGTGAGCGAAGTGAATTACAAGGTCAGACAACCAGGAAGGCGAAAGCCCGAACAGATCTATCACGTTAATCTGTTGAAAGCCTGGAGGGATAGAGAGTCCCTAGTCGCAGAAACTTGGTCACCAGCTCAAACTGGTTGCGTGATTCCGGAGGTTGGAATAGCAGCCACCTTGTCACAACCCCAACAACAGGAGGTTAAGGAGTTTGTGCTTCGCAACAAGGAGGTGTTCTCTGAGCTGCCGGGACAAACATCTGGGGTAGAGCATGATATTATTACCCCGCCCGGTGAAAGGGTGAAGTTAAAACCCTATCGGATCCCAGAGGCCCGACGGGAGGTAATACGGGAGGAAGTACAGAAAATGCTGAACTTAGGGGTGATAGAGGAGTCCCAAAGTGATTGGTCTAGTCCCATTGTGTTGGTGCCTAAACCGGATGGGAGCTGGCGATTTTGTAACGATTTTCGTCAGTTGAACAAAGTTACAAAATTTGACACCTACCCCATGCCACGTATAGATGAGTTGATCGACCGGCTGGGAACAGCCCGATACATGACGACTCTTGACCTCACAAAAGGGTATTGGCAAATTCCCCTGGCCAAGTCGGCCAAAGAGAAAACCGCATTTGTAACCCCAGACGGGGCGTTCCAATATAAGAGAATGCCGTTCGGGTTACAGAATGCGCCGGCCACATTCCAGCGGAAAATGGACCAGATACTGAGGCCCCATCGGAAGTATGCTGCGGCTTACCTGGATGACGTAATTGTCCATAGCACAGATTGGGCCTCACATCTGCCAAAAGTGCAAGCAGTCCTAGACTCTATCCGGGAAGCGGGGTTTACGGCTAACCCCAAGAAGTGTAGCATTGGGCAGGAGGAGGCCAAATATCTTGGGTACACCATTGGCAGGGGAGTAATAAAACCCCAACTCAACAAAGTCGAGGCCATCCAGAGTTGGCCACGTCCCAACAGCAAGAAGCAGGTACGAGCCTTTCTGGGAATCGTGGGTTATTATCGGCGCTTCATTCCCCACTTTGCTTCTAAGGCTGTGCCCCTAACCAACCTGACGAAAGGGAAAGGGTCGGTCATGATTAAATGGACCCCCGAGGCTGAGGCAGCATTCCAATTCTTGAAACAAGCCTTATGTAGCCAGCCAGTGTTGTACTCACCCGACTTCTCTAAAGACTTTGTCGTACAAAGTGATGCGTCAGATGTGGGGTTAGGAGCAGTATTGTCCCAGGTCTGGAACGGGGAAGAGCACCCAGTCATTTACCTCAGCAGGAAGTTGAAGTCCCATGAGGTAAATTACGCCACGGTTGAAAAGGAGTGTGTAGCGGTGAAGTGGGCTCTAGATTCCCTTCGGTACTATCTGCTAGGTAGGCACTTTGACATGGTTACGGATCACGCTCCGTTAAAGTGGATGGCTCAAAACAAGGAGACAAATAGAAGAGTAAATAGGTGGTTCCTGGCCCTACAGGAATTCAACTTCACAGTAAAGCATCGCCCTGGCGTTCAAATGGGGAATGTGGATGCTTTGTCTCGAGTACATGAATGCCTGATTGCTGGTGTTCCAACCCCAAGGTTAAAACAAGAGGGGGGGTATGTGACAGCAGGAAGGTAAAGTCACCTGGTTGCATCCAGGGGGGTAGGTATATTTCTCCCAGATTCAGGCTTTATGCCGACTTGTACAACTAGGGAGAGAGTTGATGAAGCCCAGCTGAGGCTAGTGGGCTCATGGATGATTTATACCTCTAGGGAGAGTGCTGGGCGTCGTGCAGGCAGGGAGTTGATGAGACCAGCTGAAGCTTGTCAGCTCGTTTAAGGCCTCTATAAAAACTCCCAGCTTCATTAGGTGTTTGCTCATGCCTGGAACCAGACCTGTGTGGACTGTCTAGGGAGAGTGAACCCCTGTGCGGTGAGACAAAGCCTGTGTGGCTATTTGTTTGGACATTTACTAAACCAGGGACTTAGGGACTAGGACAGCACCAGGCTGATCCCAGTTGTTAGTTAGGGAAACCTGCATGTTTAGTCAGAGGTCAAGCTGACCAGGATTTATTTTGTTTATGTTTCTTTTTGCTTTGCTGTGTTTTTGTCACTGTAAATAGAGAAATAAACCGCACCTTTTGATCTTGAAAACCACAACCTCCGTCTGCTGGGCCTGTTTTTGTGTGGGGAGCCCATCCAGGGGGTCACACACACCCGCTACCGAGTTAACCCCCTCACAGTATGTATTATACTCTCTGGGTTGGCGGGGGCTCCGGTGTCCTACCGCACTCTCATGGTATGTGCGCTTCGGCTCTCTGCACAGTATAGACATGTTCAATATGTATATTGCACATATTATACATGTTTACAGTATGGGTATACTGTTTGCGTGGGGTTTCTCCGGGTACTCCGGTTTCCCCCCACGCTCCAATGGAAATGCACAGCATAAACATGTGCAATATGTTGATTCACATGCTATCATTCCTACACGGTATCTGTGTGCTGTCTGCGTGGAGTTCTTTCGAGTGTTCCGGTTTCCTCCCACGCGCTGACGGTATGTGCGCCTTTGGCCTTCTGCACAGTTAAACATGTTCAATGTTTATCATGCATGCTATAATACCTACACGGTATGTGTAGGCAGTCTGTGTGGTTTTCCTCCGGGTACTCCGGTTCCCTCCCACACTCCATTGGTAGGGGCGCTTCGGCGCTATGCACAGTCTATATTTGTGCGATTGGATATCCACATACTAACATAACTACCCGGTATGTCTTTGCAGTCTGCGTGGGTTTCCGCCCACGCTACATGACATGCATGCCTTTGGTGCAATACACGATGTAAACATACACATTATGTTTGTACACTACACTAAATACATTCACAGTAGTTGTAGGTATTGCATTCTCTGAGTATGCGTGGGGTACTTTGGTTCCTCCCACGCGCCAACGGTGTGCGCGCTTTCGGTGCTATGCACACATGAGCTCGTGCAAAAGGTTTAGCACACACACTATAATACCTACACGGTATACAGTCTGCATGGGTTTCTGCCCATGCTACATGACATGCATGCCTTTGGTGCAATACACGGTGTAAACATACACATTATGTCTTTACACTACACTAAATACATTTACAGTAGCTGTAGGTATTGCATTCTCTGAGTATGCGTGGGGTACTTCGGTTCCTCCCACGCGCCAACAGTGTGCGCGGCTTCGGTGCTATGCACACATGAGCTTGTGCAAAAGGTTTAGCACACACACTATAATACCTACACGGTATGCGTATGCAGTCTGCGTGGGTTTCTGCCCATGCTACATGACATGCATGCCTTTGGTGCAATACACGGTGTAAACATACACATTATGTCTATACACTAGACTAAATACATTTACAGTAGCTGTAGGTATTGCATTCTCTGAGTATGCGTGGGGTGCTTCGGTTCCTCCCACGCGCCAATAGTGTGTGAGCCTTCGGTGCTATGCACACATGGGCTTGTGCAAAATGTTTAGCACACATACTATAATACCATACACGGTATGCGTATGCAGTCTGCATGGGTTTCATCCTGGTGCTCAGGTTTCTCCCCTGCGTTCCAATGGTGTGCGCATTCTCAGCGCTATGCACAGTATAAACATGTGCAATTTGTTTGTTCGCAGGCTAACATACCTACACGGTTCTGTACGCAATCTGCGTGGCTGGTTTACGTCCAGGCCCCGATGATGTGCATGCCTTAGTCGCTGGCACAGTATATACACGTTTAATAGGTTTATCCACAAATACTAAACTACATACGCCGTATGTGGTGGTATTATGCTCTTTGTGGCTGGGTGGGTTTCCTCCCACACTCCATTTGTGCGTTTCACGCAATACATAGTATAAACTATGTGTTTGCACAATCAGCAACTATCCATGGGTAGCTGCTGGATGGAGCATTGTCACAAGAATCCCTGGTTTCAGGGGTATCACTTTCCACCTGCTTTCAGTGGTGATCAGAAGCACTGGCTTGGACTGTGTTCGCCAGGCTGAGGTTAGCAATACGCCCGTTAGTGGCTGCGTCTCTGGCTTTTTTTGTAGCTCAATGACTGGGCAAAAGCCTCTGCTTCATCCATCAGTCGTCTAGCAGGTGCACTACAACTGCTTTAGCCTTTAGGGTCTCTGTGCCCGGTGTGGGTTTGCGCCACCTGTGGAGGCTGAGGTACTAGTCCTCTGACCGAGTTTCTAGGGAAGTTCCGTCAAGTTGCCTTTATTGGCCAACATTTGAGGCACCCTTTATACTGGGGCCTCCCTTCTCCGATACATTGCGGAGTCTCTTTGGGATTTTCATACATCTCGCTGCAAGACGGTCCTGTCAGCCGTGTGCATTGCAGGCGAAGGGTCCTTGCATCCAGAGGTGTTTCCACCTTCTTTACCGGAGGTGGGGCACCGGAAGTGGACCTTGTGGCCTCTCGACTCACTCGCAAGGTGGCAAGATCGTGGTCAGGTCCAGGGACCCCTGGGCGGATGCGTCAGACGCGTTGGAAGCCCGTGGGGGCAGTATCGCCTGATATATGCTTACCCTCTGCTACTGTTGTTGCCTCGCCGGCTTCGCAGAGCATACTTCATCCTGCTTTACAGTCCTTGGCTTTAATGGCATGGCTATTTAAAGCCAGGTGCTAAAGGACCGAGTTCTCTCGTATTCGGTCATCTCTTCTATGTTGTTGACACGGGAATCTTCCTCCAGAAAGATATCTCACCGTACCTGGAAGGCTTACATCGCTATGTGCGAGGAACTTGAGTGGCATCCTCGGATGTATTCCGTTCCCAGGATTTTGCTGTTCTTACAGCGTGGTGTGACCCAAAAGCTGGCCTTGCATACCTTTTTTGAGGGTCGGATTTCGGCCCGGGCTGGCTTTTTCAACGACCGCTACCGGGCCATTCCTTGATTAGCACCTTTTGTGCAGGGGGTTCGCCATGTGATCCCCCCTGTTAAGCCTCCTCTCCCTACTTGGGATCTGATTTTGATGCATCTCGGTTTTCCAAGAACATCCCTTTGAGAATATCGGAGAGATTCCTCTCTTGACCTTGTCCCGGAAGTTGGCCTTAGTGGCCATTGCTTCGGTTAGATGGGTGTCTGAGTTGGCGGCCTTGTCTGGCAAATCGCCTTACTTGGTCCTCCATAAGGATATGTTGGTGTTGCGGCCACGACCATCCTTCTTTTCTAAGGATGGTCTTGGCCTTTCACCTTAAGAAGGACATTGTTCTTCCGTCCTTGTGTCCTCACCCATCGCATCCCTGAGAGTTTGCGCTTCATACATTAAGATGGGTACAAGCCTTACGAGTGTACCTGTCTGCTACTGTTTCCATTCGGAAATCTGTGTCTGGTCCAAAACAGGGCCGAGCGGTGACGTCTGCCACCGTCTTTAGGTGGATCAGGCAGACCGTCATACAGGCCTATGCCCTTAAGGGGCGGGCGCCTCCCTTTCCGGTTGCGGCACATTCCACCAAGGCAATTGGTGCTTCCCGGGCCTTCCGACATCAAGCGTCGGTTGCACAGGTGTGCAAGGCGACGACCTGGTCGTCCGTTCATACCTTTTCAAAGTTCTACAAGGTTGATGTGGCTGCATCTTCGGATGCTTCTTTCGGCCGCAAAGTGTTGCAGGCCGCTGTCTAATGTTGCAACTCCTCCGTTGAGGGGCTCTGCTGGTTTGGAGTGAAGTTTTGGTTGTTCCTTACTTTTTTTTCTCCTACCCTTTTCTTATACTGCTTTGGGACGTCCCACATGTAATCAGTATGAGAGCTGCGTCGGTCCATGGACGATAAGAGAAAATAGGATTTTTGTACTCACCGTAAAATCCGTTTCTCTGACGTCCATGGACCGACGCAGCACCCACCCTTCCTTTTAAGTTTGTACTGCTTTGTTACGAACTGAGGCTGCTATCTGCAGGTGGGAGGGTAATGTCCGGAGGGACCGCCCCCCTGGGCGGGGCTGTTCAGCTCTGGCTTGTTCTAGAATGTTTTAACCTCTAACATTCTGCCTAGGTCTTCTCCTGCGAGCAGGGACATATACCCACATGTAATCAGTATGAGAGCTGCGTCGGTCCATGGACGTCAGAGAAACTGATTTTACGGTGAGTACAAAAATTATATTATTAGGTTGTATATGGGGGTACCTGTTGCTATAAAAACCTGGCGGCGAACCTAAAAAAATAACTGGCTACCTAGCGGCACCAGCGACACTAATACAGCGATCAGAAAAACGATTGCTTAGTGACACTGGTGATAGGGGGTGAAAGGGTTACCTGGGGGGCAATCAAGGGGTTAAACCTTTATTAGGTAATCTATGGGGTACCTGGCACTATATAAAAACCTGACAGGGAACCTAAATACCTAAATAACTAACTGGCTAACTAGTGTCACCAGTGACACTTATACGGTGATCACTGGTGAAAGGGTTAAATCTAGGGGCAATCAGGGGGTTACAACCTTTATTAGATAATATATGGGGGTACCCGACGCTATAAAAACCTGTCGGCGCACCTAAAAAAAGAACTGGCTACCTAGCGGCACCAGCGACACTAATACAGCGATCAGAAAAACGATCGCTTAGTGACACTGGCGATAGGGAATGAAAGGGTTACCTGGGGGGCAATCAAGGGGATAAACCTTTATATGGGGGGGGGGGTTAGGGGGCTACCCTGGACTTAGAGGGACCTAACACTAACTGTCCTGACACTTTTACTATCACAAATGTCACTGATTGCAGTGATCAGTAAATAAATGATCACTACAATCAGTGACACTTTGAATGGGGGAGGGGGGGGGTGACTGGGGGGGTGAAAAGTGTGCCTATGTGTCCTGGTGTCAATGGGCTTTTGGTGCACTAACCTGATGTCTTCTCTCCTCTGCGCTCTGGACGAACAGAGCGCCGCATGGAGAGACGACATCACTTCCTCCTGCCTGGTTATACATTACACAGGCAGGGGAAGCATCTCATTCGCCGGGAGCAATCGCGAGGGGGTGGCCAGAAACCAATGGCCGCCCCCTCATCACGGATCGCTCCTGAAGCGATACCGACCGCCCCATGTACCGGGAGGGGGACCCCCCACCCGCACGAAGGCAGGCATGTACAGGTACGTGATTGTGCCTGTCCGTGCCATTCTGCCGACGTATATGTACATGGGGCGGTCGTTAAGTGGTTAAATAAGGTGCGATAGTGGACCGGCAGCCAATGCAAGGCGCAGAGAACAGGGGTGATATGATCCCTCAAAGGGACATCCATTAGTAACCTTGCCGCAGCATTTTAAATAAGTTGAAGCTTCTTCACTAACATCTTTGGCAATCCCAGATAAAGAGAGTTGCAGTAGTCTAGGCAGCTACCTATCATGCACTGATGACCTTTTTTACCTGAGAAGCCAGGGTTAAACCTGAATCTAGGACGAATCCCAAATCACGGACCTCGGGGGCCACCTCTGGAGCAGGACAAAATGAGGGAGGCCAAGGTGGGATATCTGGGGGGGGGGGGGGTGGTCAGATCGCTGAAGATGATCATCTCAGTTTTTCCCCCCATTAAGTTTCAGGAAGTTGGCAGACATCCATGTGTTGATGGCCTCCAAACAGCTGGCAAGCATGGCATCAGCCATCTGGTTCCTAGGAATCTTCAGGTAGACCTGGGTGTCGTCCGCATAAACATGGTACTGGACGGCGTGGGACTTTAGCAGGTCGGCAAGGGGCCTCATATAGATATTAAACAACAGGGGTGACAAGGCAGAGCCCTGTGGCACTCAGCAGCCCAGGGCGGTGTACTTAGAGTAAAAGGGGCCAGTCTTGACTTCCTGAACTCTACCCTCTAAAAAAGAGGCCACCCATGCCAAAGCCAAACCGCTCATACCCAAAACAGATCTCATCTGCTCCAGTAGGATTCTATGATTTATGGTATCAAACGTGGCCGACAGATCCAAGAGAACCAGAGCTACTGAGTCACCCCTGTCCAAGCTGTGAAGGACATCATCATAAACACAGATGAGGCTCGTCTCTGTTCCATGTCCAGGTCGAAATCCGAGTAAACTGATGTGTCCTGTAAATGGCTGAGCAGTGTTGCATGTGTTTGTGAAGGAAATTTGGACCAACTTTTGGTCTAAATTAATTATTTACCACTTCTGGACCACCCACCACATACCGCTCCTGCTGTGATTGGACACAACGGAAGCCAATCAGTGGGTCTGGCCACCGCGACCAGCCGATTGTTCTGTGGAGAGACGGAGCATGTTAACAAGGCAAACCGCTGATCTGTCAGGGAGCAAATGAGAGATCTTGTGTTTCGGCTAAGCTAAAACATGATCCCTCTTTTTCCTCCAGTGTATCCACTCCCCCCACAGTTAGAAAGCACCTTCCAGGCCCACACTTAACCCCTTGATCGTCCCTGGTATAAACCCCTTCCCTGCCAGTGTAATTTATACAGTGTCGGTGCATTCTTTTTAGCACTGATCACAGTATTGGTGTTACTGGTCCCCAAAAAGTGTCACTTAGTGTCCAATTTGTCCACCGCAATGTCACAGTCCCACTAAAGATCGCTGCCATTACTAGTAAAAAAAAAAAAATGCCATAAAAATATCCCATAAATTGTAGACGCAATAACTTTTGCGCAAACCAATCAATATATGATTAATGGGATTTTTTACCAAAAATATGTAGCAGAATACATAATGGCCTAAATTGATGAAGAAATTAGATTTACATTTTTTTTTCATTGGGAATGTTTTTATAGCAGAAAGTAAAAAATATTGTTTATAGCAGAAAGTAAAAAAAACGCAGTGGTGATCAAATGCCACCAAAAGAAAGCACGACCGCACAATTGTCAGTTAAAGCAATGCAGTGCCGTATCGCAATAAATGGCCTGGTCAGGAAATGGGTAAAATCTTCCGGGGCTGAAGTGGTCAAAGTTCTCTAAAACATGACGTTAAAGTGGTTGTATACCCACAAATATGAAATGCACCTACAGGTAAGCCTACATTAAGGCTTACCTGTAGGTGCTTGCAATATCTCCGAGACCTACACGGTTTCGGAGATATTTGCAAAAAAGAGTGCACTGCTATCTACGGCGCATGCACGCCGTAGATAACGGCGCAGGCGCACTGAGCGCGGCGGCTCTTTGAAAGGCAGCCTGCCGGAATTCGCGCATGCGCGGGGATCGTGCCGTTCCCCGCGCATGCGCGGGAGTGACGTCATCGCCGCTCCGGCCAATCACAGCGCCGGAGCGGCGATACCCGGAAGTCACTCCGGGTATCATGGATGCGACGGAGGACGTGTCCGGGGACCGCTGCGGGGGCTTCGATCTAAGGTAAGTGATTGATAATGAGCTAGTATGCTGTGAAAAAAAAAAAAAAAGTTTTGCGGTATACAACCGCTTTAAGCAGGGAGGAGCAACACGCGGGTCTCTTCGGACGCCGCCCTGCTAGCAAGTGGAGCCTACGTTAATTTTCTTTTGTTTTTTAGGCTTTTTATTCGCCCTTATTTAAAAAATGTTTTACCTGGTGATCTATTCAATAACCCACTTCCTGTCTTAGGGTGTCTCCACTCTGGATGGAGGAGCAACGGAGAGACACCTTTGGACAGCAGCAATGTTAGCTGTGCTAGCAGATTTAGATGAGCTTGATTAAAAGCAGCCACTAATGTTTAACCACTTAAAGGGGTTGTAAAGGTTCGTTTTTTATTTTCTAAATAGGTTCCTTTAAGCTAGTGCATTGTTGGTTCACTTACCTTTTCCTTTGATTTACCTTCTAAATGTTTTTTTTCTTTGTCTGAATTTCTCACTTCCTGTTTCTCCTCACTAAGCTTCACACCATCATCCGAGTGGTGTTGAGTCAGCCAGAACAGCTTACTGAACAGCTTACTGAGGAGGAACAGGAAGTGAGGAATTCAGACAAAGAAAACAAAAAAAAATTTTTTAGAAGGGAAATCTAAGGAAAAGGTAAGTGAACGAACAATGCACTAGCTTAAAGAAACCTATTTAGAAAAAAAAAAACGAACCTTTACAACCCCTTTAAATACTGGGCACTTTACCCCCTTCCTGCCCAGGACAATTTTCAGCTTTCAGTGCTGTCGCATTTTGAATGACATTTTTTTTTATGTTATACAATTTAGTCTTCTCCTGCACTGATGCAGGGGCACTGATGAAGGGGCACTAATGAAGGGGCACTGATAAGGAGGCACTGATATGTATAATTGATGGGCACTGATAGGCGGCACTGGTAGGTGGCACTGGGCACTATTGGGCAACAATTTATGGCACTGATAGATGGCACTGGATAGGCAGCAATGATGAGCTACAGGCAGGCTTTACTGATTGACATCTGAAGGGTCACTGATTGGCACATTTATAGGCACTGATTGGCACATTTATGGGCACTGACAGGTGTTATTGATGGGGTAGAGACTGGCGGCTAAGGGGGACTTATTGGCAGCTTATGGGCACCTCTCATGGGGGCTACACAGATAATCAATGTGCTGATTATCAGCGCAGACCCCACCTCCTTCTAACAGGGAGACTCACCGATTGGCTCTCCCTGTCAGCGCGATCCGAGAAAAGCCGTTTACCAGCACTTCATGGT
The DNA here is from genome assembly GCA_029206835.1 of Rana muscosa. Classification (NCBI taxonomy): domain Eukaryota; kingdom Metazoa; phylum Chordata; class Amphibia; order Anura; family Ranidae; genus Rana; species Rana muscosa. The sequence goes on from CM055127.1 coordinate 49,537,461, forward strand.
TCACGCTGTGATCAGCTGTGATTGGTCAGAGTGACACACAGCACCACCGAGGGCGCGCGCCGGCATGTTATCCTGAAAGATGTCATATAACGTCCTGTCAGGATAACAACCACCGCCCGATCGTCATTCTGCTATAGGCCGGTGGGAAGTGGTTAAGCAGTTAAAGAGGAGTTCCACCCAAAAGTGGAACTTCCGCTTTAAGCACTCCTTGGCATGTCGTTTTTTTAGGGGGGAGCGGGTACCTAGTTTTGACAGGTACCCAGCTCCCACTTCCTGCTCTTGCCACCTAGGCAACTCCTCCTCTCCCCCTCCCTCTCTGCCATCTTTTAGGACATGTCACAGAAGATTGCCTGGCCACTAAAAGAATGCAGCGCGACTCACGCGTGCGCACCCGGTTTTGAAGCCGAAAGCTTTCACAGCCCGGTGCCCACACTTGCAATGCTGGTGCCGCAGAGAGACGGGGGAGAGCATCGAGGCTTCGGGTGGCCGTATCACTGGACCGCGGGACAGTAGAGTGTCTGTTTATTCAAAATCAGCAGCTACACTTTTTGTAGCTGCTGACTTTTAATAAACTTACAAACGAGTGGAACTCTGTTTTAAAGAAACAGATTTTTTCCTTTTAAAATAAAGGGTTCCCAAAAATGAATAAAAGCTGATAATTTCTCTTTTCGTCCATGGACGGACACAGCTCCTTAAATCTTGACAAAGTGGGTTATGTTCCTGTTCTTAGGAGAAGACTAGGCAGAACATGTTAGTTATCTTAAAACATGTAACTTTAACAGAGTTGAACAGCACCGCCCAGGGGGCGGTCCCTCCGTACATAACCCTCCTACCTGCAGTCAGCAGCCTCAGTTTTTTTTCTGCCTAGCAGAGGAGAAGGACGTAGCTCCCTTTGGGCCCAGAGTCCTGGAGAGATTTTTATTTTTTTGTGATCTCTTCTATCAACTGCCGGCTGGGCGACAGGCTGGATATTTTAGATCCTTGTAGTCTTCCCAGTTCCGGCCATCGAGCCTGCCAGTCCTTGGCTTCGCGCTGGTTCTGCCATGACGTACCCCATGGCATCAGGGTGGCCGGTGAGCACATGCTCCGGGGTCCACATATGACTGGGCTGACTGTTGTCTCACTTACAGTGGACCGGGCTGACAGCTACTCCGTACCATCGGTTGTGGGTCTGTCAGGGACGCGCCAGCATGTCCTCGTAAGGACGTGTAAGTACGGTTCCAACTGTCTTGGCAGGATGGAACAGATGGGCATTCCTGGGATTAAGGGATTCTTCTGTCCTCCCTTTTCCTGCTCTCTGTCGCCCTTTCCCCTCCTGCCCTATAGCTCGCTGCGACCGGGGTGTACCTGTGGGGGGGCTCCGAGTCCCTGTGGGGGACTGTGGGGTTCCGGGGTCCTCTTTCTGTGAGAGGGGGGTCTGTCTCCTGGGAAGTCTCTGCAGGCCTTCTCGTCCACATCCCGGGGCTCGGGCGCCATTTTTGCGGCGCTGTCGCCATTTTTAGTGTGATTTTTTTCTATATTAGAATTTCCATTGGCGGCCATTTTGTCGTGGCCGTGCTGTGGCACAGGTCGGTATTGTGGGCGGCCATTTTCTTGTGGTCCGCGCCCTTTTTATCTGAGGCGCCTGGCGGTCATTTTGGAGTGGGCTTGGCCTCTAGCACTGACTTTCTGAATGGCGCAGTTCATTCTCCTCAGTTTTTTCATTACACACATGCTGTGTATACAAGGCGGGCAGCGGTGCTGAGCGGTCTCCTTCTGGGGGTGGTGAGTCCCTTGGGTTACCCCCCCCCGGTCAGTGCAGCATGGAGGGTGGACTCTTATGTGTTTTTCACCTGTTCCCTGTGGGCTGTCAGTGTGTGTTTATGGAGTCAGTATGTGACCTTCTTCCCCTACATTGCCAGAGGCAGTGCCCCTGCACCAGCGGTTTCCATGGATACGTTGTAGACAGTCCTGGAATCATTTGTTGCCAGGGTAGAAACGGCGTGCGGGCGTAAGGGGGGTAAAAAAGCGCCCCCTCCCCCGCCATCTTCTGGGGAATGTTAGTCAGGGCACTTATGAGTGCACTTCTGAGCTGTGCGGGACACTCACCAGCTGGTAGATGCAGCTGGGACTTCCGCAGATGAGTCTGTCTCCTGTGGGTCACACAAATCTGAGGTTTCCTTATGTTACTTTCTTTGATAAGTTCATATATAAGGAATGGGAACGGCCGCAGAGGTCCTTTGTGGTCCCCCAGCGCAGCCAGGCGTGGTGGCGTGCGTCTGTAATCCCAGCTGCTTGGGAGGTTGAGGCTTGATTGCTGAGTCCAGGAGTTCTGGTCTACCCTGTGCTATGTCGCTCGGGTGTCCCCGTGCTCATCACTAGTGGGAATTGCGGCTGTCAATAGCCGGTGTATAGAGCAGCCTGGATAATACAGTGAAACATGTGGTGGTCCGTTATCCTCCAGGACCCTACTGTTAGGAGGTCTGAAGCGGTGTACGGCTCCAGGTTCACCGTGTTGGGGTCAGTGTTGCGACCTATATTGGCTGCGACTTTGGTGTCTCAGACATTCACTGAATGGAGGGCAGCACAGTGGTGTAGTGGTTATCTCCCTCACCTTGCAGCAAGGGGGTCACTGGTTAGACCCGGACCCCGTCACCATCTGCCTGGAGTTTGTATGTTTTCCCTGTGTCTGCGTGGGTTTCCTCTGGGTACTCCGGTTTCCTCCCGCACTCCAAAGACGTGCGCGCCTTCGGCGCCACAGTAAAAACATATGCACTAATACATACTCAGTGTGTGTATGTAAATTTTTTTCAGAACCTCTGTATCTGCAGTGGTACTGCGCCGCCTGTTTGGCTGGAATGCTGGTCCGTTGACCAAGCATCCAAGTGAGCTTTGGCAGATTGGCTTTCAGAGTTTTTTTGGTACCTCGCTGGACGACATTATTAAGGATGTCACTGGAGGTAAGAGCACACTTCTCCCACAGTCCTCTGAGGGGAAGGAGCCGCGCCGTTGGCCGGGGCCCTCCTATTCCGCGCAGAAGCGGTATTTTCGTCAGTCAGGGTCAGCCGGCAGATCCTCCCAGACTGACAAGGCTCTAGCTGGGGGACAGAAGCGTCCCTGGGTGCGTCCGCGAACAAGCCGGCTAACATACCATGCTACCGCATGAAATTTTACCCCCGCCCGACTCAAGGGTGGCGGGATAGCTTAGCAAGTTTGCAGCTCGGTGGACTTCTCTGCTCTCTGACCAGTGGGTCTGCGACGTGGTCTCTTAGGGGTACAAGATAGTTTCTTCTTGTCCACCAAACAGATCTTTCCCTCAAATCTTCCTCTCCTTCCGGCTCATTGGTCTGCTTTGATGGGAGCAGTACAAGACTTGCTCTGGTGCGGAGTAATTTTGCCTGTGCCCCTGGTGGAAAGGTTTCAGGGATTCTATTTGAATCTGTTGTTAGTCCCAAGGAAGGACGGTGTCCGTCCAATCTTGGACCTCAGGGCCCTCAATACCTTGTGAGGGTGCGAAGTTCAGGATGAAATCCATTAGTTTGGATCCATCCGGGGGATTTCTGGTGTCCCTGAACACCAAGGACGCATACTTGTATGTCCCCATCTGCAACAACCATCTGAGGTTTCTGCGCTTTGCGATTTGGCAGTGTCAGCACCAAGAGTTTTTAACCAGGTGCTTACCCCGATCTGGCTTTGCTGAGACAGCGAGGCAATGTTATCGTGGGTGATCTCCTTCTGAGAGCTGCTTCGGGCTCAGAATTAGAGGACATGTCTATAGCCAGTCAGACCCTCCGGGAAATTGGTTGGGTGCTGAACATACAGAAGTCAGTGTTGGTACCGACTCAGCGTCTGGAGTACCTAGGCTTGATCCTGGAGCAGTTGCGGACGCTCCAGTCGGTGGTGCAATTGTTTGCATCCCGCAAATGGTCGTCTCTCCGTTTTTTGCATGCGAGTCTGGGCCCCATGGTGGCCTCCTTCGAGGCAGTTCTGTATGCCCAATTCCACGCTTGCGTATTGCAGGAGGAGATCCTGTCCATTGGAACAGATCTCAACTGTCTGGATTCAGTTATGTCACCTGGTCAAGGCTTCCCTGAGAGGGCAGCTGAGATCCCCGGCCCTTCAGTCCGGGAGGTCGTTCCTTCCTTTCCAAGGGACTGTGATTACGACGGACGCCAGCCTCACAGTTTGGGGGGGGGGAGTCTGGGGAGTCCAGTCGACCCATGGTCCTGGACTCCGGACGAATCTCGCCTGCTGATCAATGTCCTCGAACTTCGAGCGATCCGACTGTGCCTCTCCAAGTGGTCGCAGAGACTTCAAGGGCATCTGGTCAGGATCCAGCTGGACAATGCCACGGCGGTGGCTTCTGTCAGCCATCAGGGTGGAACAAGAAGCTCGGCCGCAGCGTCGGAAGTCACTCACATCCTAAGATGGGCCGAAAGGAGCGTGCCGACTCTATCGGCTGTTTACATTCCGGGCGTAGAAAACTGGCAGGCGGACTATGAGTCGCCAGATGCTGGACCAAGGGGAATGGTCGTTACACCTGGAGGTGTTTCAATTACTTTGTCAGAATTGGGCAGACGCGTTGGTGGCTCCATGGGTAATTTATGCCTTTCCCCCAATGAAATTGCTTCCTCGTCTGCTCCGCAGAGTGGAGGCCGAGGGGATTATGGTGATTCTAATCGCCCTAGATTGGTCCCGGTGTCCATGGTACGCAGACCTCGTGAGACTGGTAGTTGACGCTCCCTGGCGGCTGCCAATGCGGGAGGACCTTCTGTCTCAAGGTTCCATACTTCATCCTGTTTTACAGTCGCTGGCTTTAATGGCATGACTATTGAAAGCCAGGTACTAAGGGACAGTGGTCTGTCAGATTCGGTAATCTCCTTCATGTAATCTTCTTCTCGGACGATCTACCATTGCACTTTGAAGGCCTACATCTCTATGTGTGAAGAGATAGCCTGGTGCCCACGGACATATTCGGTTTCTCGAATCCTGTTGTTCTTACAGTGCGCAGTGGATCTAAAACTTGCTTTAAGCACTGTTAAGGGACAGATTTCAGCCTTGGCTATCTTCTTCGAACGGCTCCTGGTGGATCACTCGTCACTGGTAAGTACGTTTGTGCAGGGGGTCCGACACGTGGTTCCCCCGATTAGACCACCGCTTCCTCCGTGGACTTGACTTGAGTGTTCTCTGTACTTCAGAAACCTCCCTTTGAGAACATCAGGGTGATTCCACTCTTAACGCTTTCTCAGAAAGTTGCCTTTCTAGTTGCCATTACTTTGGTCAGAAGGGTTTCTGAATTGGCGGCCTTGTCTTGCAAGTCGCCTTACTTGGTCCTCCATAATGATAAACGGTGCTAAGCCCGCAACCTTCATTCCTTCCTAGGGTAGTTTTGGCTATTCACCTAAACAAGGACATTGTGCTCCATCCTTGTGTCCTTGGCCGTCGGACGTGGTACGTGCCCTACGGGTGTACCTGTCTGCTACTGCTCCGAGTCTGACTCACTGTTCGTGTTGGTATCTGGTCCACAGAAGGGCCTGGCGATCTCTTCGGCTAACCTTTCTAGGTGGATCAGGCAGATCGTCATCCAGCATAAACAATAAATAGATTGAGCGCACTCTGGATTAGGGTATAAAAAGTTGCTGTATCATTTAATCTCCTAATAAATTTCTCCGACCACTACGCTTAGAAGGCGCTGCTTTTTTCCTCTCCCTGTCTTGTTTGCAACCCCCGCTGACCTCCTACCCGGAAGTGACGATTCCTTTAGCAGTGTCCCAGGGAAGTTTGTTCCCCATCTCCGCGGCCGCGAGTGTGGAGTTCCGTCTACCACAACTACATCATAGAGAACAACCTGGGATTTCAGCTTCCAACATCAGGATATGCAGCCTCCGGGACGAGCGGATGACAAAATTTACAGATAAGCCTTAGATTATACTCGTTTGTGAGTGTATCTCTTGTTGCTGTATCATTTAATCTCCTAATAAATTTCTCAGACCACTACGCTTAGAAGGCGCTGCTTTTTTCCTCTCCCTGTCTTGTTTGCAACCCCCGCTGACCTCCTACCCGGAAGTGACGATTCCTTTAGCAGTGTCCCAGGGAAGTTTGTTCCCCATCTCCGCGGCCGCGAGTGTGGAGTTCCGTCTACCACAACTACATCATAGAGAACAACCTGGGATTTCAGCTTCCAACATCAGGATATGCAGCCTCCGGGACGAGCGGATGACAAAATTTACAGATAAGCCTTAGATTATACTCGTTTGTGAGTGTATCTCTTGTTGCTGTATCATTTAATCTCCTAATAAATTTCTCAGACCACTACGCTTAGAAGGCGCTGCTTTTTTCCTCTCCCTGTCTTGTTTGCAACCCCCGCTGACCTCCTACCCGGAAGTGACGATTCCTTTAGCAGTGTCCCAGGGAAGTTTGTTCCCCATCTCCGCGGCCGCGAGTGTGGAGTTCCGTCTACCACAACTACATCATAGAGAACAACCTGGGATTTCAGCTTCCAACATCAGGATATGCAGCCTCCGGGACGAGCGGATGACAAAATTTACAGATAAGCCTTAGATTATACTCGTTTGTGAGTGTATCTCTTGTTGCTGTATCATTTAATCTCCTAATAAATTTCTCAGACCACTACGCTTAGAAGGCGCTGCTTTTTTCCTCTCCCTGTCTTGTTTGCAACCCCCGCTGACCTCCTACCCGGAAGTGACGATTCCTTTAGCAGTGTCCCAGGGAAGTTTGTTCCCCATCTCCGCGGCCGCGAGTGTGGAGTTCCGTCTACCACAACTACATCATAGAGAACAACCTGGGATTTCAGCTTCCAACATCAGGATATGCAGCCTCCGGGACGAGCGGATGACAAAATTTACAGATAAGCCTTAGATTATACTCGTTTGTGAGTGTATCTCTTGTTGCTGTATCATTTAATCTCCTAATAAATTTCTCAGACCACTACGCTTAGAAGGCGCTGCTTTTTTCCTCTCCCTGTCTTGTTTGCAACCCCCGCTGACCTCCTACCCGGAAGTGACAATTCCTTTAGCAGTGTCCCAGGGAAGTTTGTTCCCCATCTCCGCGGCCGCGAGTGTGGAGTTCCGTCTACCACAACTACATCATAGAGAACAACCTGGGATTTCAGCTTCCAACATCAGGATATGCAGCCTCCGGGACGAGCGGATGACAAAATTTACAGATAAGCCTTAGATTATACTCGTTTGTGAGTGTATCTCTTGTTGCTGTATCATTTAATCTCCTAATAAATTTCTCAGACCACTACGCTTAGAAGGCGCTGCTTTTTTCCTCTCCCTGTCTTGTTTGCAACCCCCGCTGACCTCCTACCCGGAAGTGACGATTCCTTTAGCAGTGTCCCAGGGAAGTTTGTTCCCCATCTCCGCGGCCGCGAGTGTGGAGTTCCGTCTACCACAACTACATCATAGAGAACAACCTGGGATTTCAGCTTCCAACATCAGGATATGCAGCCTCCGGGACGAGCGGATGACAAAATTTACAGATAAGCCTTAGATTATACTCGTTTGTGAGTGTATCTCTTGTTGCTGTATCATTTAATCTCCTAATAAATTTCTCAGACCACTACGCTTAGAAGGCGCTGCTTTTTTCCTCTCCCTGTCTTGTTTGCAACCCCCGCTGACCTCCTACCCGGAAGTGACGATTCCTTTAGCAGTGTCCCAGGGAAGTTTGTTCCCCATCTCCGCGGCCGCGAGTGTGGAGTTCCGTCTACCACAACTACATCATAGAGAACAACCTGGGATTTCAGCTTCCAACATCAGGATATGCAGCCTCCGGGACGAGCGGATGACAAAATTTACAGATAAGCCTTAGATTATACTCGTTTGTGAGTGTATCTCTTGTTGCTGTATCATTTAATCTCCTAATAAATTTCTCAGACCACTACGCTTAGAAGGCGCTGCTTTTTTCCTCTCCCTGTCTTGTTTGCAACCCCCGCTGACCTCCTACCCGGAAGTGACGATTCCTTTAGCAGTGTCCCAGGGAAGTTTGTTCCCCATCTCCGCGGCCGCGAGTGTGGAGTTCCGTCTACCACAACTACATCATAGAGAACAACCTGGGATTTCAGCTTCCAACATCAGGATATGCAGCCTCCGGGACGAGCGGATGACAAAATTTACAGATAAGCCTTAGATTATACTCGTTTGTGAGTGTATCTCTTGTTGCTGTATCATTTAATCTCCTAATAAATTTCTCAGACCACTACGCTTAGAAGGCGCTGCTTTTTTCCTCTCCCTGTCTTGTTTGCAACCCCCGCTGACCTCCTACCCGGAAGTGACGATTCCTTTAGCAGTGTCCCAGGGAAGTTTGTTCCCCATCTCCGCGGCCGCGAGTGTGGAGTTCCGTCTACCACAACTACATCATAGAGAACAACCTGGGATTTCAGCTTCCAACATCAGGATATGCAGCCTCCGGGACGAGCGGATGACAAAATTTACAGATAAGCCTTAGATTATACTCGTTTGTGAGTGTATCTCTTGTTGCTGTATCATTTAATCTCCTAATAAATTTCTCAGACCACTACGCTTAGAAGGCGCTGCTTTTTTCCTCTCCCAGATCGTCATCCAGGCCTATGCCCTTAAGGGGCGGGCGCCTCTCTTTCCTGTCACGGCGCATTCAACCAGGGAAATTGATGCTTCCTGGGCTTTCCGACATCTAGCATCTGTATTCCAGGTGTGTATGACGGTGATCTGGTCGTCTGTTCACACAAGGTCCTTTGGCCTCAAGGTTTTGCAGGCGGCTGTTTGAGATTGCAACTCCTCAGTTGAGGAGCTCTGTTTGTTTGGGGTGAAGATAAGTCTTTTGATTGCTGTTCCCACCCCTAGTTTTTTTCTGACACTGCTTGGGGACGTCACACTTTCTCAAGATTTAAGGAGCTGTGTCCGTCCATGGACGATAAGAGAAAATAGGATTTTTTGTACTCGCCGTAAAATCCTTTTCTCTGTCGTCCATGGACAGACACAGCACCCACCCCTCCTTTTTTAGTTTGTACTGCTCTTCTACGAACTGAGGCTGCTGACTGCAGGTAGGAGGGTTATGTACAGAGGGACCGCCCCCTGGGCGGGGCTGTTCAACTCTGTTAAAGTTACATGTTTTAAGATAACTAACAATGTTCTGCCCAGTCCTCTCCTATGAACGGGAACATAACCCACTTTGTCAAGATTTAAGGAGCTGTGTCAGTCCATAGACGACAGAGAAAAGGATTTTACGGTGAGTACAAAAAATCCTATTTTTAAGCACACCCTTTTTTTGTTAAATCGCTTGTCTCAACCCTTAAACTGTTATGTTTGGTGGGCAGCTTGATCTGATAAAGGAAGTTGATAACAAGTTTACTGGCAGGATCAACAGGTGAAAATAAAGGAGAAAAAAAAGAAAACTAATGTAGCAACCACATCTAGGAATTAATAAGGTGCATTATAATAAATGTAATCCTGCTTTAAATATACCACAAACAGTGTTTTACAAAATTGGATTGATCAGTGATGCTTTGTCTAATATACGGTATTGATGGTTACAATATATTGGTGTTTTGTAATATATTTTTGTTTTATCACTTCATCTGATTGGTATCTCTGGTTGGTACGATGAGAGTCCCATTTTTTGTTCCTCCCTTCACCCCATTATTAGATGATTGAGTGGTTATGTGGTTGTGACTTGAGTAAGGGATGTTACCAACCGAGAATTTGATGTACACAAAATGCGCGTACCCTTTTTGCTTCTTTATTTAATAGTGTTTTACAGAATAGTGTATTTCCATATTACAGTGCTGATTCTACAGTGGAATGAGGATGGCTCAATATGTTTCTCAGATATAACAGGATCCGTTCCATCAGAAGAACATTGGAGGTACAGAGTATGTATGTACAAGATGTTTATCTGTTAATAGGAATAGATGTTTGTCATTGTGTATTACTGGTGTATCTCCAATGTTTGATATAGTTACACCTATTCTCCTAATGAAGCAGATCCTCTTGTTTCTGAGACATATTGAGCTATCCTCATTCCTCTGTAAAATCCTCAACAAAATATGGAAATACTCTATTTTGTAACACACTGGTGTTTGTGGTAGAATCAGCCTGGGTTTGCATATATGCGATATCATATATTGCATGTGATTTGCACCGCATTTCTGTGCAGATCACATGTGATGTCTGTGCAATGGGAGTTTAGCCATACAGTTGTATGGCTGAACTCGCATTGAATTCGCATGAAAATAATGCAGGAACACTATTTAATTCATTATTAATATTCAAAACAAACTTGCCCTTCCGTCTGTGTTTTTTCATGCTTTATTTTGCTGAGAAATCACTATGAAAAACACCCTCTAGCATTTCTGCAATGATTCATGTAGCATTTACTCCCTGGAATCCATCTGCCCTTAGCTCTGGCATGCAGGCATTAGGGTGTGCTTCATTGAGAAAACCTCTCCTCCCCTCCTGAAGATTTATGGGACGTTGTTCACATATGTGCAATCTCAGACATCGCATATGATTCGCACCCGCACCGCACGTGTCGATCACATGCCATAAAGTTGTATGGCTGAACTCGCATTGGATTTGCACGAAAACAGTGCAGGGTCTCTTCCCCGCCCCCCCCCTCCACTAGAATCGTATAGCATGGGTGATCTGATTCATGTTTGTACAGTGATCTGTGAACAGATCTGGGGGTGTCATTAACAATGTATTGACACCCGCATCGGTTCGCAGAGGGCAGTGTGAACTGCCTACGGGAGAGATGTAATGTGGGAACCGGCGCTGTGGTCGCATCACACATATGTGAACCTAGGCTGACATAGTTTTCCTAGGCATAGAAATCAGCAAGTAACTGAAGAAATGTAAAAAATAAAATTTTAAAACAAATAAATGTGATCTACTTTACTAATGAGAGCAGCATAAGGATAAAAAATATTGTTGATTTATATCATATCTGTTTGGCTCACTAGAAATTATGGACCTGCTATTTGAATATTGGGTTTACACCCCGTGGATGGATGCTCTTAGGGTTGTGCGAATTTACAGTGCCATTTGGTTTCCTTTGAGCAAATGTGTTAAGTTTCACCTGGTTGAATAAATAGATCATAGCCAAGAGGGTTGCATATAAGTCTCTTTATAGTATACTATGCCATTTTTATGCTTCTCTACTATGTTATTTCGATATCCATATACGGCTAATATACTCTGAAAAGAATTTCCGTAACACACCAACTGTTTATCAGTTTAATTGTCATGGACAGTATGTTAGGTTTCAGGCTTCTTTTTTCTGGAGGCCTTGGGGGGGTTTAAGGGGACAGGTTTGCAACTTGCACGTATCGCCAATGTGTTTTATGCTTCTTTTTTTTTTTGCCCAATTTGTTATTGGGCAGATTAAAACTACATGCTTTTCTGCAGTTTTCCATTTATGTCTATTGAACCAGAAATGCACCATTTTGCATTTTAAAAAGTCTCTGACCTTTTGCAAACACATAGCGGCTGAAAAAAGCATAGATGGGAACGCCTCCCATAGGAAACCATGTTAAATGGACTCTAGTGCGTTTCTGCAAAAAGCACTAAAAAATGCATGGGTGTGAGCCAGGCTTAAAACCATTTTTCTTGGATAAAAAAGATTTGAAACTTTTTTTTTTTTTAAAAACAAATTGTGTGTTTTTGGTACTTTATATTGTTGATAAAACGTATAACTGGAACTAGAGCTGCACGATTCTGGGAAAAATGAGAACCACGATTCTTTTGCTTAGAACGAAGATCACGATTCTCTCACGATTCTCCAAAAATAATTTCTTTGAAAAATTTACAACCTCTGAACACTAGGTTATCAAACCAAACGGCAATAAAATAAGCCATATAGAAATTAGAGATTTTGTATATATATTATATATATACTCTCTCAGTCCTCCATGCTGCACCACCCACAGATCTACATTTTAAAATGGTTAATTAAAAAAAGAAAAATCTATATCAAAAGTTAAACTCGACAAGAAAAAAACTATTATATATATAATCCAGGATCGAGATCGCGGGGGGGGGGGGGGTGAATCGAGATCGTGATTCTCATACGATTAATCGTGCAGCTCTAACTGGAACCCACGGCAAACATCTTATAACAGAATTAAAGTGGAGTTCCACCCAAAAATGGAATTTCCCCTTTTTGGAATCCCCCCCCCCCCCCGATGTCACATTTGGCACCTTTCAGGGGGGAGGAGGGAGCAGATACCTTTTGTAATACAGGTATTTGCTCCCACTTCCTGGCATAGATCACTGCGGTGATCGCAGTGACCTGCGCCCACTTCCTACGCCTGCACTGTCCTCCCCCGCTGTCTTCTGGGAGACACACAGGTCCCAGAAGACAGCAGGGACCAGTGAGGATGCACAGCGCGGACTCGCGCATGCGCAGTAGGGAACCAGGATGTAAAGCCGCAAGGCTTCACTTCCTGATTCCCTCACCGAGGATGGCGGCGGGGGCAGCCGAGAGCCGAGCGACTGATCACCTTCGGCTGCCGACATCGCGGGCGCCCTGGACAGGCAAGTGTCCATTTATTAAAAGTCAGCAGCTGCAGTATTTGTAGCTGCTGGCTTTTAATTTTTTTTTTTTTTAGGCGGACCTCCACTTTAAATACATATATTGGAGCTGCCCTATTTACTAAAGGATTTGTATTTCTGTCCATCTAATCCTGGAATTTACACAGCTTTCCTAGACTGCCAGGTAGGTGACCTGACTTTCTGTGCTGATGTTATGCAGTACAGCCTTCTCACCTCTGCCACCAGTGTGAAATTCGTGAAGTAGCTGCAGCAGACTGATAAGGTTATCTATTTCTTCTGGTCAGAATGTTTCTTGTGAACATATGTAAGTGTCGCATACATGAATGGCCTCTAGTGTTGGCTCTCCCAGTTTGAGTTCTACACCCATTTTTACCAGAGGCTGATACCTAGACAGAGTCCCGTACTTGAACTATTTATGTAGTGAAGATCACTGGAAAAAGGTTTGAATATATCATGGCATGGTCGTGGTCTGCACTCCACACGTTTTTAAAAAGCGTCCTTGTCCTTTAACTTTCACTGACAAAGGGGTGTCATACTCTTGGTTGTGCTGTCTGGCAAAGGTATAAATCCTTTGGTAGATACAGTTGTGCTCATAAGTTTACATACCCTGGCAGAATTTATGATTTCTTAGCCATTTTTCAGAGAATAATAACACAAAAACTTTTCTTTCACTCATGGTTAGTGTTTGGCTGAAGCCATTTATTATCAATCAAGTGTGTTTACTCTTTTTTTAATCATAATGACAACAGAAGCTACCCAAATGACCCTGATCAAAATTTTACATACCCCAGTTCTTAACACAGTGTATTGCCCCCTTTAACATTAATGACAGCTTAAGTCTTTTGTGGTATTTGTGGATGAGGCTCTTTATCTTCTCATATGGTAAAGCTGCCCATTCCTCTTGGCAAAAAGCCTCCAGTTCCTGTAAATTCTTGGTCTGTCTTACATGATCTGCATGTTTGAGATCTCCCCAGAGTGGCTCAATGATATTGAGGTCAGGAGACTGAGATGGCCACTCCAGAACCTTCACTTTATTCTGCTGTAGCCAATGACGAGTCGACTTGGCCTTGTGTTTTTTATCATTGTCTAGTTGGAATGTCCAAACACGTCCCATGCGCAGCTTCCTGGCTGATGAATGCAAATGTTCCTCCAGTATTTTTTGATAACATGCTGCATTCATTTTGCCATCAAATTGAAACAAATTTCCTGTGCCTTTTTGTATCTCGCACATCCCCAAAACATCAGCAATCCACCTCTGTGTTTCACAGTAGGAATGGTGTACCTTTCATCATAGGCCTTGTTGACTCCCCTCCAAATGTAGCGTTTATGGTTGTGGACAAAAAGCGAAATTTTGGTCTCATCACTCCAAATGACTTTGCCAGAAGGTTTGAGGCTTGTCTCTGTGCTGTTTGGCATCTTGTAAGCGGGATACTTTGTGGCATTTTCATAGTAATGACTTTCTTCTGGCGACTCGACCATGCAGCCCATCTTTTTTCAAGTGCCTTCTTATTGTGAAACAGCCACACCACATGTTTTCAGAGTCCTGTATTTCACTTGAAGTTATTTGTGTTTTTTTTTCAAATAACAATTTTATTGTGTTTTTCTTCAAAGAAAATACAAAGGGATGTAAGACTTCAAAAAAAAAGAAAAAAATGGAGTACATTACGTTTCTAGGTTGTCGAACAGAGATAGTAAAGTTTTATCCATATACTTGTAAGCAATAGCAGGCACCCAAACAAAGATGGGAGTGATGCAGAGATGCGTCATAGAAAAACAAAATCAAACATCCAGCAAACTATTCGGGACAAAGGGAGCCCTTAGAATACTCTCAAGGGAGAGCAAGAAAGAGGAAAGAAAAGAAGAGAGATCATCATGGTAGCTCAGTCACCTGGTCACGGTGGGTCCTCCCGAAGGTGCCACAGCTCCCAGACTTTGTCGTGGGCGTCCAGCTTATCCTGCAGCCTGGCCGTCATTTTCTCCATCAGCTCCACGTCTTTGATTCTAGCGTGCAAGGCCTCGGGAGTAGGGGGGGATTGTTTTTTCCAGTTTAGAGCTATGAGACAGCGTGCAGCTGTGAGGATATGGCTTGTCAGTTTTTTGTAGGGTGGGATAAGGCGCAGCGGCGAGAGGCCTAGTAAGAAGAACTTGGGGGTCATGGGGATCGGCATTTCCAACAACCGTGACAACAGCTGCTGTACTTCGGTCCAGTAGGGAGTGAGTAGAATGCAACTCCAATAAATGTGAAGGAGGGACCCCCTGTCTTTCTGGCAGCGCCAACAGCGGTCCGAGCTGGAGGGGTATATGGCGTGGAGCACATCAGGGGTCATGTACCAAAAAAGGATTTTGTAGGTGTTTTCCTTGTATAGAGTACAGAGGGAGCCCTTCGCTGCCCGAGACCATATGATCCGCCACTGTTCTAGGGGAATTTCCTCATTGAGGGCCTTCTCCCACCTAGTCATGTAGGAATGTTTACCCCTCGAATCCATGGAATAGGCGTTAAGTATTTTATAAATGGATGAGATTAAGCCCTTCTGGGCGGAGCCTGCCAGGACCATGGACTCAAAGGGGGTTGGGGGGGAGAAGTGTAAGTCGGGAGCTATGGTCATAGCATAGTGGCGGATTTGTAGGTAGCTATAAAATGCTTGGTGCGGTAGGCCATATTTGGTCTGAAGTCTAGGGAAGGGTAATAATGTGCGCTTTACGGGATCCACTAGGTTCCCGAAATGAAATAGATTCCGAGACGTCCAGGGGTGCGACATCTGGTGGGAGAGGCTATCCGGCACTTTGGGATTACAGACGAACGAAGTCAAGAGCGAACGTTCAGAGTTCAACCCAAAAGGACCCGCCACCCTGCGCCAGAGCCGCCTTAACTGAGACATGGAGCCCAACAATCGGTCGGGGGGGACCTCCGCACCCGCACTCCAAAGCAGACTATTTGGATGGGTCGGGGCTAGCCATATTTTCTCGATCTCCGTCCACCTGTTATAGGACCACTGAGTGAACCATGAGGCTATAGCACGGAGCTGGGTCGCCTGGTAATACCCGACTAGGTCAGGGACCGCCAAGCCCCCATCCGAGCGCGCTGCCAATAGTACCGACCGAGGGACCCTATGTCTCTTGTAGTTCCAAATAAATTTAATAAGGTCAGTTTGGAGACTTCTCAGGTGTTTGTAGGGGACTGGGATGGGCAGTGTTTGGAAGAGGTAAAGGAGCTTCGGGAGAATCGCCATCTTAACTGAGGCGATCCGGCCGAATAGAGAAATGCGATGCTGCTTCCATTGCGTGATTAAAGTTCTAATCGAACGGAAGAGAGGGGGGAAGTTCTCCTGATACAGAGTAGAGAATTTTGAGGTGATATGTATGCCTAGGTATTTCAAGGTGGTATTCTTCCAGTGATAGGGGAAGTTGGCCTTCAGCTGAGCGAGTTCTGTTTCAGGAATATTAATAGGTAGGGCCTCTGACTTGGATTTGTTAATTTTGAATCCCGAAAGGGCTCCATAGCGGGCCAGTTCCGCGTGGAGATTTGGAAGAGAGATCCTAGGCTGCGTCAGTGAAAGGATAACATCGTCTGCAAACATGGAGACCTTAAATTCCCGACCTCGTACCGAGATTCCCCGGATAGCCGAGTTACCCTGGATGGAGGCTGCCAGGGGTTCAACGCAAAGCGAGAACAGCAGGGGTGAGAGCGGACACCCCTGCCGTGTGCCATTGGTTATAGAGAACGAGGGCGAGAGGGCAAAAGGGGTTTTTACCTGCGAGGACGGGTTGGAGTAGAGGTGTTGGATTGCTTGCAAAAAAGGACCCCGGAACCCAACATGGCGGAGCGTCGCAAACAGGAAGGGCCACCCAAGCCGGTCAAAGGCCTTCTCGGCGTCCAGGCTAAGGAGCAGGGACGCCGATTTCTCCCTGTTCGCCACGTCCACCAGATCAATCACTTTCCTAGTATTGTCGCCTGCCTGCCGGAGCGGCACAAAAGCCCACCTGGTCCTTGTGGATGAGGGAGGGGAGGACCATATTTAAACGGATTGAGAGTAGTTTTGTAAAGATTTT
Source organism: Rana muscosa (assembly GCA_029206835.1). NCBI lineage: Eukaryota > Metazoa > Chordata > Amphibia > Anura > Ranidae > Rana > Rana muscosa. Next base: position 49,554,041 of record CM055127.1, read on the forward strand.
TAGGTCTGAGTTCAGGAGGGCGATAGGTCTATAGTTGGCACACAGAACAGGGTCCTTATCGGGCTTGGGGATCAGGGTGATGAAGGAGCGCTGCATATCCGCCGGGACATTAGTGTCTCGCAGGAAGGCATTAAAAAGTTTACACATGTGGGGAAGCAACAGGGGGAGGAAAGACTTGTAGTATTCATAGGGTAGACCGTCTGGACCTGGGGATTTGTGGGAAGGTAGGGATTTAACTGCCTGTTCTATCTCTTCTTCGGTGATCGGCATATTTAAGGCCGTTAGGTCAGAATCCTGGAGTTTGGACACTCCACTCTGGTCTAGGTACTGCGTCATGCGTAGTGAGAGGTCAGGGGAGAGGGGGCCGTTGGGGATGTCAGGATTGTTATAGAGGTGCATATAAAAGTCAGCAAAGGTGTGGGCTATGTCCTTAGGATGAGAGTGTATGCTGCCGAATTTGTCTTTGATCTGGTGAGGCGTAGTCGCAAGGTGGCTATCCCCCAACTTTCTCGCTAAAAGGGAATGGGCCTTATTACCTTTGTCATAATAAACTTGTCGCAGTCTAATCAGAGCCTTTTCTACCCGACCTAGAGCTAGATCCTTTAGTGTCATACGCAGGTTCGTGATTTTTTTAAGAAGGGAGAGGGTGGGGGACGTCAGTAGCCGTCGCTCCAAGACCCCAAGCTCCCTCTCGGCTCGCAATTTCGCAGCCAAGGCATCCCTCCTCAGAGCTGAGGATATCGCCATGCATTTACTTTGGATGACCGCCTTATGAGCCTCCCACAATGTGGAGAGGGACACGTCGGGTGTGGAGTTCTCCGTGAAGTAAAGTTGCAGGGTGGTGCTCATGTCTGTTTTGGACGGGAGGTGTTGGAGGAGAAATGTGTTTACCTTCCAGTTGTAGGGTCTAGAGACTGGGGCGCCCACATCCAATGTAAGCAAGATAGGTGCGTGGTCTGACCAGGAGATCGGGAATATCCGTGCCTCACGGGTCACTCGGAGCGTGGAGCTGTTGGTAAAGAAGTAGTCGATACGAGAATGGGTGCGATGCGGGGCGGAGTAGAAGGTGTACTGCCGATCACCCGGGTGGAGAGCCCTCCAGGCATCAAAGAGAGCATAACGTCTGGAGAGTTGGCGGAAAAGCCCCGAGTCCCGGAGGGCTCGAGCCGACGACGCCTGTGGGCTCACCACCAGGCGATCCGCAGTTGCAGAGTGGGCCAAGTTAAAGTCGCCCCCCATCACCAAAAGCCCATGTTCAGTTCTGAAGAGGCGGGCAAACACCCCCGACAAGAATCTATGTTGCTTAACATTCGGGGCATATAGAGCACAGAACGTGATCGCCTGTGTACGCCACAGTCCCCGAAGAATAACAAAGTGACCACGTGGATCACTATAATAACCAGAACAGGTAAAAGGAGACCCGTGCTTGATCAGTATAGCAACCCCAGCTCGCTTGCGGGGGCCGGTAGAGGAGTAGATCTGGGGAAACTGCCTGGATGCGAATGCAAATGACCCCCCCTTGTCAAAATGTGTCTCCTGGACGAGGACAACGTCCGCGCCCGACTGTCTAAACTCCCTCAGCGCCAGATGCCTCTTTCTGTCGGAGTTCAGGCCGTGTACGTTCAGGGACAAGACCTTAGCCATGGCAACGGGTGGGGGAGGGGAGGAAGTCTCTTACCTGGCTTGGCGTGGAGCTGACGAAGGCCAGGGGTCAGGGATCTGCACACCTCGGGAGATGGTCCAGGTGAGTTCCACGAACCGCGCGGAGAGCCACTCGATGATGAAGAAGGAGAGAGAAGAAAGAAAGACCAGAAAATAGGAAAAGAAAGAGAGTGAGCACATAGAAAACAATAGACAAATAGAACAAATACTTGCATTTGACCTTGAAAGGCTAATAGGCCTAGGTCAATACGGTTTCCCAGGGATCCACCCAACCAAAGTCCACTAGGAGAGGTCAGGCGGATGCAAGGGAGCCCTAAGTTGGTCAGTGGACACGTAAAAACTCAACTAAGAGATAGTAAACACTTAACCAGGGAGGGGGTGGCGGGGATGCAACAAAAAATCCTACTCTCACGAGACCCATCTGGGGCTCGCCCGTAAGAGAAACTGGGAATTTAAGCTAGGACACTTAAGAGGGGACTAGAGGTTCA